>OU612059.1:36014070-36699570 GCA_914767635.1 Melanostoma mellinum
TGTTGCATTGAACTAACCTATTGGTGATGAGTTATTTTCGCATCTTATATGAAAAACACACTTTATAGCCCCTCTTTTTTTATTTAGGTTATTTTATTTTACATCCCACTGCGTTTTGTGTTGATAAGTACTTCTAAAACTATTTTTAAGTGTTTCTAATGAGCCCGGAAGTCAATATTGCAATTCACTAGCATGGTGTGGAAAACAAACAAGTTAAATGTGAAGATTATCCTACTGGTGCCTACAATATATCCACTTTTTCAACCAAATAAATAAATAAATGTAAAAAGAAATGAGTGTTACCCCGGGAGAGTAGAAACTATTTCCCACAACGTCCTGTAGAATGTTTACTTAAGACTGTGCGTGCAACTCATCCTCTTTTATCAAATTTGTTCAACCACACGTAAGTAAGAAGGGTTGCTGCATTTTCCACACTTGGTGAGAACTCGAATGAAGGACACAACGTGTTTTCAACATAAAAAATAACCCTACTTATGGTCGTCGTAATCCGATCGACAACCCCAAACGTGTGTTCCGGGATTCCTGCCCCGAACTTGTTTTGTGTTAACACCATCTTCACATCTTCAACATTTATATTCTTTTCGACCAGAGTGTTTACTTTGGAAATGAAGAAATACAATTCCACAAGTACCTGCTCTTAACCAAGTTTTTGAGAAAATCTACATGTGTGTATGTTGTATCTGCATACCTACTACTGCCTTAGAACATCCCTTCGCTTCACTCCTTTACGTTTAAGCTTTTCACTTAGTATTGCACAGAAATTGTGTAATTTCGTTTTTCAATTTGCATAAGTAAACTTTGTTGGCATGTAGAAAAATGTTCTCATATTGAGGGTTGTCCTTATGTGTATTGTAGGTAACGAGTATCTGTGTGGGCGTATAGCTGTATAGTTGGTTATTGTTAAGTGTTAATTGATAAACAGAGACGTGGAACAACTTAAGTATCGCCTTTTGATAAAATTTATGTCGTTTCCGGATGGAATCGGTCGTCTAATGTTCAGGCAGTCGAATGAGCTAGTTGGAGTAAGGTTCTAATGCATTTTCGAGGTATAATGGTGAGCATGCCTACCTCATACATGAGGGTTTGGGGTTACAATACCAGGAACATCTAACTACTTTGCGAGGATTCGTTAGGTTCTCGAGTCCTCCTATAGTAATGACTTTGCCATGAAAGGCGCTTTCTCACTTAGCCGTTTGTAATTGAAAAAAAAAAAAAATAAATTTAGTCCATTTAGTGACGTTAAGTCTCGAGTCGCTCCCAGGTTCGTCTTTTTTTTCTCCTCTGGTATTCTGTAGATCTTGAGTTTGAAAATAACGATGGATATCGTCAATTAGTTCGTCAACTTAAGATCCGATACACACAGAACTAACATTCCTGGCGAAACCAATCGTGGAATTACTTTTGCCAATTGGCCCTTCTTTCCAATACTTTGAAAGACTCTTATCGTCCTTGCTACACGCACAGAGGTATGTACATTATCTAAAGCGAATGGTGAAATCCTTGGGTGTTTCAACAGAAATATATTACCAGATATGTATTGGTTCCATACGATAAGAAGATTCAACAGCAAAACTAATGAGTTGCATTGCGACATATGAGTATAGCTATTAGTGTACGCAACGAGAGGGTGCGATGGCTGTAGAGTGGATAAACACCAACGAACGTGTCGATGTCACATTGGACACAGTAGAAAAGTCGCGAAATGATAAGACTTGGTCTAAGGTACCGCTATCAATTGGAAGAAGACCTTAGCCGACTAAGATTGCAACACTAGAGAGATTCTTTCGGGAATCGATTTTTTCGGCAAAAGATATTGGTGAAGAGGTCTATGCTCTCCCCTACCTGTAATACCATATGCCAATGTGACAACAGTCATAAAGAAAGAGCTGACTTATAAGAGCAGCCACTGTGTAGACCACCAAGTTGTAAATTTTGTTTCCCAAAGAACCTGTTCTCTACCATAAAACCAGAATCCATGAATTCGTTTATCTGAGGGCTTAAAAGTTATTTTTATTGTCAGACTTCCTTTTAGTAAGCCGGAAGCCAATCCTTGATAATTCTTTTAGTAGATATATGAAGCTGTGTGTATATAGTTTGATATTTTTGAGTCCAACAACCAACACCCAGAAGGCTTAGTAGAATGTTATTTTTCCAACGAACTTTTGCATTCATTTCCTACGTTTGATTGTTCTCCACAGGCAATTAAAAGCGTACATAACAACAAATCCTTTTATCCTTTACTGAGAAATGAAAATACTTTTTATTATGAACATACAACGCATATGACATATCCGGACAAAAATACAAGTGTACAACTTGCAATTTGCTGTATGAAAACTTGACACTAGACAAAAGACAAAACACCATGTGGTGCAATGAGTATACGTTTTCCCCGCATATCCCACCTCACTTAATTTCCTTGTCCTTTTTCTGTGCCTTTGACCAGCATGGGGGGATGTTTATTGCACAACGAAATTGAATCAAAGCCGCATAATGGGGTATACTGGGATTTCATGGAGCTTGTGACCACTGTCCTTTTTGCTAGATTTGTTTTTTTTCCAACTGCAACTGCACAATAATAAAATATATAAATGCATCTACATTAATAAGTTGTACCTTTATGGCAGTTTCAAGTTTCCGGGATGCTGCAAATTTTTTGAAAAGTTGCATGAAAAATAAAAATAATAAATAAAATGCCAGAGTTGTTGGTGGTGGTGGTGGTTGAACTCCGGTTGTGTCAACTCAACCATGTGCGATTTAATTAAACTCATGTCCATGCTCTCTGTGTAAAAAGAATTGTGCATTCTCATAAACAAAAGTTATGGTAGGTGCTTCCTGTATACACAGGAATTTTGTTAGCTACAACATATTTTTTCTCTATACGACGGACGTCGACGATTCTATACAAATCATTGTGCTTTTAAAGCTGTAAATTGAAGTTCTCGACTGTGTTGAAATGAAGCTCAAATAGGTTGAACGTAGGAGGAGTGTGTTATGCAAAGAATCATAACTGTGGTGTTCCTTACAAAGGTTTTCGGAGAAAAATCTATTTGGAGAGGTGCTTCGGATGAATAAACTTAATTAAGAGTAACGATGAAGGTTTTCAGAGGGTCAGGGCAAAGTGACAAACCTCACGGTGGTGGTTAAAATCGTTTCAAGAATCATAAGGGAAAGCAAGTAGAATTGTTAAATTTATTCCTTTGGGTACAATTCAGCCAGTTGCATGATGATGGTCAAGCTTTATAAGGAAGCTGATACAGCTGCTTAGGTTAGGTGAATGTAACTATTTCTGTGATCGATTTCAACGCTTTCTGAGGTTTCGAAAGTAAACGTTGTACATGTGGATCATTAGGGTAGATCAACTACTCTCATTGCGGTCTGTTAATCGACCGACTTCAACATCAGAACAGGGTTCGAGCCTCAGTCACAAAAATTCGGGCAAATTTATAACAAATTGGAATCGATGCAAAATTTCCGGAGCAGATTTGGAACAAAAAGAAAATCTTCACTTTTTTGTAATTTAGGTAAATAGTGGATCATGTAATGGTTTCCTTATAAATTTAAGTTTTTTTTGACAATGACAGCTGCTACTCGTTCGATTTTTTAACAGAAACTCAGTGTCATACATCACCGGAATGAAAGGAACAAGATCGGGAAATGTAAATAACTTATTTTCAGACCTATTTCTGTGTGGGCAAACAGTGCCAACTTTCCGCCCACTGACGTCTCTAGCACAATGGCTGTTCGCTGTGAACTTTGTATTGGCCTCAACCGGGGGCACGAAACAACCAAAATAAGGAATGTTAGATACACCGGTGACAAGAAAGTCAAGATACTGCGTTGTTTTTTGTCTAAAGAACATTCAAACACGTCACTTTTTCGCAAGTTGTTCAGCCATGCTCCTTATGAGTAGAGAACCATGGACATGTTGAAATTGTCCAAGGACAAGCGTGCTTTGAAAACGATTTTGAACACATATTCACGACAAGAGAAGGCGTGAAGAACTTACCAACCTCCTCACTCAAATAAGGAAGACTCAAGCTTATGCTTAGTAGTTTTTTTTTGAGACCGTAACATGGACCAGAAAGACCTGTTTCATGCAGGATCGGGCTATAGAGCATACAGCCTATGAACTCTAAGTCGTGTTACGGAGCATCTTGGCGATGTCGAATGGAGCAGCAATTTCTTGTGACTGTGTAGGACCGAGCCTATGTAAATATGTCAGAAACTATCCAAGAAGGTATTGCCTTTTGCCAGTAACTATAAAGAAAATCCCCATCTCGGTTACCCCTTTGAATCCGGCCTGAGTTTGTAGAACCCGTAGGTCTCTAAGTTTTGTTGCGTCCCTATGGTTTTTAATTTTTTTTATTTCTATGCAGTTCAAAGCATTCTAACTGACTATTGTCTGGAGTTAAGGTCAGAGTAGGTACGAGGGCAGTCCGATAAGTACTTAGCCTCTCCGCCCAATAGCTCCGCAATCGCAAGAGAAACTTACTATAGTGTAATACATTTTTTAGAAGGCCACTGTCGCAATTTCAGCCAAATCGGACTCGTAGTTTTGTTTTAATTGCGTGTGAAAGCAAACGTGTCAGCGGATTTCAGAAAAATTTAAAAAGAGCAATATCGGTTTTAGTTATTCGATTCTTGTTTTTGGAAGAGAAATCACGCAGGGAAATCAAAGAGCGGTTGGAGTTGGATGCTGTGTTCGGTGACTCTTCTCCTTCGATGGCGACCGTCAAAAATTAGTTCAACGAGTTTCAACGTGGTCGCACGTCGGTTTTTGATGAGCCACGCCCAGGATCCCCGAAAACGGCTACCACGGAGAACAATGTGACAAAAATCCACGATCACATATTGGCAGACCGCCGTTTGAAGGTGCGCGAGATAGCTGAGATAGTATGCATCTCGAAAGACAGTGTGGGTCATGTCCGGCATGAAATTTTGGGCATGAGAAAGCTGTCGGCGAGATGGGTGCCGCGTTTGCTCACTTCGGACAACAAACGCAACCGTGTGACCACTTCAGGGCTGTGTTTGACGCTCTTCAAGCGCAATCCGAGGGAGTTTCTGCGTCGTTTCGTGACCGTCGACGAAACATGGGTCCACTGCTGACCAAGGAACAGTCGAAACAATGGACTTTACCCGGCGAACGTGCTCCGAAGAAGGCAAAAACTGTTCCTTCGGCCGGAAAGGTGATGACCACACCGTTTTCTGGGATTCGACAGTAGCAGGACAGTACTATGCCGAATTATTGGGCCGATTGGACGCCGAATTGCAGAAAAAACGGCTCCATTTAGCGAAGAAAAAAGTGCTCTTCCACCACGACAACGCACCGGTTACCACCTCGGTCATCGCCGCGGCTAAATTGGTCGAGTTGGGTAATGAACTATTACCCCACCCACCGTATTCTCCAGATTTGGCCCCGTGCGACTTCTTTTTATTTCTAAACTTGAAAAAATCTATTGCCAGTCAGAAATTTGTGTCGAATGAGGAGGTCATTACCGCCACCGAAGTCTACATTGCGGAACTCGAGAAAACGTATTTTTCAGATGGGTTAAAAATAATTTCACGTTCATTTTAGGCAAGTTCTCCGAGAGATACTGTCATGGTAAGCACTTTCTTACTTAGCGATTTGGTATCGGTATGGAAATTGTTGGTAATTGAAATGCGTCAGGCCCCAAAGTTTCCAAAGCTTTACTGCAGCACCCTTTGTATTTTATTTATTTAAGTGGAAGAGCTGTGATCCCTTAATACCGTAAAGAAAGAAAAAGAAGAAGACGTATTCATAAGTGCTAAGTTGTTTATTTCCACAGAGACTGTTTTATGCTGTTTTGAACAACGTTGAAAATGACATTCAAGTTCTCTGTCCTCACATTTCTTTACATTCTTTTGAGTTAAGGTATTATTCACTTGAGTCTTTACGCCAGAAGTCTGGATTCGTACCCTAATATCCTGTTAATATTTATCACCTCATGAGTTATTACGCTTCCATGATTCGATGTATTCAAAGAAAGTTTGGCCTTCCTTTCAAATAAATACCCTTTTGACACCAATCTCCGCCGCTAAGTTCAATAGCGAAATAATTTAAATACTCGGATGTCTTTTTAAAAACTCACTACAAATTAACTTTGAAAAACCACATGCTCTCGTATCATACGTACTTGCATCTTGTCTTTTTGACGGAGCAAGGACTACCAACACATACTTGGTTTGTAATGTTTTCTATTTTGTTCGTTTCTATTAACTTTTCTTTTCCATTTTTCCCTCTATTCTTTTGATCACAATTTTTACGTTCTCTCTCATTCCCAATGGAGTCAAATTCCTCAGTTGGGTACTTGGTTGATGCTCTTGAGAAGTAACTCAAGTGTGCAACTGCAATTAAAGGCAAAATATCCTTGTCATATCCGTATTTCATGGAGTCACTGCAGTCGCTCACCTTACAACCTGTCTCAGCGTTCTGTTTTTCCTTTTTGGCTTTCTGCTAGAACGCTGCTGCACATTTTTGTACATTCACCTGTACATAACTATTCATTCATTCATCAGAGCTAGTGTACGGGGTGAGCGGTAGAGCGTTGGGTTTTGTTCATTTTGTGAAAATCCTGTTTCGAACGTGTCCTTGTTGTTGAATACAAAGTTGGCTGATGGTTGGTACCGTGGTCGATCTTAGTTATGCTCTTGTGTGTGGGCGGCGTGGCTGTGTAAGAAATAGAATTCTCGAGAAATCATCTCATCTCATCTCTGCCAATCAACTGCAGAACACTCTTAGGTGTAGTAAATGTGGGTACATGTATACGTAGGGTTGCATTACAGGTATGTTCAGGTTATGAAATGGCAAAAGATGGAGTCGAAGCGAGGTACAACAACACAACATGCAAAATCGAACAACAAAAAAAAGTCCTCTGGCAAATTCTTCACAAAGTCAGTCAAGTGGAAATTTAATGGATTTTTTTTATTCGTTTTTCGTTTTGTTTTGTTGTTGCCGTTAACATCACTGCTGCCGTCGCCGGCGGCCTCCGTTTTATTATTTTATTTTCTATTTTTATTGCTAGGATTTTCCGTCTTTTCATTCGGCTTGTAAAAATTTGTTGTTTGTTAATTCAGGTAAAAAAGGATTTGCACGTTCTACAGAGAACTGGAATTTTTATCGAAGTGTTGGTGTACCTACCTATTTAATATTTTTTAGCACGATTTTCTGTTATTGAGATTATTTTATGATTTCATGAGGCTTTATTTTTTGCGGAACATATTTCGGTGGATAGATGTAAATTTTTAAAGACCATTCAAATTGAATTTGTTTATTTATTTGTTAACTGCTTGTTTTAAACTGTGGTGATTCAAATTGCATTTTATTTTTTTGGTTGTTTGCCCTAATCATTTTGAAATGTTACTTAAAGTTCGACCCAGCTCAATGACCAGAAGGCTCTTAAATCGCAGAGAACTGTCGAATCATTTGGTATCTCTTTTTTTTATTTTATAGCCACACCTGCTTTATACACTTTGGCCACATTTGCAGCAGCTTAATTCTTTTAAAATTCGGGCAAACGTTGCTTTTTCCACTACAAGTTGATATATTTCTCTTGTCTAGTGTTTTTATGCATTTGATTGTATGTAGATATAATTGTTGCTGAATAGTACTAAGTGTTAGGTATTGCTATCTCTTTCTCGCTCGGAATTCCCAGGCTTAACTGATCTAACACCTACTAATAGTTGACGTGTTTCATCGATTTAATTGATTGATAATGTAAACTACTAAACAAATATTTTCTTTGAAGAAGCATTTTTTTGATTTTATTACTAACCCTGATCTCTTCTTTTTTCTTTACAGGTAAGTGGACTATGATTCACGGTTTTCATCACAAGTGGTATGGCTATGGTATGTCCTTGTTGCTCATTCAAATCCCTAGGCTGGTAAAAAAACTAAAATTTTATTTCACAATTCCCGCGAAGGCAAAGATCCTTTCACTGAGATGTTGAAGATTAGAAAAAAAGACTAAATCAAAGCACCATTTTCGGTCATTTAGGTCAACTCTTGAGTGAATCAATAATGTGAGACGATAAATTAAGAGAGCTGCGTTTTTTTTGCAGGCCACGATGCTCGTAGCTTCGGAAAAGAAAAAGAAGAAGACGGCGACAAAATTTTGGTGTGTTAATGTCTTACCGCCATTGATCTTCTATAGTTTATCGGAAAAATTGTGTTCTTTTCGTAATATGTAGTTGTAAAGCCGTTTTTGCAAAAACTAATGCAAAGACGTCACAAATTTATTTGGAACAATCCAAAGCGGACAGTGTCTTTATGTGGTTGATAATATAGAGCAGATGAGTTATGAACATCAGCTTGGAAGCTACCAATAGTCAGGAAGCCTTATCAAACTGGCCATTCGGATTCGGAAAAAATTGTAGGTCTCCTCCATTTCTCACAAATTATGGTTATAAAAAATAGGGTGGCGCAACAGTGCGAGTAGCCCCTGGGCCTAGCGCATTTCTCACAACCATGCCTTGTGAGGGAATGGAAGGGACCTACAATTTTCTGCCGGTTCCGAACGGCTAATCGAGAAAGCGCTTTTCATGGCAATGAATACTAACGCCAATTCCTCGCGAAAGGCGACACCCGTGGAAAAAACATTTTTGCCTCTGTTGGGATTCGAACTCGAACCTCTGGATTAACAGGCGGACATGCTATCCATCACACCACGGGTACCACAAGTTATGGTTATAAGCAACATAAAAAAAAAATTGATCTTCCACTTCTATCTCCTGTTGCAAAGAATTCGCGAGTTAATACCGCCATTAAAATATAGAACTTTCTTATTTATTTAAAAAAGCCTTTCGGAATCTTCGAATATTTGTACATTTGTATATCATTTTCATTCCCCAACAAAGTATCATTGAGAGAAACACGTTCGGCAATACTTCCAAGACCAATAAAATATCACAGTTGTGCGTGCGGAATAGTTATTTGCACATTAATTTATATTTCTTGCAATTTAGCAAATTGAACTACAATCCAGCTTGTAACGCAACAAAAGAGGATTGGATTAGAAGTAGGGCCCGCTATGTAAATCTTGCACGGGACCTAAGTTTGGATGCACTAAAACAAATACTAGGTTTTAGTGGGCTGAAGCAGATTTACAGTAGTCCACAAAAAAATAAATAGATTGGCTTAACATATCGGAGAGCCATGGAGCATAACGCTCTTCTCACAACCATACCTTGTGAGGGAATGGAAGGACCTGCAATTTTCTGCTGACTCCGAACGGCTTATCGAGAAAGCGGTTTTAAAGGCAATGAGTTTACTTTCAAAAGACTTGCCTTTTAAGTGTTGGAACGCGAACCCCTCCCGCGTAACAAGCATCAGGGGCTTGTGACACAAAACTACAAGTACTTGTAGTATAAGTGATTGATGAGAAGTGTATGAAATTCCTGTAGCACAAAGCTACCAGTTTGCTTGATCTTCTACAAGTCTTGTAGATATAATCCTACAAGTGGCTCTTGGCTGCAGACTTGTAGCTTTGTGTTGCAAGCCCGAGAAGTCCATCAATAAAAATGATAATATTGGTCTAGCGCATTTCTCATAACAATGCTTTGTGAGGGAATGGATTGGATCTACAATTTTCTGCCGGTTCTGAACGGCTAATCAAAATTTTTTTATAGATATGCATGCTTCTTGGAAATAGCTCTACTGTGGCTTTTCTAATGAAATTCGATGAGTTTTATCAAGCGCCACCCTGCCTAAAATATTGTTCAAATATTTTTGTTCCTACGCTCACATACCAGAAACCATTGTCTTAGTTCAAAGATCTCTCGAAACTCTAATGTCTTGTTCGGCATTCTACTTCCTTGGCATCAATTTGTAAGTAATTCCACTTCACACCATAACCTTAAGCTATTATCTTCTCTCATAAAAAAGAAGCATTTCATCTCTCTCGTTAAGAAGGATTACAGTTCAAACAATTGAAATTTATACTTCACTGTGTTAATGTTTATAACTCAAAGCTTTTCTCTAAGTACTCCTTTTATATTTAACGTACAACATACATTAAAAGATATAAAAGTAAAAATAAAGAATAAAGAATAAAGAAAAAAGAAAAACTTCACCTGGACCTTTCAGATAATCGCTTGAAACCACATAGCAGCACTTAAACTAAAGTCAAGCAAAAGAGTCATACTCGTGTACTGTGTTGTAACTCTTTTCTAAAACAAAGCCCAACAGAGTTCCTGCAAGGGGGGTTGGGGGTGAAATAGCTCTTCTTGCACTTTCACAAAGTATTGTTCCAAATAGTAAAAATCTAGGTGACTAGGAAGAGTTTTAGAGACATCCTTGGAGAGAAATTAAAAGTAGGTATAATGCTGCAAGGTAAATGGAGAGAAAAGAATATAAAAATATATCATTCTTTCCTTTCCTTTTTACTGCTTTGTCTTAACTATTTTTTTTTTTTTTTGCTGTTGTTGTTGTGTATTTGTTCATGAATATCACACAAGTTGCAACTTAGAGCAGTTGTTGTGCTGTGTTTAAAATTCCACGAAAATCGTTGAAAACCCTTCCATTTTTATCTTATTCGCAATAAAACATCGGACAACCTGACAATTAATTGTAATTCTCTGAAATGAAGAAGCCATACCTTTTATAGTAAATAATAAATATTCATGAGCCTGCATATTTGCTTTTGAATATGAAAAAAAAGGATTCTATAAACAGGAATAGACAGCAAATCATCATTTTTTTGTCATAAATAACTAACTAGACAAGGATAATAAGTTCGGCCATAACTTATGAGGAATACGAGGTCCTACAATTTTCACAGACTTCGAATGGCTGAGTTTGAAAGAGTTTTTCATAACAGTTTTGTTGCTCTATGGAGTCTTCAAAATTCTTCTTTGCGAAAGTGGATAATCGTGGTGTTATTTTGCTTTAAACAGTGGAACCTATTTCAACAAACTAAAGGTTTAAGATTCGATGACCAGAAAAGTTAAAGTCCTCAGAGAGTAACTACTCTGTCAAAAAAGGCTTTTCACTCTTAACTGTTCGGATGCTGCAAAGAATGCACAATGCAGGCCCCTGATTGGCATGAGTCCTTGAGGTCCATGCGATTTGGAATGTCGCCCAATTTTTATTTTATTTATAATTCTAAAAAATATATAGTATGCAGTGACGTCCTTTTATATTTAACAGGAAAATATATGATATATTTTATTTTCAAAATCATCACTATAAATTTACAGTAAAATTACTTCTCGTAAAAGCAACTGGCTAGTGGTAATATTGAAAAAAAAAAAAAAACAACGCGGAATATGCGTATTTAATTAGTGTAAAGATCTTGAACCTGATATACAATTTTCCGGCAAAAATTTCAATGTTGGGCGAGCTTTATGCAGTTTTGCACGGCTTTTTTTCTGTCAAAAATACTAAATAAATTAAAAATACTAACTAGAGTTCTCAGCCTTGAATACGGCTCAACTCTACTACCAGCTAGCAAATTCCATTTTGTATAGCTTTTCAGATGTTCGGAGAAAAGGCAAAAGACGCTGATTGAGCTCGGGTTTCCCAAAGTCAGTGATTGCTACTAGGTGGATCTTTGCAGGATCAGACGCAGTCTTCATCCTCTTAGTCATCATGTTGGATGAAGAGTTGTTCAGGAAGGAACTGGCGTTTCTCACTCGTTTCGAAGAACTCGTCGCAACGGTTTCGATTAAGGGCAGGGAGGCAAATTAACCATTCACTCCACAGCCAGCTCGTTTTTTGTATATAAGGTTTTGTTTTGTTCGATTTATCTTGTCTGTTGGCGTCATTGTACGGAGTCTTCGTTCCGACTTTACCAGAGCCTGACTTGCATTTTCCGTTAAGGAATTGGTTTTTTTTTAGGCGCCTGATTGTCATTTTCGCATTGCATCATGGTCTTAGTCACAGTTCGTCGTTGTCAAGAACAATCGCTCGTCGTTGCCAGGCATTTTTGTCGATGACAGACTGTCCGTCGTTTTGTTGTTACGTTTGGGTTTTTTGCCTGCATTGAACGGGATGAGATTTCGGTGCTAGATTAGCCGTTGACCCAAGCTCTCCCTATCCGAAAAGGCTTGAAGTCTTTTACGTTCTATGTCCGTCATATCGTTCCAGTCTACTCTCCCCGGCTTTTTTACCGTACGTCTACAGTTTGAGATTTTACTCCGCCTGGAAACGCAGGAAAGATTGGAGACTTTTGAGCCAGAGTTGAAGTTAGCGTCACTGACATCATAAACGATAGTTCCATCAGTGGCTTCATCTTCCATATTGAGGTTGAAGAAAGGGTCGAGGAGAAGGGTTTCTTCTTCCTCAGTCATTTTCGTGACGTTATTCTTGTTCATAATGATTTAAAAAAAAATTTCTATTTCGTTTTTGTTAAAGTTTCTTGTGACTTTGTTGTAAGTTGGATTTAAAAAAAGAAAGGGTTCCAAAACTATAACAATTTGAATTTGTACCTATTCCTTTTTATGTAACCCCTTATGCGCAACGCTTGCGCTTAAGGCTCAACGCTCAAAACTAACTCAACGACTACGCTTAATGCCTACGTCCTAACTAGGGCCGGCTTCAGCAAAACTTGCGCTCAATGCATGATTTACAGAAAATGCCTTTTTTCTAGTCTTGTCCTTTCTGTAGGTCTATTCGGGTTTTCCGTTTTGTGTTATTTTGATGCAGATTCATTTTGAGTTAGCTTAAATGTGAATGATAATTTTTCTTAATCTAACAAATACGCCCTCAAAACTTTGGGCTCTGTGCATTTGCACTTCTTGAGTTGATCGGTCCTGCTCCTAACGCCTAACGCCTCAAACGTTTTATTCAAAATGTGAATGGAATCGATAAAACAAATCTACTCCCGAAATTTTTTGCTTTCAAACTTCAGCATATTCCAAATTGAATATAAATTACTTAACTTTTCCCCTAATATAAATAAGAAGATTTTATGGACTCTTTAATAAAAAATTCATTAAATTTGACAGGAGCGTTCCTATTGATAAATTGCTAAAGATGATGCTTCACTTGGTTCCAAACAGTCTTCTAAACTTCTTCTATACGCTTATAGTTACATATTGTAACTGTATTGATTGGAATTGCATGGAGACAGATTCCTCTTGTCAAAATTAGTCAATAAGGGACAAGAACCCAGCATAGGTATATTGAACCCAGAACAGCCTCATCTCGCCATCCAATATATCTTACGAATCTTCATTTTATGCTTCTGAATATATGTGTATATGAAAAAAAACTGATATGTAGGCAAATTGGAATTGGCCCAACCCTCGCTTCTCGAATGAGCAAAAAGAAAGAATCCTCCCATCAAATGAATCCTTCCCAACGATATGACCTTTCGACACTTAAATCGAAGCATGAGAGTCCCATAAAACTATTTAAGTCAAAAGTGATTTCACAAGCCCATGACGAAGGTTAGCCATCTTCAATTCAGCATAAGCATAATATAAAAGATTGGTAGATATTTTTATTGAAGTACATACCAGAAAAAATAAATTTTGCTTTAGTTAAGTGATCCGGAAAATAAGGGTTACAATATTTTTTGGTTTGATTACTCAACGTGTGTCCTTTTCCGTGATTTTTTCTTCTTCTTCTTTTCTTCTGCTTTTTTTTTTTTTTACAAATAATGTGTTTACTTGGATTGTAAGGTAAAATGTATTGTAAAAATGTCTCCCCATTTCACTTCTTTTTGACACAAAAGTATTCCAATTGATACTTTATTGGATTAATTCCTGTTACACTCTTCGTTGATTCACCTCTCTGAAGTGCCTTTTGAAGTTTATTTTTAGTATAGAACCTGGAGAGTAACCTGTCCATTGGGTTTTGTTTCACAGGTTTGGTTTTTCTTTTTTTATTCCAAAATATTGATTCAAGCTTCGGACCGGGGAGAGACAGAGAGAGAAATACGAAGGTATTCTATTCATTCTGCAAGAAGACAAAAAAAGTTCAATTGCCTTTTCTTTTTGCCAGTCTATCAAATTGTCGACGAAGTGAGAAGGGATGAGAATGTAGTCTTTGAAAGGTTTCTTACCCTCATTGATATATTTGGACTTCTCCAATAAAGAAGAATAAAAGGGGGAGACGCAGACGAAAACTGATGGCTTCGATGAGCAGAACACACCAAAGAAAAGAAAATGAAAGAAAAGAAAATAAAAGAAAAAATTTATCGAAAATGAGAAGAAAAAAAATTCAAATGGCCTAGTTTTTTATACCACATACTGTGAACATACACTCACAATTCCGTTTTAACATCTGTGTGTGAGGCGGGGGTGTAAAGTGGGCGTTCGTAGTTCGTAGCCTATATTCTTTGTAAGGCTTTTTTGTATATGTTTTTATTACGGTCAAGTAGAGATTATCGAATTAGGTTTTCGCACGCACATGGTACACTGACTAACTAAGCATGTTGTTACGCTTTTAAGATGGGGCTTCTGGTGCGGTAATTTGGAAAAGTCGGTCGAATTATTTTAGAACAAGTATTTTAAATAGAGAGTTCAATGTAGGCAGTTTTGTCTAGTTCTTTAGTTGCGGTGTAGATAATCTGCAGCGTCGTTTGGATACAAGTACATATGTACCTATTCTTGTTTGTTTCGCAGTCCTTAAAAAGTCTAGGGTTGTCTTGCTGTTGAAACTATGTCTATGGGTGGATTAAGTTTCAGTTTTCTAGTCAATGTTGAACAATTTTGGCTATACTATTTTTTAATAGCCAAAAACACATTGACTGCTTAAAACACCACTGAAGTCTTTAACTTGCGATAAAAGACCGTAAAGATAATCGAAATATGAGATGATATGCCCGGAGCAAGGAGGTTGGGTAAAAGATGGTCAAGAGGTGATTCTCTCCATATTTAGTTTGTTATGCGGCCCTTGGATTTTTAGTTATCCTGAAACATATAAACTTTCATATATCTTTTGTCACCTTACTTAACCCAACCTTACCCTGGGAAGGGGTTGATTCTTTTTAAAGCAGAAAACGGATCCAATTGTTTTTAACCTCCTGAGAATAAAAAATAGGATTCGATGGCTGAAGACGGCATGTAAAATATCTTAAGAACCCTACGAAGAAAAATGTTGTCCTCTTTTTTATACCATCATTTTTAAAGTTATAGTGCTGAAAAGTTCATAGTTCCCCTTTTCCCACTTTCCATTCGTGTTCAGTTTGAGTTTTGATTCTTAACAAAAACTATAGAAAGTTGTTTTTCTAAGCTCTTAAGCTTTTCATTGGTATGGTTGACCCTAAAATGATGAAGGTACCTGAGATATTTATCCATTAGCCGAATGCCTTGCCCGAGGTGGGGTATTGCAAACTGTGGTTTCCGAAGCGGTCTTTTCTCCTTATAGCATGCCCTAAGAATCACCAAAAATAATTTCAATGAAACTTTATACGTAAAACATGTTTTTGTTGTTATTTTCTGTCTCCTTATTTTTTATCTTCAAATTTACTGACGGATGTGTCTATCAATTCTTTCTTCCTCTATTTGGTTTTCACATAATTATTTTCCAAAGCACGTTCCTTCATGAAACTATCGCTATCAAACTGTAAAATGAAATATCATTTCGGAGATTGTCGAAAACATCCGGACAACATTGAAGTGAGTATCTATCTCACTTGCCAAGAGGAAAAGAAAGAAAAAACAAAACAGATGGTCGTTGTGTTAAAATAACAACGGTGTTTAAAGGAACCTAAACTGCACAAGTTGCATTAAAATGGACTTGTGTTTCGTCGTATTTATCATGATTCGTTCCCTTTCACTTTGGAGTCAAAATCGATGTTGAAATATTCTCCTTCTCTTACTCAGCAAAAACCATGAAACTATTTTCCAAAACCGCCATCTTCACCAAAAGTTCTTCACTTTAGTTAAGGGTTTGTATCTCTGCTATGGTATCTTTGGCCGATTTTAAAGAAAAGTAGAATTCTAGGCCACAGAATGCCATTGCTTTTCATTCATACGACTATCTACAGATATTGATTTTCATACACGAGAACAAAGCAACACTTCAATGTACATGAACTCACTTTGACACATTTGTGGGGTTATTCATAGAATGTCCTTGTTTCAGTTTGTTTCTTGCTGTCATCAGATACATGTAAGTAATAGCTCAACGAATATTCAAAGAAAAAATAACAAAAAAAAAAAAAAAATGAGCTAAGCGATTTTTCTTTTTATTGATGAAATGAATAGTCCTTTCGTTAAATGATTACTTTCGTTGAAAGTAGTTTGATTCACTGTTGAATATAAGGTTCAGGTTACTTTGAACTTTCAGGGTTCTTTGAAAAGTGCTGTAAGGCTTTAGAATATTAGACCAGAGTCGATAATTTTTGAAACAAAAAAAAATTATAGTAGGATGAAACAAATTGGAAGAGGTAGAAAATAAACCAAAAAAAAAAAAAGGAAAAATAAATTACGGGCGATCTGAGGGCGGGCGGGAAGGAAGCGGGGGGCGTATAAGGGTAAAAAACGGCTAATCTCGATTTCCGGTAAAACTGCAAGTCTTAGGAAAAAAAGTTTAATGGCAAAGTTGTAGGTATTATAAAGATCTACAACTTTTGTAAACACACTTTTTTCACATAACCTCAAAATGTATGTGAAAAATTCGAATAACTGAGTTTATGGTTTTTTATTTTTATCTTTTGCAAAAAAACTTATTTTTTCACGAAATTTGGTGAAAACATACCTTTGTATATTCCAAACATACAGTAAATTTTTTGATTTAAAATATTAATTTTTTCACCTTATTTTGACAAAATTTCGAAAAATCACCCTAATTTTCTATCGAAAAATCTCACGTCAAAATATCTAAATGAAAAAAAAAAACGCAACAGAGCGAGGAGCCCCTGGGCCTAGCGCATTTCTCACAACCATGCCTTATGTATGTTTGGAATATACAAGGGTATGTTTTCACCAAATTTCGTGAAAAAATAAGTTTTTTTTGCAAAAGATAAAAATAAAAAACCATAAACTCAGTTATTCGAATTTTTCACATACATTTTGAGGTTATGTGAAAAAAGTGTTTTTACAAAAGTTGTAGATCTTTTTAATACCTACAACTTTGCCATAAAACTTTTTTTCCTAAGACTTGCAGTTTTACCGCAAATCGAGATTAACCGTTTTTTACCCTTAAATACGCCCCCCGCCCCCTTCCCGCCCTCAGATCGCCCGTAATTTATTTTTCCTTTTTTTTTGGTTTATTTTCTATCTCTTCCAACTTGTTTCATCCCACTATAATTTTTTTTTCTTTTTTTTTACCATTTTAAAAATTATCGACCCTAGTCTATTTATCGTAGGTACCTATTGATTTAAGTGGAACGTCAATGTAGAAATGGAGAAAGAAATTTTGTTTTGTACTGGCTTCGAAGACCTTCAACTTGTTGCATGTAATTGAGTTGAATAGTATAGTGTTTGATTTGAGCTCAAAGCTTAAGTTACAGTAATACTTACTTTCATACTTACTTACTGCCACTGAAATAGAAGGTTTATTGAGAAATTAAAGTGGGAGCCTTCACATAGCTTAAGTGTGGAAGTTCTTCAGATTTCCGGTCACTGAAATTATAACAATTATGGGTAGGTGTGACTTGAGGTTAATATTATGTACCCAAGAAATTCTTTTGGTTTCAATTTTTATTTTGGCAACTAGAAAATTTCTGAAACAACATTGCTCTGCTTCTTTCCTGCTACGATGATTCACATAGGAGCGGAATTGGAGTCAATAGATTACCAACAGACTGAAATTGCGTAATTTAGAGCAAATTTTAAGAGAAAAATGTCACTCATTCTATCGTAATAAAATTTTGAATTTCAAAACTATTTTCCAGCCTTTACTCACTTATGATGCCCCAGAGCGGTTTGACTATGATCCGACTCCTATCATATAAAAAAGATTGAAAGAGTTCAAACAAAGTATTGAAATTAAAGCTTTATTTGCCATTCAACAGTTGGGCTTCATCTTGCAAGACAGCTTTTTTAGAAAATATTCTCATTCCGGTAATGATCCTTAATCTGTTAAATTAATTCGTAAGTTCGACAAGCGGTCGTCTGAGGGCTCGCAGTACCTAACATTGGTGGTTCAAAACAAAGTCTGTCCAACTAATCGTACAGTGTGAACTCTGCTAATGGGAAATAATTTCCCATTAATTTAATGGTAGTTCAATGGACCGGTATTTAGGTCTGAGTGCTCCAGCTGGTATTTTAAAAACCTCCAACGGGAAAAAAATGGGAAGTAAAGTAAACTTTTTTCCAAAGTTAGTGCTGCGAAGCCCAAAGAGTCCACTTTTTAAAAAGAAGTTTGCGCACAGAGGAGAAGGTGCTTGGCTCCTGTAGTCGAGAATGTGAGACCCAATCTACGAACATCAGGGGCTGAGTTACCGTACACGTGATCGAGTTGTACGTGACTGAATTATTTGAGTTTGACATTACTTCTTAATTTATTGAGCACTTAAGTGCCACAATTTGACATTCTTTCATCAGTATTTGAACTAATTGAAATCAATGAATGGACAACAAATTAAAAATCATTTTTAAAGAAAAATGGCTCTCACTCACTCGATCACTGATGCAGTAATTCGACCCCACCTTATCAAACCTTGCTTCTAGAACCATAATCTATGTTTTTTCTTATTGAAGTAAGCACCTAGAAATCCTTCAAAACTGCACTTGCGACAACTGCAGCTGTTTGACCTATGATGCCGTGTTGATAGCATACCCCTCTCAATTTTGCTTGATACAACTTTCTTGTCAATTAGAGTTTCTGTCATTACTATCCTGTGGTGACGAAATTGTTGGGGTAAAAGGTCGAGATCTTCCTCTTGCTTTTGCGTCTACCATGTGTCGTCAATCGTTATTGTTGTCTTGGGCTGGGTTAGTTGGTACATTGCTTGACACACTTAGGCCGCAAGGGCCCATTGTGATACCACAGAGATCAGCAAGTTAATCACCTACTGATCTCAAAAAACCCGATGTAAGATTAACGAGTAGATCACCCATTTATCTTCCATTACAGGACTAGCCGGGTAATCACTCCGCGGAACTCTTAATATATTTCGAAAGACTTTTAGGGTCTATGTAATCTAAGTCGATAGTATCATCGAAGAAGAATTCACGGATGGAAATATCATATGTCAAATTATTAATTTGTGGTTTTTGGGCTGATGCCATTTTCCACTTTGTTTTATTTGTTGTGGAAATTGATTGGGTAGCTCTTCTTCTTGGCTAGACAGCCCCCGTCAACACAAGTCGTATTCATCTTCATCTTAAAAAGTTCCAGCTACAAGTCTTGAAAAATAGTTTTTCCTTGTTGTTGCGACACTAAACACACAAACTGACAAGTAAAAACTTTGCTCTTTCAGACATTGGTAATTGCTGTAGCTACAGAAATGCTGCCCGCTGCGTTCATGACGGTATCGCAACTACAAAATACTCGTGTAAGATCCTTAAAGCTGTGAAAGAATTCTAAAAAATTGTGTTCCTTGTAATTTTTAAGCTCAGATTGCGTAGTTATTTAGGGTATTTCAGTTATTCCCTTCTTCCCTTCCCTTAATTCAAAATATTTGAACATTTTGTACAAAATGAGCTCGCAAAAAGGAAGCAAATCCAAGCGACACTTTCTTGTGTATATATTGATTTGTCTTTCCAACACCACATCATGATATGGATCAGAAGTGGTTGATGATGAATCATCACATACTTTCAATTCAATAAATGTGTTCTCTGTCAATCGTTTCAAATCTCTTCAATAATTAACAAGAACCTTTTCTGTAGTCCTAATAGATGAGAGTATGTCGCAGATCGTTAGAAAATACGTATTTTCAATCCGGAAACATGACGAAATCACTTCCCATTTTCAATAACGGCTACGACAGCCCAAAAAGAAACTCAAACCAACTACCCTAATAATTTAAAATCAAACAACCAAAAGGATACCTAGGTTTACCGATGTTAATCACGATCCGATACATTTCCTGTTGCCTGATGGCAATGGGCTTTGTTTTTTGGTCTCTCTCTCTATAGAGAGGGGGTGGGGCAAGGTGCACAAAATATGTTTTTCTGTTTTTGATTCAAAGGATTGGTCGGTCGATTTAGGGTTCATGATAGGAAGTGGGCTCGGAATTGTTTCAATTTTCAGGGGGTTGCATATAAAACGGAAACAGTGGCATCGATTGACTTTTGAATGAATCGTTCAGAGGCTTGTCCTTCTTAAAAAAAAAAAATGAGGCGAATTTTCGGTGGTATTTGGGAGTAGAGACGTGTTATTGGAGTGACACATCCTAAAGGGTTTGCCAGTCAATTTGGGTCATTTTTTCTTTATTATTCTGAGGGAGGGTATAATTTGATAAGGGGAGACATTTTTAACAGACAGAATTAAATAGATGAAGGTTTTTTTTTGTTTTTTTTTTTTTTTTGGGAACAGCAATGATCGATTTTTGGGCACTGTGATGAGGTTCAAGATATTGGTGTTCGTGAAATTGAGTTGTTATAAAAGTTGGTAAACATGGAATCATGAAATTGGTAAGCAAGTAACTGAGGATGGAAGTATGCGGTTGAGTGGAATGGCACACAGCAAATGGTTATTGGATACATCTTTGAAACAAAATGTTTTGCTTTTCAAGCTCAGTTGTGATTTGGTTTTGTGTTTTTTGGTCCTTTTTCTTTGTTCTGGGTTCTGTGTTCCTTGCTGTGTTGTAGGTTTTGTGTTCTTTGCTGTGTTGTGTGTTATCTGTATATATTTGTGTATATGTTGTGTTTTTTCTTTTGGGTTCCGCGTTCTGAGTTCTCCTCTCTGCCTTTTGTCTTCAGTTTTTATATTATAAGCCTTCAGCCTTCAGCCTTCGGTTTTGCCTTCAGCATTCTGACTCCTGGCTCCTGATTTCCGGCTTTTGGTTTTTGTTTTCTGGCGTCAGGGTTCTGCATTCTGCCTTCTACATTCTGCCTCCTGCCTTCTTCCTTCTGCCTTTGTTCATGTACCTTATGCTTTCTGCTTTCCTGATACTGACTTAATTCTTCGGTTTTCTACCTTCTGCGTTCTGCCTTCTGATTTCTGCTTTCTGCCTACTGCCTACTGCCTATTGCCTACTGCCTACTGCCTACTGCCTACTGCCTACTGCCTACTGCTTACTGCCTAATGCCTTCTGCCTAAAGACTACTGAAAATTGCCTAACCTTCTGGTTTCTATCTTCTGTCTTCTGTCTCTTGGCTTCTACTTTATACCATCTGGCTTGTGGCATCTGCTTTGGCCTCCTACCTTTATCTTTCTGCTCTTCGGTTTTCTGTTCTCCGCCCTCCTTCTTCAGCCTTCATTCTTCTGGCTTCTGGCTCCTATTTACTTCCTACTGCCTGCAGCTTTCTGCCCTCTGCTTCTGGCCTTCTATCTTTTGGCTTCTGGCTTCTGGATTCCGGTTTCCGGCTTCTGGCTTAAGGCCCTCCTCTATCTGAAGGACTATCATTTCACTTCACAGACTAAACCAATGCGGCTACATAAAAGCTAACTATCGATCTCAGAACTTATGTAGTTGTTAAACTCTAGAATATCTCTTTTCCTTAAGTGCAGGATGCGTCAAATTTGTCGACACTATGCTCGGTTGATTGATTATACTTAAAGTTTCCACGCTTTTATATTCATACCAACAGCACTCGCATTTCCCTCTATGAATATTAAATCACGGATATATCGCAGAGCACTAAAATCCAAAGCAATTATCTTCATAGCTATCATCGGATACAGTCATGTTCCCCATAGTTGGGGACTGTGTGGCATCGTCCTTCGACGTCCTCGTAAACCACCTTGACCGCAGAATATTAAACATGGAACGGGTCGATGCGATTGTGAAACACTATCTCTTGCTAAAATATTTAAATTGATGTCGCATCACAAGGATATAATAGAACACATATAGTCGATGCCGCCGCCCGCCGCCGCCACTACCTCTGCCACACGCCACTGAACCGGGTCGGGCGTACAAATTCGACCATGCAAAGTGACAGAAAACTAGGTATGGTATGTTGTGTTGCAGGAATAAAGCACGACACTAGCAATTAATGCACAATTAATAAGCAGCACTTTGAAGGAACTGAGATGGAACTGATGGGATAGGGACATGGTACATTTGTGTGTGTGGTGGTGTTTGGTGTGGTATGGTGTTGATTAAATAGAATTTTTCAAAAGCAACACATGCTCGCCTCATGTGAAGTGCAATGTATGATAATGTTTGCCTTAATGCCCATGAACCAGCACTAGGTTCTTTGTGTACTATATTCATTAATTTGGCTTATCTCACAGTGTGTGGCACAAGATAGGAACTGGAACTTTTATATGAAGACAAGTTGCATTCGTTACACAAGGTGCATTTAAGTATACATTTTTGTTTCGATATTCCTAATTTATTCTAAAATTCGATCACCATAAAGGATTGGCAAGAAAGAAACATTAGCTGTAGGGGCTTTAAATGATGTGTTACCGTCGCCGTCGTTCAGATTCTTGAGTTAGACCTCTGTTTAAGTCAACTTTGATGAAATTTACCGACCTTGCGACCTCATTTCGCCTTTGCTTCAAAGTTGTACTGCGTCATATGTTAAAGATTATTGTGTCTGTGTCGTAATGGTTTTCATATCTGCCTGAAAGGTGGTATTTCGAGGTTCGAATCCCAGAAACATCCAATTATTTTTCTTTGGGTATCGCCTTGGTAATTCCTCTGATAGTAATTTCTTTGCCATGAAAAGCACTTTCTCGATTAACAGTTTTTTTTAGGTTCATTCCATTTATCACATGGTGTAGTTGAGAGAAGTGCGCTGAACCCCGTTGGGCCAACATATTTCGGGTAACCCTATTTATCAACTTTTTTTTTAGATTAGCGATTCCAATGTCCTATCATCAGAAAAAAACAATCCCACTTAAAGTCTTACTTGCTAGCCACACTCTCTCCAATATCTTTTTATTCCGAAGGGTGTCCAAAAAAGCAATAAACTTTTTCCAAAAACAAGCTATTCCAGATATTGCCATGCGTATGTGGGGTTCTTTACGATTATTTTGAGAAAAGCCAAAGGACTACCAACGCAATTTCCAAAGTCATGTAGCTTTGACACGGTCCAAAAGGAGACAGACCCTTTGTGTGACTTGAAAATTGTATAAATTCTCAAAACACCAAAACTCCAACAGCCGCAGCCGGTTTGGTAAAAGTTATTAGTTAGACTAGAGCAGCGATGCTTTTGTCTGATATGCCGCTTTGTCTTCACACCCTGTGCAAATGATTCTTATCCTCTTTGGTACTACAGGATAAGATAGATTCTTTTGTATGCGTAGATAAATTTATATGCACGCCGAGATTTAATAGAGGGGTCTTGTTCTGGTTTCTCATCATCACAGGGAGAGAGACTAGAATTTTTTTTTTTTGGTTGGTTGGTGTTTTCTGTGCTTGTGCTGTATGTTGATATCCTTGTGTGTATCCTGATGGGCTTGTGTATTTCTGAGTTTGCATTTGCAAATATTTGCACAAAATTCAAATGGAAGCATCTTTGTGATGAACACAGCACGGAGAGAAGGAGGCTCTTTCACTTCTTCGGTTGCGAGTTATGAATTATTCAAGAATTTGGCAAATGTATGTTTGGATTGATGCTTGGCAAAATGCGTTCATTTCAGTCGCTTTGGCTCATGCGTGGGCTAAAATGTTAGATAGAAAAATGCCAAATGGGGTGTTGGCTGTGGTGAGGTGATCTGTTTGTTGAGATTGAAATCTGTTTTGCATTGGATTTTCGTGGGAATTTTGTATGTATAATGGATATACAGTGTGTGGCAAGTAGATGGCTCATGAGATTTTGGCTTTTTAGTCATAAAACTGGATGCTTGCAGGCTTTTGCACAAGAACAACATTTTTGAGTTAAGTTCACAGAAGTCAAGATTATGGCTGAGGGTTCTTTGAATATTCTTTCTAAGTATTCAGTCTCGTATGAGATTGAAAAATAATCATGGCACTTTTCGGTGTTCAGTATGATGTCATGGATTAGATGAGAGGTTAAGATTGCAGCTAGAGAAACGAGCATTTATAATTTTTTTGGACACATTAACCCTGACTATCAGCAATCTCTACTGAAAATTAGATTTGTTGTTTTTCGTCAAGTTTGATATCGATAGCTACAAAAGCATTGTTTTAGTTACGGGATATTAACCGCTACCCTAAACTGGTAGCCAATGAGTAAGTATTGTTCTTGCCTTTTTTGACTCGACCTGCAGTACTTTTCGATTCCCAAAAGTCTTGAATGATAGAGAATGAGTTAAATAAACTGAATTAACGACTAAGTAGAAGGTTTACACAAAAGAAAACTTTCAATGCCAGAAATGATATTCGAACGGGAGCTGAGAACTGACAAACTTTAGGTTTTACCGATAGAGTGAGCACCTGATTACTATTCGAGTGGAGACCAAACTGAAAACGATCACTTTGTTGTGGTCAACAACTCAATAGCCAAAGGTGGATTCTAAAATTCTTTCGGAGAGAAGTAACAGAAGTATGACACTGTTCTTGGCAACTTAAACATTAAAATGAAAATGATGTAATTTTTTGTAACCATTCGAGAATCAATTTTTTTGGGACAAAACTTTCGGTAGCATACCCAGCCTGTTCAATATCACAGCGACGAAGAAAACAGCAACCGAACTGCCTCAACTAGACTGCCCTTTCTCTAGATAACAAATCACCTACGAAATTGATTGTTTTTTGATAAAATGCCGTGCGTCCAGTATGTGCGAGCTCTGTAAGAACCTGTAGAGGCCACTTAGAAAAAAGACCACTATTTTGTAGCAGATAAAATTAAGGTTGGATGCGGGGTGCAGCCACAAATGGCAGCTTTTCACTCGGATCTCAAGGATCCATTGTGCTCCCCGGGAAAACAGAGGATGAGGAAGTTGAGGATTGGAGAGGCAGAGGGTTGGGCGGGTGGCTGGGTTATTAGAGTAGTGAGCCCCCACTGATTTATTTGGAGCCCTGAGCAAATTTTAGAATGTTGGGAAGTTAGAAATGTCGCCCAGTTCGTCGAAGAAGTATTCTCCGATGGCCTTTTTCCTAGTGTGGGCCAATCTGTGACACTCACAGAGGAAGTGGAATGATTTTATCCTCTGCCACTTCGTCTTGACATCCTCTGCATAAGTTGGATGTACTAATGCCCATTCTCATCATGTGTGTACCCATCGAGTTGTTGCCCTTGAGAATACCAATCAACAGAGAGAGCCGAGGTCTGCTAAACTGGAGTAGAAATTCTGTTTTTTTCTTGGAAATATCTGGCCTACGGTTTCTGGAGAGTCGGCATGCTTCTAAAGATGACCACATAAAGTTAGTAAGTAAGTGTACACCCCAAACAGGTGCTATGAGAAAAATGGGAAACTTTAAACTATCAGAAAGTGACGTCCATGATATTCTTTTGATCTCTTAGCAATTATGGCACTTGACCTAGATGTAGAGGACTATTGAAGGGACTGCTAAGTTACCTTCAGAAGTACTGTGCTAAATTTTCACTTGGTGACCACCATGAAATCGTCGCGTCGCATCGCTTAGACGATGAGTACTGGCTGGCATACGTATTTGAATGGCCTATCAGCTAAAACTGTAGAAAATTGCATGAAAAACAAGTGTTAGAGTCTAGTGAGCCTCAAAGCTCTACGATTTTATCAAACTGTTAACATATCATGTTAGCCTTGCTAGGACCTAATTCAAGCCCCCAAAATAAATATATAAATAAATATATAAATAGATCAATTGATCTTTGTCGACGTACACCCCATCGAATATAAGTTATATTAATATATAAACGTTTATTCACCAATGACTCCCTAAACGGCTATGCCAAAGATCTGATCTCCAGTACGGTTTAAGGCCTGATACTATCATATGTAGAACAACCAAATCCTCATATTTGGCAGGCCATAAAAAAGACTCAGAAGTTTCAAATCGAAATATGTCACCATTTTAACAGTTTAAAGGCGCTTATAGTTGCGTTACTATCTACAAGCCATCGTAGTGTCCCTACTCAACTCATTTGACTTTGAAATATGCTCATGGAGAAATGTCGTTGCTTCATCAAAGTTGGCAAGAACACCACTGATTTTTTTAAGATCGAGGAAAGACCTAACGGGGCCTAGCGCATTCCAAGGATCAAAGATTTTTGTGCAAAATTCTAACATTTAAGTTAACTAATTTTTAATTCTCATGGCCATTTAGTTCCCTTGAATTGCCAGTTCCTTGCAAAAGCTGATACGTGCTTCAATGTTTTCCGAGTTTTTGGCATAGCACACAAAAAATAGTAGAAAGAGGTCAAATTGCAGCTCCATGCAGTCCGTTGAAAGTGGTGCATGTCAATATCAAATCGCAGCAGAAGTATGATACTCACTTTCTGTCATAAGTTCATAACGAGAAGCAGCTGTCAGTGTCAAAATAACCTATAATGTTAAAAGAATCTATAAAATGGCCCATCCTTTACTAAAATAAACTTTTTTTTTTTAAAGAAAAGGTAAAAACTTTCTGCTCGGGAAATGTTGGGTTTGCTCTACTTTTTTTTTAAATCTCTCCAAAATTTCATAACTGAGGTTCGAACCCTGTAACAGTAGTAAGAGTCGGTTATGGTCTTAGCGGCAAAATTAGAACAAAATCGAAGGCTGAGTGACTGAAAGATGCCAAACCGTTTAAGTCTTAGTTTGAAGTTGAATACAAATTGAGTTATGATAGCAGTTAGAGGTTATGGACTATCGTGCTACGACCAGAAATTTTCATAAAAGCAATGTTTTATCTGTCGCTTTTAACTACATTTCGTAAGTTTTATTTTTGTAATAATCATTTTTCCTAAAAGAACCAACTTATCATTTTTAATTTCATTAAAGTTCCCCCCACCCGTGGCAGGAAGCATAATTTGCAGTAAAAGTCCTGTCTTTTTCTTATAACGATTATTGCTCTACGGGATTAAGTTTCAGGTGAACGGCTGAAGACTATGATCGTGTAGAATGAAAATTTCAAAAAAAAAAAATAGTGCGTGGAGTCCCTCCGCGCGGTAGAAGTGAAACTTCCCAAAAATGAAAATAGGAAGAGGTAGAAATTGATTTTTGGTGAACTCATATTGTTTCTTTAAAAGAAAAAGAAAAGAAATGGATCGGAGTTAACTTTCACGGGATAGGCACTTAACACCATTTCATAGAACAATTTTTTTATTTTTTGGTGGAGATTAGAAGGACTTTGAAGATGTAGGTATGTATCATGTATGGTAGAATGTATGGTATTGTATCCATACTTATGTATGGAATACAGTACCAGGAACCTTTCTGAAACCGTTGATTGGCTAGTGTAAGTGGAAGCTGACTGACAGACTAATGAAGACCGCAGTCTTAACACCTAAGCCGAAGACGGAGAACACTAACATACATGTTTAGACATGATCAAACATGCTTAGACATGATCAAACACGTTTAGACATGATCGAACACGTTTAGACATGACCAAACATGTTTAAACATGACCAAACATGTTTAGACATGAACAAACATGTTTAGACATAACAAACATGTTTAGACATGATCAAACATTTTTAGACATGATAACATGTTTAGACATACATTTTTGAGCCGGGCTTAAATGGAAATTGCTTATATATACATGATTCTTCCTCCACTAACTACTATGTATATACTCACTACTATCTTTAAATTCTAATAACATCTTACATCTTATCACCAAAAGCTCTGATTTGTATATTGTCTTCCAAATAAAATTCCGCAGACAACACATTCGAGGAGAAGCTTCACAAATTATTTTTTGTTAGAATAATTTAACTTAACGATTTACACAATTAGTAAGCACTTATCTACGTACATCATACATACATACATATATTAAACAAATTAAGAGAAACTGCATTAACTATTTTCTATCATTTCATTGGAGAAGAAAAGAAAACACAACACTGATCGATTATTCACTGAGCAATTGATAATATGTTTAACACGGAAGTGTAACGCTGCATGTAACACGGAAGTGTAACGCTACATGTTTGCAAGTCGCATCATAAGAAGTTTCACTTCAAAAAAATAGTGCGTGGAGTCCCTCCGCGCGGTAGAAGTGAAACTTCCCAAAAATGAAAATAGGAAGAGGTAGAAATTGATTTTTGGTGAACTCATATTGTTTCTTTAAAAGAAAAAGAAAAGAAATTGATCGGAGTTAACTTTCACGGGATAGGCACTTAACACCATTTCATAGAACAATTTTTTTATTGAAGTGAAACTTCTTATGCGACTTGCAAACATGAAAGCGTTACATGAAAGCGTTACATGAAAGCGTTACATGAAAGCGTTACACTCCCGTGTTACACTCCCGTGTTAACTCCACGCACTATTTTTTGAAGTGAAACTTCTTATGCGACTTGCAAACATGAAAGCGTTACACTTCCGCGTTACACTTAAGCGTTACACTTCCGCGTTACACTTAAGCGTTACACTTCCGCGTTACACTTCCGTGTTCGATTGCTTACTTTTTGAAGTGAAACTTCTTATGTGACTTGCAAACATGAAAGCGTTACACTTCCGCGTTACACTTAAGCGTTACACTTCCGCGTTACACTTAAGCACTTTGGCACTGCTAATAAGTTGCTGTCATCATTCCGCGCGCGCCATTCATCCCAACGATTTCATTGTAGTAAATTGTGTTTTTTGGTGGGAATTTTTTGAAGAAAATCATGTCTGTGCGTGCGAAAATTATTTCAATTGCTCAGTGAATAATCGATCAGTGTTGTGTTTTCTTTTCTTCTCCAATGAAATGATTGAAAATATTTACTGCAGTTTCTTTTAATTTGTTTGATATATGTATGTATGTATGATGTACGTAGATAAGTGCTTACTAAATGTGTAAATCGATTAAGTTAAATTATTCTAACAAAAAATAATTTGTGAGGCTTCTCTTCGAATGTATTGACTGCGTAATTTTAGTTGGAAGACAATACACAAATTAGAGCTTTTGGTGATAAGATGTAAGATGTTAATCGAATTTTAAGATATTAGTGAGTATATATATGTACATAGTAGTTAGTGGAGGCATAATCATGTATATATAAGCAATTTCCATTTAAGCCCGTCTCAAAAATGTATGTCTAAACATGTTATCATGTCTAAAAATGTTTGATCATGTCTAAACATGTTTGTTATGTCTAAACATGTTTGGTCATGTCTAAACATGTTTCGTCATGTCTAAACGTGTTTGATCATGTATAAACGTATTGATTATGTCTAAACATGTTTGTTATGTCTAAACATGTTTGATCATGTCTAAACATGTATGTAAGTGTTCTCCGTCTTCGGCTTAGGTGTTAAGACTGCGGTCTTCATTAGTCTGTCAGTCAGCTTCCACTTACACTAGCCAATCAACGGTTTCAGAAAGGTTCCTGGTACTGTATTCCATACATAAGTATGGATACAATACCATTCATTCTACCATACATGATACATACATCTTCAAAGTCCTTCTAATCTCCACCAAAAAATAAAAAAATTGTTCTATGAAATGGTGTTAAGTGCCTATCCCGTGAAAGTTAACTCCGATCAATTTCTTTTCTTTTTCTTTTAAAGAAACAATATGAGTTCACCAAAAATCAATTTCTACCTCTTCCTATTTTCATTTTTGGGAAGTTTCACTTCTACCGCGCGGAGGGACTCCACGCACTATTTTTTTTTTTGCCCAAAAATACTCACAGAATGGAGACATTTTTAAGGTAAATTCAATAAACAGCTTCCCTAACTAAAGTCAAGCCTTCGTAAATTTTAAGAAAGACTGCGTCAATATCGCAATGAAGGCTCCAATGATGACTTTAAATCAATAACAAACAATACCACCCCTTTGTAATCTTTTGTATTTGTACTTTTTTTTTCTGTTCTGTTGACACAAACACATTCCATCAAGAAGTTCCGCACTTTTACAGTCAATTCCTCTTGCAATCTGTTTTGCAGCCTCTTCTCCTATAAGTTTTGTTAATTCCATTTGAACGTGGATTGTGTCTATTTACCACAGAATTACGTTAAAGATGTATCCAAAGCCCTCCTCTAATGTCGTTGTCTTGTTGCTATAAAATTCTAAGTGAAGCCATTTCTAAGGGTTGTCCCATTAGAAGAAAGAGAAATGACAAAGAAAAAAAAAAGGAGAACAGAAAAGGAAACTGAAAAAAGCGCTTTTCTAAATAAATAAAGGTTCCCCATTAAAGAGAAGAAGGACTCGGTAGTGGGTCCAATGGAACTCCAGTCAGAAGACAAAAGAATAGCAAAACACATATAAAAGTGAACAAACTAAAGACTTTCCATTAAAAAAGGGGCCTCTGTTCAGAGGGGGTGAGAAGGAAAGAATCTACCAACTTATTGTGTCAACTTGTGTGTGCGCGATAATGCTGGCTGGGCTGGTTAAAAGCCTGCAGCTGAAGTACTTGCAAACTTCACGTTTAAACACAACAGATAGAGGATAGAAGGTCTCTTCCTACCTTTACACACTCCTCACCCACACACCCCGCCATACCTGACTGAAAGTTGTCCTTAGATGGGAATAATTATTGCAGCTTTTAATTGCTCTGGCTATAAATCGACCACAAAAGGAGGGAATTAGACGTGAATGAGAGAGCAAATGGGGGCAAACGATTAGAATAAATAACGACATGGGTATAACAGAAGTAGGTACTAGTGGCATGCTGGGATTCAGAGATACAAGAAGAACGCACAGCAAATGCGGTTTTAACCCCTCATGGCTTTAGGCATTTGTTTTATATGAGCATTTAGCTTTAAAATAAGCTTTAATGAAGAGTTTTAGTCACCCGTTTAGATGATGATGCTCTAGATAAAAGATTCGAAATAATTACCATCCAAAGCAAAGCGCAAAAATACGTAAACCTATTGGGTCTAAGTTGGTAGCAGTCACCGACGCTACGAAGTCAGAGTATTGGTTGGTGGTTTTCCTGTGTCAAAGTTCTTTATGAATTATGCATTGTTTCAATGTCAATATATCTATCCCATAAATAATATCCGCAATGAGAGTGATTTATTTGTAGCAAAATAGATCTTTGCTATAAAACCCTGAATATTCAATTAGCTGGAATAATAGGCTTCTTCCAATTTACATGCTTTTGGCTTTTCTAATTGAAATTCAGTGGGAAAATTCTATGGAAACAATTTTTAATTGTTATAGAGATACAGAAGCATTCTTGTCAGTAGCAATCATTGATGAAATCTTGTGGTTTGTTTCTATCAAGATACAAGACATGAGTTGAGAACTCTCCTTTGCACAACAAGAAATGTAAACAGTTTCGAGAACTTAATTTGAGAGGAAGGGAAGAATTTATCCCTCAAATACTATACTACTGAAGCTGATAAATTGCATGCAACTGATGAATAGATTTGAGAAAAGATGTCTCTCCCGAAATCAAATGAAGACAAGTTGTCACGACCAGATATCGACGACTTGACATGTTTTGAAAGCATCATATTTTTGAATGACTCTATAAGCAAAATTGAAGACAATAAACAGTTTTGGGAAGAACTATGATAATGATATTACGACACGTGTTACACTGAAATTGTTCAATCAACCTCATGTGAAGTCCGTGTAGGACTTTGTATCTAAATGAAGCATCCTTAAACCATGCGTGAATTTTTTGGAATTTCAACATTTATTAATTTTTGTTAGTGATAGTGTTCAATAAAGACAGTTTGGTTTTCTTACTCTCTCCGAAATTTTGAATGTTTTCTCTGCATTTTGCATGATGTCTGCTCAGGGTGGCCTTCTCTTCGCTGTGTACGAATGAGCGGGTTTCATTGAATAAGTATGCTTCAGCATGATAATGAAATCGTTTACGTGCTTTAAGATATGAGACAAATTCCTCATTCGAAATATGGATTGGCTACTGTTTTGTTCTCATATGAAGCTTTGAATTTGTGATTTGATTTTTTGAGAACAATCTCAAAATTATATTCAATTTGTCTGTAAACATCTTGCATCTTTTGTGTGCATGAATGTCGCTTTTTGAGTAGTACCCAATACTTTTTGAAGAAGTTCCATTCTGAACGTTTCAGCTTCAAAGTTCATAAACTTCTGATGAAGATACAGGACGCTTAGAAAGCAGATGTCATCAGCGCAATCAAGACGTTTAACGATGAATTTCATGACTCATTGAGCTCTCCGTTTCGACAGTGCTGAGTTAACAGCATCGACTTTTATATATTGAAATAGAAGCGGTATTATAATGCAACCTTGCTGAACCCGACTTTGGACTTCAAAAGTTGTCGACATCATTCCATCGTAAAGATGAGGTAAGGTCAAATTGACTGAAAATTGGCGGAGAGGTAGCTTAGGACCAGGAGACGAACATAGCATACTTTTTATCCCTATATTGCTATGGGAACAGGAACGTAATCATGAACCTAGAAACTACAGAACCGATTTCAAAAATTCTTTCAGCGTTAGAACGATACACTATCACCGAGCAAAATAAACTTTAATTCATCCCCATATTCCCACATATTCAAACTTAGAAACTACTGGGAACAGAAACGGAAACTATAATGGGAATCTTATAACCGCATGACCGATTGCAAAAATGTTTTCAACTTAAGGATGGTACATTATCATATTACTTATATTATCCATCCTCATATTCCCACGGGACCCGGGTAACGCCAGAAGGCTCAACTATATTTTTTTTATCCGGAACGGGATAGGGAATGGAAACCTAGATACTACTGGACAGATTTCACAAATTCTTTCAGAGTTGGGATGATACATTATCTCACAGTAACAAAGATTATAAAGCATCCCTATATTCCTACGAAAATAAAAACATGAACCATTGACCGATTTCAAAAATTCTTTCGAATTTAGAATGATACGCGAACGTGATTGGGAGCGCAAACCTTATAAAACTATTTGAGCAATTTCAAAAGCTCTTTCGAATCTTATAACTCAAGAACGGCTGAACCGATTTGGATGAAAATTGGTGGGGAGGTAGCTTAAGACAAGGAGACGGACGGAGACGGCAATAGACATAAAATGTAAACGGAATGCTTAAAATCGGAATAGGAGAAGTAAGAATTAAAAAAAAATGTACTCAATAAAAAATAGCAGGATGCAACAGAAATCACATCAATGCGTTAGCTTTCGTTTTTTTTTTTTTTTTTTAAAAAAAGATAGACTATGCATAGTCCAAATAACAGCAAGTTATTGAGCAAGCGGAGATCTTAGCTCAACACCCTGGGCTGCTCTAGACATATTCATATACCTCTTACCCCTCGAAATTCTCGGCGTAGCCTAGGTCTGTATTTTTAAAGTTCCCGTTCTTCTGTTCCCGGGGGAATATGCGGATAAAATATAGCAGGTACATGTTACATATCCCTTTGAAATCACAAGGTGCTTCTGTGAAAAGTACAACGCATACACCAAAATAAATATCTAATAAAGAATCATTAAAATACTCGATTCCTTTTTGAATATATTTACTATCCCAAAAAAAAAAAAAAAAATCATCCGAATTAATAAAATCCAAACTCAGCTCATTAATTGCATCTAAGGCGAACAATTGCTGGGTCAGCTAGTCATAAATAATGTTGGTTGCGGTAAATCAGTTTTCTATATTTGACGCTACGGCATAGGGTTTCTTCGTAAAAAACTATACTCTTTGAAAATCTTGAATAGCGGAGGTCACAATGTAGAATTGGTTGAAAAACGAATGTTGGATAATGTCATCATCCCTCAGACGACCGCCTTGTTGGATGGTTTTCAAATATTTTTTTAAATTTTGAAGCTAGCCGGAGCGGAGTAATATATGACGTAATGTTGGGCGATAAGTCTGATAAGTCTGGGCGCAAATACATCCGACCATCCAACATCCAACAAGCGAAGTCTGTCCAACTTATTGTACAGTGTGAACTCCGCAGATCCTAAGCTTGCTGTCTCTGTTACTTCTGGTGTCTGGAAGTGTCGATGTTCATACGGCCTACATTCCCTTTTTCCATCTTAACCATTGAACACGTGGCACTCTTTAGAAAAAAAAAAAAAAATCAATTGCTTTACACTTCGCAAAGCTCATGGCTGACGCGTCCGGGATAGCTTACGATTACACGCATATCCGTCGCGAGTTTCCGCAATTACGTAGATAGCCTTTCTTCGGTAATTTTATTATTTTTGTCGGTTGCTGTACAGAAATAATTATTTACTCATACGCTATATGTATTTATGTTCAATCTACCGATGTATCTGCTGCAGTTTGAAAACAAATGGATCTCCGTTACAAGCCCCTATCACATGGCCCGTAGCTATAATTTCTGAATACGAAAGCTTAAGAGGAAGCAACATAAACTCACTCGTTCTGAATGTTTTGGTGTAAAATTTGTCACTATTGATAAAATTTCTACCACTTTATAAATATCTGTTTTCAAAACAACCATTCCGATGATCTTTGTAGTCCTTTTTACTGGCATTCGTAGTCCTAACCTGTTACGCCGGGCCTTGGGATGTTGCTAGGGGTGAATGTCAAATGTTTTGTTCTTTTCATTTGTCGAAGAAGCAAACTGTACTGTTGAATGCTAATTTGGACATTCGAATTTCAAGATAGGCAGTATGGGTCCGAAAGACTGACCTTTGTGTTTGACTTTGCCGAAATTTACTAAACGACCCACATTTTGTAACCCACATTGTTTTCTGGAATCTTGGGATTAAATTCCGGTCATTATATGGCTTCCATGTTAAAAGGATTTCTCTTATGCTGATACTGTTGATTGCTGAATCCGGACCACATCTATTTGGCTTTCTAGAGTATAGAACGGCTGTTTCGCCGTACATTTTTTCCCAACGCCATTTGCTTCCAATGAGTTTTATTGTGGTTGGGCGCCAGGCGCCAGCATTAGAAGGGCTTAATAGCGTAGGAATATTTCGAAAAGAAAAGAAGTATCTAGTCATAGTCTAGTCATAGTTCTGCAGAGGGTTTTTTGTTTTCAACACTTGTTGGAAGATCCTGTTTCAGTACGAAGCCTCAAGCAGGCATCGCTATTCAGGAATTAATCAAAATTAAACCAAAGTTGAATTAATTGTGACCATTTAAATATATTTAATTAAAATAGGAATAAAGGACCTGCAATTTTTCCCGATTTCCGATTCCGAACGGCGTAGCAGGCAGAGATGCAAACCATTACTCCCCAAGCACCACTTAGTTGGGCCCATTTAGTTGAACTAAACTGTAACTGGGAATTTTTGAAGCATAATTTTTTTTACAAACTACAAACAAAGAACAAAGTTTTGCCATTAAATATGATATGCCATTGACGTGCCTACATTAAAGCAATTAATTTGGGAATCACGTCTGGCTGGGGTTAAACTAAGTCAATAAATAGCAAAATTTACCTCTGCACTAAGGTTCCCCTATGGGCCAACTAAAACTCTCATCGTAATTAAAATAATTCTGCGATCGAAGAAGCTACAGAACTTCAAACAAACTTACAATGTGTGGTCATAATTGTTACACCTTCCTTGAAAACATCTCGCTGTTAACAGACACTTTCATCTTGAAATAAAAACGGATTCTCTCTCGTGCAACCATTGCCAACTACTCGTCTGTGTGTCTGAATGCAAATGAATGCACCATCCTCATTTGGCTGAAAGCCTTCCTTCCATCTGCCCAACAAAATCAAGTTAAATTAAATTTTGCAACAAGAATAGGCGAAATTCTCGCTTATTACTTCCATCGTTGTATCACCAAGTAACACCTACTCCAACATAGTCGTACAGAAAGAAACATAATCACCATCCGAACCAGGGAGCCCAACGACTCAGAAATATCCCCCCGTTGTGAGTGTCTTCTGTCTAGTTTAAGATGCCGGCAGGTGTAGGTATATGTAAGTAATTATAGAAATTATTTGCCCCCATACGCGGTTTATTCCACCATCGAATTATGAAAATGTAAAATTATACGCCACCGAGTATAACTTCCGCGAGGGAATGTTGTCTGTTGTCACACGCTCTATTACATAATCGTTACCTATAGAACGGAAGGCGCAACCCCTTTAGACGCGTTCTGCCCAGAGGTATATCCGTATATGTTTAGGAGAAACGTCTGCAATCACTTCTGTTGTTTTGCTCTACTGTACTCCATAAAGAACCCCTTGCATAGCAAGCATTGGGAAAATGTCGTTGTTGTGCAGATTTCGTAGCCATCGTTTGCCAGATGGGTCCCCAAGGACAAACAGATGATAACCACTGCGTCGTTGCACCGACTGTTACAAGGTGACGATATGGTTGTTAACTCAAAGGCAGATGAACTGACTAAAGTTGGAAAACCACCATCATGCGAAAACCTAGCTAGACCACAAGTGGAGTTTGAACTTAATGAAACTGTTTGAGTTAAGCTCCAGGCGCTATGTTGTTAGAAGAAATTTTATAGAAAAGTCGACTAATTTCTTGCTTTTTCCATAAACTGTTTAGTTTTTTTTTCTTGTTTCAGTCTAAAGCCCTTCATCTTCAAAAATAATTTTGCTGTGGTCAGGGATTTTATCTGTTACCACCAGAATAAGAACAAGCCACTGTTTCACACAGAGACTTTGCCAGGTGAGGATTGTCCTGCTGTGTTTTTGTTTGGTTGGAAAAGATATGAACAGAGACCCAACAAATGTAAAAGGACAACATACCTTTAGTGTGGTTTTCCAAAAGTCTACCTGATGATGGTTTGCACAAATAAGCGAAAAGAATGGCAAGGTGAAAGAACTCCATCCTTATCTGGACATTTTCCTGTTTTCTTTTGTGACAAAGAATTCGAAGAGGAGAGTATTTACCGATGGGCTTATGCAAAATTTTGGTATAATTTCAACGGCTTTATTCTTGGCCCTGCTTTTGAAAGTCAACCATTCAAGAATTAAAAGGGGAGTCTATCTGAGGTCTTTTATAATGTTATGTATCAAAAGATTTTTTTTGTGGATTTGCATTTTAGAAATTACTTTCTTTGGGAATAGTTGATAAAAAAAAGATTCTAATGGAGAATTTAGTATTAATCACAAACAGTAGGAGATCTCGGCTTGGCTTTGAACTGATAATAGGTTTAAATAAATTTCCTTACTTCAACTACGTCATCACCTTTTTCACCAACATTCGTGATTCGATATCTTGACATTTTCTTAACCTTTTCTCCATTTAGGAATCGGTTTTCCTAAAAGGGTTTCGGTCTCTTCCTTTGCTTTGACGTAATATAATTTTTTACCTTTGAAACACATCTGTTTTTGGCACCTCACATAGAGAAAGTCTCTAATAGATTTTCTTTGCATTTAGCATATTTGAATATAGCAAATATATTGGTTTATGTGTAAGGTGTGTTGCAAGAAGAATTACAAAAAGGCTACCAAATAAATCCCAATAAATGTTTATACAGCTCTAAGGGAAACTTGGACAGGAAAAGGGAGGAAGGATATAATCGAATCACATTATTTTAAAGAGTGAAAAATCGTGTGTCTGACCATTCCCATGCACTTAACCTGTATTTTGAAATGTTAAGTACAGGTAAGATGACTCTTTTGGATGGGAGTCTAAAATGGATTTAAATGGCTTCCATGAACGTTTTGGTCTTTGAACATGCCAAGGGATTGGATTCTTCCATGCTTGATGCAATACCAACTGAGCCGGCCGTGCTCTATTTTTCCAAGATTGAATTTTTGACTTGAAGGATTCTACGGATCATCGTACTTTTGATACAATCAAATTTTGTTACTCCTGTGGTCATACGGAGCATCATAATCTTGTTGCTGTTAATCTAAAAGTGTTAATTAATTTTTATTAATTTAATTTGCAGTGTGTAAAATTTTTCTATTAACTTCTTGTATTTAGTTTCCTCTTTCTACTTTCTTTCTACTATCTTTCTATTATATTTCTATTTTGTTCTTTTGTTATTCTTGTTGTTTATTTTACTTTTTTTTTATTGAAAGTTAGTTTATTTGTGACAATTTTATAGTCACGGGTACAAATTGCTTTTCAGGGTCTGGTTGTTTTGTTGATGGAGTTGTTGTGCGATCGGTAATTAATATTCTGTCTAGTTGTCGCGGAGGGTTGAAAATATGTTATCTCAATGCACGTAGTTTGAGTTTAAACAAATTGGATCTCTTTAAAGACATTTTTATATACTCTGGGGTTGATGTTATTTGTGTTTGTGAGACGTTTTGGGATTCTGGTGTTGATGATTAGTTGTACAATATTCCGGGTTTTAATCTTATTCGTAATGGTAGAGTTACTACAACTACGGATGGTGGAGTTGCTATGTACTGCAGCACTTCGTTGACACAAAAAATTCTCACAAAGTCGAATGGGAGTGCAGTGGAGTCTATTTTGTTGGTAGTAACTGACGGGTTCACGGAGTTGCTGATTGGCATAAACTACAACCCAAATCGTTGTAACCTTCCAGAACCTCTTTTTATTGCTTTGAATGAGTTCAATGAATTATATGAGCTCGTCATAATCTGTGGTGACTTAAATTCAGACCTCTTAAAAAGTGATAGTAAGGCCCATCAATTTCTTGACTTTGCTGCATCTGCTGGGTTATCAGTACTAAATTCGTATGCTACCCATTTTCTCCTTATTCCACTCCTAGTCTTCTTGATCTAGTTATGGTCTCTAATAAATCGTTCGTTTTCCTTCAAGACCAGTTGTCTCTTGCTGGGATTTCATACCATGATTTTTTATTTTGTACCTAAGGTGTGGATTTTTCTCGTGTACCTTCTTCAACTTCCTTTGAATTAAGAGATTATTCAGCTGAATTTCGAAACATTACAAATTTATTCTGGCCTGCTACCGTGGCGTGAATGCTATCAAGCCGTTAATATAAATGACAAAGTCAATCACCTTCAGACTTAAATATTGGATCTTTTTAATAGATATAATCCTCTAAAATCAATAGCTATACGAAACCATAAGGAGCCTTTGTTTTACTTATGAAGTGTGTAGTGCCATAAAATATTCCGTAATAAACTGAACTCGAAGTGGAAACAGCGTCCAACAAGTTCCAATCGGGAAGTTTTTTGTCGTTCACGTAATTAGTCTACATTCATTTCACGTAGAGCTAAAAAAAGATATTTTTGTTCCAAACTAAGCACTGATCTGCCGTCAAAAAAGCTTGGAGCAACTTAAGATCCATAGGTGTGGGAACAAAGACTACTGTGGATAGCGTTCCTGATTTGAACGTTCATAATAATGCTTTTCTAGCTGCTGCCTCTAACAATACTTGTTTTACTAGAGATGAGAGATTGGTCTCTATATCCGATTTTGATTTTGAAGTCGTATCTGAAGTAGACGTCATTCGTTCGCTAAAATCGAATACCATAAATCAGGATAGTGTACCTCTACGGTTTGTTAAAATGATTTTAACCCATATCATAAGTAGTCTTTTCAATATTGCTTCTTCAACTTTTCCAGATAACTGAAAGCCCACTGTCATTCCTGTGCCTAAAAAGCCTCAACCGACTCAAACAACAATAAGCATTTTACCATGCATTTCTAAAGCCTTGGAAAAGAACCTTGTAGATCAAATTTTAAATTATTTGAGTGAGCATAACCTACTTTCTCGAGTTCAATCTGGTTTGAGAAAAGGGTACAGTTGCTCTACCGCTATGATTAAAATTTTTGATGACGTCAGAATGAAATATGATATGGATCAGTTAACGGTACTTTGCTTACTTGAGGCTTTTCACTCAGTGGATCATAGAGTGTTGTGTCAGTAGCTAAGATTTTATTTTGGTTTTAGCGAGAGATCGTCGTACTTCGTTTGTGATTACCAAAAAAGGGTAATTCGCTTTCAAAGAGTTATACACGATGGGAAATCCTCTGAATCCTTGGCTTTAAAAGCTGGCATACCTTAAGGGTCTATATTGGGACCTATACTATTTAGAAATATAGAGTATAATATAAATAAAGAAATAAATGTATATTTTCTTATGTTTTATTTTATTAAATAAACTTATCACAACTATTATTATTTTATTCGACGCGTTTCGAAATTAAAATTTCATCTTCAGGTGTTTCGCCTTTCAACTGATTTAGTCTTTTGTTTTGCTTCTACTATTTAGTTTATTCATCAACGATTTATCTAGTGTATGTTCAAATGTTACTTTTCACCTTTATGCTGATGATGCCCGAATTTATCTGTCACGCCCTATTGGTCTGATTGAAGACCTCATCGCCAGAATGAATGAGGATCTTGCAGTAATCTTCAAACGGCTTAAATTTGAATACAGACAAAACTCAAATGATTCTTATCTCAAAAAAATACTATGACACCGATGAATTATCACCTATATTCGTATATAATAATCGAATAAAAATTTTTTGATGTTGTAACTAGTCTTGGTTTCAAAATAAATCATTCGTTTACAGCCTTCGACCACACAAATTATATTATTGGACGAATTTATGAAGGTTTGAGAAAACTGTGGTTAACCTCTAGTTTAACTCTAGTAGACACTAAGTTGAGACTTTGTCAAAGCATTGTTTTTGATTGATTTTTCCTCAAAAGTACTGCAAACTAGACTCCCACTCTCAACATAAGCTGCTTGTCGCAGTTAATGATGCCATTCGATACGTTTATGGACTTCGTCGTGGTGAGCATATATCGCACTACCATCAAAATGTTTTTGGATGTAGTTTTGATCAGTTCCTTAAAATAAGATGTTGTCAATTATTGCACAGCTTCATTAACAGTAGAGTCCCATCATACCTTTTTAATAAAATTCAATTCACACAATCTCTTAAAAGCCAAGACCTTATTTTGTTTACTTATAATTATCTGAACTCTTCGCGCCACTTCTTCTCAACCGTCGAACTAAGAAGCAGAGCACAACAACACAACCTCAATACTCGAAATCGGAACAAAATTCATCAACCTAAGCCAAGAACTTCAAAGTATGGAACCAACTCACTGCTATACAAATCGGTCCAGCTATACAACAATCTTGAAGACAACTTAAAAGAACTATCACCATCCAAATTCAAGGAAAACTTAATAAAAAGTATACAAAATAACTATTAACTAAGATTAAATACTCTCAAGTCTTTTGTCATGTTATGATTCATTGGTCTGCTGAAACATGTTTTTGTTTAATTTTGTCTCTTTTTTCTTATTGCTAATGCTCTTTAAATGTAAAAGGTAAAGTCTTACGTTCAACCCTTTAAATTTTCAATATCGTTTTCTTTTTCTTATTGTTACATTAATTGTCATAAGTTACGTTTTTGTCTGGTTAATTTACTTATTCATTGCTATGCCTATTAAAATTTAAAACTATTGTAAAAGCAGAATCAATTATGTAAACACACACAATGTACAGCCAAATATGAGAGAAATCTCCTCTGGCATCAAAATCGATGAAATAGATCTTAAATCTTAAATCTTCTTCGTTCACGCTACTAGACTTTGGAACTCATTTCCCCTTACGACTAAACAAATAACTGAGCCCTAAAAATAAAAGCTTTCAGCACCCTCAATACTTGTAAATCAACAACAGAATTTTTTATTCTTATTTTTTCGCTTCTCTTTATGAATTTATCTTATCTTTTTTTCCGCCTTTTACTGCCATATTCTGATTTCTTTTCTATCTCTTTTCTTCTACTGCATTTCATTCTATATTTCATTTTATATTTAATATTTTTATTTTTTATTGTATTCCTTTTTTAACTTCTCGCCAAACAATTTGTACAAAGACAAAGTCTTATTATACTTTCCACTTTATGTAATAATAATAATAAATTGAAATATAATTGTTACCCAAGTAAAAAATAATTCTCAGAGCTGCTCCCACAGGTTTAAAAGAAAAAAATTAAAGCTCTATAAGTTAAAAAGAAAACTGATTAATCGTCTCCTCTGTTCTAGCATCCATCACGTTCCGCATTTAATGAACCAATTCAATAAATTGAAAAGTAAATTGCATTCAATTGCAGTTAATTCTATGCCCAACTCTCAACAGACACCAAAAGCTATTCAACTATCTCTAATCAACTCTTATACCCGCTTCACTATATCGTTCTATGTTTTTAAACTTATTCAGTCCCTTTGGAAGGAAACACCTTCCCAACGCCAACAACTTGATTTTGCACTATAACTTTATTTTTGGACTTAATAAGCTCCATTCACTGCAATTCATCCGAAGTACCTTTCATCAAAGCCTCGGATCTCCTATCCAAAAAAGGCAACCCTCAAACAACATAACCATCTCGCCATCTCATGTAAGGAGAGCAACAACATCAATAGCAAAAGAGGGATTAATTTTAAAATGAATTTCAAAAGGATTCAAAGAACAGTAAGGCACATGCAGACGTTAACAGCTCATAGGTCCATCATCGTGCACTAGGCTCCAGGCACGTCTCGTCACAAGAATGTAAAGTTACACAACTTGTATGACGAAGGAAATAAAATTATAATAATAAAGATATACCACCTTTCCACCCTTCCATGTGGTCCCTTCCAGCACTAGCACCGGGTCTTAACATGAATGCATCCTTTCAGAGAGGGTTCCGTGTTTTATTTATGGATAGCCTTGTTGGGCATACACGAGCACTAATCTAATGCACATCCGCCTTGAGGAAGCCAAGGGAAAAAATAGATACATCAGTTACTAAACTCGAACTCGAACTCACACTCAAACTCTTTCTCTCTCCATCAATTCCCGTACGCTCTGGAGTATCAATTCAAACCAAGGCTCTCTTCTTCGTCCATCAGCGATACTTTTTTTCATACTTTATATGCTGCCTGTTGTACAAATAAAAATTTTATTCAATTATAATAAAGTCGAGTTTTTATAACTCTGTTGTCTGTTGTAACGATATCCCGTCGGAAGAGGAGTGTTTATGCCACATGTAGTATGTACCTCTATGTACGGTACTATCCTTAATAATCCCAAGATACCTTACTTGTCATTAAAGTTTCATCTTATTCATGTTTGTGTGTGCGAACGTGAGATTTTCATTTAAACAAAAGGGCAACGTTTCTGTTTAGTAATTTTGGCAGTTCAGTTTTTATGGCATCGTGCCAAGACCGTTCTTGAAGAAACAATTTTCGTCATTTTTAAGGAATCACCCCGAACCAGGTTCTTCCGTATACACTAAAATGAAATGCACTCAAAGTCCTTAAAGCTTTAATGCACTTTCTCATCCATGTACGATCTCGGACGTTGGCCCATGGAAGGAAATCCATTAAAGATTTAAGGAGTAAACTCATACAGGGCAATGAGTCTTGCACTCTGTCTTCAATCAAATATGTGATATCCAGGAAGCAAAAGGTCAAAATGTACGGCTCATTTCGGGATCATGGTAGCAAAAGAGAAGAGGGCCACTTACCCAGCCAAGGAAGGACATATTTTGACTTGAGTTTTCAGAAATCATATCTAAGCAGAAGGGATTTTTGTTAAAGCCACGGTAGGGCTCGTGTAGAGGACAAAGACGACAGGTTGTTTTGGTAACCAGATGAAGAAGAGAGAAAAATTAAATTTTCTAACGAGACCTTAATGCTGAATGAACTGAAAACTTTATGAGCGGTGTCGTTCACTTCCTTTCCAGGAAGGATTTTTTATGCCAAAAAATTTAAACTATGTACATAGTTAACATAATTAATGAAGCCAATTTGAAATGTTGTTAACCAACAATAACTATGGCAACTTCCTTTCTAAACAACTCATCGAGTCTAATAAAACACAGCATCGTACTTCACCTGCCATCAATAGAATTTTTTATCAAGCAAAAGTAGTTAAAATCAAATTTGCTATTTCATGGGTGCTGAACATTTCAATCTGGCGAGCAACCTTATTTTGCCCGCAAGGCAATAAAGCGAGCATTCAAAACAAATTTTCCAACATGGTAGGTAGGTACACGCTCATAATGAAGTTTTCACCGAAAATTTAATTTTATTTCGCTTCTGGCTAAGCAGGCTGAAGTTTGGTTTTACTTCCGGTGTAAACGCAGGCATGCCAAATTTATTTGTGTGGTGTTTCGGGTGATGCAGGAAGGCAGGACCTGATGCATTTAATTAATAGATTTTTGTGGGACTATATAGTTACCATGAAATGGGAATCAAATTTTCAAATAATTTATTTGAAAAATTTAATTAAAAAAATATTTTTGATGTTTTTTTGTCTTTTGAGGTAACAAAATGCTTTCAAAGCATTTTTTAAAATTAAATGCTTAACACAAAAATATTAAATTTTGATGATAAAGTTAAAATGTTTTTGAATTGTTTTGTAATGAGTGTGAACAGATGTTTCAGGGAGTCATTGGAAAGTTAGCGATTGGTAAAGGTGTGAGGGTTTTCAAAATCCAAAGGACATTGAGTGAAGACTTGACCAACCTGAGAAAGACGGATTTTCTTAGATTCACTTGGTAGATCATTTAGTTTCTTACTAAGGTGATATCAACGTTACAGTTTTGATTGAGCCTGGAGCTCAAATATGATCTACTTGATTAGGGAAGAGTCTATACCCCTGATGTGCCATATAGCAGGAGAATAGTAACACTGGCTTGATTTCTTAGTGGATATTATTTTCCTTGCTTTATCTCGAAGTTATGATGTGACATGTGACCATTGTCGTGTTCATTATCAATTTTCCTCCTTTGTCAGCTTAATCGATAAAAAGCTGGCTGGTTATCGATTTCTTTCTCCCAGATTTTTCCTTGATCTATTGTTACGTGAAAATTTTATCTATTTTGGAGTTTCCTGGTCTTGTTGTTAGTATCACGCGCTTCCTGTATCTAAAAAATTATGAAGATACGTCCCCATCCTCTGACCAATCACCGTCAACCAAATTGACCTCTTCCAGATGTCCGAATTTTCTGAGAAGCCAACTTTTATCGCCTTTCGCGACGAATTGAATATTTCATGACAAGAAAAGTGCAATCTAACTTAACCGTTAGGCATCGGGAAAAAATTTTGGTATCTTCCATTCCTTCATAAGATATGGTTCAGACAAACGCTTTGTTGCGTCACCCTAATTGTTTATGTATCAACTTTTATTCCGACAAATACCTTGTTGAATAGCCTCCACGACAAAACCTCCGAAAACGGACAGAGGTTAATCGATTTTGCTGCGGGGCTAAATCTTGTCGTAAGTAGTACACGCTTCCCGCATCTCAAAATTCATAAAGGTACATGGCGATCCCCAGATCAATCAATCGTCAACCAAATTGATCGACGCAAGGCACTCTTCCAGTGTGTTAGATGTCCGAACTTTACGAAGGGCCAACTTTGACTGGGACCACTACCTTGTTGTAGCCAATGTACGAATGAGGAAATCTTGTTCACGACCTGCACGAACTTACGCTATGAAGAGGTACGACGTCGGACATTAGGGGGTTGCGATCGAATTTCTTTGCTGTGTACGCTCACACTGCAAAATGCAGGCCAGCTGTTTTGGCACTGAGTGAAACACAGGTGGGTGTTGGTTCTGATACTTCAGAGTTCAACCTGCCTGGATATAGCTTAGTGCCATTATTCTTTTCCTCCCATGGCCTCGCCGTATATGTTAGACATGATATTGCTTACCAACTTCTACCACAGTACGGCCTCTGTTCTAATACGAACTTTAATTTCATGTGGTTAAAATTCACTGTCCGTAAGCATGTCATTCATTATTGTTTTATTTATAGAAACCCCAATTTAGATAGCAATTCAACCTCTAACGAGTTTGATGCGCTATCTGACTCCATAATAAGAATTGTTTCCCAATATCCTCACACTGAAATCGCAATTGCGGGCGATTTCAATGTACACAATTCAGGTTGGCTTCGACATTCTGGCCAGACAACACCCGAAGGAGAATATGCTGAGATCTTCGCTGAGTTAAATCAATTAACTCAACTTGTTGATGAGCCCACTCGGGTTCCAGATATTGAAGGCCATGCGGCCAACACTCTTGACTTATTTCTCACTTCTCATCCCGAAAAATACAGGGTTGTAGTATCATCTCCTTTAGGCAAATCGGACCATTGTGTCATATCGGTAGATTTCTCGTTTTCCGTCACGGTAGAAAAAGATAAAGTCCCTAAAAGAACTGTGTGGCAATACGAGAAAGCCAATTGGGACGGCCTGAATAATTTCTTTCGAAATTTTAATTGGTCATTGTGCTTTCTCGACGGAAACGTTGATGCATCAGCTGATATGATATCTAACGTAATTCTAAACGGCATGAGAAATTTTGTTCCTCACAGAACAAAAAGTATCATCCCCAAAGAGAATTCGTGGTTTGATTCAAGCTGTAAAGAGGCGATTAGGGATTGAGAAAGTAGTTTTCGTAAATTTAAAGACAACCCTACTGCTGAAAACCGAAATTTGTTCAAACGGGCCAGAAATATCTGTAATGCTCAAATAAAAAAGGCTAAGTTTTTACATGACCAAAAAGTAAGGCAAAAAATACTATTGTGTCCAAAAGGAAGTAAAAACTTTTGGTCTTTTGTCAAGAACATTAAGAACTCGACCACGTCATCGGTCCCAACGCTCGTCTTCAATGACTCTCCGTATGTCAGCTCCATCGACAAAGCCAATTTGCTGGCAGCTCAATTTGCTGCCAACTCGACACTTCCTCATAGCATAGTGGCTCCACCTGAGCTCGAGTCTGCAAATTCTTTGATGAAGCAGATATTTTTTCGAACTCGCTCGGTTGCGAGAGTCCTTAAAGATCTCAACATACATAAATCCGCTGGTCCAGATGGTATCCCCGCCGTTATTCTGAAGAGGTGTTCTTCTACGCTGGCAAAACCACTGCGTAAACTTTTCCATCTTTCCTATTCTGCTGGGATTTTTCCGAGCAGATGGAAAACTGCATTTGTCCAGCCGGTCCCTAAAAAAGGCGAATCTTCCTCCCCTTCCAATTACCGTCCAATTGCACTAACGTCCCTTCTTTCCAAGGTCATGGAAACGTTGATAAACCGTCAACTTATGAAATATCTTGAAGAACGAAAGCTTCTTAATGACCGTCAGTACGGCTTTCGTAGCAAACGGTCCACTGGTGATTTGATGGCTTATCTCACTGAAAAGTGGAACCAATCTTTACATTGTTTTGGAGAAAGTAAGATTATTGCGCTTGATATTTCTAAAGCATTTGATAGAGTTTGGCATCAGGCTCTTTTATCGAAAATGCGTGCTTTTGGTATCGATGAGTCTCTTCTTCGTTGGATTAGAAATTACCTTTCCGACCGTTCAATACAAGTTGTATTGGATGGCTTCAAGTCTGATACCCATTTCATAAATGCTGGTGTGCCCCAGGGCTCCGTTTTGTCTCCGACTCTCTTCCTCATTTTCATTAATGATCTCTTGTCTGAAACTTCTAATCCACTTAACTGTTTTGCTGACGACTCGACCCTCAGCTTTTCATATTCGTTTCCAAATTCACGTCCCTGCTCTTCGGATGTGGAACTGGAACGGTTGCGTATGATAAGCTCATTGAATTCTGACCTTGACAGCATTGTTGCATGGGGTATTATGAACCGAGTAGAATTCAATGCTTCGAAAACTCAATGCTGTCTCTTGTCGTTGAAGCTTAACATTCCCCCATTGCCATTATCCATGAATGGTACCTGCATCGAAGAAACCGAAAAGCTGTCAGTACTTGGTATGTGTGTAAACGATGATCTTCGTTGGAACGACCACATATTTGAAGTCGCCAAAAACGCTGCTAAATGCTTAGGTTTCTTGAGAAGATGCAGGAAGTTCTTCACCCCCTCTGATCTGGCTACAATTTATAAGGCCTTCATCCGCCCAAAACTGGAGTATAACTCTCATATCTGGTCAGGTGCTTCTCAAACATCTTTGCGCCTACTCGATAGGGTACAAAACAGAGCGTTAAAATTGATAGGTGATAGTTCAATCGTAGAATCGATTGATTCTCTTGAACATCGTCGAAACGTCACCTGTCTCTCTCTCTTTTATCGCTTTTTCCACAAACAGTGCTCTAGTGAAGTAGCCAGTTGCATTCCTCCCCTGAAACAATTTAGCCGCAACACTCGCCTCGCTAGGAATGCTCATCAGTTTTACCTTGAGCCCAACTTCGGGCGTACAGTCAAGTATAGAGATTCGTATCTCAGTCGCACCACCCGAATGTGGAATGCTCTACCTGGCCAAGTTTTTCCCCTACATTACGATTTACAAAGATTCAAAAGCAACGTGCATCGGTGTCTCCTTTCTAATCCTCTCCCATTTTCCTAAATGCTCGCACTGTGTTCTATAACATTATAAGGGTAGTCATAACCCCTTGATGTGTGTGCAAATTAAAAAAAAAAAAAAAAAAAAAAAAAAAAAAAAAAAAAAAAAAAAAAAAAAAAAAGGCAAATGCAGCCAAACAAAAAGCACGACAGATGCTGATGCAAAAACGAACAAGGGCTGCTTACGATCAGTATAACGAGATCTACAAGGAGAAAAGAAGGGAAGAACATCGAATTCTCAAAAAGAAAAAGAAGCAGCAGGAGAAGCGCTCGTTTGAGGAAATAGAGAGGTGCCATGACAGGAACGAGATTCAGAAGTTTTACCAAAAGGCAAAAAGATCCTGCCAGGGTGGCAAACCCCGAACTCAAGCCTTTAAAGACCAGCAGGGAAACATAGTAATAAGGACGCAATAAGGATTAACGGCGATGAAGACTAATAAGGTCGATAGAAAGTATGCCCGATGAATGGAAGTTCAATGTCGTACGCCCGATCCTAAAAAAGGAGACCCTCACAATTGCTCCAATTATAATGGAATAAGCCTTCTTAACGTCGCTTATAGAATTTTGTCTGCTGTAATATGAGAACGTCCGAGTCGCCAAGTCAACAATTTTACGGTCCTTATCAATGTCGTTTTAGACCAGAAAATTCAAAAATAAACCAAATTTTCATATTACGGGAGATCTTGGAAAAAACCCGAGAATATAATATCGATATTCACCATCTTTTTATCGATTTCAGCTTTCAAGGCCGCGTATGACAGTATTTACGGAAACGAGCTGTAACGAGTCATGTCTAGTTTCGGCATCCCTGCAAAACTCGTACGACTATATGCAGGATAACTTTGGAGAATTCACGCTGCTCCGTCAATTTCACCGAGTCCTTTGATGTCGAAAAAGGCTTTCGACAATGCGACAAGCCGCTATGCGATTTATTGATTATTTGAATTATTATTACGATACTGACGTATTTTGTGGATGAAGAAGCTGGTGTGTTATAAGTGCTTTTTCAAGTATTAAAATGGAAACGAAAATAGATTTGATGGTTAATGAGGATAAAACGAAGAATGTTGGCATCAAAAAAGGACACCGAACATCGACGGATTGGACAAATCGTTCACCTCAAACTGCAAAGCACACCTAGTAGGTGTAAAATGAGCTCTCACATAAGTTTATTGTTACAGAAAGCCATGACAACTTTGACATTGAAGTAAAAACTTTAAAAATTAATTTTCTAATTAAACCGTTTATTATTAATAAAGCAACCCAGATAGAAAGAGAGTCGCTATTCACACCTTACCAATGAAACAAAAAGTAGAATATCCTTTTACCTTAACAATATTTACTACATATAGGTCATGCCCAAAGTGCATTTTTTCCGATTCAGCGAGAGCCTAACCTATTGACTAAATTACTAACCTCTTCTATTATCCCGCGTTGACTTTCAGTAAGACTCATTGAACCCACATCAACACTCTTCTAAATTGAATAAATGAATTAATCCATTTAAAGCTTGTAATCCACTCTTCAATACCTCATCAGTGGCATACAAAAAATTAAGGTAAACACGAACACCCCATCGATATTACCTACACCAATATTTTGAAATCCAGACTCCATCTAGTAAATGCAAAAGCACGAACTTTGCTTTAGCTCGACACAAAATTGCCAACAGCCTAATTACCGTTTTCAACCACACAGACAACAAAAAAAAAAAAAAAATGAAAAATAGATTCACCAACCATCGAGATAGTAAATTGATTAGAAACAGCTTCTCCTCACCAAGGGGGGCAAATTCAATTTGCATTTTTTTCTGTTTTGTTTCTCTTTTCTAGGCAGGCTTTTACTCTTAGAATAGAACGGTGTACCACTCCTGTAGTCTAGTTTACACCTTGATTTGTCCGCATTCTCTTTTGAAGTTTTACTATTCATGAAAACCTTCTACACCACACTGGCTCTCCAATTCTGTTTTGGTAAAACTAACAACTAAAAAAAAGACACGCAGTAGGTGGCAATACCGGAAGATGTTGTGTATCCTCTGTCGCCTACAGACGGGGTAAAACCCGAAGAGAGAAAGTGAATTAAATGTAGCAATTATAATTATTACAAGTCTAGAGTTTAAAAAGAATAAGGGTGCCCCAATCGAGTTCCGGTTACGGGACTCGTAAGCTCCGTTTTGTTGCTGGAGTTTGTAATTAAATATATTTGCCTGAAGGTGCCAGACGGTATTTGCGTCCTATGTGAGTTTATAAAATGGCCATTCTCATCATTGCGCTCTCTGAATTGTGAACCTTTATGAATGAAGTTTTTAATGAGTGCCTTCAAGGTTTTGCTAAACAAGAGATTGTAAAAGTAATTTTCAAAGTGAAACCGATGCGGCGGTGCTGTGCAAGGTCATGCAAAGGTCAGGTCATAGATGAGTCCCGAAAAGTTTTTCCTTAGTAGGCATTCACTTCTTTGAGAGCCTTGAAGCCAAGTTTACTTGAAAAGTTTAAGCATTTACTATCGCTGATACTTCTTTCATATATATGTATTCACACTTTACATAGAGGAAAAGGCTTAGCTAGGCTCTCTAAGAATTTCATAAAATTGTAATGACTTGAACTCAACGTTTAGTTTAAGCCTCGAAGACTAAATTTTTCATTTGAATCGAGTTCAACCGCAGTGAAATGCTTGAAATATTTTGCTCATTCATAGAGGACATATTTTCATCACCATTAGCCATGTTTGCATTTCCATTTACAGGTGTTTTGTGAAATGTTTGCTCGTTATTTGCACACGCAACTCACTCGAAATAATTATCTGCAAACATGAAGAAAATAAAACTCAGCACAATGATTATAGGCCAAACCCCCATATCCGAATGAGCAAGGATAATCAAAACAAATTATTGATGTTACACCACATCGGACACTGATTCTAAAAACAGTGTTACTGCTCTTGAATGCTATCCTATACCATAAGCCGACCATTTTTAATGTGAATGATGGGATTATACAGCTAATTTAGTTTTCCATTATGCAAAAAAAAAAAAGTGCAAATCCATCGCATCTGTGTTTAGTTGTTTTTAGACAAAGTGCATTTAGAGATGTGTGAATTCATTTAAAACCAATGCAATGTGCATGGTTGGGAAGTGATATAAAAACAAGCTTTTATGCTGTTTTACCACTTCTCACTTCCACAGGATATAAACGAGTTGTGCCTTCATGGAATTTTAGAACGATTAATTACTTCAAATTAGAGTTTCAATGACGCTATAAGCAGTAGATACTGTACGTGAGTTTACACGAATTAAAATAAAATAACATTTGCTCTTCAAACAGTATCTGTTTTTCTCTTGTTGAAAGTTGTTCAATAATAACACACTTTGGGCGCTTAAAGTTGAATTGTGTTGCTTTTTTGACATAAATATCCGCGCGGCAGTCGAATTTAAGGTATGATAAAAACAACATGCAGTTGAAAATACTTTTTGTGCTTTTCATCGTGTATCGAGGAAGCTATGGTTTTTGTTCTTCTACTTCCTTTTACGAGACGAGCATTGTGAATTCGAAAGGACCACAGCTCTTCCTCTTAACTGCTTCACACTTATGTTCCGCGCGTAGAGTTCGCCCCACAATGGCCATGAATTGTCAAAAACCGCTCAAAACTTGTTTTTTTTAAGTATTTTCTTCCACAAAATATCTGTCGATGCTGTCCGTGTGTAGATCTACAGCATGAACCGCTTGACCAATTTTCTTAAAAATTTAATGTTAGGATCTGTGGGGCAGCTTACAGAGGGGTTTTTATAGCTGGATCCTTAGTACTTGAAACAACAGTTAAATGTTATATTTAAGATGTCGTAGGTTGTTCAAGACAGATTGTATAACAGCATTTTATTTAGAAAACTTTGTTTTTTGATGTTTTTATTATTCGAAACGATACCTTATTTGATTTCTTTCAAATTTTTGTAAAAAAAACATCTTCTGGTAAGATATTAAGATTTGCATGCTTGCATTTTACAAAACACGTATTTTGAAAAGTGAAAAATAAAAACAGATTTTTAAGAAAACTGCTTTAAATATTTTAATATAAATTTGAGCGTTTATATGAATAAGCAACTGTAAAAAATAGATTTTTTATATTTTCTTTAAGACTTTTGAAGTATTTAATTTAATGTTTTCCAATATTTGTGATTTTTTCAATTTTCATAATTGGTGTGTAGTTGGCAACCCTGTTCCACTAAATATATAATGAAAAATGAAGACAAGAACCTTGCACTTAGCCTTGAGATTTTGATATTTTACTGTGCTGTGTCGCACGAAATGTTGACTTGTGTCGTGCCCATTTTTTATGAGTACTCAAATCAGTATCGACCGGAAATAAAACGTTTTAACGCGCCATTTTCTTACATACGGATAAAAATTATTTTTATTGCACCTAACAGAGAATATATTTAGATTTTCTTGTAAGAGCACTAATCAGCGAGACATATAAACCTTAGAATTCTTCTGGCAACGTTATTTATCGCTAAAATAAAAAACAGAGGGCCAAGGTGACTGCCTTGAGGAATACCAGAAGGTGCTATGACTGCTATGAAGGGAGCGCAGGCAGATAACCTGAAGCACATTGTAAATTTATTGTCTTTGAGTCAAGTAAATTTGGAAAGGATGATTTTATGTGTCATTCAGTCGAACTTACTTACTTATTTAGGTGAGCATTACAGTTCGGGGTGAACCTGGGCCTCAACCAACATCCTTCTGTAACGACTTCGATTTCGGGCGAGCTCTCTCCAGTTTTGCACTTTAAGTCGGTTGAGGTCTTCATCCACTTGATTGCGCCACCTAAGACGAGGGCTTCCCCTTCCACGATTTCCCTGCAATGTCTCTTCAAAAACACGTCGAGATCATTCGGAGAATTTTTCTTTCGAAACTATCAAGGGTTTCCTCATCCAAGGTCCACGCTTCTGCGCCGTAAAGCAGGACTGGGATGATCAAGGTCTAATATACTAGGTCGAACGCATTATTAATATCATTAGCAATAACGTAAACCTTAATTGCATTACCTAGCGTACACAAGGCAATGGAAACAAAATCCACCAGATTGGTTGTAGTTGATCTACCTAATAGGAAACAATGTTGATCAGGAGACAAAAAAGAATGTACCGAAAAAGACAGTGCAAATGCTTTTAAACAACTTTGGTATGTATGAAAGATTGGTTATAGAACGATAATTAGAGACATCGTTCTTGAGTCCTTTTTTATGAATAGGGACGATATGTGAGATTGAAAGCTTGAAAGGGGCTACGAGTGGTTGGACTAAAACGTTTGAACACTTTTTAAGGACAATAGCTGGAATTCGATTTGGTTAAGATGTGTTTTCGTTCTGGAGCTAAACAATTTCGTCCTTGATACTGGATGGGAGAATACTCAGTGCGGATAATGAGGTTTTAGGCGATTTCTTTCAATGTTGGAAATATTGGGTATCCACTTGGACCTCGCAACCACTAAATGATTTATTAAAAAAGCCAGCGTGTTCTAGTTGAAATATCCATTATAACATCAAAAATTATTGAGTTTTGAACGCTTTTTGACGATTTTGACCACTGTGCGCGTCATTAACCCCCGGAAAACTTTTCGGTTTTGGATTGCTCCATGTTCCTTTGCCAACCAATTGGTGATGTTGTTGCATTTGTCTGTACCAGAGGTGCCATTCTTTTTGTTTCTTTGCGATCCTGTCTGAAGGTTCTTTGATATTGCCTTTTCGACGAGGTTCCCCGGATCTCTTCTTTGAACATGAATATTGCAGTTGAGCCAGTCGTGCTCTATTTTTTCCAGGATAGTTTTTTTTGTTACAGCAAAATTTCTATGTACTCTGTAATTTGTAGGTATTTTATCTTCCAGAAGTCGTCAAGGATTGTTATCAAGAGCAGAAGGCTCAAGACCTACCGTTTCGGTGGCTGTAGCTGATTAACTTTCCTTACCGCTCCTTCATACATATCCTCAATCCTCCACACGTAGGGATCTAAAACTCTTCGTAGCCTGAGGACTAAACATGTTAGACCTCGTGGTTGTCGTTCGAATGTTTATCCGAAATCAAACAGCACAACATGTAAATCTTCTAAGGAATCACAATGTTTTCCCATTAGAATCATCTGTTGTTGACTTGCCCGCGACAAGCACGCATTGGCTATCAGATGGCTTTATTATTTTTCGCAGGCGGCTACCTAATCCATGCTCAACGATCTTCGAAGTGTAGGTCACCAGTTTGATCGAACGGATAGTTACCTAAAATTCGTGTATCGCCCTTATTTTGGTAAACGGTAACTTCCTTCCATTGCTTTGACAGACCTCCTTTAGGCTTGTAGATTAGATCCGTAGGCCGTTCTCCGCCATCTTTTTTAAAATTTCAAATTCAGAAACGGCCCAGCACTTTTGCTTTTTTTGGCGTTCTTAGCCCTCTTCAAGTCCTTCGACTGTGGCTAAAACATACCCGAACATTCATGTATCGAGATAGGTACCTACTATCTGGAATCCAAAATATCTTCTAGAAGCGGCTTTCTCTTGAATTTTATTACATTCCTCATTGGTACCTATGTATATACCTGGTATCTTAAGTGATATACCTACCCGTCTAAAACCATTGGAATGGGTGTGTTTCTCTATATCTACGTGCATATTCCACCGCTGGTCGGGTTCGTCTTCATCTTCAGTGCTTTAACAAGAACAGTAATATGGTGATGAATTGTAGCATTGGTATCCGGAGCAACATCATCTTTGAGCCAAAAGTCTAATCCAATCCTTTGCTCCTTTTCACACTCCTAGCAGCCCTTTGTCTTCCTTTTAATTAATGTAAAAGCCATTGCTCAAATCCAAAATCCCAACAGCACAATTTCTCCGTAATACTCCACCATGTTATAATTATTCTCGTATGAATAATAAACACAAATAATGAGTTGGTATTTTTCAAGATAAAAATCCATTTCCACAATTAAATCAAGAGAAACCGCTGACAAAATTATGTTTGATCAGAATATTAAGACAACATGGCGTAAAACTTAATTACCAAATCCATTTCGAAAATGATTTCGTTCGTTAAGCACTTTTCACTTTCGGAATAAACAAAATCCTCAAACAAAACAAGTTAATCTCTGTTTGAAATAGAAACCACGGTACACTATGCAGATGCCAAGAAGAAGCTAATCTCTGTCTGCTTTAAGGCCTCATTTGTTGAAGCACCGCAAACAACACACACACCGACACATAACGAAATATCCCTCAAGTAGATACTCGTAGGTGGGTCGAGGTACATCCATAAATGTTGTTTTAGACTTCGGCAGCAAATCACACTCACGTTGGCGTCGCATTACCCCCCACTTAACGGTTAACAAAATAACTTACGCGACAATTCGTTTTTCATGTTACTCGCTTTTAATGTCCTTTCTGTGAATACAGAGTTGTGACTCCTTTTCTTTTCACACTGCGTCTCATCGTGGTATCATTAAAAAATCATTTACACGCTATGGTTGTGTTGTGTAGGCATGAGAAAAATGCGAGTGCTCTGTTGGGAAGTTAAGTGACTAACTAAGGACTAAAAACTCGCGCCAAAGGAGATAAAATAAAATATTGCTTGCCACTTACAATCTCTGTTCACTCTCCTCTCTCTCACTCCAATGAATAGAGATTGTAAGAAGGAAAAGAACGAAAAAATTAAAATACATTTTTCTTATCCTCTTCATCTTTTAGTAGGCACTCGTTTTGTATGAACAATTTTTGAACACAAACATATTCATTACTGTGAAAGATATTCCCAAAGGAGCACAAAAATACTAATAAAGAAGATGCAAATTTTCATAAGCAAAACGGGTGTACAAAGACTGGGCTTCGCTGCGTTAGGTTTTCTTTTCTTTTTTTTTATTTCAACTGGAAGACCTTCATTCGTCTGGAATGGCAATGTGGTGTCTAAGATACAAACATTACACATTAGCTGCTGAATCTAGGACTTCTTTCAAAGAAAATGGTATCAGGAGTTTTGGTTTTGTGGTAAGAGAATATTATTTCGATTCACCAGGAATACATAATGCTCATAAAATATAATAAATCCAATTTAAAATCGTGCCAACGTTTGTTTAAAAGGGCATAGACTACTTGAACGTACATTTCATCAAAATAAAGAAAAGAACAAACACAAAATGGCTGCTGAATATTTGAAATGGAGAATAAATATTGTTCTCTTTGTGAGTAGGAATGTGCGTATTTCTTGAGTCAGACATCTTTAAACCACTTTAAAGTCACAGTTCATGTTGATGTCTATTGTGAGCGCTATATGTTTATGGCAACTGGCTCATGGTTAATGTGTAAACATTAAATAATTTTTTGGGCAAAGAGTAGGAAGCTCTCACCCAACTTTCTTTATTGTATCCTGTGAGCCATTTGCTGGAACATCAATATTTTACACAGATTGCCTTCAGAATGGTATAGGAACGGAAGTTAAACAATCTAATGCGAGGTGTTCAGACTTTTTCCTCATCGAAAACTTGAATGTTATGTGACGGGACTTTGCGAATTTAAGAGATTTAAAAGTTCTCCATCATCAAATACAAAATAAATAAATAAATGAAGAGGATAGCACAACAGAGCTTCGGGAGCTCCGGGAACAATGTAGGTATTCCACTTAGCCGTACCTCAATGAGATATGGAGGGACTTGCAAATTGTTTCTCGATTCCAATCGGATACGTGAGAAAGCGCTTTCCATGACAGGGATAAATTACTTTCCGAGGACTTTTCAAATCCTCCCTAAGAATGACACCAGTTGAAAAATATTTTTATACTTCTGGAATTCGAATTTGCATGCTCTAACATAGGTGGACAACATGATATGACAACAGCAATGTTGATGAGTCATCTAAACGCTATAACAACCGCTTGACAAACCATTTTGGATGGTTTTTAAATTTTTTAAAAGCTTGCTGGTTTGTCATACCACCCAAAGTGTATAAAAAGATGTTGGACTTCTATCATTTTTCATTCAAATTCATATTGGTGTACTGTGAAATCGCAATCGCAATATGGGCTACTAGGGATAACAATTTTTGGAGGGAGTTTTTGGAAATGTATAAAAGTCTTCCAGAACTTTGGAAGATAAAATGTGAAAACTACAAGATGACTTTAGCTCCAGCTCTTGTAGTATGCTATGTAGTATGTTCAGAATCCACTCTCATGCCCAGAAAGGTTTTTTCTTTGCTTCCTTAATTTTTACTTCCACTTCTTCGTCTTCAATAATTTCCTTCATTCAATAAGCTAAAATTTTCATCTCCATAACGTGTCCGTTTCTTTCGTATCGTACATCGTACGTCGTGTAGACGCAAAGTTGATTTTTCCCATCCAACCATGTTGTCCAACTATGTTGGACCATGTAGACCCCACTAAACTCGAATGGGTACGAAGCCGTCAATCAATACAGAACTGAAACTAACTAGCTCAAAGTTCGCCTACCGACAACGATATCCAACTAGTCATCTACATGACAGGATAGAAAGAAAACAATAGGTTCGTTCGTTGAACTTTACCCCGGATTGACCCAGCTTTCCTTGACAATCTTATGAGTTGTCAAAAAACCTATGGGTTTTCCAGTCTTCAAAAACCCAAACCACAAAATCACAACACAACCCTATCATTTCCACAAAAATACTTGCCGATTGAGAGACCTGTTCATTACCTAAACTGGCCCCAACAAAAACCTAGGACGAGTTTAGGGAAAACCCAGTGCATACCCAAGACTCAAAAACACTCATTTTGACATTCAAAGCCAGTTAAGGTTTTTAAAAAAAAAAAAAAAACGCTTTCTGGCGACAACAGGGTGGTTTCAGGGCTTAATAAAGCCTCAAAAATATCACATACAGACGCAAACATCTGACACAATTGCAGAAGCATAAGTAGAAATTGTATATCTAATGGAAATACAAGATTGAGGAAAAAATAACGCCGAACCATTGCAATGCCACAATCGGATCTAATTTACATCTCATTTGTTCGTCCGCTTCTTGAATACGCCTGTCAAGTTTGGTCGCCTTTCCAACAAGTGCACATTGCCAGAATTGAGAGCATACAACGCCGTTTCCTCCGATTTGCTCTTCGTGGTCTTAATTGGAGTAATCCTTTGATATTGCCTCCTTATCAAGACCGAATCAAACTCCTCAACCTCAATACGCTGAAAGATCGAAGGGAAATATTTGACATTCTCTTCATTCACCGAATCTTTACAGGTTCCATTGACTGTCCAGCCCTTACCGAATCCATCTTTCTAAATACTAACCCTCGTAACACGCGGTATCCCCGGCTCTTCTATCTTCCTACCCATCGAACCTCCTACGGCTCCAATGAACCCATTTCCCGAATGCTGAGGAATGTCAATTCTCACTGTTCTAGTTTTGACTTCAACATGAGTACTCCTTGCCTAAAGCTCCGTCTCCTAAACCCTCCAACTAGTTAAGTTCTAGCTATTAAGTTTTAGTCTGTAAGTTAGATTAAGTAATAGCTTGTATTAAGCCGAATAAATGGGGGTTATGCCCCCACCAAAATTAAATTAAAATTAATTTACCGAAGTGGAAATAGTGGTATTAGCAGTCTGAACTCATCAGAGCAGTATGAGAGTTACTGAAACTCAGAGCCTTATGCCGCACCATAAGTATTGTCATCACACAAAAGATGTATAACCTAAGTACATCGTCGCTGCTTTCTCAATCCAAACCTTGACCACCTAGATAATGTTGATCGTCAGCAGTTTAGTTTGTTTACGTCTTACTTTTGTCGCTCATCGATCAACTAAAATTTTAAAACAAATTCTATTGCACAGCAATAGAATTTGCCGCGTCGATTGAAGAATTACAAATCGCTCAGTTATTACGTGGTTGCTCAATCGCTTAATATATCGTCGCTGCATGCATGTCCGTAACCTTAAGCGTAAAACGATCTTCCATTAAAACTCAGCAGAGGCCTACTGTTTCAATACAAGAAAATTCCCATTATCTAAACCTCAAATGGTAGTTTTTAGTAGTAAGATATTTATTAGAAAGATATCTGATGTTCTTCGCTTATCAAAGTGTACACTAGTGCCCTACACTTATCCTCAATCCATCCATATCGTAATCTCCAAAGATTTTCTCATCTGTTGGCAGTCACCCGTCGCCTGTTAGCTGTCGTATGTTATCTGTCATCTTTCATCTTTCATCTTTCAACTTTCATTTTTCATCTTTCATCTTCCATCTTTCATCTTTCATCTCTCATCTTTCATTTTTCATCTGTCATCTGTCATCTGTCATCTGTCATCTGTCATCTGTTATCTGTCATCTTTCATCTGCCATCTGCCATCTGTCATCTGGCATCTGTCATCTGTCATCTATCATTTGTCATCTACCAACTATGTGTCATCTGCGTCAGCCTTCATCTGCAATATGTCGTTAATCACCTGTCTACCGTCATGTTTCGCCAGTAATCTTTTATCTGCATTATGACGTGCCTGATATCGAGAAAATTTAAGCTATTCTAATGTACACTCTTATTACATTATGTACAGATGTACACTCTTACGCTTGGATTTCTATTGCGATCCCCCAATCTTGAGATGTTATCATTTGGTTTTTTTTTCATCGTTGTTGGGGTTAAAAAGCATAAAATTTTATAAAATAGAAAAACGAAACGATATACGAAAACTCTTAATAATTTAAACCAAACAAACAAAGTTCAGATTAACACACATTAACTTGAGCTTTCAAATTAAAAGCAAAAACAAAAACAAAACAAATACTTTTTTAAACGTTTTTATTTTTACTTTGTAAAATCCGGATGCATTTCGAGCGGTCTACCACTCATCATCAGCAACACGACTAAAAACATACATCATTTGTGGCTTTGTACAATGTAAATATGTACATAAACAAAAATTAAGCCGCTTCGTTCTCTCCATGCTCATCGTCATCACAACAGCGTAGCGGGAAATTGCGAGACGAGCCCCCAAAAGAACATTTGGAGAAAGACATTGCACTAGCGGAACAACTCAGACTGTATGTTGCCCTTGTCTAGGTTCAGTGCGGTGTGGTCTCTGTGTATATACATACTTTCATATGCGTCCAGTTTTCGATCGTCAATAATGCTTTTGATAAGGCCCACCTCGCTTGTTGACAGTGGTAGGTGTTGTTGTTCTAATATGTGTGATGCAAATGCAGATTTCCTTGGTTCATTTTTAATTACGTATTGTTTGTGTTCTTCGTACCTCTTTCTAATCGAACGTTTGGTTTGACCATAATATTTCCTATTGCAAACTCCGCAAGAGATCTGATAAATCCCAGCTTTGTCCAAAGGATTGGTTTTGTCTTTTGGCGTGATAAGGTGGTTTTTTAATTTAAAAGGGTTTGAGTAAACAATTTGCATCTCGTGTCTGTGGAATGTTGTTTTTAAACCATTTGTTATGTTTGGAGCGAAGGTGATGGACACTCGTTTAGGATCAGCTGTTTTGTCGATCTTTCTGTTTTGTTGGAACAATGTTGATTGATTTGTGTTTGTTTGTTTACGTGCATGTTTTTCAATTATGTTGTTGATAGTCTGTTCGCTGTAACCATTTACTTTTGCTGCTTGTTTTATATATTCGTGTTCTTTTATGTAATTAGTTAACGATAAAGGTAAGCTTATCAACCGGTGTGCGAGGGAGTGAAACGCTGCTAACTTGTGTTGGATTGGTGCGTACGAATCACTGGGAATATATCGGAGAGTGCTCGTTGGCTTGTGATAAACTGCAATTTCGATCTTTGTTTGGTCTCGTTGTAATATGAGATCCAAAAAGGTTAGTTTCTGGTCATGTTCAACCTCACAAGTGAAATTAATTTCGGGATATTGGTCGTTTAACATTTCCAACGTGGTGTTAAGGTCACTCTTCTTAATTACTGCAAACACGTCGTCGACATACCGATGCCAAATTCTTGGTAGCAAACTTCTTGACTTCAAATCAATTTCAAATTTTGACATAAAGACTTCGGCAATTAAGGGTGAAAGTGCCACTTTCACCCTTAATTGCCGAAGTCTTTATGTCAAAATTTGAAATTGATTTGAAGTCAAGAAGTTTGCTACCAAGAATTTGGCATCGGTATGTCGACGACGTGTTTGCAGTAATTAAGAAGAGTGACCTTAACACCACGTTGGAAATGTTAAACGACCAATATCCCGAAATTAATTTCACTTGTGAGGTTGAACATGACCAGAAACTAACCTTTTTGGATCTCATATTACAACGAGACCAAACAAAGATCGAAATTGCAGTTTATCACAAGCCAACGAGCACTCTCCGATATATTCCCAGTGATTCGTACGCACCAATCCAACACAAGTTAGCAGCGTTTCACTCCCTCGCACACCGGTTGATAAGCTTACCTTTATCGTTAACTAATTACATAAAAGAACACGAATATATAAAACAAGCAGCAAAAGTAAATGGTTACAGCGAACAGACTATCAACAACATAATTGAAAAACATGCACGTAAACAAACAAACACAAATCAATCAACATTGTTCCAACAAAACAGAAAGATCGACAAAACAGCTGATCCTAAACGAGTGTCCATCACCTTCGCTCCAAACATAACAAATGGTTTAAAAACAACATTCCACAGACACGAGATGCAAATTGTTTACTCAAACCCTTTTAAATTAAAAAACCACCTTATCACGCCAAAAGACAAAACCAATCCTTTGGACAAAGCTGGGATTTATCAGATCTCTTGCGGAGTTTGCAATAGGAAATATTATGGTCAAACCAAACGTTCGATTAGAAAGAGGTACGAAGAACACAAACAATACGTAATTAAAAATGAACCAAGGAAATCTGCATTTGCATCACACATATTAGAACAACAACACCTACCACTGTCAACAAGCGAGGTGGGCCTTATCAAAAGCATTATTGACGATCGAAAACTGGACGCATATGAAAGTATGTATATACACAGAGACCACACCGCACTGAACCTAGACAAGGGCAACATACAGTCTGAGTTGTTCCGCTAGTGCAATGTCTTTCTCCAAATGTTCTTTTGGGGGCTCGTCTCGCAATTTCCCGCTACGCTGTTGTGATGACGATGAGCATGGAGAGAACGAAGCGGCTTAATTTTTGTTTATGTACATATTTACATTGTACAAAGCCACAAATGATGTATGTTTTTAGTCGTGTTGCTGATGATGAGTGGTAGACCGCTCGAAATGCATCCGGATTTTACAAAGTAAAAATAAAAACGTTTAAAAAAGTATTTGTTTTGTTTTTGTTTTTGCTTTTAATTTGAAAGCTCAAGTTAATGTGTGTTAATCTCAACTTTGTTTGTTTGGTTTAAAAAATAAAATTTTATGTCGGTTTGAATCATATATGAAATATACCTTTTCTCTTTCCTGATTTTACTTTTGTCTATACAAACACGAAATACATCGAATTTTTTACATCTTTTTCTAAGAAAGATACGCGCAAATAAAATGTCGTTCCAATCCTTATACGGAACTTTATTGCACAGGTATATCGAATTAATAAAAAATGCATTAAAGAGTTATTTAGTCAAGGAAACCAATTACACCTTTGTGCGTGTATGGCGAAGGCCAAGAGAACAATTTGTAGCTTCCAAGAGGTTTAAAGCTCCAATTTGGATGTGAAGCGTCTTCGAGAAGCATGATAAACAAGTATATTGATTATTGAAACGATTTTCCTGTTTCAGTAAAACAAAATAAATTTTTCAATACAAAATGGCGTTCGATTCTCTTTCCAACTGTCACGCTATATTCAGCCATGGTGGATAATCAAAACACTTTAATATTCACTGGGAAATGCCACACCGTTGTTTATTCACGACTGATTCCAAAAACAAAACGAGATCTAGTTGCGCTACCTTGGTTTAGTACAATTTGTTCAAACTTTATCAGAAACACCATCGAATTCTAATAAGTACCAACAAATATTCCTCCATCGTTACCAGACTCACAAAAAAAAGAAAAAAAAAAACTTCCAGACGAGAACGGGATCATAAAAAAACAATAATTTTTCTTCAGGGAACCTCGAATTATTTGGGTGCAATCCTAGAGCAGGAGCTACCTTCTCCGTCGTTACGAAATACAGCAACCCCATGTGTCTAGGTCCACTGTGCTAAAAAATTCAACTACCTTCGTCTGTCGCCTCTTCGAAATCGGTTTGCTGTAAAAAAAAAAAAAAAAGCAACAACAAATTAATACGAGTACCAACTATACATGCTGACGTGGCGAATAAGGATGAAAACAAATTATTTACCCGCTGTTAACACACCTTGCTGTAGCTCTGTTTTCAACCGCAGCAAAATCATACCACACCTACGTGAGTTGAATAAATTATTTGAAAATTAAGCTGAACATATGGGCCTTTAAATTGGATGGTCTAGACAAGACACAATTTTAAGTACGAAACAGATTAACAGTTGAATGGATTTAAATACGATGAAATAAAAAAACACAAAGTAGAGAGACGAAGAAGATAGGTACTTCTCGATTAATTACATAAATAAATTACAAAAGTCCTTGAGTTATCTTCAAAGCCCCCCAAATGCAGAAGAGCCTGCCGACAGCATTATTCAAGAGCAGAAGGAGAAAAGAAAAAAAGAACGGACGCAAATTAGATAAAGAGATACAGTGCATACAGATATATCTGTAGGATACAACGGATTGAAATGGACTCGGCTTCTTCTAAGTTCGCTCTGTAAAACAGTGAGAATAATTGATAGGGATAAAATAGAAGGCAAAGCGCAAAAGGGTTGTATTGTTAATAGGTGGAGTTATTCTACCAGCGTCCATCGTTGAAGGGGTTAATCAGATAAAGTCCTGGCATTTTCAATATAAACCAGCTGTTAGTGATGTAAGAAAGTTCTGCATTGGTAGTGGTGCATTGTGTTTCAGTGAATGTTTAGTTTTTCTTTCTTAATTAGTTCCTTTTATCAAAGTGGGAGAGAGGAAAAATACTGGAGAAAGCAAAGCTACGGCATTGACTAGGACGACTGCCTTTTCTTTTGTTCTGCCTGCAAGGGTGATATGCGGTTGAATAAGTTCAAAAAAAGATTTTAATTGAAGTAATACAAAAGTCCCAATCATTATACATTTTAGTGAGATGTCCAAGTTCCTGCCAATACAACGACTTAATTAAGTAAAAGTGTGTTCTGGGTGAGTCCGCATCTATGCAAGTTCTCTCCACCATGGCTGTGAGAGTGTCAGGAAAAAAGAGAACCAGTAATGTTTTGACAGTCTTTTTATTTCGGGAGCTCCATCAGAGAACTTGCCACCTTCGGCTTGGCCAGTGGTAACCCTGAAATAGCACCTTGTTGTTTAGTGAGGTTTGAACTTCTAGCGTAAGGTCAGTGGATAAAGTCTTTTGAAGCAAAACATCCAGTGGCATATTATTTTTTCAAATATCTAACAGCCGATCGCACTTCGCGTGATTCACAAATACTAAATACCTTCATATTCCTTGCCTCAGACCTCATTATGATAATCAAAGAGAACCATCAAAAGCGAGATAATTGAAACCCTGAATTCATCATGTAGTGAACCAAATATAAACGAGTAATTACCCTCAATGCGAGTCTGGGTAGTTCTTAACGAAAAGGTCAAACGCCGCGTAGGTGTGCCTACACTTGTGGCCAAATTGAGCCTATTGCTCTTACGGTCTGCTGCGGTGAAGCTTGGCTAATTAGAAATAATTGGCCTCTGTACAAAATGAACGGACATCATTTGAATGATTTACACTCGGCTGTTCATGTTTGGTCAGACGAAATGTGATGCGATGCGTATGTGCTCTCTGGCAAAGGAATCTCTTTTTCTAGTATGAACATGACTCAGGCTTTGTGCTTGGGTATGCCATTTGCTGTGTTGGTCCTTCTGTGTACATTATTGGAATGGACATCAAATCAGATTGTGCAGGCCATAGGTGTGAGTGAAAATGTGAAAAAAGCCCAGACAGACACCACAAATGTGTGCATGCATTCATTCAGTTTTCAATTCGAATCAATTCGGTTCCGTCTGAATAGACGAAAGATGTTTTTTTTCTTTTATTTTTTTTTTTGTAGCCTAGAAAACATTCAAAGGGATTTTCAATAAATCATCGTTTGGGAACACAGAGTCCTGCTTGTGCTTGTGTCGAGTTCTGACATTAAAGATTCATACATACTCGTACATATGTGCTGCTTTTCCGGATATTAAGAGGTTAGTATTTGTGGGTCGTTATGTGGCAAATTGCAAATGGTCAATGAAATCGAAAAGAGTGCTCACAAGTGACGCAATGCAATGTGGCAAGCACCAAAAAATAAAATCGAGAATACCTCGACACTCACAGCACAATAGAAAATGCTGATGTTGGCCATTAAAATAAACCAAATGGAATGCAATCCACAACTGGAAGAGCCGATGAGGCTGGTGTGCTTACCAATAAGGTCTGAAAAAATCCTTTCGACTAATTTTGCTGACAATCGCCATGGTGGCTGGAGGGAAATAGCACTGGTTTGTTGCAAGGCTTTCAATTATTGATTCAAGCATAATTGGTCTTACTTCTTCTTCCTTACCTGCAATCATGTTGTGATCTGCCAGCGATCCCTGAATTCCACTTTAGTTATCCGTGGTGTTCACGTTGGGAAGCTTTCACTGATTGTAAATTGTTCTTCTCCTCCTGAGGCCTAGCTGCTCTCTCACAACCATACCTCCTGAGGAATGGAAAGGACACACAATTTTTCTCCGATTTCGAACGGTGTGAGTATGTTTTTTTTGTCTAAGGCTGAAGTGAGCTCATCAGATCCAAGGTCTTCTAAAGAACAGAAAAAACTTTGTGTTTATTGAAGTTAGTTATATTTCCGTTACTAAAAAATGGTTTCTTGTATAATTTTTATACATTGGTTTTAAATATTTATTTCAAGTTTATAATTTCATTGGATTCTAGAGTACTAGGTAGGTATTATTGAGAGGTTATAGTGCGGCTTCTTCAATGAGGAAAGTTCCATTCTGAGGTCTGGCTTGGATGCGATGGAGTCCGGATTTCACGACTTGGGTTCCCAAATGATGACCAGTTGGGATCTATATGGCCTTGGGTTTCGGACTCAAATAGTGATGATGATTCTGTGTCTTCGGGGTTCTTGAACTCGGGCTAGTGATAACGCTGGGGTTTCGGTATAGTTCTCTCCTACCGGTATGGTGATTCTTGAAGTGATACTAGGAAAATCGTTAGGGTTTGTCCTGAGATAGCAGGAGCCGCTAAATTCACAGCGAGATTACATTGGATACTAAATGCACATGAAGATAGAACTGGACACTAAATTCACAGCAAGATAGCACTGGACACTAATATGCTCACCTGTACCTTTCCTACATGACAGCTCACTTGCCACGGTCGGCGCAGACTCCCTTTTCATAACGATAACGATATTTTTATTCAACAGTTGGTGGCTCCTAGCCGCGGTGGTGGGCTGAGCCCGGGTTAGCATAGAAGTTGTGCAGATCTGCAAGATCTTCCGCTCGCCAGCTTGTTCATGTGAGTTTTTTTGCCGGGTACCAAGTAGGAAAACAATACGTGATCACAGGCCGAATGAGCTGCTTGTAGAGAAGTAATTTCGTTTTCTGGCTTAGTACGTTATTCTTAAGCATTAGTGGATGGATGCGATGAAAAGCGAAGTTGGCTTTCCTTAGTACAGCAGCTGCATGGGGGTTGAACCTGTGTAATTCGTTGAACTGTATTCCCAGGTACTTGACATTGTTTTTGGCCGTTAATTGAGTTCCATCGAGTAAGGAGATCTTGGTACTTTTACACTTGTTGGCTGAGCGTCCTCTTGCATTACCGGATCTGTTAGATGGTCGTCTAAAGCAAATTAGCTCGGGTTTGGCTGAGTTTACTTTGAAGCCCCAGTGTTGGTAGTACTCGCAAAGCTGTTTTACGTGGGCTTCAACTCTTCTGGCAACAAATACCGGAGAAATGGACTTTGCGTATGTGAGGGAGTCATCGGCAAACACGAGAGTTTGTGCGTCTTCTGGCTGTGGTTGGTCCGATGTGTAGATGTTGAATAAGAACGGTCCTAGCTTGGATCCCTGTGCAACTCCAGCGTTGATTGTCCTTGTTGTTGACTGACTATGTCCTATTTGAACGAAGAATGAATGACCTGCAATGGAGAAAATTGTGTATAGTATAATTTTGATTAGTACATGTGGAAAATTTAGTTTATGCACTAGTCCTTGAATCCAAACACTGTCAAATGCTTTCTCGATATCGAGAAGGCATGTCACAGTTACCTGATGGCAGTTCAAGGAACACGCAATGTTGTGCTGAAATTTAGTGAGAGGATGTAGGGTGGGGTGATTTTCACAGAAGCCGAATTGTTTGTCTGGTGTGACTTTGTTGTTGCTGTAGAAGGATTTCAGCCGTGTCAATAGAAGCTCCTCTAGTATTTTGCTCATATTGCAAAAAAAGAAATGGGTCGGTATCCAGAGACGCCTTTGTTGTTGGATTCTTTGAGGATTGCAACAATATTCGCTGTTTTCCATTTGTTGAGAAAATAGCAGTTTTTGATGCAATTGTTTAGGATAATTGCCAGGAATATCACTGATTGGGGCAGCCTTTTGAGGATGGATGTGGATATTTTGTCCAGTCTTGTTGACTTTTTTGGGTGGCTTCAGTGTAAGAACTGTTGAATTTCTTCAGAAGTTGTTGAGCTCAAGGTTGTCTTTTCATGAATTGCACTGGTTGTCGTATGCCCATTTCGTTGTCAGTTGTACTGACGAACAAACTTGAATGGAAAATTCTATTCATCGCACCACACATTGGAGTGATTGCTTAGTTGTTTTTGCGGCGGTGGGTTCAGGTGAAGTTGTTTTATTTGTTCAATTCAACGGGTTATGGGGTTCGGTTCACTACAACGGCTGCTGGAAAGCACTTTTCATGGCAATAAAATTAGTGAAGGAGGACTTGCAAATACCTCACGAAAGGCGATATTCGTGAAAAACATGTTTTGTTTTCTGTTTGAATTCGAACGTCGAACCTCGCACGCAACAGGCAGACATGATATAAGCTATTACAGCACGGGAACCTAATTTTATAAGTTTATTAAGCTGAGCCCTGTCAGTGGCCACTTACTGAGCTGATAAATCAGAATTTGATTGGAAACTAAGCGACAGAGCGATATCTCTGATCTCTTTTTCTGTTTTAAATTAAGTTTATTCTGTGCCCCTCAGTCGCTTGCAGTTTACAGTGTACATCCTAGTCCAGTTTGATTTCTCTCAGCTTCATTTTTATAGAAATATGAGACGGAAAGGGGTTGAAACCTTTTTGCGTTCAGTTAACGTAATGCATTAATTAAAAAGTGATAACATTCGAAAGGTATTTTGTTCAGAAAGTGCACAACATAATTTTTATGTTGATTCGTAGTTGTTGAGGCTTTTGATAGCGATAGTACACCAACCACTCAACCAAAGTAGGCATGGAGTTGTCGTCGCCTTGAGGAGACAAATATGCAAACGAGGTGAAGTTCATTCTTGTTTCATTTATTAGCTGTTCCTTCGAGTCACAACTCCTATTGAATTACTCCTTAAAGCCATGATGATTTGCACGTACTCCAACTCAGTCTATGACTATGTCTTATCAAAATATTCTAGTTTCCCTTCTCCAATCGGTACTCTGGATCTAGGAAATTGTAATTATTTCTTTGCACATGCAACACGATATTTTTTGTGAACATTCACTGCCCCAACATAGCTGTGACCTGACACTTAATATTCTTTACAATCCGCCGCAATGCTGCGACACTGCACCCAAATCTATTCCCAACCGTCTCGTCGTCGCCATCATATTTCTAGGGCAACGTAGAAAAGTTTTATTATAAGCGGATTATCAAAAAAAGCAACACACACGCACACATTTTTATTTTTTTAAATGATTGGAAGTCGTTTAGCAGTTGTAGTCACTTTACCAAGAGACTGCCTTAGAAGCGGCTTTTCTGTCTCTCGAATGCAACACCAAAAAATTTCAAGCCGAACGTTAGCTTTTTTTTTATATTTTTGGATGGCTTCCAGGGATTTTTGTTCTTTCCAATGCGAAATTCTCGTTGTGTGCAGATTAAAAAAAAAAAAAAAGAATTTTCCGTGGAACAGTAAATCCACAGATTGTCCTTAAGGGATATTAAGGTCATTGGGGATATTTCCTTATAAAAAACCAGAAATTAAAACAAAAAACCCCAAACTATCGCAGTGATTAGATCTATGACAGCTGCAATGTCCTTCAAAGCAGCACCACACCAACCAACAACAAAAACGGAACGTCCCTTTTCATTTCTTGGGGGATTAAACCAAACACCAAATAAATGGTCCCTTTCAGGATTTGGCTTGGCGTCAAGCTGGTACTGCGTTAGATGATTATCTGCCCCTCGGTTTCGGAAGGCTGTGACAAAGAAAAAAAAAAAAAAAATAGAACACAACGCGATGTCCGTATTTGGCCATAACGTCCGGTTGGCCTATTTGTCCTAACCCACTATTCTCCAACCACTGTGTGCTTTGGGTCGCAACAGAACCTTAAATCCAATTAGAATGGAACACCAACAGTGTTGATGGCACCAGTTGATGCTTAAATTAGCTACGCGAGTGTAGATTTGAGTATATCTACAAATAGAAGTACATCCAACTTTGTGTGCACCACTAAAGCAAATGATGTGGAACAGTTTTAATAATAATTCTCCAGAGTTGTGTAGTAGATAAGGTAATTGCGGCAGTTGGTGGTGCGGATAGGGTTAATTATGCTGGCTTGGATCTAGAGTTCCGAGCTAAAACAAATATGGTCGGCCAGTGGTGGACTGGTGGTTGTTTTGCTGATGGTACTGGGTCTGGTGGTGGGTTCTCCATTTCGAATGCATTAATAGATAATGCAGTGTTCGGTTGAATCTTAATGCATGTTTGTGAAGAGATGAACACTTCTAAAAAGTACCTTTTTCGTTTGAAAATTTCATTAAATTGGTTTCATTTGCATTCGAGGGTTTTAATTGTGCGTTTCATTTGGAACATTCAGGATATGTAAAACAATTGCTAATTGGATAAGCTACTTCACATTGAGTTTTGTTTCTATGAAAGCGGACATGCTTTGGAATGACTCCGACGGTCACTTCAAAGGAATTTCGACTTAATTAGAGGAACAAAAACATTAGGCGTTGGAAAGTTTACTTCCTTCTTCTTATAAGGAAATGTAATTACAATAATTTTCGTTTTGTACATTGCCTTGTTTCAAGAAAGATGGACCGGCGTAAGGACCTAATGAATTCAAAATCAGCCCAATGAAAGCCTGTAATTAACCTAAGAGGCCAACGATTACAATGCTTTTGACAGAATTTCGTTGGGTAGTTATAAAGTCACAGTTGTTTTAAGAAATACTTTCGTAGAGACAATGGTGATGCTTTTTCGTTGATGCGAGGTCGGCCTCCAAGGTTCTGTTCACTCACAGTAAGGAAAAAATTCGGGTGTATTTTTTAAATTTTATTTCATTAGATTTTGAATTAGAAAATGCTGCTCGTTATGTTAAAGTTGGCACGTCTGTTTTTTGTGTCAGAATTAGAGGTTCGAGTCCCAGAAACATTAATTTGTTTTTCTTCAGAAAGTGTCAAGTGCTTAGTCACATGAGAGTAATAAAGCGCTTTTCTTACTTAGCCTTCCGGATCGGAAGGGGTAAAAAAACTGATATGCCTTCTATTTCCTCACCGTTTGTGGTTGAGAGAAATGACCTGAGCGTCGGCTCTGCCCGAGCTTGTTGTGTCCGCCTATTTATGTATTTATTTATCTTTATTTTGAAATTAAAACATTTGGAAACAGAGACAGGGTTCTTAATATTCCTTATTACAAAGGTTCTCCGCAGATGTAGCTTCAAAGTTCTTATTCGGAAATTCATCTTAAAGACGTAGTTCTAGACAAAAAAAGCCCTGGTTACTCACCTTATGTAAATTGAAGTAAAAGACAAATCACACAAACTAAAGGTGGCTTCTTAATCTTTTGATATATGTATAGAACTTTTATGTCTGCTTTATCATCAAAAGTTCAGTAGAAGTTTTATATACTTGTGCAACTAGACACGGTATAGTTGTTTGAAGTAGTCTCACCGATATTTCGTCATTGTTTATATACAATTATGGCCATGTCATCGATGTACGCTGGTTCCGAAGTCAATACTAATTTGCAAATCTCTCTCACCGGGGAGTTTGGATATTTGTTTTGGTTTTCGAGGGGATTTCTTGCGAATTCAGGTGACCGTTGGCTCTTCGTAAAGTCTCTTTTTATGGTTGACGTTCTTTGTGCGTTTTCAATTTTTATTCAAGACCTGATGCACAGAATTTTCCTCTCGAATACACCTTTTACAATGCTTTTGCTTTCCAGTCTTTTAAGTTATGTACTTTACTGGGGCATAGTGAATGATGACAGATCAGATTCTCAAAACATTGCGTCACATGGTCTTCAACCCTTCGAAACTGCAATCGCAGAAGACATTAAGTTGGTGTTTTTCGGATAGTCATTCGCAAATTGTTGTTTGGTAGCTTAACTTAGTTCTGATTGTACTGCATACATACTGCTAAAGGGCCCTATATACACGGCTTTTGAGCTAACTCTATTCTGAAGGGTGTAGTTGTTAAATGTCTGCTTCGTACTTACGGGTAGATGGTGCAGAAATTGCTTTGATTAATGTTTATGACCTAGCCGAACTCCTTATTAACTTCATGGTTGTTTCACCCAAGTTACCTCGCTTTGTTGCATAAGAAGGGGTAATGAAATATGAAGTGATTCTCCTGGGACCTGAAACGCAAAACTACAAGTACTTGTATTATTAGTGAATTATGACAAGTGTATGAAATTTCTGAAGCACAAATTTACATGTTTGCTTGATTACCTACAAAAGCAGTGGATACAATCCTACAAGTGGTTCTTGACTTGTAGACTTGTATATTTGTGTTAAAGGCTCCTGGAATCCTTATTGCTGATTGGGTATGATCCTTTGGTTGCTGCGAAATGCCTTGTGTGTTCTAGGAAAAAGATTCTTCAGAATTTTGCTGCTGTTGCTGATCAGTGATATTGGTCCGACGCTAAAGAATTTGTTAGGGTTTTTCATCTTCAACAAATCAAATCTATTGTTTTCTTACAGATCTCTGGAAAGTGGCAGTTGCTTTTAACAATTGTCTCTGATGACCGTTAAGTTCTTCCATTGGTCATGAAAACGATGATAAACGTTTATCTTATGGAATTTTTGAAGAATGAAAGCTCCTCAGGCCTTGGTTTTGAAATATCCCCAGGTGATTTCACATAGATTGATAATCTGTGATATCAGGCTTTCTCTTTGAAAATGTATGCTTGCTTTAAGTACCTTGGTTCAAAACAAGTCATTTTGGATTGTCTAAGGTTTGATCTCACTATAAAATGCTGGTATGCCTCAGGGCTCTGCATTGCCTTCGGCTGTCTTCACTATTTCCATAGAAAACGTTTGTCTTAAACTTCTGAATGAATAAATGGAAGGAGAAACAACCAAGTGTCCACCACGTTTCTCTAAACCACACCTAGTGAGGAAATGTAAGGGACCCACAATTTTTTGCTGACTCCGAACGCCTAATCGAGAAAGCGCTTTTTATGGAATTAAAGTTGTAGATATGGGAGAAATTGCTTACTCTTCGCAAAAGGTTTGGAATTGGCAAAGCGTTTGTCTTTTTTTTAATTTATCTGAAGATCGAACCTTGAAACTACCACGTTATAGTCAGACACGCTTACCATTACGCTTAGAGCAACTCAAATTTTTTATCCTTCTTAATTGTTTTGTTGACAACTGAATATTAAACCTTCAAATATTCATTTTAAACTTCACGGCTTTGCTCTTCGGATGTTGAACCGGAACGTATTTTATTACCAATGTGGCTTTTTCATCGTTAGTGCTTAATGTACTTCCCTGGTCATTATTCAGGAGCCCTTATGAGTGAAAAAGTCTTTATTTGAAATGGAGGTAACCGTTGAACTTTGGTGTGACCACACACACATTTGAAGAGCCTGCATTCGTCCGTGACATAATGGTTAGCATGTCCGCCTTCTAACTTAGATGTTGGTGGTTCGAATTCCAATAGAGTCAAAAATGTTTTTCCACGGGTATCGCCTTTTGCGAGGAATTGGCAAGTCCTCCAATTGTAAATTCATTGCCATGAAAAGCACTTTCTCGATTAGCCGTTTGGAACTGGCAGAAAATAGTAGGTGCCCTCCATTCCTTCACATAGGCGTGGTTGTGAGAAATGCGCTAGGCTGAGCTAGGAATGCGGTAAGTTGCGCCACCCTGTTTCTTTATTTAAAGAAAGTAGTTCTATTCTAAAATCGATTGGCTCTCGTAAAAGTCGTCTCACCCTTTTCTATTGGTTTCATAGCAATACTCCATCTAAATAGTCAGTTGCATTTCTCCCCTCAAACAATCAACTTTCAACATCCGCCTCGTTACGAATAATCAATGAATGCTACGTTGATCGCAACTTCAGTCGTAAAGAGATTCATAATTTCACCGCTCGTCCGAATGTGAAATGCTTTGCCCAACCCTGGTTTTTCCTTCCGTTTCAGTCAACAAAATTTCAAATTCAGTGCTCATCGGCGTTTCCACGTTAGTCCTCCTTTTTATTCTTAAATTCTTGCTTTGTGCTTAAGAGATTATAAAGAAGAAATTCATAAACCTTCTATGTGCGCATCAATTATATAGAAAAAGAGGACAATATTGCAATGCTCCCAGTGGTGGGTGTAGCTGCCCTATGTTTGTACACTTAAAATTCTCAAAAAGTCTTGACATCATGTTTCAAAATGTGCCTCACGTCTATTACTAGTGATTTTATTTTGGCATTAACTGAATATAATCTATAACTGAATATAATCTATAGAGCCATTGTTTTCGTGTTTTGCTCAAGTCTTTCCAGTTATGTTTTTTTTTTCGTTAGAATGAATTCATTCATCAACCATTGACCTACGCCTTTCAAATGATCAATTTCAATTGTGTTTTTTTTTGCCATCATGAATTATAATTCATATTTATTACGAGCGCACTTAAAATTCACAAAGTATCGCACTCACTGAACAGGAAATAGGAAACAAAATATGTTTTCGTATTTTGGTCAGCAGCACCCTCTTTGGTCCTACACTTCTGTGGGAGAAAAAAATATAGAAAAACACGCAAACGTGTTTTCAATTAAACTAAACATTCGCGTTTGATACATTCCACTGAGGCTGTGGAATTTATTTCTCTGTTCTTTTTTCAATCTCATATTCGGGCTCTGTGAATCTCATATTTTATGCATTTTGCTTCGTGTATTTATTGCCATAATTTCAACACGTTGTCGTCCCCGAATTCATAAATATTAATAACGAAATTCGAGCCACAAAGACGCAGACAAAAAAATACTAAAAAAAATAAAAAAGTAATAAAAGCAACGAACGTCCTCGCTTCTAGTTGTGTAGGTTTGTATTTTATGTTCTTACTTTTCAGGCACACTGGGATCCTCAATCATTCAAGGACACATTCCAAAATCAGAGACAAAGACTAAACTAATAGTACTGCAATGCAAGCAATGAGATAAATAAAAGGAAAGAATATTACAGGAATTTGCAATTCGACTCCCCTGTTCTCACCCCTGCACTTTACCACCTACCTACACAGAGATGTGTTTCGTCGACGAATTTACATATTCATTTTATTTTTATTTTTAGTCCTTCTGAATTTCAGTGATTTCGATGTCCTTGTTTATATCGTGCGTCGCTATAGAGAGAAATGCTCTGACGCCGCGTCCGTCGGCCGCAACGGTATAGAACATGAGTCATATGAGTGGGTAATATGCGAAGGATATTAAATGGAAAGAGTTTTTAGTTGATTTATGTATGTGTTTTGAGTGTAATATGTTTTTGAAATTTCACTTTACCCACAACAACGTCAGAGTTACTATGAAATCAGTGAACAAAAGGCTCCATTATTTTGATTTATGTTTGATGGAGGTTCAGAAGCCGATAACAGCAATTGTTGCCTTTCATTAGAATTTCAATACAAATATCTACACAAAAGGCTAATTCATTCGATTTGAATAGATTTTTTTAAAATTAAATTTATAAATTCACAGAAAAAATCTTTTCACATCCTTTCATTATTGTTTGTTTTTCTGATAACAAAATCATCAAATCATTGCTTTCAAGGGCTGATTTATATTTTTGTGAAGAAAAGTCAACATTAATTTGATATCATACCTCACCGGCAGATCACGAGTTTGAAGCAGATAAGTAGGATTCCTTCGAGATCAGGATACTGTAGCGCAGTAAGAAAAAAGGAGAAAGCTAATATTTAATTTTAGTATTCTTTCTATAGATCTGCCACCTCGTGCTGCTTTGTGTTCAGGAAATATTCCAGGCTAACGAACTCAGTGAGACGAGCTTGTGTTCCGGTGAGAAGCCCCAACTATGAGGCCATTGGTCGATGTCATCTGCAGTGTGACATTGAATTATTTTGAAATGAAAATTACCTTTGATCTCCGCACTTATGTTGTTTTCCTAAAGGGGTTCCTTGGTAGACGAAATACTGTACCACCTCGAAGTTATGTCTGGCTTTTGTGACATTTTGTCCAGTTCGCCTATGTGCGCTGATTTCTTTTTTATGACAACCTGTACTTCGTTATATACCCTCATTCCCTCATTAACCATAAGTTTTATTTTTGCCGCTTCTATTTCAATGCTTGCACCGTTGCCACATCCCGGCAGCTTGTTCATCTGGGTAAGCGAGTAACTGTATGTAGTCATACGAGTTTTGCAGGAATGCCGAAACTAGACGTGACTCTGTACAGCCCGTCTCTGTAAATGCTTCCATACGCGGCCTTGAGATCAATAAAAAGATAGTGTTTGTCGATATTATTATCCCGGGTTTTTCCAAGATCTACCGTAATCTGAAAATTTGGTCGGGTGTGAACTTTTCTGTTCTTAAACCACGTTGATAAAGACCTATCAAATAGTTGACTTGGGGCTTCAGACGTTCACATTTATGACAGCCAGGCAGAGTAAGCAGTTACCTCGGGTGGGTTAAAGGTAGATTGATCTGGGGGTCGCCATATACAGGGTGATTCGCATAAGGTGTGACAAAAAGATAGGCTGTGTAGTTTGGACCTAGACAAGCAAAAAATCGTATGGGAGGGGGGTCCATTCTCCCCCGTTTAGGCGGGAGGGGCAATTTAAGAAAAAAATCACAAAAAATGGGAAAAAAATTATTTAAAATAACGGTAATACCTACAGAGTCGTGCTATAGCATTTTGAAAAGCCAAAAACTTATACATTTATTTAAATTTAAAAATTAGTTGTTCAAATAAATAGTTTTTGAAATATTAATTTTCAAAGTCAAAATTTTGAAAAAAAAACATAATTTTTTTTTAAACCACTTTTTTTTTCCAAATTTTACATAATTAAGTAGTATTTTTCTGGCTAATTTTCAATGCTCTTATTTATTTTTGATCAAACACAAAAAACCGGATGTCAAAATAACCTGTAGTTTTTGAGAAAACCAAAAATTACAAAAACGACTTTCTAAAATTTTTGTTTTTCTTAAAGTTTTTTTTCGTTATTTGATTCTTAAGTGATTCTTAAGTAAAAAAAAGTAAAGAGAAAATTCATTCTTAATTTATTAAATTCACTTAAGAATCAAAAAACGAAAAAAAAACTTAAGAAAAAAATATATTTTAGAAAGTCGTTTTTGTAATTTTTGGTTTTTTCAAAAACTACAGGTTATTTTGACATCCGGTTTTTTGTGTTTGATCAAAAATAAATAAGAGCATTGAAAATAAGCCAGAAAAATACTACTTAATTATGTAAAATTATATTTTTTTTTTTCAAAATTTTGACTTTGAAAATTAATATTTCAAAAACTATTTATTGAAAAACTTATTTTTAAATTTAAATTGATGTATAAGTTTTTTGCTTTTCAAAATGCTATAGCACGACTCTGTAGGTATTACCGTTATTTTTAAATAATTTTATTCCCATTTTTTGTGATTTTTTTCTTAAATTGCCCCTCCCGCCTAAACGGGGGAGAATGGACCCCCCCCCCCCTCCCATACGATTTTTTGCTTGTCTAGGTCCAACCTACACACCCTATCTTTTTGTCACACCTTATGCGAATCACCCTGTAAACCTCAATGAATTTTCAGATGGAGGAATCGTGTACTACTAACAACAAGATTTAGCACCGCAGCAAAATCAAATCCTCCTTCTCTAGTTTTTAATCACCAAGAACAATTTTAACGTCATGTCTAGGGCATTGCTCATAGTTATGTTTTTTGACTAGATCGTAGAAACAGTCTTTGGAGTTCTTGTCTTTCTCCTCTGTGGGGCCGTGGGCGCGTATTAGGCTAATGTTGGCAAAACATTATAAACATGCAAATAAAAAGTTTACCTTATCTCTAAGTTTTCTTTTAATGACAAACTCCCACCGAAATAAACGATGTGTCTGTTGTCTGTATAGCAGTTGCCATAGTAGATGTCTCTTGAATGGCGATTATGTTGCATTTTAGCAGTCCAGGGCGTTCACTAATTCTCCAGCTGAACGCAATCCGTTTAGAGATCTTACGTTCTACGTGCAGATCCGGAGATCATTGCGTCCTTGAGCTATATGTAGTTTATTACATGAAAAAATAAAATGAACGTGTAATCAATTGCTTCAAGTATGTGAGTTATTTTAAAATTTATTTAGTCTATCAATAGACAAGTTCTTTTGGATATATATGTACATATCAAAATTAATTTATTTTATAAAATTAATTATTATTTTTTCAATTGGTAAAAGGTACATCCTTTTCTTTTTGGCTCTTTCCAAGTAACTGGAAAAAATCTTTGTTCAGCCTTTTGGGTACCGTCCAATTGCGCATGCCACGGGGTTAAAACGAATGGATTTTAAAACGGTAGGCAAGCCGGTCATCAACAAATGAAATATCTTAAGATACTTTATGGTCCGCTGGTGATCTGACATTTAACCAAATAGTGAAACCAATCTTAGCGTTGTATTGCAAAAAGGAATATTACTGCCTATATTAATATGAAGAGCCTTTGGAGAGGTTTGGGACAGGCTAATTTATCAGAAATGCGTACGCTGATATCGATGAGTCTTTCTTTCGATTTAAAAAGAAAAACTTTCCAATTGGCTTATGCAAACTCTATTCGATGGTTTTAAGTTCTATCATAAACGTTGGTGTGCCCCAGGGCTTCGTAGGTATGACTCCTAAAGATACAAACCTACCAAACAGGTGCCGCCTCTTACACTGCCTTCCTGCAAGAATAATTCCAACAGTTGGCTTTTCACCGCAGCCAGCTCGCCGTCTCCTTTATTTTTCACTGGCCCTGGCATACTCCGAGCATGATGCCCCCAAATACTGTTATTTAGATCAGAGCTCAATTAACATCTCACTCTTTTTGACAGAATTTAAAAAATGCAATTTAAATCGACACCGTACTTTTTTTTTTGATTTTTCTATTCAACTGAAATGTACATCGCTTAATGTTACGAAATCATCAGGCTTGCCACACAGATAGCCCTATACGTCCATCGACATTGATGGGTTTTTACTCCCATTCGCCAAATTGCGTCCAACGATTTCAATGCCCCTTACCACTCAAAGCAAATCAAACACTCGAAAGATCCACTCACCGGGATGCACTCTCCACAAGCCATAGAGAGTTAAGTGCCATACTTGTACACAACTGGCTGCACATAATAGAATCCGAAATAACCCAACGTCATACGATTCGGATACGGTTAAAGCAAGAGATATCTCTAGAGAAAGAATACCTACTCGGAAAAAATATTTTCGTAATTTGTTTGTTTTGATTTTCATTGTGGCAATCTGACTCACTCACCCCTTAGTTTCGTCATTTTACAGTTCTGGGGGCTCCTGCTGCAAAACCCCTTCTAACTCCCACTTTATTCCTTTAATTATTTACAAATAATACCCAACTAAAGCCTTTTTTAAAAAACAAAGAAAAAAAAAGATTGAAAAAAATACAGAAGGAGGCACAGACGAAATTAAAATTATATTTGCCAGCTGCAAGCCTTGAAGCATAGCAAAAGGAGGACTTTAAAGGATGCTGAACATTAGCCAGCCATGTCATCGGTGGCGGGTGGGATGTTGTTTTCAGATGCAATTGCTTGGTGTGGTTGTGGTCGTGGTCGTGTAAGCGAAACATTCAGCTTGCAGCAAATGAGATTCTCTATGAAGTGGCAACAAATTATAATTTTTCATCCAGAACACCATACAGAACGAACCACAAAGCACAACACAACTTGGTCCTTACTGAAGGAGATTATGCGAAAGTCCGTTGCTCGCATTAATGAATTATTCATTTGCTTTAGCGGGTCTGCTGGCTGACTTCGGTTGTGGTTGGTAAAACGAAAAACTGCATAATGAGAAGACAAAAGTAAGGGTGCAGTTATTCAGATACACTTACACGCGATTGTCGTGAAATGAATTAACCAACCGTCTGATATGCTGAAATTGTAGTTCCGAGTACCTACAGTGAATTTGTAGATAATTTCTAACGTCTCAGTTTATTGACTTTTGGGGATATGAAAGCAGTAACCAGTCCAGTTACGTCTGCAACTGCAATAAGTACGCGTAGTTTACTTCAAAACTTCAATTTTCTTAGTTTTTTTGCGGTGGGCTATGGTTTGGTTATTTAGTCACTGATTTGTAACTGATCAATTTTATGGTAAAACGAATCCTTAACTTAGGCGCAAACTTTATCGTTGGTTCACCATTTATCTAAACAGTCGTCGGGACCGGAACTTGATAATATAGTTTTCTTTGAGATAAGGAACGCCACGACGATACTTATGTCAATGACCACCCTGCTGAACTGAAGAAGCTCTTCAAAATCTCCGTCTACTGCGGCAACGCCCTGGTTATAAATTAGTTGCCGCACCACAGACTAACGACAGACGTGGTAAATAATCAGAACCACCAATCTGTCCTAGATCAGCCCTTCAATACCATAATAGAGGAAAGTAAATCCACTGAGTCCCGTTTTCTCCATATATTCCGAACTGGGGTAATAAGCCCCAAATATCAGGCCATTGATTGAGGTCATCGTTCTTGCAGTGTGACCTTGAGCCAAGTTTATAATAATGTCTGTTAATTTGAGACCAGTTGTAAAGGACCCCTTCCTTTGGGATAATATAGTGTCTTGTGCAATCAAAGACATGTTTGAAGACACTGTCTCTCAAATACACGAGTCTTTTTCCCATTTGAGACATTGAACCACCCGGACACCCATAGACAATCATTGGCTTTATAAGGCCATGTAGCAAATCACATTCACCCTGTTATCGCCTTGTTAACGCATCCTTATGTCTATTGAATTAAGGATCCTGATCTAGCCAAAGACTCTTAACGATATCTTTGCTTTTCTGTAGGTGGCTATGTCCTAAACACAATTGTTTCCGACTTCAAGAAGTTGATTTCAGCTTTGAGTCAATCAATCAATATTGCTGAATCTTGTCGAAATACCGCTACAGATTCACTGCGATCGAGTTCAGTGCTCCCTGTTGCAGAAGGTTCTGAATCTTGGTATCAGTTATGAGCTGCCACTTCTGTCGACAAGCTTTTTAAAATGACAATGTCATTGTGAATAAGTAGCAGTCTAACCAAACGGTTCCGAATATTTTCTCCAAGTCAACCAGACATTCATCCGTACTCTGATTTTAAACTTTCTTCGATACGGGATCTATGTTATCGTGACCCGCCTTAGAACTACTGATTGTCTGGGAATATGTTTCTGTCATCAGACCATCTAGAGTCTAGACTTTGCGCCAGTGATAATTATCATGATCCTTACACTTCCATTCGAGGCGTTGAAGGTCGTATATGAGATCATCAATTCAGTAGGGTTGTAGAACAGAGAGCAGGGAGATCCAGGGCCTAGAACATTTCTTTCAATCAAGCCTTAAGAGGAATGGAGGGGACCAACAATTTTTTATAGCCGATTCCAAACTCTCAACCGAGAAAGCGCTTTTCATGGTAATAAGATTAATAACGGAGGCAGATAGACTTCCTTCTCATCCGATTTTTTCTTGTCTTGACTTAACCTTTCCGTTCTGAGCTTCTGTCGCGCCGTATGCAAAACACCCTGTATAATATGTCATTTTTGGCGTTGAGTTTCGTTTCGCATCGAGGCTACGATGGTTGGGTCGTGTGGGGCGGATGGACTCAAACGCTCTGGCTCGATGGGCTTTCGAAAGCACATTGCAGGGGGATCGTGGAAGGGGAAGACCTCGTCGTAGTGGGCGCAATCAAGTGAAAGAAAACCTCAACCGACTTAGAGTGCATAACTTTAGAAAGCTCGCCCAAAATCGAAGTCGTTATAGAAGGATGTTGGTTGAGGCCTGGGTTATCCCCGAACTGTAATGCCCACCAAAGTAAGTAAGACACATATAAATTTTGAGAATACGGGCAAATTCTACGACACCATGTCACCCATCATTGGGTGCGAGATTAATCTTCAACTCTTCTTGAGAGTTTTTGTTTTTAATAATCTTTCAAATAAATTAACTCTTTAAGTGTTCTTTTCTTTCGTCTTCGAAATAGACCAAGATTCGGTCGAAGTCACCAACTTTTTGAAGTGGCTACCATATCTGCTAACTTTTAAGGTTTGCCATTTTAATGACCATCCGGTCGGATACGGCCGGTGTATATTCGGTAATCGGACTCAAAACGACATTGACGTTGATATTGTGACAATCACCCTTCGTGTGATTGCATAATTTTTGTGAATTGGCCTCCAAGATCATATGCACTGGAAAACCCCAAGTCTATTTTCTCGAAACTAGAAAAGTATCATTAGCCGCGTTAGTGCAGACATACAACCCTAGACTATACCCAAGTTGCAATTGACATTAAATAAAAATGGCAATCAACTCTTTGCAATAAAGTCAATTCAAATAGAATTTGTCTGTTATAACCTCTAAAAAGAACACTCTTTAAATTTTTTTAGAGGCATGCTTTGATTCTCAATATCAATATCAATTCTGCTGCTGGTAATCATGTGGAAAAAACTAAATCGACTCGCACTCCACGTTCCACCAGAAAAACGTTCATATCTATATTTGCTTGCAACGTTATCTTTAAGCTGTGTTATTCTTCATTTAAAATGCTATACTTATTCAAATTTTAAACTTCTCCCTTATATCGACAAAAGGGAGTTCAAAAGCATGGTCTACAATTCACCAGAGCAACCTTTCAAAAATTTCGCTTTATAACGATGCAGAAAACCATTCATACATAATATAGCATCCAGAGGAGTCCTTCATTTTGGTCCGAAGGAAAATTGAGAGTTTATCCCTCTTGCCTTCATTTTTCTTCTTCATCCCTCTTTTTTTTTCATCGTATATCCCTTGGAGTAGTTGGATTTCATTTTAATAATATCCATCAGATGTAAAGCTGCATCCATATCTACATGTTGTGGGGTTAAAAAAGTTGAACCTATCCATAGAAGTCTGACAAATGGTATGCTTATGCTTTTCTATTGAAGTTGAGTCCTTTCATATTTTTTTCTCGTGTTCGATGCAATAAACGTGATTATTATGATGTGATGGTCATTCGAGCGCACAATGAACTTTCTACAAGAAAATAAATACATAAAAAAAAAAATCGTTTGTAAGCCCTATACACCGGCATGATGTCTAGAGTTTCTCAGTGTACTCTTTTCTTTTTGTTCTTTTTTCCGTGTAGGTAAGGTACTACAAAATGGGATGTAAAGTAACTTGTAATGAGAGAGAGAAATACGTGGTCATTTACGTTAGTTAAAATAAAGCCCATATCGGTGCAGAAATTAGCCAAAGGATGCTGCTGCCATAAAAAGTCAAGTTTTTTGTTTCTTCAAGTAAAAATGATTTTTTTTTAAATGATGCTGATACACGATGAGAACATTGGGTTTAATTTTGAGATATTATTGGACTTCTTTCCTCAATGCGCAGCTAACTGTCAAAGTCGTAACGTAACTGAAAGGGCGAGAAACTAAAAAGTAAATTTGTAAGTTGTAACTGTAGACCAGTTTCTGTTCTTTTCTCGATATCTGCATTTTTGGAAAAAAAAAAATGTTACATTACCTGAAGGAAATAATGTCTGAATGAAAGTCGCGCTTCGGCATCGGCGCGGTGTCGAACCTGCTACGCTACGTGCGACCGCTTTGTGTTCGGTTTGAGTTGACATTACAATTTTGTTGTTTCTCTTTATTGTCAAAGAGAGCAAAAGTTCAACCAAACTGTACTTTTTGCTTTGAATTGGAGTTGCGTTACGTTATCTTGTACATCAACCAGCATAACATCGAAGTCAAAACCCCATTGTGATAGGATGAACTCTTTTAACTGAACACTTGAAAATCAAGCGAAACCGAAGCTTAATCAACATTGTAATTAAGGCATACATTTTTCAGTTCATCACATTCCGCTTTATAAATAAATAAATAGGGTGGCGCAAAAGAGCGAGAAGCCCCTGGGCCTAGCGCATTTCTCACAACCATATGCCTACAATTTTCTGCCGGTTCCGAACGGCTAATTGAGAAAGCGCTTTTCATGGCAATGAATTTACTAACGGAGGACTTGCCGATTCCTCGCGAAAGGCGATACCCGTGCCTCTGTTGGGACTCGAACTTCGACCCTCTGGGTTAGCAGGTGGACATGCTAAACATCACGCCACGGGTACCACATTCCGCTTTTTCAACGTTAACGCTATTAAAAGAGTTTTGGTCAGTTATCTGCTAGGGTTTAAACCTAGACATTTCGGTTGCTTGTATTTGGACGGGAGCAAAGCGTTGGATACTCTCGATCACGTCACGTTACGTTACTTCTCCATTTTTTCCTTTTTCCGGCGTTACAAGCACCGTGATTTCGAAAGAGTCATAACTTTCTCCCTTAAGGGCCTTGCACTTGTGATCCGTTTTGGGGTACGAAGCGCATACATTTCATTTCATTTGCTGTCATACATCTCATTTCATACTCGTACTCATACTTTTTATACAATATCCAGCATTTTGAACCGTATATGTCAGTGCTCTATGCATAACCGCAGTGTAGAATCTTCCCTTCAGCTTAGGGGAATTTGTCTATCATATCATAAAAAAGTTATCAAAGAAAAGCTTTTGTACTTTTAACTTCCTACTGGTAGTTAGTTAAGGACTTTCAGAAAAGCAGAGGATTCAAGTCGCTTCCTTGATGTACAAATGCTGTGATTTGAAATTTGCCGGGTTGCGTCACTATTCAAGTCGCTTTTTTAGGGTTTTATTTTACAACTGATTTAAGTCCTACCTCTAAACTAAACTAAATAAACTAGTAAAATGGGCGGTAAAGTGTGATCTAGGGGTCAATCCTCAGAAAACTGAACTCGTTCTTTTCACCAGGAAATACAAATTTCCTCAACTTATAACTCCACCAATTAATGGAATCCCACTTGAGCTTTCAAACTAAGTTAAATATCTAGGTATAATCCTAGACAAAAAGCTCAATTGGAAAGCCAATATACAGGAAAGCATTAGGAAATCCACCGTAGCCTTATTTTCCTGTAAAAAAGCTTTTGGTTATAAATAAGTTTTCTCCCCCCAAATCACCCACTGGCCCTACACCGCGGTCATCAGACCATACTCACATACGGAGTAGTGGTATGGTGGACCGCTCTTGATAAAAGGACGACAATCTTAGCGAGGCCCAACGAATGGCCTGTTTGTGTATAAACGGAGCACTGAGATCAACACCCTCAGTTGCCCTAAATACGCTCCTTTACATCACACCACTTGATATCTTCAGCAAACAAAAGGCCGCCAGTACAGCCATTCGTATGTGAGCTATCTCCCAACGGACCGTTAATAACATCGGTCACGCTACAATCCTGAATTTATTCGGATCAATCCCTTACCACTCCGACTAAACCATCCCCCGATTGGTTTTCGATAATAAGTTCCAAGTCTCAATCCCAGCGAGAACGACCTGGGACGAAGAAGACGAAGACGAAGAATTTTTGAGAGATGATTCAATTCATTTCTATACAGATGGTTCAAAAACCGAAGAAGGAGTAGGCTGCGAGGTGTACTCAAACCGACCTAACGTAAGTCTCTCATTCCGCCTTCCAAACCATTGTAGCGGAAATTCTGGCGATGAAAGAGATCCTATTATGGCTTAAAGAAAACGTGATATCCTCAACGAATATCGGAATTTTCTGAGATAGTCAAGCAGCCCTCAAATCACTCGGCGCTGTTTCTACGAACTCAGTAACCGCCCTTAACTGTCGCATATCTCTTAAGTAGATGGCTGAACAGTTCAATACTCACCCATTTGGGTGCCGGGGCACAGATATCGTGGGTAATCTGATGAACTCGCCAGAAAAGGAACCGTTCTACCGATCTCAACCCCAGTAGGTTGAATATTGGTATACCAATCGCTAAATGCAAACTTATGCTAAAGCAAGTGACAATGGATAGAACAAATTATAGGTGGAACAACATCACCACATGTGTGGCAACAAAACGGATATGGCCAGGCCTAGATCCAAAGCGCACAAGACATTTATTATTCATAACCAGATTGTACGTTAGCTCCGTAATCAATGTCATCACCGGACATTGTATGATAGGAAGACACGCTATAAGTCTTGGTGTTTCCTTTTCTTGAAGCGATCTGGCGAACAGAAATCCTCTGAATCTCCTTCGCTTTATTAAAAGCTCCAAATGGTTTTGTTCAGTGAGATACTCTCTCGCATAGTTTCTGGACCTAATACTGGTCTAATTGTGTCAGTTTGTTTTCCTGACAGCCATTTAAACCTCACCTTACCTAAGTCCTACCTCCTGAATAGGTCTTTGTAAGTAAATGTCGACGTTAAATTGACGATTAAGAGTATTTCAAACATTGGTGTTCTTCAGGGGTCTGCTGTTGGTCCCATTTTGTTTCTAATATAATAATTGCTTTACGATTATCTGCTAAAACCACGGATTTCGCAAAAGTAAGCTCGTGGAATTAGTTATAAGTTTATAACCAATCAAATGAATTGGGTCTTGTGGTTGTCCATTAATTAAGCTAGACATAAACTTTGTGTAAATAACGAAACTACAGTTTTTTACTCAATATCTATTTCGCATTTTATACATAAGGCTTTCTCTTTGTTCGTGAAGTGTTTATCCTAATTTATTGTCGTAAGATCTTGAAGACAATCCATGCATTTCTAAAAAATCTCTTCACTAAATTTTACCGCAACGGTTTTGTGTGAATGTTTTAACACAATACTCACTTCTACTGCTCTGTTTGATAGGATTTCATACACTAATAATGTCCTCAATATGGTTGCGTAGGTATCGTATGAAGTAATTATTTTATGGCAGGCTTAATCAAAAAAAAAAGGAAATAAATAACTCCTCCTTTAACAAAGTAGTCCCTTTTTAATTATTTTAGCTTAAAAATACAAATCCTCTATCTCAAAATGTGGCCAAAGTCTTCACAGTGACATTTCCGTTAATAAGAAATAATTTAAAACACCCTGGGAGCATTAACATTAATTTGTCTAATTAATAAATTAAAAAAGTCAGAGACATGGGTAAATATCTCTTACATCAGTCCCAATCCCAAGTCAACTGTATAGAAATTATCTTATATGTTTCATTATAAGGTCCTTAATATCAAAGGCATCTCTCTGCACACATTGACAGCAGCTTTCGCATTCATCCCATTAACCCAAATAAGAGAAGAGACATAATTATATGCTTTGAATTAATTAAAAATTACTTTTTAATGACAATTACTGTTTCATAACCCCTACACGCGTTTTTCTTTTAAATTTTCAATTCCATTGGCAATAAGGCTTAAAGGCGTTTAAGTTTTGTTGCAAGGAAAGAAAAAAGGTCTCTGTAATCGGTTTTAAATATTTTGACTCGAAAACAATAATTCATGGGGAGACCGGAGACGCAAATGGGTTCAATTCTCCTTAACTATTTCTTGTCTATAGCAATTAAGGATTTTCCAATGTCCATTTGGCCTTTTGTTTGTCTACCTACTGGGAGACAGAGACGGGCTTGTTGGGTGGCAATGAACTTTGTTTAGCGTATAATGTTCTGCAGGACTCTAGAGCTGAAATATAAACTTTGGGTTGCCATTAATGAATTAATTAATGACTGTAGCTTAATGCGGTTGTAATTTATTAAGGTTTTTTTTTGCTATGATGTTGACCTTGTTGTGTGGGAGTTTTGAAACTCTTATTTGTTTTTCTTTTCTTTCTTGTTTATGAACAAATTCTAATGTATTTTTTCTTTCTATTTCTAGGTAAGTGTGGGACTGAATGACGTTCTAATTGATCTAATTCTAAGCTCAAAAGTACTCAATAATCCAGGTAAGAGTGTTTGAAATAATAGATTGCTCGCCTCGATATGGTCAAGTCTTATTCTTCTTTGCACATATGGAGGGCTTTCTCATTATCTACCCTATGAACGAAGAACCAACCATTGTCGACGGACTGCTGACGAAGCTCTCAGTCGATATGCCACGCATGCATGTTCGGGAACGTGATGAGCTAACACTTTGTGTTTCACCTTGACCATCGAACAAAGATATGGGGTGTGCAATGTGCAGTGTAATGTAACACTGAAAGAAAATAATTGTATATTGCCAATTATTGCAATTAAATTGACGCCATAGAGAAGCCATTATGCATTTTGAATGTGTGTCCTTTAATACAAACTACGACCCTTTTATGTATTTTTCCAAATGGTGAGCAATGAAGGTCAGATGTCGTGGCATGCGACTTGACTTTACTGAAGAAATGTTTGTGTTTCAATTGCAGATATGTATGTAATGCGGTTTTATTATACAAACTTATAAAAGTCAAGTGCCAATGAATTGGTTGGGCTATAAAAAGGAGTGAGATTCAGAGAGAGAGAGTGAAAGCACTCTGTATGTGGTTGGTTACACCAAAAAGAAGATTATGTAGGATCAAGAGCTATGGTTAAGTTTATGACTAAGTTGAGGAAGATTTTAACATTAAGACAAACCGGATTTGTGTTTGCTTTCAATTTGAGGCGAACGTAGTTATGCAATCTAAAGGTTGGCTATGCGAATGTAAATAGGTATGTGTCCTTTTTTCAGTATAAGGAGAATTGTAATGTGTGTGGCTGTCATTATAAGGAAAGATTGGATTTGAATTACAGTAATTATTTCTGACACAAATAAGAGTGTATACTTTTTGAAGTAGCACATACAAATTAAATTAAATGGACCAATATCCTTTTAATATGAAATCTAATAGAGTATTACAATAAACCGAAGTCGAATGAAGCAAGTAAGGGACGGAAAAAAGATTTAAAGAATTTTTTACTTTTTGAGACAATCCTGAACAACTCTCGAGTTTCAAAAGTATTTCAAAGAGGTTTATTCTGAAAGCCTACTTAAGTGGCCGGTATGAATAATTTGAATTTATTCCAACACTTGAAATCTAAAGATCTCGATATCGAGGCTAGGTCATGTTGTATGGCTAATATAGGTGAGAACATTTGCTCTTCTTATTCTAACTATGGCGAAGAGCTCATGTAATCGCATGTAAATAATGCATAGGGAGCATTTAAGAGAATTTTGATTGTCAAAATACTATTCATGCTCTGTTAATAAAATTATTTTCTTTAAAAGGGATACATATGGGGAGTATCCATAAGGTGCAACCGTAGAAAAGCCATCAATTTCGTGGTCCTGTTGGAGATAAAAACTTATAACTGCGCGTTGATCCAGTGGGTTGAGATCTTGAGATATAAAATAGCTATTCAATTTTCTACTGATTTTTTCACATTTCACAACCTTATAAACATTCTGTTTTGGAGTTAGGTATGGTTTTGAATTGCGTTGAAAAAAATATTTGTGGGCCCAAAGGAGCGCTCAAGATTTGACAAAATTCTAGCCCTGTTGCTGTAAAAGAAATTTTACAATTTATAAACTCGCTCAAGAGGTTTAAGGGCTAGAAATGTGGGGCATCCTAGAGTGGTCTATTCCATCTTTGTTGATTTTTTCACTTTTCTTTGATTAAATATGAGTAACATCTAGATTCTAGACTCTAGAGGCTGCTTATGACTAAAGCTATACGTATGGGTAGACTAGGCAATCACTTGGAGATAGTTGTATCTTTGGTTGCTTATAGAGTGTTCTGTGTTTAAATGCTCGAGTGAATCTGAAGGCTTTTTCAGGTCATCAAACATTTCGGTGTTGTGAGACGCATGGTTTTGACAGAGTTCGAGTTTTCAGTCTGAAAACCAGTCGTTTACTCGTTGCGCTGTTAATAATAGTTAGGTTTCTTGATGTCAGTCGATTACATCAAAGTTCATATATTATTTAAGTGACTGTCAACAATCTATGTTGTTCAAAAAATATCTTTTGTTCCCCCTACCAGTGATGGGCGGTAGCATCTAAAGTAGTCAATTTACTTTTTGATTGACAGATTCTCAGACAAAATTACTAAATTGTATGCATTAAAAGTAATCCTCAGCAAGTTTTAGAAGAATTATGTTCGGCAGTATGCGAATGCGTATCGCACACAAAATACTTATAAAGCTATTCTTTTAAAATGGAAACGGACTTGACGTTATTACTTCAGATTTCAGCAACGCTTAATCTCCCACACTTTAATCCTCTGTAAACTTTCTTTCCTCGAATTCAGCCTTTTCCTACTTAAATGGATCTCTTCATATCAAAGACAACCGCCCATATAGAGTTTCTTTCCGTTCTAATATTTCAGTACCTTTTGTGCTATTCCCCGAAAAGATCATCATCCATTATTCTTCTAACCAGGGTTGCAAAAGCTTAAGCTAATTTATAGCTTAAGTGTGAATTTAATTCACAAGCTAATTTGCGAATTATGAATTGGAAAATATTCAATTCATAAGCTAGTTTGTGAATTATGAATTGAGAAATTGAGAATTAATCTTACTCAAAATGCGAGTTAATGGTTCGTTGAGACCATAGAATATTAGATGAGCAGGAAGGAAACAAAAGCGGGATGATCTTACGTTCCGTGGATTAGTGTTGAAGGAGATAAGATCTAAAAGGGGAGAACAGCCAGTATTCTTTGAAAATGTTTGCTGTATCCGAGTAAAGTGAGTTAGAAGCAGGGTTGCGAGTTTATGAATTAAAAAATCTATAAGCTATAAGCTAGTAGTTAGCTTCAGTATTGGAAAATATTTAATTCACAAGCTACTTTGTGAATTATGAATTAAGAAATATTCAATTCATAAGTTAGTTACTGAATTATGAATTGGATAATATTTAATTCATAAGCTAGTTACTGAATTATGAATTGGATAACATTCAATTCACAAGCTAGCTTATGACTTATCCACATTATGAATTGAAAAACATTCAATTCACAAGCTAGCTTATGACTTATCCACATTATGAATTAAAAAACATTCAATTTATAACTCGCCTCATGAGTTATGAGTTATCTCAACAGAGAATTGGAAAATGTTCAATTTAATTCATAAGCTAGCTTATGAATTTATAATATATGTATATATAAATATATAATTGTTCAGTTTGTCTGTCTGTCTGTATGTTTGCCCATAACTTTTGAACCATTCACCAGATTGAGCCGAAATTTTTTGAGTGCATTTGTATGACTCCGAGGAAGGTATTAGACTACTTCATGTTGTTCGCCCATAACTTTTGAACCTTTCATCCGATTGAGCTGACATTTTTTGAGAGCATTTGTATGACTCCGAGGAGTCCAAATAATGACTGGTATGCATTCATAGCAGCTGCGTCGGCATTGGAGGCAACGGTACTTACCTGTCTTGAAACTAGTCTCTGTCTTTTTACGGACCAGAGGCGGCAGACACTGGGGGCCTCTAAAAAAAACTTTAAAAAAAAAATTTTAAAAAAGTAGTTTTTGTAATTTTTGGTTTTCTCAAAAACTACAGGTTATTTTGACATCCGGTTTTTTGTGTTTGATCAAAAATAAATAAGAGCATTGAAAATAAGCCAGAAAAATACTACTTAATCACGTAAAATTTCGAAAAAAGTGGTTTAAAAAAAAAAAAAAAAATTTTGACTTTGAAAATTAATATTTCAAAAACTATTCATTTGAACACTTTATTTTTAAATTTAAATTAAGGTATAAGTTTTTGGCTTTTCAAAATGCTATAACACGACTCTGTAGGTATTACCGTTATTTTTAAATAATTTTTTTACCATTTTTAGTGGTTTTTTTCTTAAATTGCCCCTCCCGCCAAAACGGGGGAAAATGGACCCCCCCTCCCATACGATTTTTTGCTTGTCTAGGTCCAACCTACACACCCTATCTTTTTGTCACACCTTATGCGAATCACCCTGTATACTTCAGGGAAAGTTGAAATTGGATATTCACGAGTTTTTCAAACTGATCAATGACCAGTGTAATACTCTTTGCTGTGCTTTTTGTCTTCGCAGCCTAGAAGTTCCTGATAGCAAATCTTTATGTTTAAAGGACATTTTAGGGCTTAGGCAAAGCAAATGAATTCGCCAAAAACGGAACACTACTGCCCCTCTCACCGAAAAAGGAGAGTATCGGCATACCAACCGCTACATACAAACTTTTGCTCAATCAGGACGCATACAGAAAACTAATCTGAAATGGTCAAGCAGTTTAACATTTAACGTATCGAAACAGATCTGGCCCAATCTAGATCTTAAGCGGTAACCGTGCTATTCTTTCGTATTTCCAACATCTCTTTGATTTTGTGAATTTCTATTCTTCAAGCTCATCTTTCTAATGTTTGATATAAGTAATGAAACTTAATCCTGAACGCTTTCAATTTACAAATTCACGTGACTTTCACCACGTTTTAATCGCCAATGTTTTGGTTGATCTCCTCATTAAAACCAATTTTTTTTAAGTAATTCCTTTCAGTGGTGGGGGTAGCATTGAAAATGAACTGACAGTTTTTGTATAAATGAAAAAAATTTATGTAATTTATGTCAAAGTAACCCGCCTATTTTTAAGGAATGTGTAGGCAATGGGACTGAAATTAGCGCCTGGAATTAAACAGATTGAATCCTATCTAATTGAAAGCAAAAAAAAAAACTTCGAACTAGATTTTTGTTTGCTGGGCTAACCGCTTCAGGCTTAACTTACCTCATGAGAACCAACGCATCTTGTTCTGAAAGTCTGTTACGTATATGCTTACTTTCATTATTTAAGACAGCAAATTATCTGTTGTTTTGCTGCACGTGACGTAATGGCTACCATGTCTGCCTGTTACGCGGAAGTTTAAGATTCGAATTCAGAAACATGAGGTGGTTAATTCTCTGGTATTGCCTTTCGCGAGGAATTGTAAAATCCTTTGAGAGTAATCAATCTGCCATAATAGCGCTTTTTGACTCATTTTTTCGAAATTGACATAAATTTGTAGCTTCACTCCTCACCTCACAAGGTATGGTAGAGAGAAATTTTTTGACCCCGGAATTCCTCGAGCTCTGTTGTTCCTCCCAATTTGTTTATTATTTAGCAGCGCATCTTATTGAATTCCAGGTTGTTTTGTTCTCCATTTTCAATTGAAGTAACCTCAAAAAAGGAAATGCACAGGGAGGCAAACAATTATTTACTTTCCTTTGAAGCGTTTATATTGCCATTCACCATTCACTGAATAGACAAAGTGAAGAAAAAAATATTAAAGTGGAATTTTGGCTTTAAAACCTTTTGCTTAAACGCTGCTTCCAAACCAATTATATTCTCCTTTTTCTCTCGTCTGGCTGACTTATAAGTTATAACAAAAAACAAAATGAGAAAGTGAAGTAAGAAGTTAAAAGAAACTCTGTAACATGGTCTAATTGTAATTGTTTCATTATTTTATGTTGTTGCCAAACTGCCAAACAAAAAAAAAAAAAAAAAAAAAAACACAAAAAAAGAAAAGAAAAGAAAAGAAAAAACACCCCCACCCTTCATCTTGAATGGAATTAAGTTATTTTCACTTCCTTGTTCTTCGTCCCAGGAGTGTACTTTTTCCCGTGGAAAAGTCTGTAACTTTTCGTGATTGTGGCTCATACCAAGGTCTTGAATCATTTATTCATTGAAGTTTCAACTTCACTATACAACCCTCACTAAATAGAGAGAAAAAGAAGGTAATGTTTTGATTTAGAACTTTCATTCGAGTTTCAACCTCAAAACTGTTCCGAACATTTTCGGAATATAATGAAAGAAAAAATTCACTCATTTCTTTCTTATGATAATGAAAGAATAGAGCTCAATTTGGAAGGAGTACTTTTCGTTTGAGAGCCTTTGTGTGATGTGGTTCATGGGACTAGCAACTCATTTTGGGAAGGAGAAATTCGAGTTTTATTTTTAGTATTTTTTTGTATTTTTTCGGCTTATATGTTCAGGAGTAAACTGATGATGATGATAGAAAAAAATAAAATTTAAAAATGAAGGAATTACGTCTAGAAAGTGCTCGGCTATTTAATTAAAAAATTCTTCCACATAAAAACTTTTATTCTTCGCTGTTGAGACTTGTGTTTTTTATTTTAACTTTTTTGCGGTATCTTTAGATTTTTCTTTGGTCAAAGGGTGCAATGGCAGAGCATGGGGCTTCTCAGACAGGTTCCATTTTATAACTTTTTTCCCCCTTGTTTTTCCAAATGGACTTTTTTTTTAAGATCTTAAGTGGGTTTCAGTGACTTTTGAAGAGTTGAATGCACTTTGGATATATTTTTTGAAGGTGGATAGGTATACATGACTGAAATGAAGTTGGCTTATGGGAAGGGCATGTCTTTCAAGGCAATTGATGCTTAATTAGGGTTCTTTAGTGGTGTAATTAATGAAAAACTTTCACCAAAGCATGAAAATTGCTATGGCTTGCTTTTGCTGGTTGGTGGTGTAAGTAACGTAGTCGAGACGAAAACTCACGTAAATGTTTTTTTTTGTGGTTTACTGAAAATTTTTATTGAAAGCTTTCAAGTTTAAAAATTTATATTGAGGTACTCAAACGTTACTTTGTTTCTTGCGAATATTTCTGTGGATATAACCAATTTGTATTGAAACGCTTGTTGTTGATTGCTTTTCTTTACCATAAATATGTTGTATCATACGAGAGAGGTTTCATTGTGAGAAACGGAGTGAAGGATTGAAGGATGCACAAGTGACTGGAGCGCATGATTAAGAGTTTCTTATTCTTGTCTGTTTGATTTTTTCTGAATCTAAAAAGCCATTTAATGCGCTTGGTGCAACGGTCTTGTTTTATACATCCGAGTTATGTTTCAATGTCTGTAAATTATAGAGAAACATTTTTTCTTTCTACTTTGCCAGAATATCATACCGAATAACATATCACTGTTCTGGTAAGCCTGCAAACTTTGTGAACTAAGGTTTGATTTCCTCCCAGGTGAAAAGAATTTGAGTGGTGCTTCTTTGGCAATGTTTGGTTTTTGTTTTTTCTCAAGCATTTCATAATTACCTAAAAAATTAGTAATATACTCTCTTTCTACTCTAAAGCACAATAGAAATCTGTTTCAAAATATTTTCGTTTGAAGAGTTGTAGGTGTTTTCTTGTGCGCTATGGCTTAACACGCTACGTGTTGATCTATGAACCGTTTTTTATGTTTTAGACTGGAACCTTTCTTAATAAATCAGCGCTTTTATGCCGAAAATTTTAGCCTTCTGGCGTATAATTCAATTTCGGTGGGGCTAAAAGCCCATTTATTATATAGCTTAATACAAGCTATTTCCTTATCTAACTTTAAAACTAAGAAACTTAAAAGCTAAGACTTAATAACTAGTTTGGGGAGCTTAAGAGATGAAGCCTTAGGGAGTACTGATTTTAAAGTCAGAACAACAAGAATGAGAATGGAAATTCCTCAGCTTTCGGAGGTGAGTTCATTGGAGTCGTAAGAGGTTCGATGGGTAGGAAGATAGAAGAGACGGGGATGACGAGTGTTAAGAGGGTTTGTTTTAAGAAATATGGATTCGTTTAGGGCTGTGCATTCAATGTTACCTGCAAAGATTCCGTAAATAAAGAAAATGTCGAATATATCTCTTCGATCTTTCAGCGTATTGAGGTTGAGAAGTTTGATTCGAGCTTGATAAGGAGGTAATATTAAAGGATTACTCCAACTAAGACCTCGAAGAGCAAATCGAAGGAACGGCGATGTATGCTCTCAATCCTAGCAATGTGCACTTGTTCGTAAGGCGACCAGACGTGACAAGCATATTCAAGAAGCGGACGAACAAATTATATGTAAAGGGAACGGGTTACGCAGAAGTCTGAATATTCCTTGGACCATCGTTTCACGCAGCCAAGTGCTGAAGAATTATATCCTCGATGTTCTTGAAAAAATTCATCTCAAGGTCGCAAAAATAATCCCAAGGTCACGAATCACGGGGGAAATAATTTGACTGTTTAGAAGATAGAGACAGGGAGTAGATTTGATGCTCTTACGTGAGAAGGTAATTGATTGGCACTTGGAAATATTACGCTCCAAGCTGATTTGAAGCATCATATTGAAAAATTTTCGAAATCCTTTTGTAGGTAGAAACAGTCTTCAAAAAAAGAAATAAGCTGGTAAATCTGCGTAGAGAGAGATGGAGGAATGTTTGATGATCATTTCAATGGCGTTAATACTAAGAATGAAGAGGAGAGGGCTTAAATGGCTGCCTTGGGGAACACCGGATGTAGCTAAAAAACGTCATTAAGCGGATTTGAACCGAACGCTGTGAAAACAGTTTCTAAATGAGAAGAATTCCATCTCATTTCTTCCAAATTCTAGTTTTAACGATATTATTTTTTGTATTTTGCCGGCCTTTCATTTAAAACACTCTCAAACCTCTGGGCCCAATGCATTTCCAGGACCCACAATTTTATGCTGATTCCGAACGACTAAATTAAAAAACGTTTTTGATTGCAGTTTGTAGTTTCTCAATGTTTTACAATGTTTTATCGTTGATGTTTTTGTGATTCAGATATGTTAACAATTACCTTAAGAGCATCTCCACTTGGAGCTTAAACGGTTTGAAGTCGTGTTTATAATCCATTTAAATATGACCGCATCTCTTGGTGTGATGCATGTTTGCATCTTTTCTTTGAAAAACACCCTCAATTTTCTCTTCACAGTCTTAGATTTATAAAGGATATCCGTAAGGTTGCTTGCAGCATAGCGTTTCATAAGCAGTCTTTTATGCGTTGAATTACTTTAGGTTATTCTGCAAGGACGAGACCAACTGCGAAGAGATCGGCATGTCTTAAGCTCAATCACTCCTGTTAAGTATTCCGTGACATTATCGATGAGCCGAGCAAACATAAAGGGGCACAAGACTTGACTCATTTCCAAGCTTTATTTCAAAAAGTCGTGATGAATTATTGCCATCCCAAAAAGCCATCCCAAACCGCCATCCCATACCGCCTTTGGAATGAAAGCTTCCGCTATACTCTGCAAAGTACAAATATGATTTGAAATTTAAAATTTGGGCGAAAAGTTGGCTGATATTCTTTGAGCTGAGCTTCAATTGCCTGAAGCTACTCAATCTATCTCATTAACCTTAACAAAACAAAAGTGGACCAAGAGGTCTTCCTTGGGGTACTCTGTCTAAGAACTTGAAATGACACTTTTTCCTATAAAGTACTATATAGCCCATAGGTTTGTTTCACCAGGGTGAAAATATAGAGCTTATATGCCTTTTAAGATCATAATGCTAAGGAAAACGAGGGTTAAAGCGATTCCAGACCTATCATAGGCATAGAGATTAAATTACAAAAACTGCACCTGGCAAATGCGTGTACTTACGATCTGTAGACGTACGCCTCCTACACTGACCCTCATCGGAAACATTCACTAACAGAAACTTATTTACTCTTTAAATATTTTTTTTTTTTGTAGACAAATAAAAAGTTGTTAGAAAATAGAGCCATTTTCTATCCTCCAAAACTACACTTTATCTAGTTTGAGATACAGATGATGTTATCCATCACTACCAGATTTACACATCCTTATTTCCCTCTTTTCTTTTTTTATAGACCTAATCTTTAATACTTTTATTTAACACCCCTTGCACCGTACTGTTTTTAAATTAGCCTAAGCGTGTAAATAACAAAAAACCAACGGCAACATCCATCATAAATAGAGATAGAATTCTCAAACTGCATTTGCAACAAAGAAAACTTTTTTCCATCCCTTTTCAATTTCCAAAGCAGTTGCATTTTTGTTTGATTCAAAAACAACAAAACTTCAACTTCAGAAGCAATAGAACAAAAATTTAAGAAAAAAACTTTTCAAACTTCATTCATTTTCGAACATGAATAACAAACCAACAAATTGGTTGTCAGTGTTTCTTTTAAGGCCTGATACTGATCGTCTTACCGCCACACAAATGCTTAGTGTGTTGCATCAGACAGGATAAGGCAGGGCATGCATTGGAATGCGTTTTTCTCCTCAGCTTTACCAGACAAAGCCAAAGGCAAGACAAGAATAAAGAACAAAACTTGAATCAAAATGGACATCGTTTGGTTGTGAAATCAAAAAGTAGGAGAAAAAAAAATGCAGAGACTTCTATAAGAATACTCCAGAAAACAACAAGATGTACGAACGATGGTGAGCATACCAGGAAATGTCTGTTTCTCTCAACAAGAAATAGATTAGCATAACATAAGGCTAGATCAAACCCTCTTACCATTTTTTTTGCTTTTTATTTTCAATTCCTTCGGGCGGAGGTCCTTTATTTCCTGTTTCTTCTTCGACGAAGAGTAAAATAATACTCATGCTTTGAAGTTCTATAGGAAACAATAAAGGAAGAAAACTTTCGACAGGCTGAACGGATGCAAAACATCGCTACATCCTCTCTCAAGGACTCGCTTTATACGACCGTCGGACACAACTTGCCAAGGATGTGAAACCAAAGTAACAATAAATACTCCTACACAAAAAGCTTATAGGCAAGGCACATATATGGAGTTTGTGGTTACGCTAATCAGGAAATTGGCTGATTCCAGCACAAAAGAATGATTTAGTTTCGAAAGTTTAAACCATATTGAAACCGCACATGTAGATAATTGGGAGGTGCATAGCCCCACTCCGGTAGAAAGTTGTTGAATTTGATGTAAAGGATTGTCTAAAATAACATAAGAATAGTTTACCTACTCTGATATCCTGTAGAAGAAACAAAGAAGAAGTCTACTGTTTTTATGTGTAGCTTGAGATTGTATCCTCGAAAGTATATTACCGTAAAAGGATATACGAGTAAGAACAAACTAAACGAAAAGGTCACCCACCGGTCCTCAGACACTGAGACTATTTGGCGAAAAAGGAAATACGCACGAAGTGCTTTTTAAGACCAAAGTAAGAACAGATAAGAAACAGAGCAAATAAGACCTACTTTCGTCGTATATCTTGTGAGGGTGCTTAAAGTAAAAGGATGTTTGTCTTCAACAAAATAACATTTTCCAAAGCTAATTTTGAGTGAACTTTATGAAAGGGATTAAGTTCTTGGAGAAATGATTTTCTTTATTTTTATTGGAGGAAGAGGATTATCGTCCTTTTTTCTATTGCCATTATTTCTTTTCACTTTAGTTTTTTTTTTTTTTACAAATATTTTTTTGTTGGCTAACCTGGTGATTTGGAGAAATTTCCACCCGAGACGTGTTTTTGCATACCGGATGAATTTCGAATGATGATTATAAAACGACTATCATGGGGTGACAGAGTACGATGCTATAAGTAAATGAGAGATAAAAAGAAAAAAGATTTTGGAGCTTCAATGAATTTATCAAGGACTCTAGAGTATTTGGTTTTGTGTTTGTATTGAACAGAAGAGGAAAGAGATATGGGATTACGGAAGAAAGTTTAACACGAAGTTCAAACGTAGCTCTTTATCTGGGTGTAGGGAAAGAACACGATATAAGGATTATAAAACAAAAAGTTAAGGTATATACACTGAAAATGTCCTTGTGGTTGAGAATTTCAAGTGAAGATATGGAAGGATGTCAAGTTGGATACACTTGACTTTGAATAATGAACACAGAGGGAACTTTGGAACACAATGTCACGTAGATTTTGTGACAAGTTGGGCATGGTCACTGATCATCCATGTATAGAGATTCTTTGGCCCTTTGAAGATAGCCGAAAGATGTTTTTATGGTTGGAATGGAATATGTGGTTTGTTTAAGTATTCAATGCCTTGGAAGGCAGATTTTTGAAGTGCTTTGCACACACGACCTAATGAATAATAAATTTATGGGTTACTCGATGTTTTTTATCCTTGATTACCCATTATATTGTGTTTCCTCCTTACAAAGTGTTTTTACGGATTCCCATTTTGGTAATGTCACACTTTTATGTTATCACCGACTTATGTTCTCCTTGTAAAGTGAGTTGGATTTGGAGACTTGATTGTGCCTTGCCTCTACTCAGCAAGTTTTGCAGATGATTTCACAAGGTAATGGGGAACTGGCTTTGTCTTGGACAAAGCAAAATCAGAAGCCTTGAAAAGAAAAAATAACAATTCCCTCGGATCACATTGGTCTGAAGGATGGCCGAGTGTGTAGGAGGATAAAGACTATAAAGGTATAGAGAAGTTAGGTGCGTGGATAAAGTGTTGTCACAACAAATGCTGCTAATGGCATATTCTTGATATCAACCGAACAATTGCTTGACTTTTACTTCAACTTGTTTCTTCAATACAACATATCCCGTATCAACTCGCAGCTCGCATATGTCCTCTTGAATTTTTTACTCAGGCACTTTTGGAACACAAGAATGAGAACCTTCCTGTTGTCTTCAATAACGCCCTGGGAGTATTTATTGAGTCTGCGAGGACACTTTTTCAAAATGGTTTAGTAGCTTTCAGTGCCGCCTTATGGAAGTGAATTTCCATTTGACTTTAGCATCGCTAGTGAATATTTGAATACTTTTCGGAATTGAAAAAATGGGGATACGCCTTTTAAAGTGCTCAAATTTTATGGAAGCGACGAAAAATAACTGCCTTTTGTAACGCTGAAATATAATAACCGCGGGGAGTGCGTTTTCATCCATAAATAATTGAGTAAGCTTTTTGCATATTTGGTTGCTTTGGAAACGATGAGGCTCTTGCTTTCGTATTCGATGTCGATGAAAAAGGGTTGGTTCTATTGAGTGGCCTTTTGTTCATTTCCCATACTTTTCGGTCACACATTGAAATTATCTCGTCTTACAATGAAAGTTTGAATAACCAGTGCAGATGGACACAAATATTATGAGTGAGGCCTGTACTTAGCCGGTAGCTGGAGTACTATAGGAAAGCTTTTATTTTATCTGATGAAGATGTCGATTAAAAGCGAATTCCAAATGTGTTTTATCTTTCCAACTAGTCGAATGAGTCCTTGTTGTACGAGTCTTCGTGCTAGAAAAGTGCGTTATAAATTGATGAGTTTTATAGTTGAAATAATCCTCATGTTTTTTATCTAATAAATGAAAAGATTTGTATTATCATCTTTAACATTGCGAATGAGTTTATGTTTAACGAACCTGCAAAAATCACACGAAATGAAATTTTGATTTTCTTTTGTAGTTCGAAAGTTGGAAATTCTTTCAACATATGTCAGTTGACGGTTATAATTTGATCTTTTCGAAAGGATTATGAATTTTCAAAAAACCCAGCCCGAGATTTGTCTTTTGAAGTTACTCCGGCCATGAACAACTCCATACCCTAAACAAAAGGCGATAGCTTTTTAAGAACCAGTACTAGAATTTTTGTTTGGTAAAATTGAAATTTGCTCACAATTTTAACCAGAAATGAAATTAAATATTTTTACAGAAATATTGATATTTATTGTTTTCTAGTACTTAAATGGGCTGTTTCAAATTGACGTGTGGTGTATGGCAGCTGGTGCAGAAACAAATTTTCCCTGCATACTAAATTTGAAAAACTTTTTGTGACTACCCCATGTTCAACTATTTTACTCATGCGACCTACATCAACGGGTATCATCTGAAGAGCATTTCCCGCGTTTAAAAATAAGCGGTCTCTGGGATTATTCTCATCTTAAGGCCTTAAGAATTTCGAAAGAAGTATGTCTCTTGATTCACGTCTGATTCGATGACCCTTATGTTCCATTTGCGTCAAAAATACACTGTCAACTTTCCTGCGTTCCAGGGCTTGTTCGCTATAGAATCTGAACCAGGAACGGAATGTTATCGGATCTTCACGGATGGTTCCAGAATCGATGATGGATCTGTCGATAGTACCTTTGGAAAGAACGATTGCGTACGAATACACGCCTAGTTAGGCATCCGTCTCCAATAGCCAATAGCAGACGTATTCTATCCAAATAGACATCAGTTACAATACAATAAAGTATTTGTATCTGTAGCGACAGGCAACCCTATAACTACTCCGAGAGTGATCGAAGATTTCAAGATCTTTCTGAACGCGAACGGAAGACTAGGTTAGGTTGGGTTAGGTTGAATGGGCTGACGGTTGATCTTATTTCCGCCACACTAAGATCAATGTAAATCCATTGTGATATTCTGGAGTATTGGAACGTCCTAAAAACCTATGGGTCAATTTTTAACCACTTTGTGGCCTTTATGAAGTTCAACAGGCTGTTTCTTGGAGGGTCTGATAATTCTTGTAGTTCGTTGAAGAAATAACTGCTTAGAAAAATTTTTTTGGTGTGGCAGATTGCTCGACTCCTTTTGTCACTGAAAAGAAGTGAGTCGTATCCTCATGTTGGTCTTCGTCATTGCATCCTCTACATAAGTCATCGTTACAAAGACTTATTTTCGTTTTGTGGTAGCATAGTTGGTTGTGTCCTGTTATAATACTGATAAGCAATCGTAATGAAGGCCTATTCAGGGATAGTACAGCCTTTCAGGTCCGTTCTTATCGGATTTTGGCCATAGTTTCCTGAAAGGGACACAGGGATCTAGGCATTCCCAACTTTCATTGGATTTTCGTATTATTATGTTACCGATGATCTGTTTAGTTTCACAGGGTTGGACCTTGATTGATTGGTCAATGAGAGAAGGGTCAAATGCTGAGCCTTTTCTCGCTGACTCGTCCGCTTTTTCGTTTCCCCGTATGCCACTGTGAACAGGGTCCCAGCAGAGTCTAACGTTATCCTGTGTGTTATAGAGAAACCTTAGGACTTCGTGATAGCAAGAAACAAGCTTTGATATGACAAAAGTGGCAGAAACAGCTTTTATTGTTGCTTAGCTATCAATGAAGAAGGTGATATCAGCATGTGATAGCCTCATCATGGACACCTGTTGTGCAGCGTTTGTAACTGCCAAGATCTTGGCTTCGAAGACACTGCTGCGATTAAGAAGATTCAAGAAACTGCCTAGATTGAGGTTTTCTGAAAAGAAACTTGCATTTGTTCCATTTTCGAGCCGTCCTTCGGTTTAAATTGGTATAGACGTCTCGTTCATATAAGGTGAACCGCGGAGCACTTCCTCTGTGAATGTTAGCATTTTCTCGAATCAAGTTAAAGATACTGGGTGCAAATATGGTGAGAGCTGGTAACTTAGGCTCCTTATCATGGCAGCGTGGCATTTGTACGAACACTTGGAAAGCTTTAACAAAAGAGGTTGATTTCTGGAAATGATCAGAAATTAGTTAGTATTGAAAAACCTTCCGAGAGAAACAAAAAAAGTTTTGGAGAAATCGACCAGCAACTCTCCTTATACACAAAAGATGAAAAATGAGCTCCAGTGCGTTTTCCAATTTTTCAAGTCCTAAGATCCATTTAAGTAATTTTTTTTTTTTGCAGACATCATAAATTAATTTTTATGCCAAAGGAAAGAACTGCTGTAAGTAAGCAACACCCAGTGTTCATAAAAGTTTGTCTCTAATTTAAAATTTTGATGAATCTTCAAGCAGTTGTATGCACATAAACACCTCAAGCATAGTGATTTGATCTCTCCATCCTTACGCACTTGAGAACATATCCTTAGACGAATTATTTACGTCCAAATAACAAAGTCCAATTTAATTATCTAAAACCGTCTTCTTGTTGCCTTAAGTGTGCATATTTAAACTAAACGTCAAAAATACATCCATATATGTATGTAGATGTAGGTATCCGTATCCGTTTAAGTTTCCTCCTTCATTAGCTTCCACAAACCCCCACCCAACCCACACCAAAATTGTCTGAATTTTCTTGTATTTATATTTTCCTCAAGCTGTCGACTGCGGGCGACGAAAGACGTCAAAGACGAATATTGACCCTAAAAACAAACACAGTAGAAAACTTATTCCGACAAGTAAATTATAACTCTAAGCAAATTATAAGCGAGCGATGCTCATGCTCAGTGTTTATAATTGAGTTCTCCTTGGTAATAATAAACCTTGCCCCCTGTTCATACCTACTCCTGAATATTAATGTGCCATCGTTCTTTTTGCGCTTCACAAAGCTCTTTTAGGTCAGGCTGTGTTTTTTTACATTCTCTATAAACAAATTTATCATTTTTATAAAGCAGATGTACCTTAACATATTTTATAAGGGTCTACACAGACCTATACTCGTATACAAATGCCGTACGGTGGCTTCTTTTACTGTCTTCTCATCCTTATTGCTAATTTATTTCGCAAAGTAATTCTCTGTCCCACCATCCATCCATCTGTGGAGTGACAAACAAAAAACTAGATACCTTTAGAAAATCACAGAATTCCTTCCCATTTTTTGCACCTTCTTGCAGAATGAAGAAGCCTTTACCCCTCCTTTTTTCTTATTCAAAACAAAAAGAAAAAAGTGTAAGAAAAAAACACAACAGGAAAATGAAAGTTTTGTCATTCCTGTCTGTAAACATACAAGGTAGTATTAGAGCCATTTCCCTAGTCATTATGCCAGTGATCTCTTATCAGGAATGGTTGAGGAAAATTGTTCTCTAAAGGCAACCACGACGACAACGAACTTCATTGGAATTTACGGAGATTCCATTGCCATTTGCCATTTGCCACGGTTGTATCGTAGGCAGTAAAAAGAACAGGGCCACATTAAGCGTTAAACTATAAGACAGGCCTTAAAGAGAAAGTGAGTGGCAACTTGTTTTTATGTTGCCTTTATCGAAGCATATAACTGAGGCTCGTTAAAATATATTTTTACGAGGCGGTGATCAATAGAGATAGGATTGTGTTTTAACTTCTATTGGGTGGATATTGATAAGAAGAGCTTTGTTCGTCCTTGAACTAAGAAAAAACGTCCTCCTCGTCATTAAAATTTATCAGTGATTATAATATTTTTTATTGTTTGTATGTTTTTTTCGGAATTAGGGAATGTAATTGTTTTACTACTAAAATCTCAAGCTTAAGGACTTGCAGATAACGGTTGATAATTATATGGAAAGTGGTTTCTATATTTTCTTATAATTTTTTTTTTTTTATTAAAAATCAGTTAATTCAAAATTTTCCACCGTTTAGTCCCCTTGAAATATAATTGTATCTAAATAAACATGTTAATTAATCTTAATTTTTTTTTAACTCAACGTAGGCGGGTGTTATTCTGTATCTAGAAAATGCATACAGAGTTTGAAATGAATCGATCCAGTAGTTTTGGAATAGGCTTTAAAAAAGTAGTAGTAGTTTTGATAAAAACGTTCGCAGCTGTTAGAAGTTAGGCAGTAACTTCAAATATTTTTCTTGGATCGGTTTAAAATTTTAAGGAAATCTTTTTGAAATGTTAAACAATACGATAAGACAAACAAGTATTGATTTTTGAAATTGAAACCTTTTATCCAACCAATGAGAAGTGAGTCTATTGCCCCTGAATTGAACAAAAAGCTTTAATGATTCTCTGTGGGTTATTAAGAGATTGAGTTTATCCAGGGGCATGATCTCATAGTCTAATAATTCGCTTTCTTAAATATAAAATTGGTATTCAGTTATAATGTGCCGAATTGTTGCTCGCTTTCAGTCCTACACGCTGCCAGCGTCATTTGACATAGACGTTTTTTTTTTCAATCTACGTCAAATGACGCTGGCAGCGTATAGGAACTATCTACAGACTATGCCTCGAAAACAGTGGGCGGTTAATGGCTCAGATGTCCAACTATGCAACTTTATTCTTTTTTCTGACTATAAATCCAAATTTGATACAATTTTTAAAGCCAATAAGAATGGAATTTGAATGCTTCCAACTACTTTTAACAAGAATTTTCGATTTTCGTTCAATTTTCCCATTTACTCCTCCTATACGTCGGCGTCGTTTAGAATTACGCAAAAAGGAATTTGGGCATTCGAACACTCTTATTGTAGAATTGAGTTAAATAGAAGAATCTTTACTCCAGTCCAAGTTTTAAAATCGCTTTTTTTGAAGTTTGTACAGATTTGGCCAGAGAAGTTGCGACAAGCTTTGAAATCTTTCAGGAGCAGAAGTATTACCCTTGTGTATGGGTAAATATTTTGACAACAACGACAAGTACCCTCCAGTCATTTCTAAGGGAGGGCCTTACACCTCTGTAATTGATTTTGGAAAGCATTCCGTTTTTCTATATTTTATGGCGATGATAGACCGAATCGTCGTAATCACAAGTCTTGAAAAAAGGTGAAAGGCTCCTTGCCTAGAAAGTTTATCATTGTTGTTGTTGCTGTTAGTTCAGTTCAGTTCAAACAGGTTTAAGACGAATTGAGTCTGCCAAGAATATTCAATGATGTCTTTAATTTCTGCGTGAATTCCTTAACTAGTAAGGGAATTGGGTAAATTCTTGTGCATAATTTGCTGGTGCTGTAAGCCTCAATAACTTTGCACTGCCAAATATTTCTGCATCACATTTTTTACACATTAAATCAGCATACAACTCCGTTGAAAATGAATAACCATAAGTCATAGATATGGATATCATCGGCCCTACTAATCAGCGAATTCCATAAAAGTCTTCTTCTCTTCCGATTCTGATTCTTATTTTAAGTATGTAGTTTGGAATTGAGAAACCTCATGATAGATCTCATAAGACCCAAAAACACTTTTTGTTGCGAGGATCCATATCAGGATCCATATCTTAAGAGATTACAATGAAATTTTGTATGTCGAGGGTTAAAATAAATAAATAAATACAATGGCGCAGCAGAGCGAGGAGCCCCAGGGACAGGGCATTTTGCACAACCATGCCTTGTGAGGAAACGAAGGGACCTACAATTTTCTGCCGGTTCCGAACGACTAATTGAGAAAGCACTTTTTATGGCAATGATTTTACTAACGGAGAACTTGCCAGTTCCTCGCGTAAGGCGATACCCGTGAAAAAACATTTCTGCCTCTGTTGTGATTCGAATCACGAACCTCTGGATAAACAGCAGACATGCTAACCATCACTCCATTTTCAGAAACGGTTTTTGTAACCATTTTTTCAATTAAAATATCGATACTACTCATCTTGATATCTATTGGGGAGTAGTAATACTATTGACAACTGAGGCCTCCAGGTTAAAGCTTTACACTAGATAGCGTTATTCAAAATACAAAATCAACAAATGTCGCATCTGACGAGGTTAGACCATTGTATATAGGGAATAGGGTGGCCGTGGTGCAGTGGTAGAATGTTCAGTAGGTAGGCCGGACGCGTGGGTTCGAATCCCGCTCTGGGCATCTACTTTTCTTTCAGCCGTCCAGTTTCATCTGGACGCCGCCCTTGAGGTTATATACGAAATTACATCCACCTTATTTCAAGCTACTGCACCACAAAAAAAAAAAAAGGAAAGGCTGCTACCCTGGTAGTACAATGGACCGGTAATTAGGTCCGAGCTCTCCAAGTTATGATAAGCCTCCTCTTTTTTTATTTAAAAAAAAAAAAAAAAAATGTATAGGGAATAGTAAAATCGATAATTCGATTTAAGAAGATTTGGACCGAGGGCACGCAGGCGCTTCTTTATATTTTTTAATGGGACATATGAGCTGTGACTGGATCCGTTTGGTGCGCTACCACTACCAGTCAAAAAGAATATCGAGTTTACTTTATATTATTTAGAACAATAAAATCAAAAATTTGTGTATTTTCAATTCACGTATTTCACTTCGAAATGCCTAAAAGAAAACATACCGAACAAAGATTAAAAAAATACCGAGGCCCTAAAGCGCAGTGAGGCGACCGATCGTTTATGTTGGATCCATATAGTTCTTTAAGCTTGCAGCATATGAGAAGTAATAACGGCACCCTGCCTTTCTTCTCTCCTCCCTTCATTAATAAATTGCTTCAAGGCCACTACGTCTATAAGTGTGACCGGCATTCACCGATACACCTGAACACACTCACCCCCTATCAACACTCTTAAAGATTCACCAAAAAGAAATACCAAAAAAAAAGAGGAAAACGCAAAACTACGACACCGCTGAAATGTGAACTTAAGACGGCTATAAAGGGGTCCTGGGCTATGTGTCGTCGAACGCATGGATGAGTGGGAAGCCACGGGTGGGAAGTTATAGCTGGTTGTTTGTGTAAAAGTAATATAACGGGACTAGTCGTGCGTGCGTGCTTGCGTGCATGAATGAGTGTGCAGCACACACAATTACGGGGTAGTTGTTTCTTCCTGTGCGTGTTGTGAATTTTTTACACCCTAGAAGAAAAATCAAAAAAAAAAAAAAAAACGAAATGAGCAAAATTCGAGAACTTTTTCTCTTGTTTTCGTTTTCATTGAAAATTCGCCAACAAAGTTGCCCAGCAGCTTTATTCACTGAGCTCACAGTTCACCCTATAACCTACACGTTGTTTCTCTCTCCTCCTTGTAAATTGCTTCGAAATCTTGGGGCCATCATCAATAAAGTACCACAGCTTGACATCCGATTGTGGATTTGGACGATGGGTTGGGTTAGTCAGAGATGGAATGGCATTTCCTTCAGAAATTAATTTTTTTTTCTTCTCGTAGAAAATTCCATGTGGCGCATGGGAAATATATTATGTGGTTAATATTTACACGAAACATATCTTAACTTAGAAGTAGACTTTAATAGGTACATATGTTGTGTTGTACACAGCCATATTTAGTTTTTGTATTTCTTTGTCGTGTTTGTTTGAATGGCCTCAAGGCGATGTACCTACGTATGTCCGATGTACGTCGTAGATGTGAGAGAAGGAGTGTGGCAAAGGCAGTTCTGAAATATTAGAGATCGTGTTGTTTGCTCAATTTGTTTCGGTTGAGGGGACTGCTAGACATGTGACAGTGACACTAATTGATGTTTGCCAATATCTCATTAACTGCTGCGATTGAGAACGAAGGAGTTATTTGTCAGTGGAATGAGAAAGTTTTTCAAATGCTTCTATGTCCGAAGGGTATTTGGCTTAGCCAATTACTGTGTTGTTTTCTGCATCGAAATGAAATAAATCGATTATGTTCTTCACAACCTTTAACCTTGGCTTTTGATGAGATCTTTTCTGTCAATTGGTACAAAAAAAAGGAAAAACTATTATAGGAATGAACGCATTAAGGGAAACCCCTTCCTACCCTTCATATAAGTGTAGATTCTTTTATAGCCTTTCGTCTTCACATACCATGAGCCAGACGAACCGAATCGAATGATTAACTGAGCCATGAAAGTGAATACAAAGCGGAACTACACCTACTCTAGGGAATAATAATGCCACTACAAAAAATTATCTGGTTGAATAAACAAGTGCAAATTGGCAGGAGCAGCTCGTTTGAATTTTATGGCTCAGATCGTGGCTTTTTAGAAATGCAACCAACTCTGGCATTGAAAAGTTGTGCCCGTATTCATTTTGACTTGATTCCCATTCGCCTTTGACTAAGACCCTTTAGACCGCGATGCCTAATTTTAGAAGACCAGTATTCACTCGTTTAGGTACCTACTTAAATGTCGATCGAAAGGAACATTTCTGGCTACATATCTCTCATAAGTACAACAAAAGTAATGGTAAAAACAAACACACCAGCAAATCCAAAGAACCAAAAGAACTGCAAGTAAACTTGCTTCATACAAAGTTAGACAAAAACCTGGTAGAGAATTGTAAGAGAAGTTTGTGGAGACTCAACGAAAAATTGTATGCTTGTCACTGCAAAGGAGATCTTGATCCACTTCAGAGGAATATTGGATTCAATGTCGTCACAAAGTAGGTAGAACAACCATATTCACTTTGGAACCCTTTTGTAACCAGGGTCGAATTACCGCATCAGTGATCGAGTGAGTGAAAACTACTTTTCTTTCAAAATTCGCTCTTTATTACACAACATCAGTCTGCTGTTCATTTATCGACCTTAATTCGTTCAAATACTGAACTGTCAAATTGTAGTACTAAAGTTCTCGATAACGTAAGAAGTATTGCCTAAAACACATAATTCAGTCACGAATTACTCGATCACGTGTAATTCGGCCCCGTATTGATGGTATTCCTAGAGAGTTTTACAAAAACGCCAGCACCCTATTTATTGAAGAAATTTAATAATAGATAATTTTCTCTGTTTGCAAAAAGCAAGACTCAAGTTTTCCTTCAGTTTACCGCGGGTTTTTATTCTAATCAGCCCTATTATGGTAACAGATCGGAATGAAATTCTTTCCGATTTGTACGGAAAGTAAAATTTTTTAAGTTATGGTAACGTTTCCGATTGCTTAATCGGACAAAAATCCGAAAAGAACGAAACAATGCGATGAAAATGTCAAATTTACAGCAACTCGTTTAGAATTCATGCGATGCATGGCGATTAAATGTGAAAATGGTTGGAATGCATTCGGAATTCATGCGATGCATGTCGTTTTCTTGGTTTTCTGTTCCATCCGATGTGTCCGACAGCAAAGTAGTAGCGGAAGGGTTGTACGTAAACAAAAAAAAAAAAAAAAACATGAATCCTCAGGAGGGGACAGAACTTCTTCTTCATTTTCGGCGTTACGAGTAGTGATCTTGAAGCGATCACAACTCTCCCACTTTGCTGCTTCACACTAGTGATCCGCCTGTGGGGTACGCCGCGTTGACCTCAGAAATCGTCGGCAAGCCTCCCGGTTTTGGATTGTTCCATGTCTGAGGCTAACCAAATGCTGCTGTTTTTGCATTTGCTTGCACCAGGAGTGTTTTGGCCTGCCTTTTCTTTTTCGTCGCGAATTTGTTGAAACGTTGTACGATATTGCCTTTTTGACGGGGTTCTGCGGATCTCTCCTTTGAACATGACAATACCAACTGAGCCGGTCGTGCTGAATTTTGTCCAAGATGGTACTTTTGACATGAAGGCTTCCACGGATCTTAGTACTTCTAATTCGATCAAGCTTTGTTACTCCTGCTGTCATCCGAAGCATCTTCATTTCGGCTGCCGTCAATTTGCTCTCATACTTTTTGTACATTGTCCAACATTGTGAACCGTATGTCAGAGCTGGACGGACAACTGCTGTGTAGAGTCTTCCCTTCAGCTTAGGGGGCATTTTTCGATCACAGAAGATAGCGGAGTTTTCTCGCCACTTCATCCACCCTACGCTTACTCGATGATTGATGTCGTCATCACAAGATGCTTCACTATTGATCATAGATCCCAGATATTTAAACTTTTCACACTTGGGAAGCACATTTCCATTCAAATAAATGTCTGGAATAGGCTTGCCTGGATCAGAAAAAGGGCAGCACAGGTATTCAGTCTTTTTAGCGCTAATACGGTACCCATTTCCTTCCAGAACATCAATCCAAACGTCAAGTGCTCGTTGCAGGGATGTAGGATCCTCGCTTATGATGGCTCCAGGAGGGGACAGAACAATTGTAAGTAAACATTTTCATTCATTTTTTTCTGTTATTATTTCTGTCAGAAAAAAACAAACTCTGTGCAAAAGCAAAGGTCGAGTTAATACAAACCAAAACCTATATTGCGAGAGATTTCACAAACCGGCCGCCTGAGGAGACAAACGTCGCTACGAATCAGTTTTTCCTTTACGAATGGATAACATAAACAAAACAAATGTTACGATCGGAACTTCTCTACGATCTGTTAAGATGATAGGGCTGAATATTTAGAGCAGCTCTGCTGAATAGACCTTATACTGAATAGAGGAGAACCACGTTCTTAATGAATACCACGCGGCTTATAAAAGTTAGTATGGCACAGTGTACCTAGTGTATAACCTATCGTGTATAGTTCAAATTCAGCTAAGTTTGAAAAAAAGCCTAACGCCTTCTTTGAAGGTCTATCAGCTACCTTCGACAACATCAATCGCGAGGCGTTGTCTCATCAAAAATGTTTTCCATCATAAAGTCTTTCTAAAAATTTGTTTCTGGGACGGAAAAAGGATAACAATCTTCTTTAAGAGTCAAGAGTCACACAAGGTTGCGTATTAAATGCCTTACTTTTCGTCCTATTCCTAGAAGATCTACACTTTGATTTTTTAACTGGACTCACTCTGATTAATCTGAAAATAAACGTATTTTTATACGCAGATGACATAGTTCTCGTTTCTGATAGACCTAATATACTGCAAGGGATTGTCGACAGCTTCAGTAGGTACTGCAGCAAATGGAACCCAGATGTTAACCTGGAAATGGTCGAAATTGTAATTATTAGAAATGGCGGTACCCGAGAGCTGAGAAAAAAAAAGAAGATATTTCAATGACGAAGAGATAGATTTATCAAACCAGTACAAATATCTCGGTGTTATCTTCACATATCACATGTCCTTGTTTTCTCGCCACTTCATCCACCCTACGCTTACTCGATGATTGATGTCGTCATCACAAGATGCTTCACTATTGATCATAGATCCCAGATATTTAAACTTTTCACACTTGGGAAGCACATTTCCATTCAAATAAATGTCTGGAATAGGCTTGCCTGGATCAGAAAAAGGGCAGCACAGGTATTCAGTCTTTTTAGCGCTAATACGGTACCCATTTCCTTCCAGAACATCAATCCAAACGTCAAGTGCTCGTTGCAGGGATGTAGGATCCTCGCTTATGATGGCTCCAGGAGGGGACAGAACAATTGTAAGTAAACATTTTCATTCATTTTTTTCTGTTATTATTTCTGTCAGAAAAAAACAAACTCTGTGCAAAAGCAAAGGTCGAGTTAATACAAACCAAAACCTATATTGCGAGAGATTTCACAAACCGGCCGCCTGAGGAGACAAACGTCGCTACGAATCAGTTTTTCCTTTACGAATGGATAACATAAACAAAACAAATGTTACGATCGGAACTTCTCTACGATCTGTTAAGATGATAGGGCTGAATATTTAGAGCAGCTCTGCTGAATAGACCTTATATTGAATAGAGGAGAACCACGTTCTTAATGAATACCACGCGGCTTATAAAAGTTAGTATGGCACAGTGTACCTAGTGTATAACCTATCGTGTATAGTTCAAATTCAGCTAAGTTTGAAAAAAAGCCTAACGCCTTCTTTGAAGGTCTATCAGCTACCTTCGACAACATCAATCGCGAGGCGTTGTCTCATCAAAAATGTTTTCCATCATAAAGTCTTTCTAAAAATTTGTTTCTGGGACGGAAAAAGGATAACAATCTTCTTTAAGAGTCAAGAGTCACACAAGGTTGCGTATTAAATGCCTTACTTTTCGTCCTATTCCTAGAAGATCTACACTTTGATTTTTTAACTGGACTCACTCTGATTAATCTGAAAATAAACGTATTTTTATACGCAGATGACATAGTTCTCGTTTCTGATAGACCTAATATACTGCAAGGGATTGTCGACAGCTTCAGTAGGTACTGCAGCAAATGGAACCCAGATGTTAACCTGGAAATGGTCGAAATTGTAATTATTAGAAATGGCGGTACCCGAGAGCTGAGAAAAAAAAAGATATTTCAATGACGAAGAGATAGATTTATCAAACCAGTACAAATATGTCGTTGTTATCTTCACATATCACATGTCCTTGTCCGAACAATAATCAAAACGCCTTGCGATGACACAGCCACTTAATAAATAGTGTAGAGTACATTCAAATTGAAAAGCTTCAACGTTTCTTCATGGAGAGATGCTTCGGATTGCCAGACAACACACCAAATTATGGAATTCATATTGAAACAGGAATGGAGGAGCATATCTTACAGCATTAAAAGTTCATCTGACGTACATACGGAAAGTAATGCCAATGCCACTTAATCGTCTCACACGTATTCTCTCTGACGTTCATCATTCAGAAAACTATTTATTGGGTCAGGAATGCTCAGTTTTGATGCCCAATGCTAAGTATGGAATCAATATACAACAAAATACATACTAGTTACAAAAAGACAGGGCTGATTTCGTGGGAATAGCAATCCAGTCGCAATATTATGACGAATATATCAACTTCCTGCACTCTGATGTCCCGAACTATTTTCAAGATGGTAATCTGCGTGTAATGATAAATTTAGTATTCAAAATACGATGAGATGGTAGAGACACTGTTTACATATATGCAGAATGTGTCCCATTTTTAAAGGATACTGTGAACCATACCTAGGGAGCGAAATATTGTACAGAACTGCAGTTCTAGATTCCTAAAATCTCTTTAAATTTTAGAAAAAGATAAATATCGAAACTCTTATATTAATTGACGAATGTGGTAGCTATGGCGTGGTAGTAAGCGAATCCAGGGGTTCGTGGTTCATATTTCAACAGGGACAACATAATTTTTCCAAGGATATCGCTTTTCGCGAAGTATTCCTCCATTCGTAATTGCCATGAAAAGCTCTTTCTCGATTAGCCATTCGGAACCGGCTATAAACTTTAGGTCTCCTCCTTTCCCTCACAAGACAAGGTTGTGAGAAATGCGATTGGTTCTGGGGCTTCTCGCTCTGTTTTTTTTTTCAAAAGGTATTTATTTTATAATTAACGAATATAGGTTAGTTTGGCTTAGCTTTGCTTTTGAATTGAAATTGAATTTTTGAACCTGACATTCAAACTAAAGCAAGTTTTTGTCAATTTTAAATTTAAATGCCAGGAAAATCATGTTTTTGTTAAGATTTTACCGAGAATAAAATTATCTTATTTATGTTTCTTTTTATAACTACGGTGTCGTCCACAAGAAACTGCCTGACAACAAATGCTAACATTGAATGAGTATTGGATGTCGATACAAATTCTTACCACAAATAACCCTCATCACTTCACACCGTCACGTCGGTAGCGTCGTCTTTCTCATTAATAAATCACTTAAAAGTTTTGTGGCTGTGTTTTAGAGAAAGGTTTTCTGTCGAATTGACTACCTTGTCTACGTGAATTGACAGCATAAGTTCTAACATCCTTGACTCAATAAAGAAAAAGTTAAAAGATTTCAGCAAACGTAATCGATAACTTCAACCTTTTGCATTGATATCTTGTTCTATATATAGGTGTAGACCTTTACCTCTGAATACCAGTCACTGTCTAATTTACTATCATATTTATAAATATATGCCAAGTGGACATTTTTGTCCTGAACTCTCGGTCTCGAAATAATTTTGAGGTTTAATGACATGTGCAAACTAATTGTCAATGCTTTGGAAAATTTTTGCGAATGCATTATTCAATAGCTGATGAAGTGGCCAACATACTTGTTTTTCTTCAAGTGCTCTTTCCACCACAACCGTAATTCGATCGATGCACTTGGTTAAACATTATATTTTTGGTTCTGAAACCGAACTGATGGCTCGAAATTAGACTTCTTTCCTTTAATACTCTGCAAAGCCTTTCTAGTAGAAGTTTTTGGATAATTTTTGGCATAAATAGTAAAAGTGATACTGGTCTGTAAGTTGTGCATTCGGGTGGTGCCTTTCTTTGTTTGGGTATAACAGTGAGTTTTACATTTTTCCAATGATGTGGTACCTATCTTCGTTAAACTTTAAAGTTTTTGAAGCTTTTTTTATCTTTTCCTGCTCTTGAACATTTTCCATAAGAAGCAATCGACAGTAGCATACGTCGTCAGACTCTTTTTTAACTGACTGACTTATCGTAGCTTGCCATTTACTGCGAGCTCCCAGCATTTGTTTGACTCTTGCACGGGCGATAGCCATATATTTTTTTTTATATCTGGGACTTGAACAACGAACATCCAACGTTACAGACACTCAAATTCTACCCCACGGGATAAGTAGATGACACTGAGGGACTGAGAAAAGGTACCCGGTGCGGGACTCGAACCCTCGTCCTCAGGCCATCGACTGAACACTTTACCACTGCCACTCTCCTTAGAATGAAGTACTCAATAATGTATAGTAAGGTTTAAAATAAGTATGGCTCGACGGTTAACCGACTAAGTTAATTCGCAACACGTACCATTAAATAAAAGTGTTCAGCTTTTCAGAGTAAGGATAAAACGTTTTTGTGTGTTTTTTTTTATTTAACCATCCCTAATGTACTACGAACCTTTGTACACTTATCAAAGTCTCAAACTGACTTGAAAACCGAGACAAGTCTTGAACCGACTTCAATCATAAAGCCTTATCCATCTTTCTTATAGCGTAGATACTGTAACGTGAACCCAACATTTTATACCAATTTCCTAATCGAAAAACGTTCAACCGAAAACACAACTGGCAACACTTTAATGGAATGGTATAAATGACAGGCGTTGCTTGTAAGCCAGTGTGTGTGAGTGTAGAGAGACAGACAGACAGAGAGTAGACAGCAAATGTGGAGACAATGTAGAAGTTACTGGAGAGTTCTAGATGGCATGTCATTCGATATAAATAGCCCGCCCGAGGCAACCAGAGGGCAGTCTTGTTTATAGAGTGATATAGCTAAGAGTAAATACAAGTGATAGTCCAAAAGTCGAGTTGAGTTCAATAAGTGTATATCGAAAGTAGATACTGAATAAAGGGTAGAATTAAATTGAAAAGTAGAGTTTTATTTTTGCGAACTAAGCGCACGTTACATTGGTGTCAGAAGTGTAAATAAAACTTATTTGACTATTAAAGTGTAAAAAAAAAAAAAAAGTAAAAAGAAAATATTAATTATATACAGTGAAAATGGGTAAGTTGTTAGAAGAGCTCACTTGCATTGAGCTTAAAAGTGAGTTAGGTAAGCGAAATCTTTCTAGAGCGGGATCGAAAAATGAGCTCGTCCTGCGCTTGCGTAACTATTTGGAACAGCAAGGGGAAGACGTAAACACTTTTGTTTTTGAAACAGAAGTGGAAGAAGAGGAAGTAAGTGAAAATGTAGATTTTTCTAGTATGATGAAACTTTTGTTAGAACAACGAAACGAGCAAAAGAAGGAACAGCAGAATGTTCTCGAACAACTTGAAGCACAACGAAACGAGCAAAAGAAGCTGATTGAAGAGCAACGAAGCGAGCAAAAGAAGGAACAGCAGAATGTTCTCGAACAACTGGAAGCACAACGAAACGAACAAAAGAAGCTGATTGAAGAGCAACGAAACGAGCAAAAGAAGGAACAACAGAATATTCTCGAAAGACTTGAGGCGCAACAGAATGTTTTGGAAGGTCAGAAAAACATTCTAGAAGGTAAATTGGGTAACATTGAGAAAAATGTATGTGCTTTAGACGAACGCGTTGAAGGTGTGGAGAAACAGCTTTCTGTTGTAGAGAATCGTTTCGAAATCGTAGAAACCCGATGTGATAAACAGTTTTCTGTTCTGACCAAGGAATTGGACCAGATCCGGAAAATCAAAATTCGAGAGTCTGCTGGGGAGTTTGTAAAGAAAAAGGAGATGAAACCCCCAACATTTGATGGACAGTCTTCTTGGCCAGTCTACAAGAGACAATTTGAGGCAGCCGCGACAACAAATGGCTGGGATGACGAAGACAAGTACATTGCACTGACTCTTGCTCTTAGAGGACCAGCAGCTGAATTACTTCAAACAGTTCCAGCTGGTAAGAGCGGCGATTTCAGTTCTCTCGTGGCAGCTATAGATAAACGCTTTGGAGATAGCCACTTGAAAGAAGTCTTCCGAGTCCAACTCAATAACAGAGTCCAGAAAAGGGGTGAAAGTCTACAGCAGCTCCAAGCAGACGTCGAAAGACTGGTTCACCTGGCATACCCGGATGCTGGAGAAGAAATCATCAACCAGCTCGCTGTTGAGTCCTTCGTTCGTGCCATTTCCGATATACATCTTCAGAGGTCTGTGCGAACTGCTAGAACACGTACTCTTTCTGAAACTTTAGCATTCGCATTGACAATTGAAGCAGCAGAACAGGCTTCTCAGGGAGTACATCGACTTAGAGAGGCCATAGTCGAAGAATGCTCGTGCCAAAGAGCTGAAATACAAAAGAACCGGAGCGGACTAGCAAGATGTTGGAACTGCAACAAGACCGGGCACTTACAGCGTCAATGCCGACTACCACCAAACAAAGCAGGTTGTCAACATTGTGGAAGCAAGAGATCCAACCCAGAGCAAGGTAACAACAACACCAGCGTTGCCTATCAGCCCGTTTCCCATCAGGGAAACGAGTAAGAACCAACTTCGAGGGGCAGAGGCTGGTTTCTTGTATCGATGGCCCCAGAACCACCATCCAGGTCTCTCAGACCAAACGAGACAACAAAAGTCTGACTGTGGAGACTACTATTAACGGGAACAAACATGTGGCTACCATCGACACCGGTGCCACAGCCTCCATAGTACGTCGAGACCTGGTAAAGACGACGTGGCTTCATAACACCAATAGCTACCGTCTAAGAGCCGCAACGGGAGAAGCAGCAAGAGTATATGGAGAAGTGTGTCTTAAGATCCGACTGGCCGACCTAGTGTTTACTCATCAATTCCTGGTGGCAGATATATGTGACGAGTGCATCATTGGAATCGACTTTATGAAACAGCACGGAGTTATTTTGGACATCGGTAATCAGGTTTTGAAGTACCAAAATAAGGAACTTCCAATGACTTATTCGAACGAAAGTACGTCGACACTGAGAACTGTCATCAGGGAAGATCTTATTCTGCCTCCTTCTTCTGAAGTGTTCGTTTGGACAAAACTGGAAGGTGAGTTTGGAAGCCTTCGATACCTCATGGTGGAACCAGACCCAGAGTGTTCCTCCCAAAGCGTCATCATTGGGAAAACACTGGTAGCACCGAAGAACAAAATGGTCCCCGTACGATTACTAAACACCAGACCGTACGATGTAAGGTTGAAGAAAGGAGAAGTCGTTGGACGTTGCGAATCGGTTGTAGCAATTACGAAGATCACAGACGAAGCTCCGAGAAAACCTATAACTCCGGAGGAGCTCGAAACCATCAGAGCTAAAATACTGAATTCATCCAACCTTGATCACCAACAAACAAGGATGGCTGAAAGTCTCCTACAAGAGTACACTGATATCTTCGCATCGCAAAAGGGGCAATATGGTAGGACACAGTTGGTGCAGCATCGCATCAACACAGGAGATGCAAGACCGATTCGTCAACCTGCGAGACGTCTTCCACTGGCCAAACAAGGTGAGGTTGAGGAAATGATAACAGCAATGAAAAAGGACGGTCTTATCGAAAATTCCAAAAGTCCTTGGGCGTCACCAGTGGTGCTAGTGAAAAAGAAAGATGGAAGCACTCGTTTTTGTGTGGACTACCGAAGGCTGAATGATGTAACTAAGAAGGACAGCTATCCCCTGCCCAGAATCAGTGATACCCTGGATGCCATGGAGGGAGCGCAGTGGTTCTCGACGCTGGACTTGAAGAGCGGATATTGGCAAGTTGACATCCACCCTGATGATCGGGAAAAGACGGCGTTTTCTACAGGTAATGGGCTCTGGCAGTTTAAAGTTATGCCGTTTGGGTTATGTAACGCTCCGGCAACATTCGAGCGTTTGATGGAGTGCGTTCTTCAAGGACTGACGTGGAAAGCTTGCCTAGTCTACTTGGACGATGTCATTGTTTACGGGAAAACATTTGACCAACATTGTAAGAACCTTAAAGCCGTGTTTCAGAGACTTCGAGAGGCTAACCTTAAACTGAATCCAGAAAAATGTGCACTTTTCAAAACCGAAGTCAAGTATTTGGGACACATCATCTCATCCCAAGGAGTAAAGACTGATCCTGAAAAAGTTGACTCCGTCAAAAATTGGCCAACACCACAGGACAAACATCAACTCCGAAGCTTTCTGGGACTTGCCACATATTACCGACGTTTCGTTAAGAACTTCGCTGGAGTTGCAAAGAGTTTGCATCAGCTCACCGAAAAGGGGAAGCAGTTTAAATGGTCAGGTGAGTGTGAGAAATCTTTCCAGGAACTCAAATACCGCCTCTGTAACGCTCCAGTGCTGGCACATCCAACACCTGGCAAAACATTCATCGTCGACGCAGATGCAAGCAACGTTGGAATCGGGGCGGTACTATCCCAAGTGCATGATGGCGAAGAGAAAGTGGTGGCATACTACAGCAAGGTCCTATCGAAACCCGAAAGGAACTACTGCGTGACCAGAAGGGAACTGCTAGCTCTTATCTTGGCAACAAAGCACTTCCATAAGTACATCTATGGACAGAAATTCCTTCTGCGGACAGACCACGGTGCTCTGAGCTGGCTGTTGAACTTCAAAAATCCAGAAGGTCAAGTCGCAAGGTGGATAGAAAGATTGCAGACCTATGACTACCAGATCCAACACCGCAGAGGAAAGCTGCACTCAAACGCCGATGCATTATCACGAAGACCTTGCAAAGTGGATTGCAAGCATTGCAAGCGGCAAGAAGACAAAGAAATCATTACCGCTCAGCGACTAAGAGCTGACCCCATAAGCGGATGGAGCAATGAGGAAGTGAGGAATGCTCAACAGGAAGATCCAGATATCGAACCCATTCTCGCATGGAAAGAAAATGAAGAGAAACCGGAATGGGGAGACATTTCTGACAGGAGTCCAGTTCTCAAAGCCTATTGGGCACAGTGGGACTCACTATATGTGCAAGAAGGTGTCCTCAGGCGAAGATGGGAATCCGCTGACGGTAAGTCATATGTGATGCAGCTGATCGTACCGCAATCGAAAGTCAGTGAAGTTCTTCAGGAGATGCACGACGGACCTTCTGGAGGCCACCTGGGGGTAAACAAAACACTGGAGAAGGTGCGACATCGGTTCTACTGGTTACATGCTAGAGATGACGTGGAGAAGTGGTGCCGAACATGTGACAAGTGTGCTGCAACCAAAGGACCTGGTAGGAAGATTCAAGGTAAGATGCATCAGTACAACGTTGGATCGCCTTTTGAGAGGATTGCAGTAGATGTAACTGGGCCTTTTCCAGAGACCAACGCTGGAAACAAATACATTCTGGTTGTAATGGACTATTTTAGCAAGTGGCCTGAGGCGTATGCCATCCCAAATCAAGAAGCCAAAACGGTGGTCGACCAGATTGTGTTTAACTGGGTTAGTAGGTTTGGCGTGCCTATGGAACTCCATTCCGACCAAGGGAGGAACTTTGAGTCAAACATCTTCCAAGGAGTGTGCGGACTACTTGGCATTAAGAAGACGAGAACCACACCACTTCATCCACAATCTGATGGGATGGTTGAAAGATTCAACCGGACCTTGAAAGAACACCTCACCAAGGTCGTAGGCGACTACCAAAGAGACTGGGATAGGCACGTACCGCTATTCCTGATGGCCTATAGAAGTGCAGTACATAGCTCGACAGGACAAACACCATCTGACATCCTGTTCGGGAAAACCATGCGGCTGCCCAGCGAACTTAAATTTGGATGCCCCACAGAGGAGCCACAGGACACAAACGAGTATGTGGACGACCTCAAGGAGAGACTCGCTGACATCCATACAAGAACAAGGGAACGGATGAAAGCCTACAGCGACCGGATGAAGACACGGTACGACACAAAAGCGACAACGTCAGGATTCCAAGCAGGAGATCGTGTGTGGCTTTATAATCCTCATCGTCAAAAGGGATTGTCACCGAAACTTCAGCAAAACTGGGAAGGTCCTTATACTGTAGTCACGAGGATTAACGACGTGGTTTACCGCATCCAAAGAGGACTAAGAGGCAAGTTAAAAGTAGTTCATTGTGACAGGCTGCATCGATATAGTGGCGAGGCTGCAGATGGAATTATTCGGGACGAACAATCCTAAGGAGGGGGCAGTGTAACGTGAACCCAACATTTTATACCAATTTCCTAATCGAAAAACGTTCAACCGAAAACACAACTGGCAACACTTTAATGGAATGGTATAAATGACAGGCGTTGCTTGTAAGCCAGTGTGTGTGAGTGTAGAGAGACAGACAGACAGAGAGTAGACAGCAAATGTGGAGACAATGTAGAAGTTACTGGAGAGTTCTAGATGGCATGTCATTCGATATAAATAGCCCGCCCGAGGCAACCAGAGGGCAGTCTTGTTTATAGAGTGATATAGCTAAGAGTAAATACAAGTGATAGTCCAAAAGTCGAGTTGAGTTCAATAAGTGTATATCGAAAGTAGATACTGAATAAAGGGTAGAATTAAATTGAAAAGTAGAGTTTTATTTTTGCGAACTAAGCGCACGTTACAATACTAATTAAAATGATTTACTCAAAGTATCACATTTCATACACAAAACTCAAGCTCCTACTTCTCCTTAGCTACATTCGTAACTATGCGTAATTAATATTAAACTTAAAACCACTAAATTGTTAAAGTAACCAACCTGTTTTCGGTAAGACTCACTCTACTCATCTAATTGAACATTTGCCTGCTGAAAAATCGAGAGCAATAAAAGTAAATAATAATTATCCTTATAAAACGACAACCGATCTTCTTTCAACCAGATAATATACACATAAATACATATAAAAGGAACACCGAAAATTGCCTCTTAACATTAGCTAGGCGGGCTTAACCCCTTGAGTCGTACACTCTTACAGCAGTCCACTTCATCACATTGTCACTCTACATTTCGCCACATACCTCTGTGTACCAACCATTCTATAACTCCTTCAGTTGGCTTAACTCTTGTAAGAGTCTATGCTGATGGTAGAGTAGGGGGCGCGCGAGCTATGGAACACCACCCTTCGCTCTCCAATTTCCTGCCACTCAACTTCATTGTCACATTTCGTTATCCTTGAAATAAAAGTGGCTGCCTGGCTGTTCCTGGTTACTTGCCTGCCTAGTTGGCTGCGGTGGTTCTGGGCTGGCTTCAAGAACGACGAACTGGAAACCACTCTCTGGGAAAAAGGGGTGGTGAATCCTTTTCTGTTTTGTTCTATTTTTTTTTTGTTTTTGTTTTTGTGTCTCCTTTCCCAGATTACACAACAGCATGTGCCTCATTTAAAATTTATGCGGGGGTGTAGGTACGATGTGGCGGTGGCGGCGACGTACGTACACCGTACACACCCGTTGAAAGAGAGTAGAAAATCAGGAAGCAGGTTTGCCTGCGTAGCGTATGCAAATTGTTCAAGTGCTGGGTTAATTCAAAAAGGACCTACTGAGGGACAAAGCAGGATGAAATTAATTCGTTTTTATTGGGCAGAGTGGGGGTGCGTACGGTGGACTATGGGGCATGGTCGATGGTGCTCTGTTTGTGTAAATGTATATCTGCTGTCTTTGAAGGACTTTAGTTTTGTGTTATTTGGTATTTCCGATTAAGCTGTGCAAGAAGAGTCGAGCATAGTGATGGCCAAACGACGAATTGATGGAGCCTTTGGGGTGTTTGTTGTGTGCTTCTGCTTTTTTTTTTTTAGTTCCGTCTGTGTCTGTGCAAGTGTCCTCTGATGGCTTTGAAGCTTTTAATTGTGTTTTAAGGATGTGTCCCTTTTCGGAAATAAGATACAATTCAGTGAGCGTTTTCCATTTTTGTTAATAGCATTTTTTTTTTTGGGGAATGAAAGGACAAAATGACTGTTTAAGGTCGGAAATGCTCTTTATTATAGAAAATTTGGAAACTTGTTTACTTTCAGTTGTTTGTTTAATGAGTTTTAAATGATTTGATGAAGTTTTTTTTGGAAAAACGTGAACGTACAGGTTTGTGGAGTAATTTTTTTTTAATGGGTAGTAGTTCAATATATCACACGGATAACTACTACGCTCCTTTAGTTAGGAGGTGCATTGGGTATGTGAACAGTGCTTACGATTTAAGTTTTCACTGCCAAACAAAAAAACAAAGCCACGACAAATGTTGATACAGAAGATAACAAGACGAGAGAAAAGAATGAAAGAATACCGAATTTTGTAAAAGAGAGAGATCGCATCAGAAATTCATGATAGAATTAAGATTTGTTTCCCAAAACAAAATAGATGTCATGACAAACCCCGAACTTAAGCCTTTAGAGAACAGTCATGGAATTGTAGTCGCAACTCAGGATCTGGTGAAAACACTTCTGCAGACTGCTTAACGGTAATGAAGACACAAATACAGATGTTAGGCAGAATGCCCCATTCAAATTGGACGATGATCAAGACTGCCATCTGCTTATCCTATAAATAAATAAATAGGGTGGCGAAAGAGAACGAGGAGCTCCATGGCTTAGCACATTACTCACAACCATGCCTTGTGAGCGAATGAAAAATACCAACAATTTTCTGCCGGTTCCGAAAGACCAATCGAGAAAGCGCTTTTCATGAATTTACTAACGGAGGACCTGCCAATTCCTCGCGAATGATGATACCTGTGTAACAACATTTTTGCCTCTGTTTGGGTGATTCAAACCACGAACTTCTGGGTTAACAGGCCACTTCGCTTGGCCTAAAAGAAGTTAATCTTAGCATAGAAAAACCTAAATCAAGTAATACTGCAGGCGCAGATGGCCTTGATGTCGAACTTTTCAAGCCAGCTGAAGATCAGTTGGAAAAGACATGCTGCTTTCAACTGATCTGCATGGTGTGGTCGGAAGAAAGTATGCCGGATGAATGGAACTTCAGTATCGTATGCCCGATCCTAAAAAAGTCCACAAGTATACCAAATTTTCACGTTACTGCAGATCTTGGAAAAAACTTGAGAATATAATATCGATATACACAAAGTTTTTATCGATTTCAAGGCCGCGTATGACAATATAGTTACACAGACGAGCTGTACAGAGCCATGTCTAGTTTCGGCATTTCCGCAAAACGCCTACGAATATGCATGATGATTTTGAAGAATTCACACTACTCTGTCAAAGTTCGGTAAAGAACTCACCGACATCTAGGATGGCGAAAAGGTACTCGACAAACTGTCATGCGAATTCTTGAAGATTGTGCAAAACTAAACCGTTAATAGCAGAGGCAGAATCTTTTAAATGTCGGTACAATCACCTTTTTACGCTAAAGATATTGACGTAATGGGAAGAAACAAGTGTGATGTCATAGGTGCTTTTGCGAGCATTGAAATTGAAACCGACCCGGAAAGAAATGAATTGGACAAAACTTCAAAATAGGCAGACGGAACTTATAACTTCGGGAGCCCAGAATCCGTTAGACACTGAAAATAACAACTACATATTTGGAGATCAAATTGAGAATTCTTTCTTCCAGTCGCTTATTCTTTCACTTTCGGATGAAAGTCAATTGCGAGATAAAATCCTCTCTAAAAATACCAAGGTAACTCTATAAGACCTTTATCATCCCAGTCCTTCTATACGGCGGGGAAGCATGGACCTTATCTAAAGCAAATGGGAAAACCCTTACTCGCTTTGATGCGAAGACACTGTGTGGACGAGAATACTAAACATGAAATTATATGAGCTGTACCCATATATGAGCACAGCAGGAAGAGAAACCATCGCAAGAATACGATGGCTGGAACATGTAGAGTAGATGGACATCAGAACTCAAGCTAGACGGATCTTCGAAAGCGCATTGCAGGGAATTCGCATAAGGGGAAGACTTAGTAGGGGCAATCAATTGGAAAAAGGCCTTAATCGACTTGAAGAGAACTCGCCCGTAATCGAAGTCGTTATCGAAAGATGTTGGCAGAGGCCTCAAACTGTAATGCTCACTTAAGTAAGTAAGTAAGATTCTGTTCTCAAGCCGGATTCTATACGAAAGCCTTTAATTTTTTCAAGAAATAAAAGAATGTTTTTAATTTATTGTTTGAAGGTCAAATGTAAGCTAAAAATTATATTCAGCATTTCCTGACAACAAGACCTTTCCATCAATATCAAATTCTTGACAATACGTTGCTCTCAAGGAAAGTAAAAGGGTTTCATCTGATTTTGCTTCACAGTATGTTTTAGTATCATCATCGATGATTGATCTTGTGTTTGATATTGCTATTTTTAGAATTAGAATTGCTTGTTTTAGAATTACATTTCGGGCGATAGTTTATTGAAAAGCAGCTTTCGTGCTTGCAAAACATTTCCATATGAGCGCTGCTTTTTTTCATCATCGTCGACGTCGCGGAAGAGTTCCTCGCGTAGCTGGTAGAATGTGTGTTTTGCCGAACCAAAATAGAAGCTTTCTTGGTGTTGTCAGAATATACGTGTTGAAATATTATCCTTCCAGCAAATAAATTACCTCGGTGCTCGGTCTCTCAGCTTTGAATAAAAAACATAATTAATTTGACTCAATGTGCAGAGTTCTTCTCTTTTCCATTCTGCCCATAGCTTCACATGAAAATCCTACTATATCCTTATACAATACCGAAAAGAAACAATTTGTCTGTCATGAACTACTAACCCAATTGATTTTTACCCAACAGAATGATATAGCTCCACATTCGACGATGTAATTAGTCATCGCCGAAAAACCCGCACGAACTATACGATGGATTGCTTGATTGCTTCTTTCTCTGTCTATTAATTAAAACCGAATAATTAGATATTTACCTGTCTGATATTTCTCTTCTTTTGTTCTCCGATGGTTTTGGTCGGTCATATTCTGTCCTTTCAGATGTTATTTATTTTGCCTTCCATTACTCTATCGTGCGGTTGAGATCACACGGCAATTTGTCGCCGGAAAGCAGTAGCACACCATCTCAAGCACTACAATCAGCACCCTATAAATAGTCCATGTTACCGAACCAAGAAAAAGTAATGCAATCAATTGCCTCGTCATAACAATAAGGATAATCGCCACTGCCCAGGATGTTCGTGTTCTTCAGCGAGTGTCTGTGCTCTCCTTCCTTATGGAGAAAATCAATAAACCCTAGCCACATTGGTAGAAAAAAGAAATAAAGAAAAAGACCAAAGAAAAAATTTTCTCCTGTGTCCATTTAGACATTAATTTGGCTTAGACCCTAAGCAAGTAAATATACAACACTGCGGACTGAACAGGACATGGAAAGGACATGCCAAAGAGAGGATGAGATTTCTTAAAAAGATTTTGGCTTACATGTAATTTTGTTTGCTGACATTTTACGAAAAGTATTGATTTATTGACTGTTTTTTGTTTTTTTCTCTTCGTTTATTTTAGTTTGAATTTGTGTGTGTTCTTCCTTCCAATAAATTCTACTAACTAAAAACAAAACTTTTTGGTGTTTCCTTGTATGATCTTGAGGGAGTGGTTCGGGGGCTATTAGTATCCCTAAGTTAGAATAAGAAGTTTGGTTACATTAATTGACTTGGAGAGACTTTATTTATGTGACACAGCAACAACAGGTTCTTAGATTATGGTTGAGATGGACGTGACAGGAACGAGTAAAGCAATTTTTATCTTAAGAATTGTTTTGTATTGCATGTATTGCTGATGAAGAGAAAAGTGCGCAAAAGTTGCTAAAAATTGCTTTGTTTTTAAATTATTTTTCATGACTTGGGCATTTTGTTTTGTGTCATGGATCATTCCTTCATATTTGGTTCGAACATTCGAACATGAAAAGTAAACAGGGGCCGAATTACAGCTCACGATATCGAGTGGGTGAGTGGCATTAGAGATCGAGTGAGTGAATAACCATTTTGGAATTACAGCATAAGTGACCTCTCGTATCGTATTGCTCTTTAAAATTGTACTAGTATCATCGAATATTCACTAGTAAATTTCGAGTTTCTATTAATTCCTAGATGTCGCTGGTGTCTCTTTATACTTATTTCATTATTTTTTGGTAGGTAAAATTCATGCCTTTGTAAAAAAAGACACTATTTAGTAAGAATTTCGGAAAATTTAAACATATAATACACTCGGATGGTGTTATTAAATGAAATATTGATAATAGATGGTTTCGATAGTCTTTCATGTATGAATTAGAGAGCACTTTATGCATCGAATGAAATTCCGATCGATAACTGATGATACAATGCCGAATTGTGGTACTAGATGACTCGATATCGTGAGCGGTAATACCAGATTCCCATAATTCCGATACGACTTATTCGATAGCGTGTGCCGTAATTCGGCCCCAGGTTTGAAAGCAACAATGAGACTTCCTTCTGAAATGTTGTGTTTATGCCTGTGCTTATACTGTATGAATAGTGAATAGTTTTTTTGAATTAATGAATGATTAGACGAATGATTGAATGACGGAAAGACTGATTGACTGAATGACTCAGTGACTGAAGAACTGAATGGCTAAAGCACTGAATTACTGAATGATTGAAAGACTGAAGAACTGAACGACGGAATGACTGAAGTACTGAATGACTGAAGTACTGAAGAAATTAATGACGGAAAGACTGATTGACTGAATGGCTGAATGACTGAATAACTGAAGGACTGAAGGACTGAAGGACTGAAGGACTTATTGACTGAATGACTGAATGACTGAATGACTGAAGGACTGAAAGACTGAAGGACTGACACACTGAAGGACTGAAGGACGAAAAGAATCATTGACTGTATGGCTGATGGACTGAATGACCGAAAGACTGATTGACTGAATGACTAAATGGCTGAATGACAGAAGGACTGAAGACCTGAATTAGGGAAGGACTGATTGACTGAATGACTGAATGACTGAATAACTAAAAGACTGAAGGACTGAAGGACTGAAGGACAGAGGGACTGAACGACTTAATATATGAATTCATGATTTATTGTATGAATGAGCGAAAAAATGGGTGAATGAATGACTCAATGACTAAATGACAGAATGATAGTATGACTTATGACGAGTGAAATGAATGACTAAATTATTTGGTGAACAAAAGAATGTATGCAGAAAGATAAGACTAGTAAATCTTCTATATATATAAAATAGGATGTATGTATGTATGTATGTATGTATGTATTTATGTCCGGGGTAAACTCCTAAGCCATCCAACGGATTTTTATGAAATTTTCAGGGTAGACATATTTTAGTCCAGAGATGGTTCCTGTCAAGGTTTGATCCCCATATTCCCACAGGAACGGTTTTGGGAACGGAAAATTAGAAACTACTCCACAGATTTCAAATGTTCTTTCAGCACTAGGGGTGGTACATTATCTCCCTTCATCAGTAACCTAAACTATATTTCATCCCTTTAATCCCGCAGGAACAGAAACGGGAACGAGAACGGGAACCATAAAGTTACTTGACCGATTTAAAGAATTTTTTCAACTCTAGGATGTTACATTATCCCTCAGTGACATGGTTTATATTTCATTCTTATATTTCCACAGGAATGGAAGACTCCTTCAGAAACGGGGTTGAAATGGAAACTTAGCAACTACTGGACCGATTTCAAAAATTCTTTCAACATTATGAGTGCTACATTATCCCTCTTTACCCTTTGTCAGTAACTAAGGCTATATTTTTCATCCTTATAGTCCGACAGGATCAGAAACAAAAAAGAGATCGGGAACATTAACGCTACTTGACCGATCTTGAAAATTCTTTCAACTCTAGGGTGAAACATTATCCTTCAGTGACATAGATTTATATTTCATTCAGATATTTTCACTGGAACGGAAGATTTCAACAGGAAGGGGTCGAGAACGGAATCTTAGGAACTACTGGACAGATTTCAAAAATTCTTTCAGCATTAGGATGCCACAAAGTCCCACAATAAGAAAGATTATATTTCATCCCCAAATTCTCACGTAAGAGGAAAAACGAGAACGGGAGCCTTAAAACTACAGACCCGAGCAAAGCCGGGGGCTCAGCTAGTGAGTGATATAATGGATCTATGACTGAATGACTGAATGACTGACGGTACGAATTAGTGCATGCATACATATAAAAGAATGAATGAGAAAAGTATGAAATGAATGAATGAATAACTGAATTATTGCATGACTGAATGATTGAATGACTGAATAATTAATTGACTGAATGACTCAATGATTAAATATTTATGCAAATCCCTAGAAAAAGGTGTCCGGTAATATTACTATAGTTTTCATATACAATGACTATAGTTTTCATATACAATGGACGATGTTACATTGTATATGAAAACTATAGTAATATTACCGGACACCTTTTTCTAGGGACATTGTTGTATGTTTGGTGGCGCTGTTCGGATGGGGAAAAATTGCTACTCAGAGAATCAGCTGTTAAGCACATGGTGGAATGTATATTTTTAGGCGGCGATTTTGTATGAGTTTGAAAGAGAGGCATATATGTTTTAATGTAAAGGGATGTAGAAACCAGAACCGGTGTATAGGTACACAACGAACAAGGATAACCAACAAAAACATACGATGGAGAAGTTGACTTGGTATATATTTTGAGATCGGTAGAATGTGCAAAAAGCAAAAAGCAAGTAGCAGGTGCTTGTGGTATTGCTGGTTGCTGTTTGCAAGTTTGATTTTTTTTTTTTCGAATAGAAAATAATACAAAATTGGAAAAATTGTACTGGGACTTATCAAATTGAAATTTTTTCATTATCTCTGCCTATAGTATTTCAAAATGATTTAGATTAGGTAATATAAAAATCAATAGGCGTACTTTATGGCAGATACGTTGCTTCAATTTTCATTTGAAAAAACGTTAGCAAATTACTTTTTGTAGTAGGAAAAATTTAAGCAAATAAGGGATGAAGGAACATTGAACATATAAACTAAAGTGTTTTTATAGAATTTTGGACTGGTGGCGAACCTGTTGTCTCCGTTCCAACCTAGCAGCTATTGCTTTCACCATTGAGTGTAGAAAAGTGAATGCTGCGCCACCGTGATCCTCAGGTCTACAACTTTTTTAAATCGCGTTTTGAATACATAATTATCTATATATTATGTAATATGGTTAGTATCTTCGCTAAGCCACTAGTTGCTGTGAATGAGGGAAATGTAAAGTACGCCGGAGGATATATAGATGGCCTGGCACAGTTACTGAATTTGATAATACCATTGAGTTTGTTCTTCATTCCTCTAAGGTATACATAGAGGAACCATGCTAGCTTGCGGTAAGAAATCGGTAGATGTCACCAAGTAACAGCGGTGGAATATGCTCAAATTTATCTGAGTTTTGCCATATTTTTCATTATTTTCCAGATGATCAGATCTGAAGAGTCATTCCAGATCTGGAATTCAGATTTTCAGAAATTCAATAATGTGTTACATAGCTGAAATCTGAATTGGAGACAAATGGATTTCTTTTTTTATTGTTTCCGGCTTTTATGTCTTTTTGAATGAGACAATTGAAGTGAGTTATGTTTACGTATGCAATAATGTTAGTGAAACCATCTTTTTTCTTAAGTGGAGTTATTATGTTAATGTTTGTTATTGGCATTATTTGTATCTTTTATTGTACCTTGCTTTAATTTTAACGATTGTACGGGCATTATTGCTTTTCTGAGTTTCTGAGTGTTTTTTTTTTCAAGCTAAAAGACAATGAGCAAAATCATCTAATAGTTTGTAACTTCAAAATTTAAATATTTCATTTCCTGGGGGCGTTTAAAAAACCAGTGTGAAAAAAAAAACACAAAAGGTTCATCAATAAAAATCTAATGCACCTTCCTTTTGTGCGCATTTCAAAATTATAAAGTGTATAGGTACTTTTAAATAAGTCCAAGCAGCCTTTCGTTGCAAAAAAACTAAAACCGAATTGTGCTTTGTGATAAACAATCAAAAAGACATGGTGTATTTTTTCTTAGAAAATATTTATTACTTGTAAGACATTCACAGGTTGCTTGGGTATTAATTAATAGGACAAATATCCCTTGCCATATGTATTGTTCTGAATACAATTGGGATTTTAATACTTCAACATGGGTGCATTCAATGTCATCATCAGGTCCTGTGACCCCGCTCGGAGCATAGGGCGTCAACAAAACGTCTCCATCCTTCTCGATCAGCAGCATTCAATACGGACAGCTGTATTTGCTAAGCCACTCATGTTTTGCTCTTATCATTTCCTCATTATTCGATGGAAACGTTAATCAAAAATGTGCTCTGTTTTTGATTGATTTATAAAAATTTAACTGACCTATAAACAGTTCTCTAACGGATACCTAAATCTTCCCTAGCACCTAATTCATAACCAGGATCTCCAAGGTACCCTAAAAAAAATCTACATATTTTTGAACATTTTTAAATTTTTAGGTTCAGCGACTTTACTTTCAATTGAAAATGTTTTCAATAAAAGCTGAATAAATTAACTTTAAACTGATCATGAAAATTTCCTAGTTGAAATCTTTACCAATAAAGTATTCATTTAAGCATTGCATATTTTCTCTCTCAAAACGATAACGTTGCTTAAAATTTGAATCTTAAGTGGATCTTTGCAATTCAAAAGAACAAATTCTTTTTTTAATAAATGTGAAAAAAAGCACTTTAAAAAATACCAACAGAATTCGTCAAAGTTAGACTCAAAGTCAAAAGCAGAAAAGCGCTTTTAAGTTGCTATCTTATCAAATAAAAAAATCAAATACTAATTTGTAGGCATACGAAATGAAGAAAAAGTCCAATACTTTATTTTCGACACTTATTGCACTACTATCCGTATCAAAAGTAGTAGGTACGTCGAATATGATCAGTAAAAGCATTTGTTGTGGTTTATGCATTATCACCCAATTCTCAAGGTAACACACAGTAGAATATTTTACATTTTCCTTTCCTATTGAAAAGCACACACACTGTTTTACATTTTGCTTCTCCATTGCATATTTATTATGTAATTTCATATAAAATAGCTCCTCTCCTGTAATTTACCGTTAAACATTTGTTATTGTTTGTTTCCCACTCGCACCTATACGACCTCTCACTCTTTCATCGCATGCTTGTGGACACATTTCAAATTCCCCCTTTCAAGTTTGTGGACAGCATTCCAAATTCATTTCGAAACTGGCATAATGAACTGTGATAGTACTATAGTTTTCATATACAATGCTTCGTGCTATAATAAAATAAAGCAAGTTTATTTTCAATAGTAGCTACATTGTATATGAAAACTATAGTACTATCACAGTTCATTATGCCAGTTTCGAAATGAATTTGGAATGCTGTCCACAAACTTGAAAGGGGGAATTTGAAATGTGTCCACAAGCATGCATTCAAAGAGTGAGAGGTCGTATAGGTGCGAGTAGGAAACAAACAATAACAAATGTTTAACGGTAAATTACAGGAGAGGAGCTATTTTATATGAAATTACATAATAAATATGCAATGGAGAAGCAAAATGTAAAACAGTGTGTGTGCTTTTCAATAGGAAAGGATAATGTAAAACATTTTACTGTGTGTTACCTTGAGAATTGGGTGATAATGCATAAAACACAACAAATGCTTTTACTGATCATATTCGACGTACTTACTACTTTTGATACGGATAGTAGTGCAATAAGTGTCGAAAATAAAGTATTGGACTTTTTCTTCATTTCGTATGCGTACAAATTAGTATTTGATTTTTTTATTTGATAAGATAGCAACTTAAAAGTGCTTTCCTGCTTTTGACTTTGAGTCTAACTTTGACGAATTCTGTTGGTATTTTTTAAAGTGCTTTTTTCACATTTATTAAAAAAAAGAATTTGTTCTTTTAAATTGCAAAGATCCACTTAAGATTCAAATTTTAAGCAACGTTATCGTTTTGAGAGAGAAAATATGCAATGCTGAAATGAATACTTTATTGGTAAAGATTTCAACTAGGAAATTTTCATGATCAGTTTTAAGTTAATTTATTCAGCTTTTATTGAAAACATTTTCAATTGAAAGTAAAGTCGCTGAACCTAAAAATTTAAAAATGTTCAAAAATATGTAGATTTTTTTAGGGTACCTTGGAGATCCTGGTTATGAATTAGGTGCTAGGGAAGATTTAGGTATCCGTTAGAGAACTGTTTATAGGTCAGTTAAATTTTTATAAATCAATCAAAAACAGAGCACATTTTTGATTAACGTTTCCATCGAATAATGAGGAAATGATAAGAGCAAAACATGAGTGGCTTAGCAAATACAGCTGTCCGTATTGAATGCTGCTGATCGAGAAGGATGGAGACGTTTTGTTGACGCCCTATGCCCCGAGCGGGGTCACAGGACCTGATGATGACATTGAATGCACCCATGTTGAAGTATTAAAATCCCGATTGTATTCAGAACAATACATATGGCAAGGGATATTTGTCCTATTAATTAATACCCAAGCAACCTGTGAATGTCTTACAAGTAATAAATATTTTCTAAGAAAAAATACACCATGCCTTTTTTGATTGTTTATCACAAAGCACAATTCGGTTTTAGTTTTTTGCAACGAAAGGCTGCTTGGACTTATTTAAAAGTACCTATACACTTTCTAATTTAGAAATGCGCACAAAAGGAAGGTGCATTAGATTTTTATTGATGAACCTTTTGTGTTTTTTTTTTTCACACTGGTTTTTTAAACGCCCCCAGGAAATGAAATCTTTAAATTTTGAAGTTACAAACTATTAGATGATTTTGCTCATTGTCTTTTAGCTTGAAAAAAAAAACACTCAGAAACTCAGAAAAGCAATAATAATGCCCGTATAATCGTTAAAACTAAAGCAAGGTACAATAAAAGATACAAATAATGCCAATAACAAACATTAACATAATAACTCCACTTAAGAAAAAAGATGGTTTCACTAACATTATTGCATACGTAAACATAACTCACTTCAATTGTCTCATTCAAAAAGACATAAAAGCCGGAAACAATAAAAAAAGAAATCCATTTGTCTCCAATTCAGATTTCAGCTATGCAACACATTATTGAATTTCTGAAAATCTGAATTCCAGATCTGGAATGACTCTTCAGATCTGATCATCTGGAAAATAATGAAAAATATGGCAAAACTGAGATAAATTTGAGCATATTCCACCGCTGTTACTTGGTGACATCTACCGACTTCTTACCGCAAGCTAGCATGGTTCCTCTATGTTTACCTTAGAGGAATGAAGAACAAACTCAATGGTATTATCAAACTCAGTAACTGTGCCAGGCCATCTATATATCCTCCGGCGTACTTTACATTTCCCTCATTCACAGCAACAAGTGGCTTAGCGAAGATACTAACCATATTACATAATATATAGATAATTATGTATTCAAAACGCGATTTAAAAAAGTTGTAGACCTGAGGATCACGGTGGCGCAGCATTCACTTTTCTACACTCAATGGTGAAAGCAATAGCTGCTAGGTTGGAACGGAGACAACAGGTTCGCCACCAGTCCAAAAGTCTATAAAAACACTTTAGTTTATATGTTCAATGTTCCTTCATCCCTTATTTGCTTAAATTTTTCCTACTACAAAAAGTAATTTGCTAACGTTTTTTCAAATGAAAATTGAAGCAACGTATCTGCCATAAAGTACGCCTATTAATTTTTATATTACCTAATCTAAATCATTTTCAAATACTATAGGCAGAGATAATGAAAAAATTTCAATTTGATAAGTCCAATTTTTCCAATTTTGTATTATTTTCTATTCGAAAAAAAAAAATTCAAACTTGCAAACAGCAACCAGCAATACCACAGGCACCTGCTACTTGCTTTTTGCTTTTTGCACATTCTACCGATCTCAAAATATATACCAAGTCAACTTCTCCATCGTATGTTTTTGTTGGTTATCCTTGTTCGTTGTGTACCTATACACCGGTTCTGGTTTCTACATCCCTTTACATTAAAACATATATGCCTCTCTTTCAAACTCATACAAAATCGCCGCCTAAAAATATACATTCCACCATGTGCTTAACAGCTGATTCTCTGAGTAGCAATTTTTCCCCATCCGAACAGCGCCACCAAACATACAACAATGTCCCTAGAAAAAGGTGTCCGGTAATATTACTATAGTTTTCATATACAATGCTCCATAATTATCTTGTGAATAGTATACCAAAAGCTTTTTGGTTATTGTGAATGGTTTTGATCCACACTAGACTTTAGAGCTTTAGGAAACATCTTCCACAAAAGTCTACAATCAAAACAAGAGGTTCTTATACGTGCTTATCCAACTAAGTTGATACATGCACCTGTTCTCTATGCAATGCCGAGCGCCATGTGAGTAACTCTGGTACCTTACGGATTTTCAGTTGGTATGGTGAGTAAACAGAATATTTTTTGAATCGTTGTGGTGAAATTCGAATAAAGATATTTTTGAATTTTCAAATCAGTTGAGGTTATTGTCAAAGTGAAAGAAATTGAGTAAAAATTATAAAATTAAAAAAGTCTCAATGTTGCCTGCTAAAAAAAGGAAAAAGTAAACAACTCTTGGAAATTTTGTGATATCTTGAACATAGAGTTTATTTTTGGCAATTATCATTGTGATTGTATATAGAAACTACAGTATTACCATTGTATATAGAAGCTATAGCCAGTTCAAAACACGATTTAACAATGCTTTGGCTCGGAGGAATGCGATGGCGCAGCATACGCTTTTCTAATCCCAATGGTGAAACGAAAAATGACAGTGTCATTTGCTGTTTTCGGAGCTGCCAACATAAAGTTCCCCTACTGTTGACATTATTCAGGTCAAATGAGTAACTGCGAGAAAATCGCATTGTTTCAAATATCGCGGTTTTTTCGAGCAGTCGCTTTTTAAAAATTAAAAATAAATAAATAAATAAATAATAAAAAATTTTTAAAAATTATTCAAGATACGACCAGCTATCTATCGAATAAGCCTAAAATCAAAATCTGAAAAAACCATATCACTGATAAATCTAATCAAATTCTTACAAAGGAGAGTGACAATTTTTGGTCGGACACATCTGAAATAGGTACTACATATTTGAAAGCTGATGTTTAGCTGAGCACATATTCCAAATATTTTCAAAATCGGTTTGAGAGACTTCGATAAAGTGAAAATGTTTGTTGTACTTTCACTCCTAAGCTACCGAACCGATTTAAATGAAATTGGGTGCAGAGATAGTCTAGGCCATTGTATGTAAAACCTAAAATAACACCATGGACACTTCTGATGCTGTAGGTTATATTTATATACAATGGTCTAGGCTCTAGACTGTAGAGGCTGAAAACGGCTTTAGGCTTTACTTCATCCCCGTGTTCCCAAGGGAATGTAAACGAGAACCTAGAAATTACTGTTTATTTTCGCAATTTTGTGTGAACAAATACTTTGAATACTTCAGACCCGAGCAACGCCGACGCGACGCCCGCGGCGATGGGTGGGTCAGTTACATTGAAACATATATACAATATACATACATACATATGTACATGTTCATGTACATGTAGGTCCAGAAATGACTAAGTGGTTTCGTATTCGTTTTAAAAGAACTATCACGTGTAACACGATTTGCCTTTTTCCCTCAAATTACAAAAAACAAAAACGAATTAAACCAACGAAAATGAACCACACGGTAATTAATCATTCTTAAAATAACTAGTGCATCTCCACTCACATGTACACAAGTGTATGGTTTCGATGAGTTTATTTTCATTTCGTGGGAATAATAAACTAATTGGTTTGTTTTTAGTAGTTTGCATTACAAAAAATTGGCAAAGCTCGGTAAGGTAGTTTTACTCGTTTCCATTTTTTTATTGATTAGATTCAAAACCATATTTTTAGTAGACAAACCAATTCCTTTAAGCTTAACTTGTAGCCAAATAGCTGCTGTGGAGGTATATTGACCACTCGAATTAAAAAATATGGGAACTTCATTGCCATAAATGGAAAATATATGTTTCAAATTTCTTCGTAAGATCATCAGTCAAAAAATAAGATAGTGAAAAAGCAAGCTGTATGAATTTTTACAACTCCATGATCGGATTCCTTGTGTAAAGCAGTTAATTGGGACAGCTATGATCCCTTCGAGATCACCCACAAAACAGACGAAACTTCCTATACTTACGTTCAAATCAAATGTAGTTAATTCTGTGAGCTTCTGTTCCAAACAAATTACAAAAAGAATTTGAAAAGGCCATGATTTGAAGTAAATCAGTCCATTTCCACTTTTATGGCTGTCCGAAAATTCTATTTGAATATCTGTGTCTGCCTGTCAGCCAGTCATTCACCTTTTCGGACATTGAACTCAACACTTTTAAATAAATAAACATATGCATAATAGTCTCGCACAAAAATTCACTTGGAGTATTTTACGAGCGGATGTTCTCAAAAGGCAAATAAATAACAAATTGTTTACTCACATATGTAAACCTTCACAAGTGCAATTACGTTCCACTCATTTGTTTACCTTACTTTCTGTTTACGCTAAGCCTTAATTGAAGTGAATAAAAAGGTTTCCTTATTTGTGATAATGATATCAGTTCGGATATTTTCAAATCCTTTTTGACCACACTCCATTGGCACGTTTTTACCCATGGTAGTCATGCCAACTTTCCTGAAACACGATTAATTAAAACGAACTACCTAAATCGATGATCAAAAGTATTTTTCGACCCCACTGGATAGGTTTCTATTACAAAAGACCAACAAACAACCAAATTATTCCTCCTGAAAGAGGAAAAAAAAAATTATTCCAACAATAGACACCAAAACAAGCGCTTGAGAAAAAACTCACAACTCCTGACCTCAATTTGACCGCACCACGACACAATAACGTATAAATCCCCTTGCGACTTTAACTTCAACAGTCACCGCGCCGCCGACCGACCATCATTGTCACCTTCAGCCAAGAGAACACAAATCACACCAGAGAAAGAAAAAGAAATGTGCTGAATACCTTACGAAGATTAAGGACAAATCGAATCTGAACCATAAGCAACTAAGGACGAACTCACCAGAAAAAAAAAGAAAAAATGAACTGAAAGAAAATGAAACGAAAGTCGGAATAAAAAAATTTTCGCAATCAAGTTTCAGGATACAGACAGGGTACACCTACCAACCTACCTACCTTTGCTAGCTATTAGCACAACAAATACCAATCAGATTGGATATCCCAAAGGATCTAGTTTCCTTCGTTTGGTACAATTTTTGTTGGAAACATTTCCTCTTTTGAAGCGATGTGTTGGCGAAACGAAACGAAAAAAAAAAATCGGAAACAAACAAACAACAAAGCTTCACCGGAAAAGACAAGGCCAAAAAGAATTGAGTGACAGCCACTATTCGTCCAAAAGAGGTACATCCATGTTTATACCTGTAGCATTTTTTCATGGAAGTTTACTACTGTTTCTGTATCTTTCGCTCTTTTTTTTTTTTTTTCTTTGTTAGCAAACGCCAACAACGGGCTTCTGTTTCCCGGTGATTGGTTCCTCTCTCAACGTGTAAGTTTTGTTGCTTTGTTCATTTCTAAGTTGGTAAGCAAGAGACTGTAGTGTTTGAGGAAAGATGGTACCTATAGCTACACCTACTCACCCGTAGAGAAACGAAAGTCCTTTAAATGTTCCGATATTGCTCCCTTTATTGACATTCTCTGAAGCGATTGGAGATGGTGCAGTGGGAGGTTTGCTTGGCCTTGAAACATTAAAGTATTTGCTTTCGCGCACCAGCATCACATCTTTTGACGCTAAAAATCGAATAGCAACCTTCCTTAACTCTGTTCGAATAGAACTTAAGAAAGACGAGCGCTATTTTGGTGTTCGGTTGTACAATATTCGAACAATTTTTTTTCTTTTATCCGAAAACAAAAAATACTATGGAAGGTTCTGAAAGGAAATGAATGAGGAGGTAGTGAGTGGAAGGGCATGTGAGAACAAAGAGGAGCCCCATGTGTTGGAAAAAGCAGAGTTAAATGAATTGGAGCAAATGATGTTGCCCAACGGCGCGAAACAAGATGAAAACACACGAACCATTAATGCGATACTATACACAAGAATGCTTTGCCTTGCCTTGCCTATGCCTATGCCTTGCCTATGCCTCAAAGCCCAAAAAGGAGTCAATATTTTAAGGCTATGGGTGGGTGATGCGGATTCGATGAAGAATTTAGGTGGATGTTGTATGCAAACATTTACTTCTTATACCCCAGAGGACATGGAATGTAATTCCCGTTTTAATTGGGATACAACAGGGATAAAACTTCGTTTGATTTTTCACCTCGCAATGCCTCGAAAATTGCTTTCTGAAAGGATATGGATTATGGCAACTGAAAGTCAAACGATTACTCCTTGATTTTTTCGGTTTTATTTTTCAATTTTTTTTTTATTTTTTGTTAGCAATCAATTTTGCAGTCTATTTAATTTGTTCATCATGTAGGTACTTCAATTCGAGGTAAGCATAAATAGAATGTGTAATTAAATCAATGTTATTGTTTATTTTTTGGTCTGTTTTGATAATACTCGTGGTTTTCATTCGGTTTAGAATAAAACAAAAAGTGCAATCAAATAGGTATTTTTGTTACTATAACGGCATTTGATTTTGTAATCTACCTAAGTGTGCAAAAGGAACACACAAGTCATCATTGAAATCTGCTTCAGTAAAGTTTAAAAACATTAACCCAGCAAGAATTGCTGATGGTGGGTGCGTGGTCTGAGGAAATTAAATCATTTTAAAGAAATCTTTGCTCACACACAACTATGGAAAGGAAGAAGAATAAAAGAACTCTTTTTCATTATTGACATTATGTCGTCCCAAAGTTATTACAGCTTTCTCTTTTGTATTAGTGATCCTTCTGTGGGGTAGCAAACTCAGCATTTGAAAAAATTAGAAAAAGCCTAGATATCCTCAAAATATTGACTCCTGCCTTATTTCAAATTAGGAACAAAACATACAATTGAAAGAGATGTTGAAAGACTACAATGCAATCATTTGAATGGTGCAATAAGAAGTTCAATATTCATTCGTTCAAACTTCAAAAAAGAAACGAAAAACTCAATGCCGTGACTCAGACTGCCGTGAAATAATAGCGTGATATGTCATCAAAATTATTTATATGCTTATATAAGTTTTGATGTGTTAAATAAGTTTTTGTACAGCAAATATGTTTTAACTGCTGAATCACTAGTTAAAAATAACAGCAAACATTTTTGGAGCTTTATAAATACTAAAAGAAATAACATAGGTTTGCCAAACTGCATGGAATATACTGGATCCACATCTAGTGACATGCCCACAATATGTAATTTCTTTGCTGACTATTTTGAGTCCGTATATGACCCCAAGAAGCCGAATTGATTTTTCTTCAGCAAATGTGGTTGATATAGATAGCTTTCATTTAAGCGTGGAAGAAGTTTTAGAAGCACTGAATGCTATAGATGAAAACAAAAGTGAAGGTCCTGACGGTGTCTCTCCAATAGTTGTAAGAAGATGTGCTGCATCACTCGCTTTACCACTGTGCAAGATTTTCAATGCCTCTCTAATTACTGGACAGTTTTTAGTCGAATGGAAAAAGACTTTTATAACTCCGATTTTCAAAATTTCTTACTAAACAAGTCATATCTGACTCACAGCATGGATTCGTTCAAGGAAGATCTACAGCCACAAATCTTACGATTTTATGTGACTCAGTTATAAATGGTTTTGTAAAGGTCTGACACGATATTATATTCACTGATTTTTCCAAGGCCTTTGATAGGGTAAATCATGAAATCTTATTATACAAACTGTCTAAAATAGGATTCAGTTCAAATTTATTAAAGTGGATTTGTTCATATCTTTTAATTCGACTGCAATACGTTAAGATAGGTAAATTAATGTCAAGATGTATTAAGGTTACTTCAGGACTTCCACAAGGAAGTCACATTGGCCCATTGTTGTTCAATTTATTCATAAATGATATACCAGATATTTTTCAGCATTCTAAACATTTATTGTATGCAGATGATTTAAAAATATTTAAATACATAAACAAAGTCCATGACTGTCTTTTGCTCCAGGAAGACTTAACAAAGCTTGCTGAGTGGTGTAAGAAAAATCAACTTTTTCTAAATGTGTCCAAATGTGAAAGTTTTATATGTTACAGGAAAAAGATTACTCTATCAATGGTATAACACTAGACAAGGTTAGTCAAAAAAAGGACCTAGGAGTTATTTTAGACCCCAAGTTACCTTTCACACTTCATATTGATTACATAGTCAATAAAGCTTATAAGATGCTAGGTTTTATTAAACGGAATGCAAAAGAGTTCTCAGACCCTTTTACACTGAAAACGCTTTATGTAGCACTTGTTAGGTCTATTCTTGAATATTGTTCCGTGGTATGGAATCCATGTTATAAAACACATTCTGATAGAATAGAGAAAATTCAAAAAAGTTTTACGAGATATGCTTTTAATAAACTGAACTGGCATATTGAAAGGCCACCATATAATGTCAGGTGTCTACTTTTCGACATAGGAACACTTGAGCTTAGAAGGAAATATTTTTCAATTATGATAATAGCAGATGTCATTAAAGCCCATATAATTTGCCCAAACTTGCTAGAGCGAATTGATTTTTATTCTCCAAGTAGGAGTCTCCGTTTACCTTTTCATTTCCGGGAAACATTCCTGCCTACTAATTATGGTAGGAATGGACCAATAGCACGTTGCATCAGAGAAACCAACGAAGTAGTCGATCTAATTGACATTTTCAATTATTGTTCAAGATATTCTTTCAAGAAAAACGTCTTGTTAGTATTGCAAACGCTCTAACATTTATCATTTATTATTTATACTTTTATTATCACTATTATGTATATTATTGTATTTATTATTATTATCTTATACACTATATTATTTTTTTGTAATCTAAATGAGAATATAAATCTCTACTTGATGAAATAAAAATAAACTAAACTAAACTAAACTAAATAAGATCAATTTCAAATAGCTTTCTTTTATTTCAACAATTCAACTCGCTGTCATAATTTGATAGCCAAATTTCTCAAAATAATTTAGCATTTTTTCAATTTGGAAAATGAAATTTATTTGTATTCATTTTTGCCTGAACAAAATTCTCGTCCAACTTGGATGTCGAAATTTGAGATTAATATGAGGGGACAGGTGCAATGTCGACTTTTGGCGAAAGTCTGCTCCCCAATGATTTAAAAACTCTAAAAGAAAAATTGAACTTAATTTTTTGAGCATATTATAAACTTCGTTTTAGGTGTTGCAATAAAATGAAAGGTAATCCCTTTTATTGTTTTAAGTAAAATCTTTTTATCTTATCAAAATTATGGATAACTAACTGACCCATCCGGTGCCGGTGGTTCCCGTGTCGTTAGGGCTACCATGTCTTACCATGTATGCCGGTTACATAGTAAGTTCTTGGTTGATTGAAGTTTTTTCACCTGTATCACGTTTTACAAGGAATTGGCAACTCCTGCGAAAAGTACTTTCTCGATTAACCATTCGCAAATCGGCAAAAAATTGTGAGTAATTTGGGGGAAAAAGCAAATCGTGTTACACTTGTTGGTTCGTTTAAAACGAAACCACTTAGTCATTTCTGATGAAAAAGATAACTGTGTTTCCTTTTGGTCAATCTGGAACAAGCTTACTCTAGTTTGACTTGAAAATCTTATGGTGTTGGTAGCTGTTATTGGTTTTGTGCTGGAATTGCAAAGTGAATATAGTTACATTCTTTAATAATATTATAAGAGAAACAATATTAAATAGCTTCCCTTGAAACTTACAAAATAAGTCGCCCTGGAGAATAAGATTCCTTAAATTTTATATGTCAGTAGATGTCAATTGATACAAATGCCTACAAATAACTCACGCGTGGGACTGATTTTTAAATCTTTCATCCATTTGAGCAAAGTGTGAGGGGAGGGGGAGGGGGGAGGTTACTGTGGATGCTATGGCTATAATGACCGCCGAGCTGCCTATGAAGATGTTGATGGTTTTGTTGATCAACTTTTGCCTAAGGAGACGTTTTGCGACTTGTTTCACAACAGACTGTAAATACTTCTGATTGGAAGACGCTGCAAAAGGGTTGTCCTAACTTTAAGAATCTGAAGAAAGAAGAAGATTGGTAAAAACAAAGATGGGTGCGTTGTTGATGAAATATCTGAAATGTGTGATCAGAACCTGACCAAAACTTAGCAAAATGTTCTTTAAGACCTAGGCAATAGCGCACATTAATGACAAAAAAATGACAAAATGGTAGCCATACAAAATTATGAGAATCACGTTTTTTTCATCGTTTTTTATTAGCAAAAAATAACTACATCAAATATTTTAAAGCACTACAGCTATAGTTCTAAGAAATATTTGGTTAAGTTATGGTATGGTCCGTTTGAATAGCTTCGGACATTTTACCAACAAGCCACCGAAAAACGTCATTCCGAGAAAAACGCCTTGAAAGTTCTAACGAGAAATCGTCATATTAGGGAGCTCATACAGCCACATCGGCGTCATCCAAAAGTTCAAATATACTGCTCTGGTCGTTATGAAATTTTAGTATTGCACTTTTAAATATGTGCACATTAAAAAAACTAAAAACGATTTTGTACTAATTTTAAAAACGGGAAACGCCTATAATTTCGGCTTCATTTATTCCAATTCGGCAAAGTACTTTTTTAGTCAAAGATTTTTATTGAAAATAAGTCACACTCACTTTTTTATTCATAAATATGAAATTTCCTTAAAAAATTGTACTGAATAGCACAACTTCATCCATTTAAAAAGTGGAGAAGTTAAATTTCGTAACTCACATAATTCAACTGCAAATAAAGATTGAATTGGTCTTCCCAAGAGAGTTTCACGCGCTATCTTTCATTTGATTGGTGTGATTTTATTTATCATCAAATAACCTATCTCATTGGTTGTCCGAAGATGTTTCGAGCCTATCATTCAAGATATGTATTGGAAGTTATATTGCCCTCTTCAAACTGTCAAAGTACAACTACGTGGTTACTACTGATACACAGTCCTTAACTACCGAACAAACAGAAGATTTTGCTTTGTGGCTTAAACAAAATAAAAAAAAGTTTCTAAAAATGATTTTCCTTTCGAAGCCGCGCCCTCGTGGGAAGCTTACAATAACGTTTGATGGCCAATGACAGTGATTTTAATACAAGAATTTCGTGGCGTGATGGTTAGCATGTTTGCCTATTACGCGCGACGTTCGTGGCTCGAATCATAACCACGCGAGGAATCGGCAATTTCTCGTATGGTAAATTCATTGCCAAGAAAAACGTTTCCTCGGCTAGCCGTTCAGATTCGGCAGGAAATTGTAGGTCTCTCCATTCTATCACAAAAGGCATGGTTGTCAGACATGCGCTACACCCCGGGGCACTCCGCTCTGTTGTGTTGCCCTATGTGTGTATGTTTGTTGTATACATCAGCAATAACACGCCGAATACTCTTCCACCACGTCAATCGTTTTGGGGTTATCTGCGAATTTAAATAACCCAACAAAGAAAAAGTCCACTGGTATTGAATCGCCCGACTTTGGAAGGTACTCACTGCACTGGTTTAAAATTCGTAGTTATGTAAAAATAGGCCTTAAAAACGATTTCGTTTCGAAAAAATTTACCGAACGTGCGCTGTGCCCAGTGGTCGTTCGGCTTCAATTCTTCCACGACTGAATGGCAAACTAAACTGAGCATAAATCAAGTTACAGGCGTCAAAAAGACCACAACTCCAAAAAAATATTGCCAGACGGAAAATCACACGACTAATTTAAATCCTCAAACTCTTCCACCCACATTAACTTCTTTTCCAATGTAGGCAGGAGCATAGGAATTGCTCTGGAACTACGCACTGAATACGCTGAAAGAAAAAATGGTGTACTTCATAATTTTGCTTTTGTTTGAAACCAATTTGTGAATTGTTGTAAAGTCAACATTGTTGGAGAACGTTTCAAAATGAGCTGAAAAGTTGTGAAGCTAATTGAATGCGATGACGTATTTGTTGCTTGTTTTATTACTTTTCTATCAGGATTGGGGTTTTGAATAAAGACTTAGAAGTTGATTTTTTTGAAAGAACTCAGAAAGCCTTTTGTTTGCAATTAAATATCTTTGTATACTGCAACTTGATGCATTAAACATTTATATTCCTGCAAATGATTGACCTTATTGCAAATCACTAAAATCAAAGTCACGATTTTAAATCAATGCGCAGTTTTTATCAACCGACGCTGATAGCCTATCAGAATAACGTCAAAGATCTTGAGTGAGGTTACATCTCCACAGACCTTATTTACAAGTGCCCCTCACAGATATTATATGTTCCATTACACTTCATTGCATTACTCTAACAATTCAATCAACTTATCCACAGAAAAGAAAAAAAAAAAATAAGAAAAATAAATGCAATTCCATTTATTTTTTTTCCCAAGGAGTGTATTCGAAGTGGCTTTCTGTCAACAAGAAAATTCCTCAATTATCCAAAGTGAGAGTATCTTAAAAGAATCTCTGCAAGGATCAAACAAATCCAATTCTGTCTTCCTGTCAAAAACAAGAGGAAATATATCTCTGCGGAAACTTTCCTTAGTTGAGACAGCCTGGCAAGAAAGACGAGAAAAAAAAGAAGAAAAAATGATAGCAAAACAAAAACGAAACTAGTTCAATTTCATGACACATTAGTCCAACATTTAGCCAGGTTGAGTGCGCCCTTGTATAGACATCCTTATCCGAAAAGTTGATCTCCTATAATAAAATCACAATTTTGGGCACCTATACATACTTGTAGGTTGCTTTCGTAATATGAGAGAAGAAATGTAGGTACCCTTCGTCCTATGCCACATCATCATCATCATCATCGTCAGACCATCGCTCTATAAACAGTTTCAAACTATGTCAAAGAATTTTGTCGTTGTTTTCTGCTATCTTCAGAACAACTGCAGTGGAATGAAGTGCAATGAATTTAGAAAAAAAAAGAGGAGAAATGGCTCTATTTTATGTTTGAACCCATTCCCCGAGTCCGCCTTAAAGAAGGGTCTTGTTGTAAACATGAAAGACCTGCTCCGATTATAGCCCGAGAGATATTTTTCGCATCTTAAGTTCATTTTAATCCTGGTTCTGGTAAATATCCTCAAGTGATGTGGTTGCCTTTCTTCGTTATTGTCGCCGTTGTGTATATGAGTATAGGTTGGTATACCGGACTGTATCCATCGTCATTATTTCTGACTTTGTTTATTAAGTCTTGTTTCCGCCAGGAACGATTGAAATTTATGTCATGTCAACATGGCTGTCAGTTTATCAGGACTTGCCCAAAAGGCATTGCTTATTTCCGGGACTTGGCCATTGCAATGGCTTACCTATCGCCTTCTCTTAGCAAAACACGATTATCCTCTGGTCAAGTGTCATTTCTACCATTCGATAGCTTGTTTTTCTTTTCTTTTCCGTGTTTTTGTGTGTATCGTCGTCGTCTTCTGCTTGGTTGGGGATTTGATTTCTATTTAAACAGGAACTAAATCCGCTTACATGGAATTCACGTTTATGGGTCTTTGCAGGTTCTCATGTAGTGAAGAAAAGTTTTCTTGAAATTTTTACACAATCGGAATTATGTGAAGCTTCTACTTTTCTACTTTAATGTTTATTTCGTTTCTTTCGCTAGATGAACACGTTGTCTCCGTATGAATGGCATTGTTAAATGTGCGAATTTCATGCTGAGCTGTGTATTTTGTCAGGAAGATGTTTTGACTGTATAACCGAGGGATGGAGGACAGCAAAAAATTACCTCGCACGTGGCGGATACCAAAGGACTACGAAGATGAAAATGAAAATAATGGAACAAGTGCAAACTTTTTGGTTTATATGCACCGACAACATCCTTGTTAAAATTAATTGAGGAACTTTTCCCAAACAAGATTGTGTTGGTGTGATTTTGGTGAAATTCATTGGTTGTTGCGTCATTGTGATTTGTGTGTGTTGGCTTGGCTTGGTATACTGCCGCAGGTGCATGCTATTGCCACATGTTTTTCTACAGAAAACAGGCGCTGCTGTAGGTCCTAAACTCCTGCTACTGCTACTGCTACTGCTTTGTACTGCTGTAGGGGCATCACCGTTTGAATGAACATTTTGCTGGTTGAACCGGATGTTCTAGTTGATTGAGATAGTTTGTAGTCTAATTTTATAGTGGCAGGATACAATTAATTTGTCGGACAGGACATGACTTCGTGTTGGACTTTGTAAGCAGCAGTACCCATGTTGCAGCCATTTGCTTGGATGAATCAGTTAAATGCTTGCCTGCTGTTGCATGTGTGCAAGTCGAAATTACTCATGTGCAAGCTTTGGGTCTTGTTAAATAAATTGATCAAATTATTTTGGCCCAATTAGTGTTTGGCCAATTAATTAAACTACCTAACACTTTTAACATTTTTTCTTTGTTTTCGTACATTTTTCAAAAGTGAAACAGAAATCCTTTGTCTGAAATTCAAAATAAAACATTTTGATTGAAGGTAAAAAATTTAACTAACAGAAAGCTTTGAAATATTTGAAATTATTAATGGAAATTTTTCTTTCAGCTTACGAATATTGTGACTCCTTTCAAAAAGAAGGGGTTGGGCTCTTCAAAATCTGATCAAAGTTCAGGTTTGCACGAACAGTTTTTTTCAAAATGGCAATGGAGCCAGCAAAGTCGTTCTTTTCATTGAGCTGAAATTCGACCAAACCAGTGTACGGCGAATTTTTTTTCTTAGTAAGTTTTGAAAATGCTGCTACTGTTTCTGTTTGATTCACATTCACGCGTCAGCTCAGTTTTGAGAACAATGCTTCTCAGTTTATCAAAAAAATCATTTTTCACGTGTTGTATCCAGGTATGCGCATATATACAATAGGCAGTCCTTTGTTTTTTCAGTTTCTATGCCTCGAAATAAGGTGGTGGAGTGATGAAGCTAAAACAGTTATAAGACTTTCAAAGATGACCGTAAAATAGTAAAGATGAAAATGTTCATTTCGAAAGGGAATATAGATGCTACAAGAAAAGCAGAGAAGAAATCGTCCAACTGAAAGCAAGTAAAGCAAAGAGATGTTTTGGGAGCTGGAAGAGGTTTCTGTCCGGCTGCTGATGCAAACCAAGCTATTCAAAAAATTTGACGAAAACATTTGAATAATGAGGCTTCCATCTTCAAAGTAACCGCCCATATAGAGAGAGATGCTCAGGAAAATCGCACGACGTAGTTCATCAACGATGCTCAAGGATAGCTTTTTGTAGATGTAGAAAAAACTCTTCCAAATATGGAAACAATATTTTGACAAATAACGTTTTCTAGACAGCAATTTCCATAAGCTGAACCTAACTTAAAGGAAAGCTAGTGAACCAGTCAAGAACTCTAAAAAAGGTAAGGGCCTAACGAAATACCATTTGAGTTTTGGAACAACAAGCAAGTTTATAGGAGGTTATGGTCTGCATAAGCAATGGAGGGAAGTTACCAGCTAAATGTCTTTAGAAGCATTGCCATTTAATTTAATTTTAAAATTCATTGAAACGAGGTGTGAGCAAATGCACAAGCTCAATTACAGAAGGGAGTTTAAATTTATTGCGTTTACCTGCAGCAACAAGCTTTATTGTCAAATTTATATGAAACTGAATGGCAATTTTTACATACTCGAAGTGAAGGAAGATAAATAGTCAGTCAAGGCAACCAGAGCAGATGACATGATGACTCCTATTCCGCGTAAGGATTTTTTCAACTACTTCAGAAAGAAAGGCAGATAATGATGATTGAAATTTTGAATTCGTTTATTGAAAATTCAAATGGCCGTTCAAAAAGAATCAAGCAATGGCGAAAAATAAACCTCCCCTTTTTCAAATGAAAAAGGGAAGCTTGTTGGTTTCGCCACGGGCTAGGCTTAAGTGATAGAAGATGATGACACCGCTTAGCACTTACTCTGTGAATGATCTTCATTTTCTCAGTTCAGTTTCTCATCAGGTTACAGATACTCGAAGACATGGTGATAGCTGGTAGCCTAGACAACTTATCATCGCAGCTTCTTTTGGCTTCTCTCCAAACATCTGAAAAGCTATAACAAAAAGAAGGTTGCTATCTGGTTGTACAATGGACCGATATTTAGGTCTGAGTTTTCCAGTTTGTATTTTGAAAACCTCCAACAGATAAAAGAGCAATAGCTCATTGAAAATGTGGAGTTAAAATCGGCGAATACTGCTTCGCATACAGATCCACAAAAGTGCGTTCAACAGCGAGGAAAATATCTTATCAAAAATTGCACCATAAAAATAGCTTATATTATAGTAATATGATCGATTTTAAATGGTTTGACCATTTGGAAAAAGTAAGACACTTACCTCATTGTTCATTGAATAATTCCTGATTCAAAAACAGAGAAACCCTTTTGCTGGCGTTATACATAACGCATTAACTTAACCGATATTTTGTTGGAAAGGTATTGTTGAGAGAAAGTGCACGTCGGCAAGTTATAAAATGACAAGCTCTCAAAGACAACAAGAACTTTTGCTTCTTGGCTTTGTGTTGTAATGTCTCGATGTACTAGTAATGCAGTGACTTGACCGGAATTTGTACAAAATAACAATTAATTTGTATTATCATTCTATAATAAAAACTTTTTATTTAAATTGGAGTACCAATACAAAGAAGAAGTGCTAGGATAGACGAGATACCATATAAGTTTGGAAAAAGATGGGAGTTATCGGGTTAAAACGGCGCACGATTATCAACTCTAAGTTTTTTTTTTATTTTGGAGCATTCTGACCTAACTGCCGGTCCATGTGGTGCAGTAGATTGAAATAAGATGTTAGTAATTCATTTATATAACCTCAAGGACGGCGTCCAGTTGAAACTGGGAGGCTGAAAGAGAAGTAGATGCCCAGAACGGGATTCGAACCCACGCGTCCGCCCTACCTACTGAACACTCTCCCACTGCACCACGGAAGCCCAGCTCTAAGCTACTAGGATGTCATAATCTCCCTTAGCAATGGAGGCAAAGTTAACTGTTACCAATGGACCAAAGGAAGTCAGAAAGTGAAACTACCGTTCGAACAAGCTGATGTCCACTTTCAAGGTTGTTGAGTAGCCGACTGCGGAAATTGCAATGCAGGTTTGTGGCAGGAAAGTCAGCAACAGATTGAAATCTAAAGTAAAAGAATCCTTTTACTTTAGATTTAAATTTTTTTTCAGTATTTAATCCACAAGAACAAGATCTAATATGAAATTTCAGACACTGACGAATTCCAGAAGCCTTAGCGTGGAGATGATCAATGATGTACATGAATTAGCAGTGACGATGTTAAGATGCTCAGCTGACGTCATCGCAGTATTGCAGGTCACAGTAGGTGTTCACCAAGGAAGTGACTTGAGTCCCCTACTTTTTGTTGCAGTCTTTGACTACCGGTTGATAGATAAAGTACAAAACAAGTAACGCTATTCATCTATTTTTGGCTGGCGATGGAAGCACCAAAAACGTGGATGATGCATCCCTGCAACGACCACTTGACATGTCCGTAGATATTTTAGAAGAGATTAGGTATTAGTCCAAAAAAAGAATGAGTGCAGTGGGGATGATCTAAGCATGGCTGTTTATTTGAAAAGAAATGTGTTTGCCAAGTGTGAAAAGCTTAAATATCCGGAATGAATGATCAATAGTGAAGCAACTTGTTATGGCGACATCAGTCATCGAACAAGCAAAGTGTGGATTCTGCTGTGTAATAGCAAGATCCAGTGTTTAGAATATAAAATTGTGTTCGCACATTAAAGCGACGTAATCTGAAACCATCAAAAACGTCTCAGTATTGATGAAGTTTATAAATAAACAAAAAAGTGTTGAATTTCATTTAGAGGGTCATGTTTATGCAAAACATTTGTTTGACATTTCATTTTGGCTTCTCCTTGACGTTTAATTCAAACAAACAAACAAACCAATTCGACGAGTGTTATACTATACTATAAACAAAATGATTCATGTCATAAAGAAAATAAGTTACATATTCATGACAAAATCGTAACAAGAGTATTTGGCAACGTAATAAAAGTTTGTTTTGATCTCTCGAAGATCATTTTTAAAGTGCAATTGCATAAAAGCCAAAAACACAAAAGACATACGTATGTACTGTACATACTTACTTTTATTTTTCTGTTGGAGGTTTTTATAATACCTGCTGGAGCACTCAGACGTACATACTTAATTCGCCCCTCATTTCGACGTGATCTTCTGTAATAAATATTTTAACCCACTTTTATTGTGCACCATGTCCAGTCTTAATAATCAAGAGCACCAGCCCAAAATGATAAGTCAAAACAATTTTCGGTTTGGACATAAAAAAAACAAATTCATTAACAATCGCCTCGCCGTAATATGCAATTACAGAGTTGCATAACTTCTTCGTTAATTTTTCACCCATTTTTATTAATAACATCGTCACATAAGGTCGACGTCATATGCATATGGCATTACGCAACTTATTTCCATCGATGGAACCTGTGCACATCAAAGTGAGTGGGCTATTACCCCCGGACGGACGATCATTAAGCCAAAACCACAAGAGTAAGCAGAATAAGAAAATCATATCTTGCAGATACAATTGAAAGTTCACCACAAGATACACACTGATGGCATGGCATACCGCATACACAACGAGACTTCGCGTGACGTGCATCTGATATGCCCACTACACTAACCCCCTTGGCACTTTGAGTCAATTCATAAGTACCTGCAAATCAAAACTAAATGCTCTGCAAAAACAAAAAAATACCTCGGGGAAAGCAAATGATACAAGTCTACAACTAACCAACCATCTCAACCAGACAGTAAAGTACGGGTTGGTTGAAGAAAGTCAATTAATTTGTTAACGATCCCTTCTCGAGGCCAGAGCTATAAGCTATAAGGTTTCAATATTGGGGAAATGAACGCACACTTTCTATGTGAGTCTAGTAGTGGGAGACAGTTAAAAGCTTATTCCCAACCGGTGGCCCAACAGTTGAAGACTTTAAGCCGAACTGGCAGGCCAAATCGTGTGCGCGTACCAACTTTGTGTTCTGACTGCTTAACCTGAACGATTTTCAGTCCTTTTGTTTTTGTGTAAATTGTGTGTAGACTTGGTTGATATTATAATGAAATCTGTGATTTGTTTGCTTGCTGTTTTCACCGTTGTCGCCTGCTACCCTCAACGCGAAGGAGCTGCGTACTCAAATGAAGCCATCCGCCAGGCTCAACAAACCTTCTTGATTCCCAAGGATGCCCAGATCCAACAAGTGCAGGAGGGCATCGAACTGGGAGCATACGAACAGATTCCTGGAAATCAAAAGATAAATCTGTTTGAGATTCTTGGCGATCAAGTTCCATCGGAAGTGATTAACAATCTGCAAGCGCAAGTCGATCAAATCGGAAGGAATTAAGAGTTTCCTGTGGGAGTAGTTTACTTAATTGTTGATGTTATCTTTTTGTTTAGAAAGGAAGTTATTAAAAATTTTATAAAAAACAAAAATGGTGGTGTTTCTCTTTCATTCAAAGTCATAAACGCTAAGTATTCTTCTATCCTGATGCGTTGACTGAAAGTGAATGTATCGACGAGTGACGACATGACCATCAGTGTTTGTAAATTATGTTCACGTACTTGTGACTTGAGCGCAGTAATTGACTATCTATTGAACGTTTACTAAACGCAGAATACAGATGTACTGATCATTATTCAAAATATATATGTATAAAATTGAACAAGTGTGGAAAAGCAGACGTATATGGTATATCTTGTGCGTACATTTTCCATCATTCATTGGCTGAAAATGGATAAAAAGTGAATGTTCATTCAATGCACGTTCGCTTGGCAAAAATAGAAAGCAAATGATGCGAGTTGAAGAAGTGTTCACATTTTATTGAACTTTGTTCATTATTGAGGATGGATTTTCCTAATTTTTCTTTTTCCTCTAAGAATAATTCAGAACGAAGATTATGAGTGGGTGTGTAGGTTGAAAGTTACTGGAAGCGATTAACTCGCGTGAGTTTCATACTGAATGTTGATAAGGGCTTTTGAAAACTGATTTATTGTTGTTATTTTATTCGTGTAAAAGCATTTAACTTGGTTAAGTCGCATATTATGAGCTGTTTTGGTACTTAATCTTTCTTGACAAGATTTTGGTCTCAGTTTTGCTTTTTTGCTTTAAATTTGAGAGTAGAAATATTTGACTGAGATTTGGGGAAACCATTTCAATTTTTACTATTTTTTTTTGGAAAGATTGACTTTCAAACAGAAATGAACTGAGGTAAGGTGAGTCACTAAGGGAAAATGTCAGAGGGACAGGCTGCCTCAATTCCTGTTCAAAGTTGATGACTATGAATTACACGACAATTTTTGAAAACAATGATGTTGACGGATCGAACTTAGCTTAAAAGATATGAAAAGGATAGCTTTTTTTATCTTCTTCTTTTCATTATTTTTTTCCGGCATTACGACCATGGTAATCTGCTTTTCAACTTAACTGCTTCAAATTAGTAATCGGCTCGTGGGGTACGTTGTGTTCTAAGTAGAAACTGGGAGACTAAATTTGTTGTAATTTTATCGTTGAAAAACATTAGATTGACAAGCTAACGGAAAAGCATACCAAGGGATGCTGCTATGTATGACTTATCGAGGGATAGTAATAAGCTTAAGATAGTCCACCACTCAATAAGGAATACAGTGGCTCTTTATGCAGCAGATATCGACAGTATTCAAGAAGGTCCTAGTTCGTCAAAGTTCAAAAAGATCTTGTTACAGTGCTTCAAAAAAGTGTGAATTTATCTACCATTCATGCCAGTAGAAAGTACAAAAGTTGTTGGGAAATCGTGGAAGGAGAGACTTCGTCTTTGGTGGTTTGACTAAGAGGAAGTAGACCTCAACCTACCTAGTTGCAAAACTGGAGAGAGCTCAACCGAAATCGAAATTGTTGGCAATGGATTTTAGTTGAACCCGAATTTCACTCAGAACTGTAAGTAAGTTAGAAAAGTACAACCCCATCTAGAATAACTTCAACCTCAAAACATTAAGAGTTTCATATTAACGACTTCCTCAAAAACTATCGACTACAACAGATTAATGAATAAGATTCAAACCTGCAGCATTATAATGACACATATGTATAAAAGATAGTTTCAAAAGTCTCACTGACAAAAGAAAAATTAAGACTAAGGAGGTCATCGAGCTAAGTCCACGGATTGATATCAGAAACTAATAAAGTAAAAAATTTTCTTAGGTATCTTCGCATTTTCATTTTACAAGTTAAATACAGCTGAAAAATACACTGACAGACGAATTTGTCATTTTTTGATGCTTTCTCTACTGGCGGTTGACCCCGAATGGGTGCGTTCACTAAAAATGAATTATGCGTTATCGGCCAAAAATTTTTTACTATAAAAATTGTAAGGAAAATAAATCTTCGTATCCTTTTCAAAACTTAACACCATCACTTTACATTTAAAACTGACTCTTCTTGCTCCAGCAGCCTTTTTATATAAGAAAGCTTGTTATGTATAACAAATTTCCAGCACATTCGAACAGTTTATAGGAAAGCACTAGAACATACGAGTTGCTTCGAATAGTTTATAGGAAAGCTTCTCTCCATTATTGTACCTATGTGTGAAGTGTGAACCTATTGGTCTACACAGTGTCTCCTTCAGGTATACACCTCAATTATATTTTTGTTCGCAATGTCTTCCATTGCATGTACATTACAATATCTTAGATCATTATTGAAAAAAAAAAAATAAATTCAATATTTTTTTTTTTGACGTGTTGTTGAAGAACGCACCATTAGGACGCTTTCTCGAAATGACTTGCTCCGTGCTTAGCTACATTGATTTAATTTAAGATTTACTTCTTCAATGAATTGTTACACACAAAGCAGGTTAGTTGCAGTTTTTAAGTAATTTTTTTTCTCAATAAAGGCATGATTTAGGACATTTTTTTTGTTAGCAAAGCAAATTTTGCACCTTGCACTGTCATGTTCGATGTGAATTGTGTGACTGAAATGATGAATACAAGCAACCTCGCAGGAATCAGTTTTAAGAGTTGTATTTGGATATAGATCCTGGTCGAAGTTATTTTTCTATACTTTTTGTTATTTATTTATTTAGTTTCAAATCAATTGGCGAGGTATCCGGTCGGAGAGAAGAATTGTCCGCAAAGCCGGATGAAATCGGATAAATAGTTGCAGTAAGCTGTCAGAAAGTTAAAAAATAAAGCACATAATCTCAATTGAAGCGTTCGGGAAAAAATTCTCAACAACTGTTTGTATGAATACCTCGAAGCCAAAATCTCCGAATCGAACAAAATCGGAGAGTTTTCGTCTCCGAAAGGATAAGTCGCTATGGATGGATACTTTTTTTTAAAGTGCGGTTCCAGGTTTGGTCAACCAATCGTCAACAAAATCCATACAAAACGAGTTTCAGATACATACACATCAGCTGTCTATCAATTAAGGTAGCGCAAGGAGCTTATTGCTCATGAGGATATCTCGCGAATCCCGTTGAAATTTATACAAAGACGAAAAAATGGTGTAGCTCTTGTTCTAGGTGCTCATTAAGCAACCTGGCTTGTTGTTAATTAAGAATCTCAACGTAAAACTCTCGGTCAGAACGTTACGATGGAATATTACGAATTTGAAAGTGTAAATATCAGGATGGAATATGGAATATAGTTGTAAGTTTGTAACACGGAGGGATAATGCAACACGTAGCATCCAAATGTTGAGATAATATTTGAAATTGGTCAAGTAGTTGCCGTTCCCATTCCCGTTTCCGTTCCCGTTCCCGTTCGACGGAGATAAACACAGCACATCAAAACCGTGAAAATCGGTCCCACCCGACTTTGCTATTTACTCTGAAATATAACCTTTTTTTGTTTTCATCATCTCATTCCGTACCTGTGGTACCCGTGACGTGATGATTAGCATGTCTGCTATTAACCCAGAGTCGATGTTGGAATCCCAACAGAGGCAAACATGTTTTTCCACGGGTGTCGCCCTTCGCGAGGAATTAGCAAGTTCTCCGTTAATAGATTCATTGTAATGAAAAACGCTTTCTCTATTAGTCGTTTGGAACCGCAGAAAACTATAGGTTCCCTCCATTCCCTCACATTGTATGGTTGTGCCAGAAATGCGCTACACCTTTGGGGCTCCGCACTCTGTTGAGCCACCCTATTTATTTCATTTAATATTATTCTGACTGTCTGAAAAACCAAACTGACAGAGTATTTTCTGCTGAAAGTTTAGTCATCAAGCATGAAATCCATTCTTTGCTAAATTCAAACTGTCATAATTTACCGCTGGAATCGGCTTCGGGATTGATCATATCTCCGATTCGATTCCCCATATGGTCGATGAACAGAGCTCTAAAGGTTAAGTTATTCGCTTATCTTAAATAAACTAAGCCTTCATTTGAAGGTAAAAGTATAGCTTAAAAACCATATGGTCTAATTAGTTGATTCACTTTCCTAGGACTCGATATTTTCTATTTGCGAGTCGTAATCGTACTTTTCAGTTTGTAGTCTACAGATGGCTTGGTAAATTATGACTGTTTTGTTCTAAATTTTCTTTCGTTAAACGATTCTCATTCTCAACAAAACTTAATTGAATAAAAAAACATACCATCTTCCTTTCGTGTAATACTGTCAAAGACATTTCTTAACTATTTCACCTCCATATAACCTGGGATGCATCCGATGTGCATATTTATTATACAGGCACATATTAGAAGCTCAGCACAATTATGGATAGAATCCAGAAAAGTCTTCATATTTTTTTACTTGGTGAACACTTTCAAACCTTTACAATCAGCCATTACTTATATGTAAGTTGTTGCCTTTTTTTGATTGAGAACGTCTCTTAAAGTTCCAATCTGTTTTGTCCTTGTAAGACCACCAGTTGAGAAGTTAGGAGTATGGACAAGCGACGCAGTCATTCCCGGCGTCTTTTCTAAATGTTGCCTTGAGCACAACATTAAGTTGTTAGACGTGAATTTAGCCAATCTGTATGGTTCAAATATTTCTTCCTTGGACTTTTCTAAAAACCAACATCGTATATACTAGTTCCCCACCCCACCTCTGTCTGCGACCATTCAAACATTAACTCCTAATAAAAGGTCTCTGTGAAAGGTCACGTACCATGGCTTATAACGCCATCGTTACAATGCCTATGTTAATTATCTTAGTTTCAATGTTGCAAGCATCTACACAACAAACACAAATTATCAATGCAATGATCATAAATATCAGCAAAACAAGTGAAACTAATCCTCTAACGATGGAATTTTTACTCTCCATCGACAATTTATTTGCTATAATGACTGTTGGATTAACTAATTGCCATCATTAGGCTTTCGACTCTTAAGCTTCACACCACAAAAAAAAAAAAAAAAACCAACATCTGCAGTATGGAAGAGAAAATTCTAAATGAATACTTTCTTTAGCGCAGCAAAAACGAACGCGCCTTGTTTTTTTTCCAAATCGTTAATTTGTCCTTCCTTTCTTACTTTTATTTACTAAACAAGGAGCTAGTCGTTTATAATTGCTCGGCAAACAATCGCCGAGCTATTATCCTTAAATATGTTTTGCCAACTCCATGTTATGATGGCGTGCACGAGACGCAGAAAACCATCAGAGCAAACAGCACCAGGGAACGCGCAAGCAAACACAGATAAAATAAATTGTATAGAAATCCCAGTTGATGCCGGTCGGTGTTGTGCTCAATGGTTGCTCTAGCCCTCATAAAAATCATGACGATTTGTTTGGACGAATAAGAAATCCTAGAACCTACTATCAGTGGAAGAATTTTATCTTTTCAAGTCAAAAATACTCATCTATAAGTATAAAAATACACAAAAAAAACCACACACACATATACATTCAAACAGTAAGCCTCCAGCAGTGAAGCAATAAAAAGAAAGAGTCCCACTCCAACAATGGGCTTCCATAAAAGTAACTGCAACGATCCAAATTGTTATTTTCCATCTGTAACAGGATAACAATAACCAGCATGAACCATGATACCGCCATTTTGTTCTCAGTGGGGTCTTGCCAGGCAAATTTCCAAAAGGCTTTTACTTGTATGTTGTGTCTCGTGCGACTGATTCTTGTGACTGCATGTCATAAGAGGGCGGAGTGAATGTTTTGAGCGAAAGGCACGAGAATAAAACGCCCTTCGAAGTTTGGGAAATTTTTTTTAAAGTGTTATGCTTTATTGGTTAACTATCATCATGACTTTAAAGAGAACGCTTTGGAGAACAAATGAGATTTGGGAAGCTTTTGCCGTTTTGTCAATTGAAGATGATTAAAAATGTGGAGGTTTTGGTTCTAGCTCATTGTGCTTAGGTCACCCATAACGAGGCTAATTTTTGGATAGAGTTCTTCCTTTCTAATGGTTATATCAATACGTGGAACAAAAACGGATGAAACCTTTTTACATGCCTTCAACTTATTGGATTTACTCAAACCTTATAATGTTGTATAGATATGGCGGAGAGTAAGTGCACAACATGCTTATTGCACCTACGTAGGTGCAAAACGTTAACGTAAAGTGCAATTTTTTAAACCATTGCACATCCAGTTCATAAAAACGTGATAAATCAGAAGTTAAGTTAAGCATGTAAATGTAAGCACTACTAACAGTCCTCATATCACAGGGCCTTCGCAGTCCCTAATTCACTCCTGGATGACACAATCACTCCAACGTGGTTCTGATTCTGGAATTCTTGGAGCGATGAAAAACGAGAGACAGACATACACACCGAAATGAGAAATAGGTAGACGAAGATTTGAATTTCTTCTTACTATTTTTTCTTGTATCCTGCTGCAACTTCTATGTCTAACCATTTGACTTCCATTTTTTTAAGTTTCTTTTTCCTGTTTCTGTCGCAGTTGCTGCTTACGACGTTTATAGGGCGCCTGCCATATCGTATCGTGTATCATAAGTCAGCTGTAGTTGTCATCATCGTCCTCACCAAGAACCTCGTCGTTGTCGTTCTCGTCCTCGTCCTCGTCTTTCACTCTGTCGTCATCCTTGTGGATGCTGGAAAACTAAACAAAAGGATTTCCCGCTCATTTTCTGCTCAGCTGGGGCGTATTGTATGATTGTTCTAAGCAGCAGGAGCAGGCAGAGTTTTATATACATGTAATTTAGAATCTAGTTATTTGCATTTGTTTTATCTTTCATTTAGCTCTGGCCGGGGTATGAGTTAATAACAGGAAAGACACGATAGGAACTGCGCTAAGATTTCTATTCTTTTATTTTATTTTATATTTCTCTGCAAACTGCACAAAAGAAATAAGAGAATAGAAATACTTGTGTCACATGCATACTTAGTTTAAAAAAAAAAAACTTGAATCGAGATCAAGGACGATGATTAAAAGTAGGTATGTTTCTCCATATCCTGTCGAAATTCGCAGTTGGTTAGTTTTAGAACACGACGTAAATGATGGGGTTGAATGCAGCTCTCTGTTTCGTTTATTTTTTGGTTTCGTTGAAAGCCTTTCCTTTCAATTGTTGTAATTTTTGAATGTTCAAAAATTAAGGCTACAAGAACACGTACTAGATGTAGTTGCCTTAAAACAATTTATTTATCCAAAGCGCTCTTTGTAAGCAACCCCTAACCAGACTCACTAGTGAATAAAAAAAAGTGGATTTGGAATGCCAAAGCAAAAGTTAAACGTCATAAGTACCTTGAACCGCTGAAACCCTTTCGAATCCTTTTGCATTTTCCTTGATAATTCATCATCTTTATCTTCAGGTTGAAAAGCCAGGCAAGGGGATGATTAAGATTATTTGCAATCTGGATTGCACATGAGTGCAAAATAATTTCCAACAAAATGTTTTTTATAATGAACACAATGACTCTACTAATAGACGAAAGGATCTGAATAGAATATTCCATTTTAAACTAAGCGACGAGAAGGTATCCTTGGAAACTCTTCTCCAAAAGGTGAGCTTTCCCTTAGACTAATTACAAAAAAGAAATAATTGAAAGCGAAAAATCTTGCAGCATACCTTTTTATTTTAAATTAAATCGCAAGGGCATCCTTATTTCCTTTATAATCCAAAGGAAGCTCACTGAAATTGAATTACCGAGCAAAAAAAACCAGAAACAAACAAAACAAAAAAAAAAGCACAGAAAAAAAACTCCAACAACAAATACCAAAACGATTTGAATAAAATAAACATTCCACTGCAATGTTGCGGAATTGGAATTCCCCAAAGGACACATAAGGATACACCGCTGTACACGTTCTATTCGTTCTAAAACGAAGATTTTGTGTTATTGTTTCTTAGAGTTATTTGTTTTTTTTCTTTCTTTTTTTACTTGTGCGTGTGTGTGTGTGTGTGTGTGTTACTCTGGCGTGTGTTAAATTAAAACAGATTTAAATGCAAAAAAAAAGAAAAAATGAGAAAAAACCCAAGTTCTTTGTCGCACAAATGACTTTTCGCACCATTTCTATTTCAATTTGACCTTTTTTTATGCCTTATTTAACAAAGGGTTCTTTTTGGTGGGTTTTTGAGCGGCTGTTGTTTGGGGGCGGTTTGGGTGTGCCGCCTACGATGACCGAAGGTAGAGTAGAATATTTCTTACAGTTAAGTAATATTAATTCAAAACATTTGTGGGTTATGGTTCATAGTTTATTTCTCTTTGAACAAACAGATGTTGAAATTAATGTATAATTGCATATTTTGTATTGTGTTTTGATGTTGAATTAACATTTTTTATTTTCATCTTTTCTTTGCAGGTAAGTTTAAGCATTGGCTGAGTTATGTTTTGGACCATTTAGAGGGGTACACTTTAAAGGTATTTTTAAGATCTATGAATACACAGTCAACAATAAAAAGAATAAAATGTAAGTATTCCTGGAGGTGGTGCGGTATGAGTCTTTAATTTGCAGATAATACCAACAAACTTATCAGGAATGATCTATTGTTAAGTGTTTTTCAAATAAAATACTTTTGAACCAAGTTTCATTTCCAATTTTAAGTTTATGAATATATCCTATACAAAGAGGCTGATGAATAGTGCTACAGTAATAATCTTCTTATATATAAAAATGAATCACAAAATGTGTTGGTAAGCGCATAACTCAACAACGCCTGGACCACTTTGGCCAATTCTTTTTTTATGTTGTGTTTGTTATTGTCAGGAAAAGGTTCTGATGACATAAAAAATTAAAAATTGCGCGGATATTCCTAAAAGCACGGGTTTGGGAATGGAAACTAAGAAACTACTGAACAGATTTCTATAACCCTTCCTGCATTAGTATTGCTACTTTATCCCCCTCCATTAGTCATTTAGAAGATTCCTACAGGAACGGGGTTGGGAACGCAAACTTAGAAACTGCTGGACTGATTTCAAAAATTCTTTCGTCATTAGGATTTACCACATAATACCAAAGTTAAAATGATTGTTTTTCATCCCCAAGTTCCCACTTAAGAGGCAAAACGAGAACCTTAAAACTACAGACCCAAGCAACGCCGGATGGCTCAGCTAGTCTCAAATTACTTTTTCTTCAGTGTATGGTACTCATTATTCTTTTATTCATGTTATTAAGTTCATTCAATATATAATGTTGCTTAGTTAGTTTTTAAAATAATGGATTGGAAATGCCCCCTGCTCGTTGATGTATATGCAGAATTTTACCAAAAAAGTGTTCATCTGTTCATTTACTGCTTCGAGAGTTGAGCCAGGAATAGCCGGAATTATTTCTTGAATGGAATTTTTAAGCTCATCTGAATCTTCTGGCTTTGCTTTTTAGATTTCTTATTCGCAAAAATCCCACAAGAAAGAGTCTGGCGAAGTAAGGTCAGGTGAGCTGGGGGCCAACGGATACGTGGGTTTTTTGGATATCAGCTTATTAAGAAATTTTCCTCACAATTCTGTCATTACAGGCCGGCTATGTGAGGAGTTGCACCATCTTGCTGATTTGAAAAAAATGCTCTTTTGGTGTAGTGGTGTATAGAAGAACTGTATCTCAACATCTTCAACAAACGGTTTCCAGTAACCGTAACGATGTGACCGTTTTCTTCGGCGAAATGGGGCCCGACAATGCAGTGTGATGAAACTGCACACCCCAAACTGTGACACGAAAAGGATGCAATTCCTTTTTGTCGAATATCTGAGGATTGAAAGCACTCAATTATTCGAAAATTTTGCTTGTTAAAATCAAAATGAGCTCGTCAGACCGAAAAAGACAGTTGAACATGTCTCCATTCTCCTCCACCATTTGAAACATCTTCTGGCTAATTCGGCAAGTCTGCTGTGTTCAGTTTGTTGGCCATTTGAGTTATATGTGGGAAAGAGTCCAAATCAATGTGCATAATTGACAGCAATGACTGTATGCTGATACCCATTTGACAGGGCACTCTTTAATTGCTGTGTAGGCAGTAGCTACAGCAGCGATTGTTTCCTCCGTTCGACCTGAAGGGTTTCAGTGGTTAGATCCTCTTTATTATCAAGTCTCCTACTCGGGGGATTACTGCCAAACGTGCTCCTTTACTCTCTTTGAACCGGAATTGCAGTGCGTTGTATCGGTGGACAATCCAAACTCTTGTTTCAATGTCTCAGTTATCCCTTTTTGCTCTAAGAACCAATCTGCAATGGCGGCTTTCATCAGCAGCCCTGTACGCCTGAAATTAGAAACTGAAAGGAAAACTTTTGATGTACAAAAAAGGGAGATTTTTTATAAGCGTGTCAATTTTTGTAATCAGAAATACTTTTAGGGTCTTAAATCGTTTCCAAGCATATTTTCTGAAGATTTGAGGTGCATAGCTTTATAACTCAACTTGCGGTTAAAAATAGGGTCATTTTGCCCCACTTCGTAGCGTCAAAAGTAGACCAACAGAAGAGCTGTGATTACTACTTTGAAATCACTAGTTGTGTTGAACGAAAAGAAAAAGTAGATGTTAGATGGTGAATAAAGCGTGGATAAGGCGTTTGTTTGACTAGAGCTCTGCATTCAAGTTGACCTCAGTCTACTTGGCCTGAATTCCATAACGTTTACGGCGACTATTGGTAAGACGATAGTAATAATGCCATTCTCCAATCGCTGAAAGTGAAGTTATTTGAAACAATCGACGATAGATGATTAAACTATAAATCGTGTTTTGTGGTGCCTGTGACGTTAAAGATAGCATGTCTGCGCTGCTTGTTACATGGGAGGTTTGCGGTTCGAAACCCAGGAACATAACAGAAAAGAATGTTTTTTTGCGGATATCACCTTTCGGGAGGATGTGGCAAGTTCCCCGGGAGTAATGCACACTGCCATGGAAAACGCTTTCTAACCAAGTCGTTCGTAATCGGCATAAAATTGGAGTTCCTTGAAGTGCGTTAGGTCCCGATGTTTCCAAGGCTTTGTTGTGTAGTAGTGTTCGGTTTGTTAAATAAAAATATAGTAAGAAATTGCTCAGCACTTAACAAGAACTCAATTTAATCTTTAAAATGATATTTCACATAACAGCCTCTTAATTAGCCCTTTGGTTTTTTGTGTAATCAAAAAGTCTTTATTCTAAATTTACATATTTCTCACTCAACTAGAAACATCTTTAAAACCTTTTGAAAAATCTTATAAAGATCAAAAAGATTCCAAAACTGGTGATCTTTATTTGCTCTCAAAATGAGTATATTCATGACTCTTTACTTCATGCAGTTGGGTACTCCACTTTGGTGCCCCTTTGAGTTTTATCAATCCATTTTTAAATGTTTAAAGAGCGACAACTCTTATAAAATTCGCACTTAAAGCACCCGATAAGCGACAATTGTGTTGCTTGGGTTAACTTCCCTAGTTTTCTTACAATCTCCAATTTTTCACAATAGTCAAAAAGCCACTCTGGTGCTCGTTAGACAAGTTTGCCATTTTAAGCCTAGCTCTTTGTCTGAACTCAATGCTATCCTAGGCTGCTTGTTTTCACGATCTACAGTAAGCTCTCCGACTGAATGTTTTTTGCGTTGCTACAACTCAAGACTGGTGTCCATTGGAGGGATTTCTATGATATTGGCGTGAGACCGCGTGACTGCACATTTACTCGTAGTGGTTAGAAATCGTCTGTTTCTTTTCATCATTTTTACAACCAGAGGCCTGTAACACAAAGCAACAAGTCTACAAGCCAAAAGTCACTTGTGAGATTATGACAATTACACTTGTTGGAAAACACCTGTTTCTTTTAGACAACTTTTACAACCAGAGGTTTGTAACACAAAGCTACAAGTCAAGAGCAACTTGTAAAAACATGTCCATTACACATTAAAAGATCAAGCAGACTTGTAGCTCCGCATTACAGAAATGTCCTACTCTTGTTTTAATTCACTTGTATTACAAGATTACAAGTTATTGTAGTGTTGTGTTATAGACCCAAGGTTTTTTTTTAACTCAATATAAAAGCGAATAACATTTTTAAATTTGAGCTAAGAACCAATGACAGGCTAAAATTTCAAAAGAAAAACTGATTCAATTCTTTTTTCATTTTAATATTTTTGGAAATGTTGGCAACCCTGCTTCTTAAGTATTCATATTTAAAATCTTGCATCTCTCCCATATTACTAAATATCGGTTTTTTAATCGGAAAAAGAGGAAACTTATGCTAATCCAGAGCACTCACACCTAATATCCGGTCCATTGTACAACCAGGGTAGACTTCTTCCCTTTTTATGGTGCAGATGGAAAAAAGTTGTTTGTAATTTCACATAACGTCATGGACGACGGCGCCGGCGGCGGCGTCCAGATGAAACTGTAGAAAGTCCAGTAGATGTCCAGAGCGGGATTCGAACCCACGCGTCCGGCTTGTCTACTCAATACTCTACCACTGCACGATGGCGGCCCTGAAAAATAAATATCGTACTTATCTTTTAAAAGTAAGTTATTTGGATATAGAAGTGCATTGTTTTCTTTTGTTGGTGAGAAAGTGGTGGCTCCTTATTCTGAGGAAACCCACCAAACTGGTAGCAGAATAAAACACTTTATTTGTGTATTATCTTGAATTCGGTTTCGGTTTCTTGAGTGATGTGCGTGGTTCAGTTTGTCCCGTGTTCCAAACTAAGTCAGCCCTGCCCTACTATTAGCATTATGGATTCAACTAGGGTTTTCTCATTTCCCATCTAAATGGAATACATTGTATTTTGGTGCTTTCTAAAAAAGTCATAAGTGTTCTTCAACATAATAGAATCTGAAAGCTATTACTTCAAGTTCACACGTGGGTGACAATTGACCTTAAGGTCCGGAAAACATTTTTTTTTTCACCTTAAATTTTTTTGCTCTTTAAAAGTTCCAGTCTAGAAAAATATAATTAATTTTCAAATAACAATACCCTCTTTTCAAAACGGTATCCTGTTTGTGTTAACCTGTACCTACTCTTCTTCCATAGTCAACTCAAAAACATTCCCGGAAATACCTAATAATAAATAATTTCCCGAAAATCACAATTTTCCATTAAAAAGAATCAAAAATCTTATCCCACTTAAGCAAAAATGTGTCTTTTGAAATGGTATAGCGCACTTCTGTGCTCCTCAAAACTCTCAATTTCGTTGGCACATTTCTAAGTGCCCCCTTCTAACCCAACCTTTGCCACAGCAACAACTCTTAAACATGACCTAGTCAAGTGAGCGAGCTGTTCTCCAATTGAATTTCCGCATTTATATTTATTTCCACTTGACATCTATTATGTGTCATATTTTATATAGGCACATCCTTTGTGTCGTTTATCCTTGCGCCTACTTTCTTACAGACCAGTAAAAAAAAGAAAAGAAAAATAACATCAACACCAGTAAGGGAAATGGCAACTGAAAACATTTATTAATCAATTTTATACATGCACAAGGAAGGAACACAATTCGAGAGGAAATAAAAAATAAGAAAGATATTACGGGTGGTAGTGGTAGAGAGGTGAGCAAGCATCATACCCACATTCAATGTGTTCGTTCACCTCGGCTTTGCAGAGTCTTGAGTCTCAAAAGTCTATTGTACTCTTAAGTGGAATGTGTATCGACTTACACAAATACAGTTTGTGTGTGCCTACTTTACAGGGACCCCTAATCGAAAGCAAATAATAAATTCATTTTTTTTTATTTGATTTATCACTTTTCGTTGGGCGCCATTTTTCTATCCGCCTTTAGGATGGGATAAGTTTTCAGTCACCAGGTAGGTGGGTAAGTGGGTTTTTCTTTTTTTTATTTTCTTTGAAAGGCACTCACTCATGGAAGAGAGGAGAGTATAAAGAAAATTGATTCACATCCTATGAGGAAGTATATATTTGCAAAATATGCATAATTCGTCAGAAGGATTTTTGCAAGATATTTGAAAAAATAGAAGGTGATGATGAAAGGATTGCGAAAGGGAAGGTATACCATTTCCCTGTTTAGTGGAACAGGATGCCATCCATAAAAGGAATTTACAAACTTTTCATACAATGTCTGGTCGGTATAAGCAATCAACTGGCACTCAAAAGCAGTTGTATTTTTCACACGAAACACGTATTTGGACAAAGGATGTGCATGTGCTTGAGCAGTATGTAATCCAAAGAGAGTTTGTCGCATGACAACTACAGCTTACCACTTTTAATTTATTTCATGTTTGTTTCATGTAATTTTAATGCTTTAAGAATTTTGACGAATAGGAAAATATTGGATTTCCTCATGAAAAATATTTGATCTCAATCGTTCTACTAAGAAGGATAACATGGAGCTTAGTGTTGACAATGAAAGTACCCATTTTCCAAGAATTCAATCTCATCTTCATACAGCAGATGTGCTTTGAACCTTAAGCCCAATACGAGCTGAAACCTCCACATCCAACATCAGCAAGTCATTTTATTTTAAACTTATTCGATGTGAATGTGTAGTAAAAATACAAAAACTTCTCAACAATAGTGAAGATGTATTAGTTATATTAGTATATAACTGATGCCAGCAAAAAGCAGTGGGTGAGAATCAAACAACAAAAAACATTATAAATGACATCAACAGAGGACGAAATGAATTCACTCAAGTTCTTCTTACCTAGTGTTTTCTATGCCAGTGGCGGCAACGACCAACAACAACTATGCAATAATAATAAAAAGTTTTCGAAAAATCCAGATGGAATGTGAGTGAATAAATGAGCCCCAGTTTGCCTCATCTATCAATGGTCCTTAAATAATGAGGATGGGTATATAATAATTCGCAGAAACTTTTTCACCTACATATTGCGTTGTGGGAAACTTTAATGGAATATTAAGGGGAGGTTAGGTATGTACGCACCTATGACTGCATGTTAAGAATCTTTATCTACCTAAGAAATAAAATTTGAAAAAATTCATCCGACTGTTTTGACTTCTGAGTTAGGTTCATATTTATTCAAAAGAAGTTTTTAGAATTACATAAATAGAAAGTTTGTTGGGCGCGCCGTGAAAAAATATTTTTGCGATGAGCACTGATTTTGAAATGATTTGTCGTAAGTTAAAAAAAAGTTTCTGGGTAAATATTTTCCGTTTATACATTTAAATGAGTTCTTAAGCCATTGGCCAATGAGGAGTCTTGTCAGATGAAAGTTTATTTGAATTTTTTTTTTAAATAGAAACTGTGGATATGAGAGCCTTGTATTTAACATTTCCTTTAAGAAATAAAACGACTTTACTAGTGGAAGAAAGAAATTACTAGTGGAAAAAGAAATAAGAAAAGAAATAAGTACGACTTTAATAGTGGGAAAAGTATATAGGAAAACACACATCTATTATTTCCCTTTCAAGAAAGAAAAATACACCACTTCTCGGATTGATGAACCGAGCAAGACTACTTTTGTCTCTTATTCTATAGTTTTTTGTTTTATAATTAGCGCACACATCATGGGGTTGCCCTTACAATAATTTAAGACACAGTGCAAGCTTTTAGGGAAATTGGAGAGGGTTCAATAGGAGACACCAAGACACACTACTTTTAAACTTTTGTGAGTTGTAACTACATTCGAGTAATGTGACTATAAAATGAATCTACTGACTATTCGTCCGAAGATATGCTCAAGGTAAAACTGATGAGCATTCCTAGCGGGGCGGGTGTTGCGGCTACATTGTTTCAAGGGAGGAATGCAAAATGCTATTTTACTAGAGCACTGTTTAAATCAAAAGCGGTACTAGAGTACTAGAGAGAGCAGAGAGCAGAGAGCAGAGAGAGAGAGAGAGAGAGAGAGAGAGAGAGAGAGAGAGAGAGAGAGAGAGAGAGAGAGAGAGAGAGAGAGAGAGAGAGAGAGAGAGAGAGAGAGAGAGAGAGAGAGAGAGAGAGAGAGAGAGAGAGAGAGAAAGACTGGTAACGTTTCGACGATGTTCAAGAGAATCAATCAATTCTACAATAACCTATTGAGTAGACACAAAAATGTTTGAGAGGCGCCTGACCAAATATGCGAATTACACTCTAGTTTGGACGAATGTAGGCTTTATAAATTGTACCCAGATCATAAGGGGTGAAGAATTTCCTGCATTGTTTTAAGAAACCTAAGAACTTTGCAGCACTTTTGGTGACTTCAAATATGTGGTCATTCCAACGAAGATCATCGTTTACCTACATACCAAGTGCTCACAGCTTTTCGGTTTCTTGGATGCAGGTACCATTCATGGATAATGGCAGTAGAAGATTGTTAAGCTTCAACGACAAATGACAACATTGTTTCCGAAGCATTGAATTCTATTCGACTTTTAAGACCCCATGTAACAATGCTGTCAAAGTCAGAATTTATACTTATCATACGCAACCGTACCAGTTCCACATCCGAAGAGCAGGGACATGAATCTCGAGACAAAATTGAAAAGCTGAAGGCTGAGTCGTCAGCAAAACGATTGAGAGGATTAGAAGTTTCAGACAAGAGATCGTTTATGAAAATAAGGAAGAGAGTCGGAGACAAAACGGAGCCCCGGGGCACACCAGCATTTATGAAATGGGTATCAGAATTAAAACCATCCAATACAACTTGTATTGAACGGTCGGAAAGGTAGTTTTTAATCCAACGAAGAAGCGACTCATTTTCGATAAGAGAGCCTGATGCCAAATTCTATCAAATGTCTTTGAAATATCAAGCGCAATAATCTTACTTTCTCCACCAATGTGGAACCAATATAAAAATTGGTTCCACTTTTCGGTGAGATAAGGCATCAAATCACCAGTTGACCTTTTGCTACAAATACCGTACTGTCGGTCATTGAAAAGCTTTCGTTCTTCAAGACATTTTATTGGCTGACGATTTATCTAAGTTTCCATGAACTTGTAAAGAAGGGACGTTAATGCAATTGGAGGGTAAAAGGAAAGGGAGGGAGATTCGTCTTCTTTAGAGAGACTTCAATTGTAACTGCATTGCTAGGCCACTTCAAAACACGAATGGTCTGATTTGCCATTAGTACAGGTTAGGTTAGGTTAGGTTAGGTTAGGTTAACTCACTTAGGTCCGTTGGGCCCATTGTGGTACCACGATGGATCTAATGTATCTTTATCCTAATGGAACCATTTTGAGCTTACAATGAAGAGTGCGAGACACAGAGTGTCGATGTGAGTAGGATCACTAGAGAAACACGAACTTAGGTGAATCCTACGTTTATGAGCTAAGGCGGGGCATAAACAGAGAAGGTGGGGAATGGTCTCCTTCTACTCCTCATTCATACAGCTTTTGAAAAAAGCATTTGAGGCGACTCCTAGCCTTCCAAGAAAATAGTGTCTTGTGATAACAACTATCGTCGCATCGCACCAATGTGTATTTTGAGCAATCAAGCCGTTCGATCGCTTAAGATCTAGTTTGGGCCACATTTGTTTCGTTGCGTTACACGTTAAACTAGTTGACCATCTCAGATTTATTTTCTTGTGTGCTTGAGTAAGAGTTTGTATGTAGCGATTAGTATGCCGAAACTCTCCGTTATCTCACTTGATAACTTAAATAGAAAGTATGAATCTGACGAGTTCCACCAGCTTTTTCTGTTGCGAACTTTCATCCTTGATGTTTTTTGTTTTGTTTTTTTAAATAAGTATAGTACTTGCTGAGCCGCCCGGTGTTGCACGGGTTTTAAGGATAACCTCTTTAAGCGAGACAGACTCAACTTGAAGGGAATTTCTTTTGACCAACTTAGTAAAGCATTGAGACTCTCAAAAAGACATGTAAGAAGCTTTAGATCTTATTAGACAAGTCGCTTAAAATAAATTCAGTTATAGTTTAAGCGAACATATCACCCAATTTGAGTTTAAACTTCCACTGTGGAACCTTATTAGCTGTAAAATGATACCTCACATGATAATGTAAAACCTATTTTTAACTTTTCAAAATTTAGTTATCAACGCGGCGTACCCCACAGGCGGATCACTAGTGTGAAACGGAAAAGTGGGAGAGTTGTGATCGCTTTAAGATCACTACTCGTAACGCCGGAAATGAAAAAGAAGTTATCAAGAGAAATAGCTGTACCAGACCTGTAGTTTAATGGTTAGCATGTCCGCTTATTTCGTGAGAGTTCGAGGTCTGAATGGAGAAAAATTCTATTGTTTTTGGACAGGTGCGTCGGCTCATGAAAAGCATTTTCTCACTTAGTTGTTTCGAATCTGAAAAACTTGGTTTCTGAAGTAAATAGGACTTGGTGGCTTCCCGAGCTTTGTTGTGCTACCCATTTGAAGTCTACAAAGGAGCTGTTGGTCCCTGAAATTTGTTAGAATCTAAGGATCCCCGAGTTTTGTTGTACAACTCATTTTTACTTCTTGAAAAAACCTATTATCTAAATTGAGCTAACAGTTTCATTCTTATCAATCTTCAAATTAAGCTCTAGTTTGCTTTTCCAAAGTGTGGTTCTCTGCCTTCCAGAATGACTGAACGTCTTGGATGAGGTCACATTCTTGCATACTTGAGTCTCCTTAAATATGAAATATTGCATTTAGTTTATACTGACTTGACTTATACGAATTTGGACGAAGTTGATGAATCAGATTTTTATAAACCATGAATTTCGATGGTTAATTGTCAAAGGGAGTGGCTTTGATTTGACTTCAAATCAAATCTCAAAACTTGAGCTCTTTGTAGGCTCGTTGTTACTTAAAACAGTTTTCTCTAAATTCATATTCGACAATACGCAGTAGATTTCATGGTGTCTAGCTCGATGATGGTAAATCTATCTGCAAACCCCTTGGTGGCTTAAGTGCTGTTCACAATTCACACGATAAAAAAAACCCCGACAATGCAAACACATTTAATGGATCCTCCTTTTAACAACTTTAATACTTCAACAAAAGTATCTATAAAATCAAATTATTTGGCAATTAAGCTTTACGAGGCATCACTGCTGACAGAGAACATGTTTGCAAAAATAAATAAACACAAATAAAAAAGAGGATTATTCCTTGGGCAATGACGCACATCCTGTTCTATTCAATTACGTTTTTGTTCTCATCTCTGCTGGGTAATGGTGAGCATCTGCCATCTTTACTCTGTTTCGATAACCAATTTTTTGTGTTTGTGTCCACCCACGTGCAGCTACTTTATGTGTGTTTTTTTTTCAAGTCGAAAGCATTGCTCGATATCTACAAATGTTTGAATTGCTAACACACGGTGGTTTTTATGAGTTTTTTTTTACGTAGAATTCTTTTTTCAACTGCGAACAAAATTTTGAAATGAAAGCAATCATCCTTCATGAAGTCAACCAGTAACAACACCTTGTCTGTATAGCCACAAACTCAATTCATCTGAATTCAGTGAGTGTACAAAGGAACAAAAAAAAAAAATCAACTTTGCGTATTTGCATGATTTATTATTTAGGTCAATCAATTATTTGCTAGAAAGTGTATAATCCATATTATTTCCATTTCCATTGAATATTCATAGAAATTTCCACCCTAGATGATGACTGACCCGAAAAATAATCTCCGAGTGCGAGATAAACTTTAAAATTCAACTGTCCCAAACAGCTTATTGAAAAAAAGTAAAAAAAAAAGGAAGAAGAACGAACAACTTTCGCATCCCTTTTAGTCATTTCAGTCGGTGAGTGATGCGAGAGTATAAAAGTATACAAAAAAAGAGAAAGAAAAGAATTCATAAAAAGTGGAGCACATAAAACGCAAAATGTCAACACGTATGAATGTATTGTTTTCTGGGTGTCAAGAGATTTGTTATGCCGAACCCGAACCCCATTTCAAAGTCAACCCAGTGATGAAATTGATTCTTGAAAAACGAAAAGGTGTAGGTACACCTTTACGGTTTTATATTATTTCACCACCTTAGCCATGTGAACGATTGAACGACAGATTGTGAATAATGTCATTTACACCGCAATTTAAGTTTGGATACAATTTGAAGGGTATACTACACTTTCTGGCATAAAGACATCACTTGCCAAAGTGTCATGTGGTACATGGTAGGCAGAAGGAAAAAAAAAAAAAAATACCAGATGAGCGTTCAGGGAATACAAAATACAATTTTGCTAGCGATTATTTGTCCTTGAAAAGGATCAATATCGACTGATTGATAATAATGAAACGTATGCGGTTGTGTGGTTCTCTGACAGAAAGAGATAGAGGTAAAGCGAGTTAATCCAAAACTTTAACCGTAACCCTTTAACCCAGATACATTGTAACACTTAACGTTATATCAACCCTTCTTGAATTTACCTGTTCAGACGCCTCTTTTGTCATGGTCGAACGGCAAGCAACAAAAACCAACCCAAATAGGTCAAGTATAATTACTAAAGTTTTTGTTGTGTTGGTACAAAGGACAGCAAAATAAATAGAGTGTTGTGCAAAACAACGTTCACTGACACAAGAAAGACTACCACATAGCAAAAACCATTTTGTTTTTGAACCAATGTCCTTATTTTTACTTAAGTTTAGATAACTATCGTCCAATCGTCTTTCGTCGATGGTATCTTCAAAAGATGTAACTTCGCATTTAGCGATTTTTAAAATAGCCAGTTTGCTATCGTCTTATACATTTTGGCGACTTTTTCATGTTTTCAGGGGCGTTTTTTTTTTAGATTAGACTTAAAAGCTACAAAATCCATTTTGATTTGAAATGTCGGTAATTGTGATGGTTTTTTATTTGAAATAATGAAATACTCTGTTAGAATCAAAGACCAAGTAAAAGTTCTGAATGATGAATGTTTTTTTTAGGACTGGGATATTTTAATTTTAAATAATTATTATGTTAGCGCATAGCTTTAATTTTATTGCAAGGGCTACTAAACTTATACAATGGTTTTCAGTCACGTCTTACACAGAGGAAATAAACAAATGTCACGTTTTTTTTCATGTAAATTTTAATTAGCTGTGTGTGTCTTTCACTATCTTTTTGATAAGTAAAAGATATGCTTTGTTAATTGACTTTTGAACTATGTTTGGTGTTTTTAATATCCTTGCTGTTCCGGGATGTAAGACTTAGGCGATGTGTGAGACCATTGCCCGTAGGTTTTTTTATTTATTTAGCTGAACTACGTACTTTTTTTGACAGAAGTTTAGGATATGGGTGTTCTGTTCTTACCTTAAACCAAATAGAATCCTTGTTTTTAATGAATTTATGGATTACATAGGCTAAAAAACGAATTATTCAGTTACAACAGGAAGATTTTTGGTGAAATTTTTTCTTAGGCACATTTTATACTCTGCCAGTGAAAAAATAACTGCCCGTAGTGTCGAGAATATTGCTGCCGCTGAAGCTTCAGTTGCAGAAAACCCAAATGTGTCTCTCACACGTCGTTCTCAAGAGTTGGATATCTTTATAACGTCGGCGTCGCTGTGGCGAATTTTACGTAAAGTTTTTGGCCTTCATCGTTACAAGATTAAATTGACGCAAGAACTGAAGCCCCTTGACCAGAAGTGTCGTATGATGATGAAAATGATTTGGATTTTCATCGAAAAATCATCTTCAGCGATGTGGCTCATTTCTGACTGAATGGCTTCGTCATTAAACAAACTATGCGGCATTTGTCAGGCATCAATCAACAAGTATTACATGAGTCATCATTGCATCTCAAAAAAATAACGGTTGGTGTGGTTTATGGGCCTGTGGCGTCATTGGGCCGTACTTCTTCCGTGATGATCAAGACCGGCACGTTACTGTGAATGGGGATCGCTTCCGTTCAATCATAACCGAATATTTTTAGCCCCAATTAGATGATATGGGCTTGGAGGACATGTGTTTCCATCAGAACGGCCCCACAAGCCACACAGCAAATGTCACAATAAATTTATTGGAAACTAAGTTTGGATAACGTGTTATCTCGTTAAATGGTCCAGTCGCTTGGCCGCCTTGGTCGTGCGATTTGACGCCGTTAGACTTTTTCCTGTGGGGCAATGTTAAGTCTATGCCAACGCGACGATTGATGAACTTCGTACGAATATCGAACGGGAAATTGCAGCAGTATCGGCCGATTTGTGCTTGAAAACCGGCGAAAATTGCGTTCAGCGTCTGGACTTCTGCAAATGTGCACCTGGTGGCCATGCAAATGAAATCGAGTTCCATATCAAACGTACTATCACAGAAAAAATATTTCATGACGCTTTCTTCGACAATTTGTATTAACATCCTCCTTGTGCGAATTCCACTGTTTTAGTCAGGAAGCTAATATTTCTGCTTTGATTTTAGGTAGGTTTTAGTCTCTCAGTAATTTAAAAGATGTGGTTCAAAGATACTGATTCGGGTAAAAATTAGCTGAATCCGCTACAACCAAACATTTGTGGTAACGGCAGCTGTTCAACCGGTTTTGAACGGGAAGACACAGGAAAATGTTCACTGTGGGGTACAGGAGCGGTTGTTGATGGTTGATCTGTGTTCTGAATATTCTATGCTAGTAGCAATCATTGATGTGATTAGTGTGCTCCCTCCACATTCTTGGTATGTACTGCGAACTTCATACTTAACTTTTTTCTCTCCTCGATACCAAGATGAGGAAAAATAGCACCCATATATGAATATAGGTACATGTTTCTTGTAAATTCGTTACACATCGTAATTTGTTTTACTATTGGTATCCTTGCAAGTAATGATGTACTCTCTTACCTTCTAATGTGTTTTTGCATTTACTACACGAGAATTTGGTGCCCACCGCCTCTTATTTTGTCTTGACTTTCGAATAGTAAGATTTAAATAAGCTTTATAAGCTTCACAGAGTTTAATATTTGTCAAAAAACTCAATTTTGTAGCTCTTACTTTAATGAATTCACTATAAATGTAACAAAAAGATTTTATGTTATTTTTACACGTTTTGAAAGCCATATTGGACGCCACGCAACAAAGAATGGCGTCATTTCTTGGTTATACTCGCTTGCATACTGCCCAGACTACCCATCGATTCCCCCTTCACGCCCTTAATCTCCCCGCAACCACGCCTAATGTGGGTGTGTGTGTTCCTCACACGTTCTGTGAAAATCGTAAAATATTTATTTTTCATTGTAAAAGATACAAAAGCAAACTTTATTTGCTATGAATATTGACTTGTGTTATCCTCCAATAAAACTTAAGCAATTTTTGCATATTTTACTTATTCTGGTGTGTTTCAGGAATCGATCTACCAGTATTAATATCAATTTTTTAATTAATTCTTTTAGGAAACTATTGAAAATGAAATAAGCCACTTTCCATTACATACTAAATTGTTTTTAAATGTTAATAATTTGTTTTTTAATAAGCATTCTAGCTTAAGTTCATTTGAGTCAAGTCTCAAAGTTAAGGTCTTGAAAGAAAAATCCAGTTTTTTTCCTTTAAATTAAAGATATTTTTTCAGTTTTATAAATAAATCACTGACCTTATTATTTTTTAGCTAAACACAGAAAAATAATATTTTCAAATTGAACTAAGCCACTTCCTACCACATACTAAGGTGATTTTGAAAGCTAATAATTTGTTTTTTTTTTGTAAACATTTTAGTTAAAGTTAAGCTTAGTCAGTAACTGGAAAACCCACAAATTTAGGATTTCTGGAGAAAAGTAGCTTTTGTTTTATTTTAATTTCTCGAAAACTAAAAAAATATCTTAATTATCTGTTTATCTATTGTAAGTATCTGTTTTCGAGCATTGTTTGTTCAACGGGGGAAAAAGTTAAATTTCACTAAATAAATTGTCAAAACTATAAATTTTTCTTTAAAGAAACTGCCCCTTCCGTCTAAAATAAACCTGTATGTGTTCTATAAGATTCTATAATCCTAATATCAAAAGTACAAAGCTATTTACATCAATAAATACAAAATACTAAATGAAAAAAGAAAAAGATTGAAAAGAGGGCCATCTAAAATGTTTACTTGAAACACAATCTGGCCATTTACAAACTTAAACGACTTTTTAGTGGGTGTTGCAGTGGTTTGAGTTGAGACCAACCGTGGCAATTGTCTCTCTATAATCTCTCACAATTATACGTACAAAATGGCACCCATCAGATTGGACTTTGTTATGCAGTCAGGGTGAGCAAAACTTTAATTGTGTTGAATTTTTTGGGGTTCACCTCGGCACAAAGAAAAAATAATAATTCTTGGCAAACTAACTGTTTTTATTGTTTTTGCAAAATAGTTCGAAGACGACAATGAATGGCATTTAAGATTTAGACTGGGTTTAGATTTTTTATGTCGGGATGAGCTTATGCAGCTCTGTGCACTGCTGTGCCAATTTGAAGCCTATTGTGGCAACCCATACGTAGCTTCAGAACAGACTTTTTGCTCCTTAATTGGACCAGAAATTAATGATCCTCTGCGGGTGAAGGGGTTTGAGTTAATCTGAGAGAATAATCTTGTAATCAAGCTTTCGAAAGCTAAGAACAGCTGTACATAATGTGATAATGTGCAGATATGTTTCTTCACTTTTGAAGCTTTTGGGTTTGCAGTTTGGCTCTTCTGCCAATCTTATTTGAAGTAGATGTTTTTTATATAGGAGAGTGGTCGGTAAGTAGTCCGGTCCAATTTATTAACAGTTTTCCTGTTGAATTTCAATTGGAATTTTGATATTTTTTTTGGGTATATTCTGACAAACGAAAAGTTTTGAACGGGTAACCAGAGGAGTTACGCCAAACTTTATATAGACTCTTCTAGCAGGATGTTGAATGGTATGCTAATGTTCTTCATCTGAAAAGGAGTTTAAAGACCGGCACACATTTTTGTAGGTCTCACAAGATATGGTTGAGGGACATGCCTCTGCCCTCGGGGGCCTAGAGCTCTATTGAGTCAACCAATATATTTTTTGCTCACATTTTCATTACTTTCCGCACATTTTTAACTATGAAAACCAATTAAAATCAGCCTTATTTTAACCGAGCGAATAGTACAGAAATTAAAGATGTGAAGAAAAAGCAACATAAAAGCAGAACGACAGAAGGACACCTCGCCGTTAAGCTTTCAATTTTGTATTAATTTCATTCTGCCTCCCAGCACTTTGCCTTCCCCGTCACTGGATTTTGAAAGTTTTAATGATAAACCATAAGTCTATATACGTAGTATCAGTGATTTATTTCACCAAGTTCTATTGATTAACGAGCACATTTTCATTTGTCTGTTTTTTTCCTGCTTCTTCCTTTTTTCAATTTATCTGCACTAAATCGCAGTGACAATCCTATGAAACTGATGATTAGACATTCTTTCTTCTTTCTCGTCTTATCCCCTTCCTGCTAGCACAACTGTTTAAGGACGAAAAAATTCCAGTCATGTGTATTATTATCTGGTTCGCAATTTCTCCATACCCATACTACACATACCATGGACAAATATATACTCAACTGTGATTTGCAGATTATTGTGGTTTCCTCTACGAATATTTTTGGATGAAGAAGGACATAATAGTACGAACATAGCCTTACCGTTCATGGCAAGTAAGCAAGTGTGTATATGATATGTAGAAGTATATATGTCTACCCTATTTCGACCATAGTCCTTCACCCAATTTGCCGTATTAACATTAAAGTCCATCACAACCTTAAGTAAGTTTTAGTTACGTACATCAATGTCATCCTTGTTCGGGCAGAAGAAAAGTTTTGACATCTCTCATTTCTACCCATGATGGCCGCCGTCTATTTTCGGCTGGAGTATATTGAGGATAATGACAGGCCACTATTAGATTTCCGCACGAAACTTCTAAAAATTTGCAATCAGCTGAATAAATATTTCAAAAAAGTTGTGCATATTCGCACGTATAGTCAAAGTGAGGAATCATTTCAGTTGTGTGTCTTATGGGCTTACCTTAATTTTTCTTGTGTTTTTTTTTTGGGACTAGAACTATTAATTTTTTTTTTTCACTCTAATCCTGCTTTCATGTTTTGATTGTTATTATTATCACAATTATTTTTTTTTCTTTTTACTAAGCACACCAATTCTTTATTTCGTAGCAAGGGTTCACTTTGATGAAGTGAAATGGAAAGGGTTACTGGTTACTGGATGCTTGGACATTGTTATGAATACATGATGAACCCTTGTTTTGGTCCTTCATTACCTAATGAAAGGGGAATTAAATTTGATGAGTGTAATGAACAATGAGCTTAGTAGAAACGTTAACGACGATTAGGGATTATTACGTAAAAATTGTCTGTAATTTTTGGTGAAGTTTGGTGAAGGTAAAAATTGTTTATTCAACGAGTCTCACGAACTTTTTGGTCATTAGTAAGTGTCGTTACTTGTAAAATTAATTCTAAATGGAATTAATGATTTAGAGGCTGAATTTCACTTACCCACTCTAAAATGTACCAGAGCTGTTTATGCTATAGCCTTGAACTCCCTCAAACCGTACTTTTGCACGTATTGGTAAACAGGCCTTTTGTTTCCGAAGGTGTCAATTATTTTTTTATTTTTGCAGAAAAGTTTAAAAAAAAATTTATTAAAAAACCACAAGGAATATTGGGAAAAGATATTTACTGTGTGGTTAACACCCAAAATCACTAGAAAGCTAAGGATTTAACGGTGTTCCAGACTCCACTATTCTCTAAATGTTGTTGTTTACAAAACAAAAATGATAAATGCTATTCCAAGTAATGCATTCCACTTTTACTGGTACTCCTTCTTTTTCTTTTTACTTTCTTCTTACTGCTTCATACAAGTGATCTGCTTGTGGTGTACTCTTCGTTGAACTTGGAATGCATCAGCAAATCTGCCGGTTTTGGACTGTCCCATGGCTGAGGCTACCCAAATGCAGAATTCGTTGCAATTGACTGTACCATTATTGCTATGGTCTGCAATTTCTTTTTTCCTTCGTGATCGTGTCTGTACTTTTTGTATGGTATTATCCTTTTCACAGGGCTCTCTGGATCTGTCAAATATAAAAAATAAATAAATAAATAGGGTGGCGCAACAGAGCGAGGAGCCCCTCGGCCTAGCGCATTTCTCACAACCATGCCTTGTGAGGGAATGGAGGGGACCTAAATTTTTTCGCAGGTTCCGAACGTCTAATTGAGAATGCACTTTTCATGGCAATGAATTTACTAACGGAGGACTTGCCAATTCCTCGCCAAAAGCGATACCCGTGGAAAAACATTTTTGCATTTTGCCTCTGCTGGGATTCGAACCTCGAACCTCTGGGTTAGCAGGTGGACATGCTAACCATTACGCAACGGGTACAACAAATATAGTCCAAATTATTATTTGTTCGATTTTCTAACAGTTTGACAGTAACATCATAAGACAAAACTTGACAAATTTCTAATCATTTAGCCAAAATGTTATTTTGAGGCTTCTTAGACGATCAAACTTTATTAATCCCGATTCATCCCAGTTGCTGCATACTAAGACTCTTCCTTTATGTACATTTTGCAACATTGTTTTTGCTGGACGTACAATACTAAGCAGAGTATTCACTTAAAATTAGGGTGCATTTTTTATTACAAAATATGTGCGAAACTTTCCCGCTCTTTATCTACCCAACTTTTACTCGATGATTGATGTCATCATTACAAGTTGCTTCAGTACTAAGTGATGCCAGATATTTAAACTTTTTACATTTCGATAGCTGATTTTCATTCAAATAAATGTCTCAATTGTGAAATAGGCTTGTCTGAATCAGAAAACCGACAACACAAGTACTCAGTCTGTTCGGACTAAAACGGAGTCACTATCTTCTTAAATTTTTACCCATACACTTAGGGCCAGTTGCTCAATCGAATCATAAATTTAAGTTCTACATAAAGTTCTACTTTAGTATGGGGATTTTATGTAGAACTTAAGAATTGCGGAACGTCTCATACAAAACTGAAAACTTTATGTAGAACTTTAATTTATGATTCGATTGAGCAACTGGCCCTTAGTTCTATTTGCAGGGATGTAGGTTGTAGGATCCTTACATATGATGACTCTATCTTCAGCAAATAGTAAGTTGAACTTTTTGGTGCTTTGTAATTTATATTACAACAGGTAGTCAAGGACTATAGTTAAGAGTAGAGGACTCAAGATGCTTCCTTGGGGTACACCATATGTGACTTGGTGTGCTTCGGTGACTCCAGCTGGAGTTTTTGCCTTTATCACCACTCTTTCATACTCTTACCCCTCTGGAATTCCTGTAGCTTAAGAGCCATCCATAAACGAAGTTGTGGTTGTCGATCGAAGATTTTTTCGAAGTCAATAAGCAAGGGAATCACGATGATTTTTAATTAGGTTATTTATACTTTGGATTGCAGTTTTTTTTCTGTTGGAGGTTTTTAAAATACCAGCTGGAGCACTCAGACCTAAATATCGGTCCATTGTACTACCAGATAGCCAACTTCTTTCTGTTATAGTTTCCTAGATGTTTGTAGAAAATCCAAAAGACGCTGTCATGATAAGGAACCTAAGTTACCAGCTCTCACCATGTCTACGACGAGCACCCTTGCAGACATAGCGACGATTCAGGTTCTGAGAAAGCTGTCTGAGATCCTTGCCTCGCAAGTTCATCGGTTCAATTCTAGCTTTGCCGTGATGGCCTGGAACCCAAACGAGACTCGTTGAGTTAAGTCTTCCGACCGCATTCAGAGAGCACTTGCATTCCTGGATCACTATCGAAGTAGTTAGAGGGCTGGAAGGGGCCTTAAGCACATTTTTGCTGTGGCTCCAAACTCAGATACTTCTCCCCATCTAGCCAGTGTTCGTAACGTAGCTTATATTGTACTAGTTGCAAACTTTCCCGCGACAGGCAAGCATTGGTTATCAAATATAGTTTTATTGTTTTCCACAGTTGACTATCCAATACTCGTTCAATGATCTTAGAAGTGTGAGGGCTTGATCAAAGCGTAGTTATACCAATTTTGTGTATTTTCCCATCTTGTTGGTAATTTTCCCTCCATTGCTTGAACAGACCATCACCTCCATTAATTTCGTTTCGGAGATGAGAATCTTAAGCAATCTAAGCTCTGGCCCAGGACTTCTTCATTATATATTGCAACCCTAATTGAAATAAAAATTTCTTTTTCATGGAACATATTGACAGTACAAATTTTTTCGTTATTTTGCACAACTTCTAGTAAAGGTTAACACATTTAATGACTAGTACATCGCGGTTAATGCCAAGAATGTTGCGGTTGTCACTACGAGCTTATCATTTTGATAACTTGATGGAAATGAAATTAAGGCTGTGCACTTCTTATCAATAATACCTATCCAATGATACATCGATGAAGTATATTTATTGCGTATAACGCAAGCAAAAGGGTTTCATCTATTTTTTGGCCAGGTGTATTGACTAAATAATTAAGAATTGGTCATACTTGCGATTATGTAAAAGTCAAATTGTTGGAAAATCAAACAAATTACAATTTAAACTGTTTGAGAGGTCTTTTTGGTGTTTCGACACAAGGATCTTTCTCGTCGTTCAAGTACAACGAACTCAGTTGTGTGAATATAAATGAGAAACAGTATTCTTAAATTTTACATTTCGAAATTCCAATGAATTATTGTTTCCTTCTTATTCAATGGCCAGTTGATTTTCCAGTAAACGAATTAAATCATTTCAATGCTCACTTCATCATCTTTGTCTGCCCTTCTTTCTCAAGTAGTTGAGAATTCCTTACATGTAATATGCACTCATCTTCTGTGGTTGCCTTGTTTGTAGAAACCATTCATCTTCATTCACTTCGAGTGTGTACAAATTGCCTTTCAGTTTTATATAAATTTTTGCCGATGAACAAGAAAAGCTACTCCTGAAGGTAAATGCCATAAATTTACACCACCTTCTTTATTGTAACTGAACATTGAGCTCTTGCATTTGCTGAAACCTCGTTTCATTGAATTTTTAAATTAAATTAAATGTCAATGCTCCCATTCACTTTAATCTCGATTTAATTAGAATTGTAAAAGGACACAATGGCCAGGTATGCGAGTCTCTATCTCTCTACTAAGAGGGAGATATAAACACTCATACACACATACACACACACACAGATAGCCACAGAGTTTCCATCTATAGAAGGTTGACATTTTCTTCTAGTTCAATTCACCATACCTACTTCATTCTCTCATTGCCTTTATAAATCATTGTAAATGTATGTGAATGTGCTACACAGCGTGTCTATAATTTCTTATCCCCCTTGGCTGAAAGGGAACTTCTTCTAATGGCTTTACAATTAAGACAGCCCAAGGATGCACAATAAACTTTACGCTGGACGAACTCTTTAGCTTTTCTGTTGCCATTTGTATACTTGGATAGATGTATACATAGTTGGGTTAATACGAAAACGGGTTTATATTATGTACCTTCCTACCTATACCTTCAAAGTTGGCTATGAGTCCTTTCTCGAATGTATATTGATGCGAATCGAGAGACTTAGTATAATACTTTAACATCACCGGCACCGTAACATCATCAGTAGCTGGGATAAATTTCAAATCGTCTAGGATTAAACTTTTTTACAAGTTATTTTCGTTAGCTTTGTTGTCCAAGTTTTCTTTTTTTTTAATCCAAATTCAACCATCGAAACTTATTTAATTTTTAGCAACATACAAAAGGATGAGACATCGAAAGATTAAGCAGAGTACATATATTGTGTTGATGGAATGTGATTAAAATTTGATTAAAAGTTATTCCGTTTTTAATCTAAAGGAAAAGGATTGTTCATTGAAGGACTTAAAAGTTTTTAGAAGATTTCTTAAGTTTGTTTTGAGTTCAACATAGGGACATTGGCGTCCGTTAAATGTTTTTTTGTTATGTTAACATCTTAAAGAAATTTACTGCTCGTGGTACGGATGTCTGTCAAAGAGGATTTCAATGTGGGAAACCCAGAAACATTGAATTGTTTTTTCACAGGTATTATGAGGCAAGTCCTTCGAGAGCCATTACACTTCCATGAAAGGCGTTCCATAAACCGTTCGTGGTACCCGTGGTGTGATGGATAGTATGTCCGCCTGTTAATCCAGAGGTTCGTGGTTTGAATCCCAAAAGAGGCAAAAATGTATTTTCCACGGGTATCGCCTTTCGCGAGGAATTGGCAAGTCCTCCGTTAGTATTCATTGCCATGAAAAGCGCTTTCTCGATTAGCCGTTCGGAACCGGCAAAAAATTGTAGGTCCCCTCCATTTGCTCTCAGGGCATGTTTGTGAGAAACACGCTGGGCCCTGGGGCTCCTCGCTCTGTTGCGCCACCCTATTTATTAGTTGGCTGACTTGCATTTCTTGCAAGGTATGTTTGGAAGGAACGAGCTAGGCCTTCGGACTCTCCGTGCTCTGTCCTCTGTGTGCCACCATATTTGTTTATTTTACTTGACTTGTTTCCGTGGCTCAATGGTAAGTATGACTCTATGTTACGTGGGACCTAGAAGATCGACTGAACTTAAAATTATTTTTCACTAATATCACATTTTGCCATTTTGAATCGCTGAAAAATTGTATCCCCTTTTATGATTCTCATGAGTGATTGAGTGAAATGCAATTGGTCACCGCCCATCTCTATTTTTGTTGCGCTTGTCTACTTATTATTTTTTATCCTTTGCAATTTAAAGGGGTTCAACATCAACTTTGAAATTACTCTATTCTTTCAACCTTTTAAACATTTGAATATTTAACACTTAATAAAATATTTTTTCTTTGTTTTTCCTTTCAGGTAAGTCTATAAGAACTGAAATTATTTTCAAAAACCGTAAGTAAGACTAGAACTATTACTCTGATTGTAAGTGAACCACTGAATGTTCCCCAACATACGTCACGTCAATTTGTGCAAACAAGGACATACAGCTACGTTTATTTTAATTACTTCAATGAGTCAATTAGGATTAACCTTGCTGTCAGGAACAGATTGGTAAATAAATATTTCTTCTTTAGTAGCAAGTGTATGAACTTGAAGGCAATGTAAATGCAGAAAATAATTTTGCAGTCACATTGCCATGACCCAGAGTTTTGACCTTTTCAATCAGGCACATGTGTGGTTAAAGTTTTCAAGAGTGGCACATTTATCACATTAAATTTGTTCATCATAATTAAAAAAGATTGCTTAAATGACAGCGTTGGCCAAGCACATGACACGACGTTATTTTTATTTTTATTTTTTGTGTGTGATTGTGATATTTATCAATAGGCTTGCAAAAAATTATGCAATCGGCCGGCTAACAGCTTGAAATTCCTGCACTAATAGAAGAGAAAATGGCAACGGGAGGCACTAATTATGTTGACATTTCATATAATATACAAACTTCTGTTTTCTTCGATAAAATTATGGGCAGAGTCATACAGGCAGGTGTGTAAAAAGTAGTTAATTTAAAATTTAATGACAAAGCCTTCATATAATAGAATTAATTATGCGTGATGCTAATTCGGTTTTGTTTTCTCTTTGTCTGGCAAAGGGACGAGCATTTAATTTTCTGTCACTTTTATAATAAATTTGTTGATTTTTTTTGTGGTTAAAATTTAATGAAAAATGTTTTGGTTTATTTTTTTGGGATTCGGTTGAAACACGCTTAAAATGTGTGATGCTTAAAAAAATTAAATCAACAATTAATTAATTTAATAATGAAAGGTCTGATCCCCATAGTTGTCATGTGGGAGTTCGAGGTACGGACCCCAGCTACGAAAGTAATTGCAGTGTCATGAGAAGGGCTTTGTAACTTTGTCGTTCGGAATCGGCATAAATTTGTAGATCGGCGAGATACGTTAGGCCTTGAAATTTTATTTTTATTTTTAATGAACAGTTAAACATCCTTTCATTTAACTTGGTTGTGGTGTCCGTGGCGGGATGGTCAGCATTTGTTATTTTTCTTGATGGTCAAATGTTTATCTTTGCTGTACAGACAGACACCATGGATCTTGAACAGTCTGGAATTTGGGCTGTACCTCCCCTTGACCATGAACAATAAATTCTACAATTTATTGAAACCGATGCAATATGCGTGACGTATTGCAAAAATTGGCATTATTCCTAAGATGATGGAATCCATAATAATTGAAGTGTCGATTCATGGAACAACATCACATCTATCGGACCCAAAGCATGGAGTAGTCAAAGGCAAAATCACCATAACAAATCCTCTAATAAATTTCATCTTTACGAGTATTACACAAATGAATTCATAAGTGATCTTCAAACGATTGTGGTATACATTGATTTTTCAAAAGGTTCAGACTAAAATAATCACCAATTGCTAGTTAAATTTTTTCCCATTTTCGGTTGGTCTCCAAAACTTGTTCAACGGATTGAAAGTTACTTTTCATCTCGTATACTCAATACGTTAAGTTCTAGTCTTAATTTACTTGCGCAGTACAAGTTAAAGCCAGGGTACCTCAATGAAGCCACGTGGGACCACTATTATTTGTGATATTTGTAAATAGTCCACCCTCTGTGATATAAAGCTCTGATATTCTCTATACGCGGATGATGCGAAAATATCGTTTTTACACAAAAATAGTGCTGATCTCATTTAACTGGAAGTTGATTGCGAGGTTCAGTTTCTTTTCTTCAATTTATCAGATTGAGGTAATTCAAAAGCAAATTCAGGAATCTAAGCATCAACATAAATTAAATTTCCATATATATTTTTTTTTGAATCTGTGAAGACATGCGGTTCGCAATGGCCTTCAAAAAATAACTTTTATTGACTTATACGTTGTAGAATGGGTAAGGTCCATCGAAACAGTGCGCAAAAGTTCACTTTAAAATTTTAGGTATATAAACAAAAATTCATTAGATAGACGTTATTTCTAGAAAAAAAATGCAATCTTGTTTTACTTTTATTTTCTTCACTATTTAAGTTTAGAGATCAAAGTTGATTAGTTGTGAGGATAAAACAAATAAATAAATAGGGTGGCGCAGCAAAGCTAGGTTCCCCTGGGCCTAGCGAATTTCTCATTACCGTTCCTTGTCAGAGGGGACCTGTAATTTTCTGCCGGTTCCGAACGGCTAATCGAGAAAGCGCTTTTCATTGCCATGAATTTACTATCAGAGGACTTGCCAATTCCTCGAGAAAGGCGATACCAGTGGAAAAACATTCTTGTCTCTGATGTTGGGATTCAAACCACAAACCTCTCGGTTAACAGGCGGACATGATTATAATCACGCCACGGGTATCATGGGTTGTGAGGATGGTTTTTGTCGAAGGCTGAGTTGAACTAAGCGGATCCAGGGTCTTCTAAAGAAGCAGCAAAATCTTTAGATTTATTGAAGATAGGTTTACTTTCGAGTTTTAAATAAAATTGTTTTATAATGAGATTTGCAACAGCAACAGCGCGAGGAGCTCCAGGGCCTAAATTGACTCTTTAAGGCTAATTACATCGGTAACGAATGTAGCTGAAAAAAATGAACTGAATTCGCACTTTCTTGCGGTTATTAGTTTTTGAATTTATTTAAATTTGTCTGCTGTTACCGCTTTGCAGCTGAGTACGTGGCCCAAGCCACTAAGTGAGCGGCAAATCGGTTGACCTGCAAAATAAGAACAATTTCGAAACCGCTCCGATTATTTTGAGAAAACTTCCTTTAAATTTTGAATCCTAGAAAACAATCGGACTATCGCTTTTAAATTCCAGCACAAAATGTCTAGGCAATTATCTTCACATATTAGGTATTAGTATTTCGTTTTTGTATTGAAAAACATCTTTATTAAGGTCATTTCCATTACAACTTCTAAACAAATGCACTTCACAAGCTTTTCAACTTTTTCCATCAGTAAATTCATTTTCCAAATCTAAATGCAAAATCTAATTTCCAATTCCACCATATCCCAATACTGAATCATCACAAATGAAGATACATCTCTATGAACATCTTTCCTAGAAATACAATTTCTGTGCACACAAATTGTATTCAAATTATGCTATTTATATACCATATCCCCAAAATTATGCAAATTGGAATAAACAAACATATCTGCCTCCGACCACACACATTTTTCAAAAACCAGAGAACACTTGCCGCTAACTTCACCCCACTCCGCGCCGCACAGCCACCGCTGTCGCCACAGCGGCAAATTTCCGACCAGTAATGAGACTTGAATCGCATGTAATTTGTACTTTCAAGTGCGCTTCCGTTAAAATTGTTAAACCAAATCACAGTTTCACTCTACTTATTAACACGGCTTCTGTTATTTTGGCTGTTACAAGCTTCTAGTCAAAAAATATAAATTTTTCCTTCTCTATACGCCCTACAAAATTAACCTACATATGGAACGGAATTTCTAACAACAATAATAAAAAAAAAAAAAATAAAAGTAGAAAGTATTCCCATTCCGAGTCCTTGTTTCCATCTGAAACCAAAACCATCGTATACATTTACATTAGAACAGACATGAGCAGATACACACATACACATGATGGTTGTTTGTCTTATTTTCGCGCCCTATTTACTTTAAAGCCACGTAAAACACTCCACTCACAACCGCAGTGAACTTGGGATGGAGCTGTGTAGTTCATTAGCGACTTACTGAAGTGGCAACCGGGACCGGGAGTTGCGGGTTAGGTTAGGTTGCTACCATCAAAACCTTTTAATGCACGATGTGCGTCGTATATCGGTTTAACAATTTGTTAGAGAAAAAGGACTGTCTTCATTCACACATATATATTTACATACGTTAATACCTCTTTAATGGTTAAACATGCTAGGACTGAGCAAAACAACCCGTCGGGTTGCTTAAAAAGGAAATTACTATCATCCAGCAGCAACCAGCCACCAGCCACCACCGCCACCACCATGCCCCGCCGCGCCGCCAGTTTATTTATTAATCCCATCTTGATAAAGTCCCTAGTCTTGTTTGTGACTAAGTTTGTGTGTGTGTGTGTGTGTGTGTGTGTGTGTGTGGCAATTTGCATGAAAGAAACATAAACAACTTAGGTCACAAGAAGTAATCCTTTTAGGAAATCCCTTTGTCAAATCTTTTTGCTTTGGAAAGACTTAAAACATATATGTGCCATCTAAGTGATCCTTTTCTTTTTGGTGGGGAAGGAGTCATATGGTCCTTCGAACACTACAACTGTTAGTAACCTAACTTTTTGTTGTGCAAAATAACCTTACCATAGTGTCGCAGTCTTTTTGAATTAAGACTTTGGAAGACAGACACACATTTCTTTTTTTTCTGTTAATTTTCCAATCAACTTCTAAAGGCGCATGTCCTGGAAGAACGCAAGCAGTTTTGTGTAGGTATGTTGTTTTTTTCGTCTGTTCTGATTAAAACTTCATCTCATCAACTTTCACTGATAAGAAGCTTCAGCGAAATCCCGCGAGAAAGCGCCACCCGCTCATTTCTGTTGTTGATGCTGCGAAGAGTTTTTGTGTTAGCATTGCGTGGTGAATTTTTCAGATTTTGCGTATAGTAGCATCCATTCTCTCATGATTGGAGGTGTCCCCATCATGACACCTAAGAGAACCATCAAACTCTCTTAAATAAGCTTTCTTGTTATTTTGTTTTTTTTTCGTTTCTTGCATGCTCATAACCTAGAAATCCTGTAGTTCTGTAGTATCTTAAGTGATAACAAAAATAGAATATATTTTTCTGCTTATTCCAAGGATATCAACGAATTTCACCACAGCATCCCAAATTCTCTCTCTCTGAATTTCTCTTGTTTTCTTCATTTCGTGTGTCGTCAGACAGGACACATCCTAGTGTAGAGAGTTCACATTCCAGATGCTTGCTTTTTTTGTTTTTTTTTTTCTGTTGACTTCGAGGGATAAACCCTTGATTTTCATCAGTTCAACTTGAATACAGGCGTCATACGGTCGTGGTTATTGCGGAAAATTCGTTTCGGGAGCAAAATTACCCCAAAAAGCATTTTATAGTTCAAATCTTCACACAAAACAAGAGGCAAAAAAAAAAAAAAAGGATCTATTATCTTTTTTACTTTTATTTTATAGTTTTATTTTTCCCATTCGGAATGGCGGAAAAGTGATTGGATTTGTTTTGTGTGTTTTAAAATTGATAGGAAAATTTCGGTTTAGTGTGTGGTCGTTTGCGAAGATCCTGAATGATAAACACCCTTGGTCGGGAATTGTGTGTATCAAAGAAGAGAAATGTTTTCGTCGCAGATTTAATAGTTTTTCAATGAAAAATTGCCAAAAAATCAGCATCTGGTGAATAGTTTCTGTGCAAATCGACACAACACCAAGTGAATGTCGTGTTGTTGAAGTGAGGAATTTCTAAAGGATAACAGTGACATGAAAAAAGAAAATAATAAATTCAAAAAATAACCAAACACATTTCATCATCTGCACAAACAGAAATCAATGCGAAGAAGCTGAACAAATTTCTGCGAACCAAGGTGTGTTTTTCACATGAATTTACTTATTTTTCTTTTCGATCCCTCTTGTTTTAATATACACTGCGAATACTGCCTTCAAGATTCTGCTACGCTGATATAGAGATGCTTTTGGATTGACACAAAATCAAGAAATTTTGATTTAGTTTTTAGTTGTAACGTACTTTTAGACTACATATTGCATCTGATTATTTTCATCACCACTTGTTTTTTCTTCTATTGTCAATTACACAGTGTTTCACGATTTTCAAAGAAAATGAAATTATATTTGAAATCAAAAATATCACCCTAATTGGCGCCCGAGCTGAATTGCATCGTTGCATTTGTACTCACACCAATGTTCACACCAGCTCACCTTTTGATTTGTTTATTTTTCACTATCACTGACTTGTTTTTTTCTTTTTGCAACTTTCTTGTTTGTTTGGGATGAAGGGTTTTCTGTGGGAAGGCTTTCTGTGTTCTTAAAAATATACGTGTGTTTTGAAGTAATATTGAAATCAATATCGAGTCATGCTAAACTTCTTTAGGGGAATTCCAAATAGAATATCTAAGACTGTGGAGATTTCAGCATTTGCCTGGTGAAAAGATTCTATTGAGTAGGAAGGATTTCAATAAAAAAAATTTAAAAATCTTTTTTTCTTGTGCAAAGCATCATTTTGAAATGACAAGGCAAGATTTGCAAATTAAAAGAAACTTTTTCCGGTCAAATTGATTAATGGATTATTTTGTCATCAAGTGTGATTCAAAGGAATTGCTTACAGATTTAGTTAGTATTTAAACTATTGCGTATTAAGTAGCTAGTATGTGTGTATAAAAAATGAGATTCCCGTCTCTGGCTTAAAAATGACTAATCAAGTTGGAGGAACATTTTATTAAAAAACTTTGATCAAACTTAATATGAGCAAAGTGGTGGTTATCTCTAAGCGCACTTTTTATGCTGAAATAAAATATTAATCAGAGTGCCTAATCTTGGGTTTTAGTTTTAAATTCAAACTCTTGATGGGGTGCTACAATCTTTGATATGACTATTGACTACGTGATAATGCCAATGTGGAAATGTTTTTTATATGTAGACAGTTCGGTTGTAGTAATGATAAAACTCAAAATTAGATTGTCTGCTGTGTAATCACATTTTTTCTTTCTTTAAAATGCATAAAATAAGTGGATTCTGCTCAATTTTTGTTTTCATCGTTCATGGCGTTTTGATTAAGCTTCTTTTAATTTTGACACTTTTTTGCTCCTATTCACATTCAATGACGTAGTATAAGTAAACATAAGTTCAAGAGGAAAAAAAGAATAAAAGATTCTAAGAAATACAAAGCTCTGAAATAGTTAAATTTTGTAGATGCAGAGGCTTTCTAGATGAAAGTGGACATAAGATAGTTTTTTTTTAATCTCAAGCAACATGTAAAACATCGTTCTGAGTCTGCAGTCGTCAGTCATTCTGTTGGCCAGCTATGCCAATAAATGCAATACAAAATGTTGAGTTACTGTGGCGTATACTTACTATTTTTTTTTGTATTCATACAAATTGACACTGTTTTTGTGTTGGTTTTTTGTTTTGTTTTTTAAAGTGGGCAGACAAATTCTCTGCTAGTGTCAAGCAATTTTCTCGACAGTTTTGTAGAATTAAGTTCCTTCGTCAAACAATACATTTTTTTTCCAATACTAAGCTATATTTTTACGCATACCTTAAAACTAAACGCTACCACTTAAAACTACAAATAGGACTACAAATCATAAAAGCAGTGAAAATGTTGTTGATTATGTTTTGATCCTATTCACTTCATATTCATTTCATTAAAAAATTCTGCAGTCGTCAGTCATTCTGTTGGCCAGCTATGCCAATAAATGCAATACAAAATGTTGAGTTACTGTGGCGTATACTTACTATTTTTTTTGTATGTATGGTCAAAAGTTTTCAGTACCTCAGCGTTGTCTTTCGTCTTGGGAGGGATGATTAATTCAGTTCTCGGATATCACAATTAATTTTATTTTGTTAGTATTTCTTTTATGATTTTCAGCTATTTGATTCGTTTCAATTACTGTGGTTTAATTGCACGTTAAGTTGTACACTTAATAATAATAAAAAAAAAAAATAAAAATATTAATCAAAGCACTTGTGATCACTTTTGTTCAGATATTTTGAAATTGGAACTTTGGCCAAAATAATTAGAAAGTGGAAAAATTGTTTTTAATTTATAAAGTGGAAAAGAAGTTGGTCGATATAAAAAATTCTTTACGGGCGTTGAAAAAGAAATGTGGTTCAGTTATGCTAAAACTATATTTATAATCAATTAGTTGGTACACTGTCACTTGCTTCGCTTAGCATTGAAAGAAGGAAGTGTGGAACAACTTTGAAAATTTCAACTTAAATTTACTCGATAAACTTGCAAGCACAGCATAACCTTCTCAATAAAAAAGTAATACAAAAACCATCGAAATTGGTCAAATTTTCGTGAGATTATTTCGGTTTTTTATATTACTGCAGTCATTTTTTTTTTCATTTTAGATGAATGTAGGGCTTCTGATGTAAACAAAATTTTATGTTTAATATTTAGTGTATAGATTTTGTGTGACTTAACAAAATAGACAAATAGAGCGGCGTAACAGAGTGAGTAGCCCCAGGGCCTACTACCTTGTAAGGGAATGAAGGGGATCTACAATTTTTTTTTTAATTGAAATAAATAAATAAGGTGGCGCAATAGAGCGGGGTGTCCCGGGACCAGCACATTTCTCTTAACCGTACCTTGAGAAGGAATGAAAAGGAACTCCGACTATTATTTTTTCATGGCATGAAACTTCCATCGGAGAAATTGCAAATTCCTCGTGAAAAGCGATACCCGTGGAGAGATTTTTTTCCTTGATTTTTATGGCATTCGCTCCAGTCAGACATCACCTCTCTCCCACTTGTCTGATTCACACCAGCGATTGATTAATTTTTGAGGTACAACAATATTATAGAAGGCAGAGGGGAAAACACATTCTTGTAACGATTAGTTTATTTGTTGATTATAATCAACAATTCATCGAGCTCTGAAAATTTTTTAAGGATACCGAATGTTTTTTTTTTTTTTTATAGCGAGTTTCTTTTGTGGTGCGTTCCATAAAAATTGACGCCAAGTCAAGCCTGTTTTGATATTTTTTGTGGAATTAAGTTCCTTCTTCAACCATTAAATTTTATATAAAATACTCATTTGTGTTTTTATGCCTACCCTCGCTAACACTTAATACAACAATTAGGATTTATACATCTAATAACAACATGTATAATTTCAAGTATATATTGCTGTGCAAATGTTGTTCATTATGTTTTATTTCAATTCACTTCATATTCAACTCACGTCATTATAAAATTCTGTCTTTTGTGTTGTGTAAATTATGCTGCATTCCAAGTTCACGTTGCTCTTTTCGTAAACCGTAACTTCTTTTTACAAATTTGCAAAAAATAGATTTTGGCTTTTGAAGATCATACTTGCAGCATGCTTTTAAGATGATTTCATCACACCATGTAGATATACTAATTAAGTAAGTGAGTGAGAAAGTAATCATTTCATTTTTTACGTTTACGAATTCAAAAGCTGTAGCTTAGTCGTCGGCCTGACTGGCAATTATGGTCCTAACGATAAATTTTATGTAGTACTTCAAACGTAAACTTGATAGTTGAGCAAATATTTTATATTTTAAACACGCTCGTTTAAAATATGGATTGGATTGGACATTGATAATGTTTTTCTTCATGAAAAGCTTGTGTTTTTGGTGCAATTATTAGACAAACATATACTAAGTAAGTGATAGCAATCTTCGTTTGATTAAAATTTCAAAGCGAACAAGATCGAAGTGAAAGCTTCCATTGATAGGGGTGCCATTTAGACCTAGAAGTTCAGAACTTATACAGTGGTGGCCACACAATTAGTAACGGCACCCATATAGTAATATAAGTATGCATAACTTTCTTAAAAGGCATTTCTTCAGGTTGAAAAGAGATATAATTTGTAGCCCATGAATAAGAGTACAAATTAAATAATTAATAAGAGAAAAAGCCAGACAATATCAAATACAAAAAATAAATATGGGTTTAACTCAAATTTTGTGTGGCCATACAATTAGAAACAGAACATTGAAAATGGTATTTCACTAGAAATCTTCAGTTTAACATAGAGTAAGTATTAATATTTTGTATGGAATTTATTACTTTGTATAACCGCAGACATAACTTCGAGGTAGTACAGGACTTCGTCTACCTAGGATCCGCTGTAGACATGGACAACAACATCAGTGCGGAAATCAAACGGAGAATAACTCTTGCCAACCGTTGCTTCTTTGGGTTAAGAAGGCAATTGAGAAACAAAACCCTCTCCAGAAAAACCAAGGTAACCTTATATAAGACCTTAATCATCCCAGTCCTGCTTTACGGCGCGGAAGCGGATGAGGAAACACTTGGTCGTTTCGAAAGAAAAATTCTCCGAATGATCTTTGGTCCCGTATGCGAAGGCAATGTGTGGAGAAGAAGATACAACAACGAGCTGTATGAGCTGTACCGCGACATGGGCATAGCCAGAAGAGTACGCATCGCGAGGCTACGATGGTTGGGCCATGTTGAGTGGATGGACCCAAACGCTCCGGCTCGTCGGGTGTTCGAAAGCACATTGCAGGGAAATCGCGGAAGGGGAAGACCTCGTCTTAGGTGGCGCAATCAAGTGGATGAAGACCTCAACCGACTTGGAGTGCGAAACTGGAGAGAGCTCGCCCGAAATAGAAGTCGTTATCGAAGGATGTTGGTTGAGGCCCAGGTTCACCCCGAACTGTAATGCCCACCTAAGAAGGAGAAGAAGATAACCGCAGCCAAACTTCTTTCCATACTTTCAACCAAAGCTCGGCATCTTGATGGTGATATACCGACCCAGACCTCCTTAATGTTTTTGAAAACTCGTCCGAATCTTTAGATTTTTTGGACTTTAATCCTCTCTCGACGTCTGCCCATAAGTTCTAAATCGGATTCAGGCCCGGACTTTGCGCGGGTCAATCCAAAACACTGGTTTTTGTACCCGCAAACCACTGCTTTACAAGTATGCAGTATGTTTTGGGTCGTTGTCCTGCTGAAAAACATAACTGATGGGCATGTGTGGGAATGAAAAAGGCTCTATGACACTCTCCAGTATGCCTTTGTAAACGTGTTGATCCATTCGACCGTTTATCCTTACTACCCAACACCAACCAAAACTAACACCACTCCAAGAAGTTTGAAGCGATAAATCTAAATTCAATTTGTTTGGTTCAGACTGTAAAGTGTATGTTAGACGTCATCAGAAAAAAGAATTAGACCCAAAATACACGCTGAAGACAGTGAAACATGGAATAGGAGACATAATGGTTTGGGGTGCCATTTCTAATTGTGTGGCCACCACCGTATAAGGATTGATTAAATTTAACGATAACTTACGTAGTTTCTATCACCAAGATTTAAATTAAGCTGTCAGGATAATAGTTTACATCCAAAGCATTTCAATAAATTCATTCTGAGTTAAGTCCTCATTTTTCGAGTTTATTTGTTTTAGTTATTTCTTTAAATTAATTAATTGACAATACTGATAATTTCCAATCTCCTAAATTACCAGTCATTGTTCCTAATTCAATACAAAAGCCATTTCCTAGTCAGTCTAAAGGCCTAGTGTGCACATGTTTTGACTATAAAACCAGCTTTTGACATAGTATGCACACAAGGTGTAAATGGTGTTGGTTTTAAGTAGTTTGAGTGAAAAAAAGCTGGTGTGACCAGGGTTCGAACCTCAGTCATGAAATTTCTGAGCAAATTTATATTTGAAATAAAGAGAAATTTTTAACTTTTTCTTTAAGAAAAAGTTTATTTATGTAAATGGTGAGCCATCTTACAGCTTCTTTTAACATTATATGTTATTTTGACACTTACAGCTGATCCTGGACACATCTGCTCTACCTACTCGAGAGTGTGAGACTCAATCCAAGATCACGTTTCTACCCTCCAGTTTGATAATGGCATGGACCACTTTTAATTGGATGTCTGGAGGTGCAATTTGAACTCTTTCTACTATTTTTGTGGGGACTGTAAAGGACCGATGCTGTGTCGAGAATTCAGAAACCATTAAAGCACGTATCAGCTTTTGCAAGGAACTCGCAAGTCAAAAGAATTGAATTGCCATGAAAAGGACCATCTCAAATCAATTTTCGATTTTTTTTTTTTAATTGTAGTTCTTTGGTCCCGAAATTCCCAGTTTTTTGCACCCATTTTTATTTACTTATTTACAACACAAATTTTAAATCCGTGGTTGTCTGGAGTTTAGGTGAAAAAGTGGAGTATACCTAGAAAAAAGCGGAGCGTCGCAGCAGATTTTGTTTTTTCTTCAAGAGTGGAGCAAATGCAAAGTTTTAACGCTGCGTGTGACTTGTTTTGGCTCGTTTATAACTAAACAAGTCAGTCATTTGCGATAAGAAACGGTTTCCTTTTAGACAATATAAAATGAGCTGATTAAGTGCCAACTCTAGCAATGCCTTGAGATTTTCAACTGTAGCGACTTCAATAAGGCAGTGTTGGAATCAACACTAGCTTACACTACCTTTTAACCAGTCAAATGCCTCAAAATTTAACAAACATAACTCACACTGTGGGTTCATATAGACACTTCCTGTGACTTAAGTGTACTGTTGCCTGTGTAGATTGATTCTAAAATAAGTTTATCGGACCAAAATTGACAATGTTATGAATATTTTTATACCTACTCGAACTGAGCGTGCTATTGCAATCTGGCAGTCTTGAAAGCCTGAAAGCACGTTTTTGAAGCCAGTGCCCTCATAGCTTTAGAACTACTGCACCGATCTTATAAGCACCGATTTTTTCCTAAAAAAAGTGAAAAATTAAAATTTTACCAAACCTTTCCCAAAGTGGGTGAATGATTATCTAAGGAAAGAACTTAGATTTTTTGAATTCGAATTTTCCAGTTCTGAGACGCTTCGCAGTAATTGCTCATATTTCCCTTTGAAATTTTCACACATCAGTATTCGTTATGTACGGGTCAAACTCACAAAAACGTAGTTTTTTTTTTGTCGAACTAGCAATAGAACTTTGCACTTTAACAGGAAAATTCTTATTGATCAAAACGAATTTCTTATTAGGTTGAAAATGGAATAGTTTTTCTCATTAAAAAAAGGAATTCATGAATTGCGTGGTACATCAAGGCTAACGCTTTTGTCAACCATACCTTGTCAGGAATGGACATAGTTTTATTGATAACGAAAGCTTTAGATTGAACGAGAACGCGCTTTTAATGGCAGTAATATTTGTTTGGAGAAATTACCCCTGGACGTACATATATATGACTGAAATCTAGAACTCTCACGTAATAAGAAGGGATGCTAAACATTACGCCACAGGTGTCAATGGTCTTGTGTATTTCATTTTATTTATCAAAAATACTTCAACAAGAAAAAGTTGATTGTCTCTTTATAATTTATGTAGAATCTGAATTTTAGGCAAAAAGTGGCTTAAGATACCCCGAGAAGCTGAAACTTGTATCGATGCTAGAAAGAAATTGCATTTTAGGCTGTCTGTTTCGTCTAGCTTGAGAAAGAAAGGCGAATGAATTGATGGATTTAAAACAAATCACGGCACTTTAATTGATGTCTTTAAGCTAGTCATGTGAGTTTTATGGTTGCGAGGAAAATAATAAATTAAAAGAATCTAAATCACTGGAATCATGCAGATTTCCTGAACAGCCCCTAAGCTTTTGACTCCTTTTCCTATACAAAAGATATGAAAAAGCTCTTCAGAAATGTTATGAGAACTTTCTCGTGATATCGTTAATGTTCTTCTATATAAACTGAATATTTTCCACTCACTTCAATGAAATTTCTTAGTAAAATAGCTCAATATGGCAATTTTGTTCATTTCACTTTGATCTTTTTTCGCTTTTCAGCGAAACAAACGGTAGGAATGTTTGTTGTTCCTTGAAACGGCAGCATAGCTATTACAGTTAATTGTTAGGTAGAAAATTTCTAAGAATTTTGAACATTGAAATATTCTGATTTTTCTATGTTTTTGTTGACAAAACGTTTCCCTGAATATCTTTTCCGAGTAAACGAGTTGCGCTTCTGAATATTTATTATCAAGCTTCCGAATCCTTTTCTCAAGAAGTGCAATAGCTCAAACACTAATTGATTTGCATGTTTTCCTCCGAACATATTCAAAAGAAACTTTCAAAGCAAATCTTCTCTTCACAACTGCGCCAATGATCAAAAGACAATTTTTAAGTCTAAAAACAAACCGAAGAAGGTTAATAAACTTAGTTACAGGCAAATTTCTAAAAAAAGAAGTAACAAGTTTTAAATTTTAATGAGTGCCTGCAGCGTATCAAACGGTTTGAACTTGTTCTCCAAAGAGATAGCGAAAAACGTCGTCTTTTTATTTGCCGCTCCTTGGAAATTCATTGAAGCCTTTTTCGGTGAATGCCTTCAAGTGTTTTTGGCGTTCTTAAAAATTTCTGGAAGAAGTTGTTTGATTGCATTGTTGAATAGAATTTTAAATGCTCTCATTAAAGTTGCATTAGATGTTTTTAAACCTCGCTACAATGTGTTCAGTTCCTTCCTAAATTTTTCATTTCGCTTTGCTGAAATATGATACGGCGAGCAATAGAAATCTTCTGAATTTAAATTGTTTCGGGAACGTAGGAGCTCTTTATTCATTCAAGCGATTTGTCAGATCTCCTTCTCTATTCCCCCTTGAAACGCTGTTAAAACGTTTTCACAACTATGAAGATTTTTCTTTACAGAAATGTGATTTAAAAAAAGTTGTAAGCCAATTAAGTTTGTGTTATGTCACTCCAATCCGATTTTTCCTGATATGCAACTAATCTTATCATTGAATCACGAACAAAACTAAAAAATTCAAAAAATAATAAACAAAATTCAAATCGATCCTTCGGAAAAAACCCTCACAGCCCGAGGACAACAAAATCAATCGATAAAATCCTATACGTTGATTACCGAATGTGCTCTCATCTTTTTGTTGTTCCAATTTTGTGCTGCTTTCAATTCGATTACGTAGGCCACATCAAATTGGAATAAAATTGTCTACATACGTTGATGATAATGATGGATATCTGCAAGGGCCACACAGGAATCAAAGTCATTACAGCAAATACAAACAGGAAAGTACACAGATAGACACAATCAGGGGAGCCATTCAGAGGATGGGACAACTTTTGTTTTATGTTCTTGTCTGAGTTGGAATGTCATCTGTGAGAAATGGCGTATTTTAGATGAAAATATTTATGTTTGCTTCGCAATATACAGTGTTGATTGTTTGTTCTAGTGTTTACTTCTTGTAATTTGTGCTGAAGTTTATTTGCAAGAAGTCCTTCAAAAATCAATGATTTAATTTTAAAAAGGATGAGTTCGTATAGGTATACTTTAAAAAGTGTCCATGCACAGCCTCCTCTTAAAGGATATTCACCCAGTCTCCAGTCAAGCCGGCCATAAATGGAAGAGAAGTTGTTTCCTGAACAAATAAACTCAACTCACCCTTCCTTTAAGACTTAACAAAATGAAATAAACAAATAAATAGAAACAAACTAAGAAAATTATGTTAGCCATTCGTATGCTCGTCCCTCGCTCCATTGTGGACATACAAATCCTTATTCGAGTGTTATCTCTTTTCCCTTCAAAGCAAATACCAAACAAGCAGCAAAGAAATAAAAAAAGAAGAATTTATAAATAAATAAGGAAAAAATGAAAAAAAAAGAAACAGAAAACATTTCTTTGTGCTAAGCTCAATCTCAGAAATGTGTGCACAGAAATCCAAGCCGCTTCCCAACTAAGATGAAAATAAATAAAATAGAAATGTTAGTTTTTCTCTAAAAAAAAAAAAAAAACAAATAGAATTCGTTGTCCTTGTAGCAGCAGTGTGACAGCAGCATCAGTAAAACAGGCAGTGTGACAGACAGTTGCGATAAACGAACGTGTCTGTGATTTTTAGTGACTGATAAGGATATGTTCTCTTCATGTGCACAAAAACCCTCTCCAGATGTCCCTCTTGCGAATGTCCGGAATTGGTTTCATCTATTTCCTCTTTGGAATATTTTCAGTTCGTCTTGTCGTCTGTATATTGAAATGGAATAAATAATATTATTAAAAAAGGAGAAAAAAAAGAAAATGATGAGGCCGTGGCATTATGGGCCATTGGTGCTGAGAAAAGTCCTGCCGGTCGATGATGATGAGCAGCACAATTGTTCATCGAAAGTGATGACAACGACACAAGATGATGTGCAAAGATATTTTTTCGTTTTAGGAATACAGTTTGGAAAGATTTGTTGTGTAAGTTTAGTCATTTGGTCCTTCTTCTTACCCTCTCACTCTTCGTTCACTCTCGCTCACTATCTCGTTCTGTCTGTTCTTTTTGAAAGGAGATAAAATAAATTATCTCGTTTACATTCTGATGGAGACTTAGTCCTAAAAGGGTGTCTGACTGTGTGCACAGTAAAACACTTGTAATAACAAGCGGATGCGACGCCAAATGAAATTGTTTTTATTGGACCGGGTCCAACGATTGTTGTTTGAGACTGCAGCAGGAACAGAAATATACCTTAGGCGTGGTCGTAGAAAGAAAGAAAAATTGGCATGCAATCTTCATTTGAAATCTGGAGAAGAAAAGCTCTTATTTGTTCTTGAAAGAATGTAAATTGAAAAATATGTAGGTTCGCTGTGCGATGTATTTTCTACTCGTTGATAATAGCATGAGACTTCGATATTCGATAGTTGGGCTGACATATCGATAGATATTAAACGGGAAATACGTTCTGTGTTCTTGTTTCTTTATTCTTTTATAGAAACTGATTAAACTTTAAGGATCATAAAAGTATTTTGCTTGATATGAACTCATTCTTCACATCCTTGAACGAATTGCTTAGAGGATGCCTTAAAACCTACGATTTCCTTAATTAATGATTGAAAATCAAAGGGAAGGAGAAAATTAAAAACATAAAAATAAAATCAGTGAAGTCTTGAGCTCTCAATTATTTATTATTAAGTTTAAGGGCTGTGTCACTACTTTCTCTAGCAAGGAAGAACTTTCTTAGTTAGCCTTATCCGTATCCTTACATAGTGGGAAACAGATTCGCTTATGCTGTCCGTTCGCTTAGATCTTTGAAAATACGCATTGTGTTTTGATACGATTTTTTTTAATAGATGGAGTGATTCAAGAGGAAGGCAACAGGAACGTAAATGAGAACCTAGTTTTTGTATTAAAAAGACTTCAAAACCACGTTGCCGACTTGAGTGAAATTTGAAATAAAAAGGATTTTGAACCTTTGAAATGAAATAGGCTATATTTCCTTTCCAAATTCCCTTGGGAACGATGACGGGAAGGAAATTCAAATATTTTTTATTTAGCGTGCAGTTCAATCAATTCAAATAAGTTTTAAATAAAACGTCATTTTAAATGACCACCACGACTTCTTTTGCGGCAACAAAGTCGATGAACCCAATTTTCGAGCACTTTTTCCACTAAATCAAGACGTATGTCATGAATGGCACGTTCAATATTAACTTGTAAAGCTTGAAGAGAATCTGGTTTATTTTGAAAGACCAATGACTTCAAATGACCCTACAAGAAATAGTCCAATGGTGTTAAATCACGACTTCTTCGAGGCCATTCAATATCACCATTTCTTGAAATAATCGAATCTCTAAATTTTTTTCGTAACAATTCAATTGTTGCATTTGCTGTGTACTACGTAGCCCCGTCTTTTTGAAACCAAAAGTTGTCATCGTTGGTTATCATCGATCTGTACCGTTCTCCATTGACAGTAAAGAAGTACGGACCGATGATTCCACCAGCCCAAAAACCACACCAAACTGTCAATTTAGGTGAATAACGGTTTTTCATGAATATTTTGTGGATTTTCATCGCCAGTTTTGTTTATTTAACGCACTAGTCAAATAAAAGTAAGCCTCTTCGGAAAAGATGATTTTCTTAAAAAAATCGTTATCGATTTCGAGTTGTTCCTAGGCAAAATCAGAAAGCTCACGAGGTTTACGGTGGTCCAATGGTGAAATGTTAGCACTTCTGAATGCAATAAAAACAAATGAGAGATCATGACATACTACAAATGGCCGAAACGCCACTGCAAAATCATATCATATACCTATTGGAAAACCCTTTACAGCAAAAGGACTCACTAGTTTTTGATAAAAAGGGTTTCCAATTTGTCAATTTAAAATAAATAAATAAAAATATCTAGTGGCATAAGATTTGCTCCAGCGAAGTTGTCCCATGGCGTAGAAAGTCGAAGCATGAAAGTAGGGGAGAAAATGAGTTTGTAGTGCAGCATCTTTTTTTTTTTTTTTTTTTTTTTTTTTTTTTTTTTTTTTTTTTTTTTTTTTTTTTTTTTTTTTTTTTTTTTTTTTTTTTTTGTATTATTAACGCGCACATCAAGGGGTTATGAATACCCTTATAATGTTGTTAAACACAGTGCGAGCATTTAGGAAAATAGGAGAGGATTTGAAAGGAGACACCGATGCACGTTGCTTTTGAATTTCTGTGCAGCATCTGCCTGAATAACCTGCTTCTAACTCGAATCTTACCCCATTTTATCAAAAAGTTTTTTTTCAATTTTTTTTTTTTTTTTTTTATATTTACGATCTGTAACGTCTCTTACAAGTCAGGTGTTTACATTCTGTGTCTTCATTGAACTATTTCGCAAATTTTTTTTTATGAATTTAGCGTATGGAAAATAATTTCTAGCCACTGTAGTGGGATTACGCTACCCCAGTGTAGATGGTCATTGCTTCATCGTTTTCGATTCATTGTCGTCGTCCATTAGGGTCATCACATTGATGTATCTCGGGTTCGGTTGTCTGTTTTCTTCTGCTATCCTTCTTACTAGGGAGTAAGGTTGGTTGGCCGAGCTCTTCAGTAGACGTCTTCCAGATTGCGCAGATTATACCATGCTCTTCTATAAAATGATGATCTTCTAGTTTTCTATTGCTGACGGGTTTCCGGAGTATCAAAGCATAGCCAAGTACTATGTGGATGTGCAGCACCTTCTTCTCGAATACAGCCAATTTTTGTCATTTCAGCCTTGGATATTGTGAACCAGACTTGAAAGCATACGTGATGACAGGTCGTATTAGCTGCCTGCTAAGCAGTAATCTCGTTTTTTACCCAAGTCCACTTCTTTTGCGCATCATCAGATGGACGCAATGAAAAGCATAAATAGCTTCCCAAGTATAACTGCAGCGGTGCGGAGCGTTGAAACGCATCAGTTTCTATAAGTGGACTCTTACATACTTGACCTGCTTCTTTGGTCCTGACCTATGTTCCATCGGGGACGTTGATGCAGATGTTGTGGTAGCTTGTGGCCCATCTGGAACGTTTTTGTCCTTGTTTTCGCACACAAAAAAGAAATTCAGAGTTCACCCTCATTTTCTTCGAAAACTTCCCTCATACTCATAAATTTAAGAAATTTTCTAATGCGAACGCAACAGTCCTCATCATAGGTTAACCAGGGTCTTAGGGAGTTCGAAAAATCTACCCATTTGTAGCAATTTAAGCTCGTTATTAAACAGAGAGACAGAAAATTTGCTAGATACCATTTTTATTTTAAAACTTTCATGACCTGGCTTGAATTCAATTTAGAAATTTGATGTCCCAAAGACTACAGGACTCAAAAATTCTGTACCATAGTTCATCAAGTTTAAAAATTAATTTTCAACACTAAAGCTACCCACCTACTCACACATTCTATGAATATTCATTTTTGGTGCCTTAAGTCACATCAAAATAAAGTTGACATCCATCGGGTACCATCTTCTGTTGTTATAAATCTTGTTACACTTGAATATAAATTACACTCACCCGTACTCAGGTTCTTAGGTGCTTAGATTCAATTGTTCACTGCAGAATTTGCTGGAGAGTCTTCCATCAGCTCCATACTGCCATATATCTTTTCCAAATGCAATTTCGTTGACGTATTCGAGCAATTTTTCTTGTTTCTTTTGCTCATTTCATCTTATCTTCTCGTCTTTAAGCGCCTGCTTTAACTGATATTATTCTTTCATTGTCGGATAATATGTCACGCATATCCAAGTACCAAATTCAATTCACTCTCAGGCGCCCACCGTTATCCGCGTCGCCTCCGCCACCGCCCTTGGACGGTTGAATTTCTATGAAAAAGTGAATTTTTCAACAGACAAAACACAGAGAGATAGCGAGGCATAGAAGCTGTTGGTACAAAAAAATCGGTCTGATGAGTACCACCTACCTACCCCTCAGTTTTTTTTTGCGGTTTCATTGAAAGTAGGCGAGAGAGGGGGAAAAAACGTGTGATTCAAATGAAAGCACATATGCTGCTTCTTTGTGTTGGATTGTAATAATTCCACCAGACAATGGGCTTCTGTGCAAAAAACGGACTTCGTCATCTTAAGGTTTGTGTTTGACAAATGGATTGGATTTTTGAGTGAATGTTTTGTATTTTTGTGCACACTTGTCTTTGATAATGTGAAAAATTTTTGCAGACGTGAATGACACCTCTGGCTGAAATGGAAATTGAAAACAATCGTCAAAACTCAAACAAAGTATATAAGAGTGTTATTCCTAACGAGTTTGAGATTGTTTTGGTAAAACACATACAATACAGACACACAAAGTTGTATCAGGGGGAGATACCAACAAACAAACAATGCATATTTCAGATTTAAGAAAATAAAGGAAAATTTTTATGTTGGGAGTTGTCCTTGGGGATGCGACAACAATGACAAAAGCTTGAAATGTGCTATTCACATGCACACTGGATAATTGATTTCCTTTCAGAAAAAAAGACAAGTGAATAAGAATGAGGCTTTCTATACAGAACAGAAACTCAAACACTGGATGAGACGTATTTTTTGAAAAAGTAATGGTTATGGTTTTAAGGAAGGCTTGTTTTTAGTTGCGACAAAAAGAAGCCTTGACACGGTTTTTTCTCTGAGAGTAGTGTGATGTGTGAGTTGAATTTGGGAAATGTTTTTTTTCTATCTCATGATTTTATTCTCTATTTTCTCAAAATCTGTTTTTTTTTTCATGTCATCTCAACCTCTCAATTTTTTTCGAGAAATGTATTTCAAAAAATTTCTGTTCGAAGTTTGACAATAATTATGTTTATCTTCACCCAACTGTTCATGAAGGAGACTTGTTTTTGTTTTTATCAAAAGCAAATAACAATATCCGGAAAAACAATTTTCTATGTTGACTTGGAGAGTTTCTGGTGAACTGCGTTCGGTCTTACCTTCAAAAGATTGATTTTGCAATGCTAAAGAAATACACAGCCGAAATATGTTAAGGTTTTCAATTTTCCATTCGAATGATTTGGCATTTGTTTTATTCTGACCCTAGGAAAACTCGAATGAATCGTATTATTTTTTTTAAATATTCAGCTACATAACATATATTTTGAAAAGGAAGAGTTGTGCTCCTGTTTGAAAATGACTTCAACATTCAAGTATTTCAGGGCATATGAATAATTTTAAAAGACAATTAAGACAAGGCCGGAGCCTTTCAGTGAAGAAGATTGGTGCAGTTCTGTGTTTTTCAGGGAAATATACAACACCCACTAAGTATGTGAAATCCAGTGAAATTGTATTCATTGCTGTGAAATTGGCGTTATTAGAAATATATTTTCTGAGGGTTTTGTTTTTTGGTTTCGCAGCGCGCTGGCTCGAATACACAATCCAGTTTTGAAGTTAAGTTTTCGACAGCACTTTACATCATTTGGCGATGTATATGTCGGCAATAAGGCGCAGAATGTTGTTTTCTTAGTAATCGTTTCTCGTTTATCAGTGAAGGCTAGCGACGGCACATACATCAACAGAAAAGGCAATTCAAATTTCCAAAAACCCAAAATTTAAATCTGACATCTGACATCTGACCATGTGATATAAGTGCTGACCGACAACCCATTCATTGTTGCGATGTCTCCCGATTCTGGCTTTTAAATTGGGGAGCGAATGGATGATTTCCGATGCCCCCTCTATGACTACACTTCTCACAAAATTTCATCGAAATTGTTTGAGTGGTTTAAAAAAAAAAAAAAAGTATAGTCGTATCGGTTGACAGCAGGTACCGTTATTTCAAGACCTAGAGATGCAATTCCAAAAACAACCTACTAAACATATTCTCACGTACGACATTTTCAAAAAGATCAAAACGCATGGTTGCGCGCTTTGTGGAAAGTAATGACTTTGGTCGATATGAAACAATTGCACTGTTCTAAAAAAATGAGAGCTACCCAGCAAAAAGAGGCAAATGGCTATATTTTCCTGAAGACGCATAATTTAAGCCGTAACATGATTTTCATTTATTTGAAAAATTTCAAGTTGGCTTTGATACCAGAGCGGGTCAATAAGTCCATGACTTTTTGAATTTCCCGCCTGTTAATTGAAATTGAACAAGCTGCGACACTTGGTTTGATTGTGACCGCCGGCCGCGCCGTTAGAGAAAAGTGATTCACCCTAAGAAAACCACTATTTTGACTGCTGTTTGGTCTTCAGTGTGCTCTTAACGAGTTTTTGAGTAGTTTCGTAACCGTGGACGAAACGTGGATCCACCACAACACAACAGAGACCTAACAGCAAAGAAAACATAATCACGGACTTATAAACCCACCCTCGTAGCTGCTGAGTAAAGTAAAGAATACATATGTTAGTATTTGACATTTCCTGGGCTTGTAATTCGGAAAGGAATGAGTGTTTGTATATTTGGTGTCTTACTTACTTACTTACTCAGGTGAACGTTACAGTTCGAGGTGAATATAATCTATCATCTTTCGATTACAATTTCGGTTTCTTGCAAACTGTCTTCAGTTTTGCACTCTAAGTCTACTGACTTTATTGCGCCACCTAAGACAAAGTCTTCCCCTTACGCAATTGCCTTGCGATGTGCTGTCAAAAATACGTCGAGCCATCATAGCTTTGCGATGTGAATTCTTCTAGCCCATGTCGTGATACAGCTCATACAGCTCGTTGTTGCAAATCACTCGGAGTACTTTTCTTTCGAAATGACCAAGGGTCTACTCATCCGCTTTCGATAAAGTCAACGCTTCCGCGCAGAATTGGCATTATTAAGGTCTTATAAGAGGTTGCCTTGGTTTTGTTTCTCAATTGCCTTAACACAAAGAAGCAACGGTGCGCAAGAGTTATTCTCCGTTGGACCTCCGCACTGATGTTGTTTTTCGTGTCTATATACCCGATCCTTGGTAGACGAAGTCCTGTACTACCTCAAAGTTATGTCTGTCTATTGTGATGTTTTGTCCAATTCTTCGATGTTCGTTGTCCTTGTTTGATGACAACACAAACTTCGTTTGTCCCTCATCAACCATCACACCCATATTTGCTCGTTTTGTTTCAATGCTCAGAAAAGTACTTATGACATCATGCTTCCTTCTTCCCATTACGTCAAAAGCGTCTGCTAAGCGAGTAATTAGACTTTTGAAAGATTAATTCTCTGGTGTTGGGGTTTGAGTTTTGTATAATCTTTTCTAGTATAATGTTAAACAAATAACAGTTTGTCACCTTGCCTTTTTTGACATCAAAAGTCTCGGTGAGTTCTTTACCGACCATGACGGCATGACGGAAAAGAGTAAATTCTCCAAAGTCATCCTGCTAAGTAGTACAAGTTTTGCAGGGATCCCGAAACTAGACATGGTATACCTATTGCCATTCCTTCAAAAAGCCCATTTTATCTTCTATAAGTTAGTAGACATTACTGTTGTCTATCAAGCTTGTCTCTGATAGTAATTATAATAGGGTTTAGTTCGAAAGAGAACATGCTGTTCATTCTTCGCGAAGAAACTCTGAAGCATTGTTCACAATTAGCAAACGATCAATGGCCTGCATTAAGATAAAACTTCCGCCGATTCTTCGAGCGAATTGCATCACATTGCATTGTTGTCAATGAACTATTGTCAACCACATACAACTCTGTGCTAGTTACTTATCTCCAGATTATATTCATTTTGACGGATTACGAGCATAGTTATATCGAATTGATGACAACCTTTCCACTTATCTGCTTTTTCAGAGTGATCCGTCAATTTGGTTCGTCTATTCTTCGGCCATAGAACCTCTACCATAAGCTACTCGGGGAACGATGAAAGTATCACTGACCTGAATGTCGCGTCCTCAATACACTTTTTTTTGGTACCCGTGGTGTGATGGATATCATGTCCGCCTGTTAATCCAGAGGTTCGAGTTCGAATCCCAACAGAGGCAAAAACGTTTTTTTCACGGGTATCGCCTTTCGCGAGGAACTGGCAAGTCCTCCGATAGTATTCATTGCCATGAAAAGCGCTTTCTCGATTAGCCGTTCGGAACCGGCAGAAAATTGTAGGTCCCTTCCATTCCTGCACAAGGCATGGTTGTGAGAAATGCGCTAGGCCCAGGGGCTCCTCGCTCTGTTGCGTCACCCTATTTATTTATTTTATTTTAATACACTTTTGCTCAGCGGCAAAGCAACGTGCGCTAACCTTTTGCGTCTATAGCTTTTTGTGGTATGAAACAGTTTCTCTCTTAAATGATTATGGAGTCTAATTGTTATGGAGTGATGGTGATTGTTACTGCAACATTTTAAAATGAAGCTGCGTTAAAATGTTTGAAATAGTATTTCCTCTTTCAATGTTGTAACCAAGATTATAGACAACATTATTATACCGTTCTTAGCGGAGACCAGTAACATTTGTAGGGTTTCATCAGCCATCAACTTGTGATATACCAAATTGAATTGAATTCGCAAACTAACTATTCCGTTGCGCAGCGAGATCATGCATTGAATAAATTAAGTAAAGTACTGTTCATATACCCTCATATTGCATGACGTGGGAAAGAACTCAATATGGTTCACAATATATCAAATTTCTAGAAATACATACCATTGAACCATTAGAATTTTAGCAAAGCATTCTTAATTTAAGAAACGATATTTTAATCTACCACACCGCAAAGAGTAACTGAGCGCAAAAAGAAACCAATAATGTGAACCCTAATTATATGGCTTCATATTTTAAGACACCGAACAAATATTCAGTCATTTTGTGGCATTTACAGCTTAAAGTTTTCTGTTAGTGAAAGCTTTTCACCAAAAATGCTATGTTAACCGAGGCATCTTTTCAGTTTTCAACATAGACAAAAAATGTTTTCATAAACACCATCAAATTTATACAAAACCCTACAAATTAAGTAAAAACTTACTTAACCACAAGCCTTGGTTGAGACCGAGGATAATATTAAAACTCTAAAATTTTTCGAACTAAGAGGCCATCCAACAATGAATTCGTTTCCACACAGTTTATAAACAAAAAAAAAGGGGAGGAACAAAACTCCATGTCTGCCACCATCTACCGCTTTATTATAAAATTTTGTACAAAAACTTGCTTCCGATTACTCAAAAAGTTGTAGAGATTCTTTCGTTTTGCTTTGGATAAAAACTTTCTCGAGCGCTTTCCGATTCATTTTTTGCTAGGCGAACCAACAAAAAAAAAAAAAATTAAAAAATTAAAGAAATCACAAAAAACTTAATTAAGCTGAAAATATTTCGTATCTGTTGTCCTTAGACAAAAAAAAAGAAGAAAAAAATCACAGAATAAAATTAGAGTGACTGAACATGAACAATTAAGAATTGTAATGGCACCCTTGTCTTTTCTGTCTTCGGAAATTCCATAAAAGAAAGAGAAAAAAAACAAAAGGAAATACAATTTCATAATAAAAAAGCGAAGAGAGAAGTGAAAATGTACGGTTTCCTGTTGAAAGTTTTTCCACACTTTCCTTTCATAATTAGAATCCTTGATGGTCTGAAAAAAAACCAAGAAGTGTGTTAATGAAAAACAAATTTTAATTTTTGTTTTCTGTGCACTCCATCGAATTGATACAAAATGTACTCTCACTTCCTTAACGACAATCAATCTTCTCTCCTCGGAACAAACGAAGGAGTTTATATATCTATACCGACACACACATTTACCCACCTGACACTGTGCTAGCGGAAGTAATTCTTAAATTTCTGATCTGATAACAGAACAATAACAGTAATTCAGATAGATTTGTTTACTTTGTAGAATAATTGTCATTGCCAGAGCTCTGAAATATCTGTGAGTATAGCTTATGTTGTATATAACTTCCATCGGAGACAAGTCCCTTCTCTGTTCTTCCTGTTCTTCCCCATTCAAACAGGAAATACATAATACATAAAAGCAAGAAATTCAATTTGATGGTGTTATCGATTTTAAATTAAATTTAAAGTTTATTGTTATGGCTGATGGTGTATATTTTTGTTGGGGTCGGGCGCCATTGCCACACGTTGTACGTGCTTGGAGTGCTCTATCGCGTCTGTCATAACTGTAGCAGAATGCATATTGCTTTAAATTGTCATTTTATTACGTGTGGCCTAGTTTTATGTACACTGTGTAGTCTTTATGGTGCTTATGCTGACTATACATTTAGTGCCTACGGCTAAGGACTAAGGAGCAAGGTGAAGGTTATATTTTTTGGTTTCAACTCCATACACAGCAATCAAAATAATTTCATCTCTACAAAAAAGGAAGAAAATAAAAAACAAGGACGATGATAAAACTGACACTGAGCACATACCTTGGTATACGTGTGGCTATAACAAAAATTAAAACTAGGTGAGCAGAAAAATAAAATACAATGGATTAACGTTGATTGTTTTGACGCAGTGACCTCCAACTAAAAAAAAAAATACAAAAAATACAAATACAGAAAGGTTAAACGGCTTGAATTGTTCTCCAAATTTATTGTTATGATGCTGTCATTTGTGTTCTGTTGCATAAACATTCTACTTGGAACATTATTGCTTTGGGTTTCATAATTTTTAGTTGCGGAAAGCAATAAAGATAGTCCTCGTATAATAGGGCTGTAGATCTTGGAGCGTTATTCTTGGATTAAAGAGTGGAAGCTGTTCATATAGTGTACTGAAAATGTCTTATTTAATTGTATCTTGGGTGTGATTGGCAAAAGCTTTTTTATGGTAAAAGTAAGCGTTTATGTTAACTGATATGTGTTTTGGAGTCTCTTGACATTTGGTCACTTATGACAGTCGTTACGAGATTATTATGTAATATACTAATGGCAGTTCAGAGGTTTTTCAACATTTATATTTGTTTTGATAGCTAAAGTGAAAAATATTTTCTTTGAACCTTCGTTTTTATGAAGTTACTCGAAGCTTTATGTCTTTTTTGGGCCTTAGATATTCATGCTGAATAGAACATGGAAGAATGAGAAGAACTTCCACCACCACTGGAATCTCTGCTTTCGGCTATCTTGGGATTCGATTGACCCATCTTCATCATGGTGTCATGCAGGGACACTTGAAAATATTTGTAAATACATACTTAAATCTATGCGCAGTTGATGTTCGACCCGTAAGTTTATGGTTTGGAAATTACCCTTCGGGAGATAGAGTAGGAGTCGTTTCAAGAAATGTGTTCTTAAACCTTACCAGATAGGTATGAGAACGCACGTTCGACAGATATTGCCAGTGTTGCCTTGTGAAGTAACTTGACTTTTTCATAAAACGGGCTTGTTTTTCATGCAGAATTGATCTTCTTCTCACAAGTGTTTTCAGACATCTTGTTAAAAACCTCTAGGCATGAGCCACATATACCAGTTTGTTAAAGTGTTACATGTTTTACATAAGATTGGATAAACGTATTTTCAATTTTTTTTTATTGGTATGAAAAGACAAATATTTTATTTGAGCTTTTTATACTCTTGCTATCCAAATGGTTATAAGCTAGGTACGAATAAAGGCTAGATGGGGAGAAGTATCTGTGTTTGCAGCGACAGCGAAGCTGTGGCTGTGCGTAAGGCCCTTCTCAACCCTCTTACCATTTTGAAATTGATCCAGGAATACAAGAGCTCTCTCAATGCGGTTAGAAGTCTAAATTCTTGAGTCTCGTTTGGGTTACAGGCCATCACGGCATAACAGGAAATGAAATCTCCAATGAACTTGCGAGGCAAGGATCTCAGACAGCTTTTCCAGGACCTGAACCGTCGCTAGATCTGTCAGGGTCCTCATTGAGGACTTCAATCAACGAAATGATCTGTCATGAGCATAACCGAAGATGACATGCCTCCATTGGATGCAGATAGACCAAACATATGCTCCCAACGTTGATAAGAAGAACGCAACAGTTTTGCTATCTCGTAGCTGAAAATAATGTAGAATGCTTACTGGCGTTGCCATGGGGTACTTCTCTTTTGCCAAGCATTTAAACGTGTTAGACTTAAGTGATACCACACTCTGTGACTCTTGTGGAGAAGATGATGACACCGCGGAGCACTTCCTTTGTGAATGTATTGGTTTTTCTCGCGCGAGGTTACAGATACTCAACGCAGACATGGTGAGAGGTGGCAACTTAGGCTCCTTATCATCGCAGCGTCTTTTGGCTTTTCTACGAATATAAAGAGAAACGAAGGTTGCTATCTGGTAGTACAATGAATCTGAGTGCTCCAGCTGCAGATTTGAAAACCTCCAAAAAAAAGCTAACAGAGAATTGTTTTAAGACATTTAAAAAACAGTTTTCAAAATGTTGTTTAAAAAATATTCAAATATTTGTGACATCATTTCCGACAACCCTTTGGAGAACCGGTGCGTTCGCGTTGAAAACGGAACTTTTTAGAGTAGGTATCATCTGTAACTTTTTGTTAAAAGCACAATCTAGAATTTAAACGAATAAAATTTCATCAAGATCGATTTAGTAGTTCTCGAGAAATCTTGTCCACAGATTTTAAAAACACAGTTTCGAGAAAAAAGTGGTTAAGGTTTTGAACGCTAATGCTTGCTGACGTAGAGTGTGTGAGATTTCAAAGTTTGAGTTAGTAAAATTTAAACTTATAAAATTAAATGAACTTTTTTAGCTAAAGTTAAGTTTGCTCTACTGGCAAACGCTTGTTAGCAAGGGCGCTTACTGTTCGCTAAATCATCTTCTTACTTTCCCTTTCTGTAGTGCACAAGCATCGAAGAGTTCACATCTGTTCCAGTAGTGATCTACCGGTAGGGTATGTCGCGTTGACTTCACAGAGAGCGCTAATTAGCCTCATCGCTGTGGTTTGCGTAATTTCTGAGGCCACATTACAAAGAACGGCATTCGGAAAAAAAACTACGTTTTTGTTACGTTGCGATTACGCTTCACTATACACGATGTCTGCCTTTAACATTTCTTTCGTCATAGTTCTGACATTTTTCCATTCTCTTGATTTATGTAAAATCGGTCTACTCCATGGCTATCTTTATTTTTTTTTTTTGCCTCGCATTTTGTACTTTGTTATACCGTCCCACAAGTCGTTGCATTTGTCTTTACCAGAAACGTGTTGGTCTGTTTGCATTTGCTCATGTCTTTTAAGAGTTGATGGTTCATCAACGTTTCTATGACCTTGAAAAGAAGGAAATTTATGGAAATAGATGGAAATTGAAAGGGGAGAAAAATAAGACTTTTCTGGGATAAATAAAAGTAGTTTTCCATCTTCTCGGGAAGAGCGTAGAAGAATACAATAACTTGAGCAGTGTTTTTGCCAGCGTGGAAGAACACCTCTTCGGAATAGTAGCAGGTATTCCATCTGGACCAGTGGATTCATGTATATTAAGATATTTAAGGTTTCTCGCAATCAAGCGCGATCGAAAAAATACCTACTTCATCACGGAATTTACCGACTCTTGCTTAGGTGGAGACAATATGCTTTCGAGAAGACCCGATGTGTCGGAAAATTGACCACATCGTGTCTATCCCTTAATTGTACCTAATTTTGTTTTTGTGGTATTCATCCTTTTTGAATTGTTTTTATTTTGACCCGTTACTCTAAAAGAAAAACCGCCGCTAGAAACTGTCATTGTACCATTCATAAAACCGTTCTACTTTGAGTTTTTCATGAACCTTATTTCAATAATAAAGTCATTATCCATTTGTTTCAAAAGAATGCTGAAGTGTTGTATTTTTAACTATCGGTGGGTTGTTAATGTTTCTGATGAACTGTCATTTTTATAAACTTGCACTATCAATGCCTTCTCCCATCTTTCAGGGAATATCGACTTATTGGAAAGAATGCTATTTGTTGATTTCAAAGCTCCTTAACAGTTGGTTCGCATTTCTATGAATATACAATCCTACTATTATACAACTTACAAGGCTAGTCACAGTTACACCACTGCTCACATCAAGGGAGTCATTTAGTTATTTAATTGTTGCCCTGCAGGCGAATCTTTAGTGTGAAGCTGATAAGTGGCAGAGTTGTGACCATTTCTAAATTACAATGTTCATAGCGACGCCACCGACCGCTGTTTAAGAAGAACAAGAAAATAAGTCGAAAAGCGTCATTAAAATAAAGTAAATAGCATTATTTGTTTTAATTCTACTTGAACCACTGCGATGACAGTCCAATGAATACTTTGCTAAAATAATTTCTTGTTTGCCAGGATTAGGAAAATTTAATTTTTGTTTTGGGCGAACGCAATTTAATTCAGTTAATTTACAAAATGATTGCTGCATAATTACCAATTGAAGAGCACTTCCAACCTTGAAGCTTATGGCTTTTATTCTGAAATTGTTTTTATACGGGCAAGTGCCACCTTAACATCACAACCTCATTGGCTATCATTTAAATTCAAGGCAAAACAAAGTGTTACACCGTAAAGTGTTTTTTTTTATTCTTTCCAACTATAAGCTCTCGCATCCTTGTTGCAAAGGAGCAAAACAAAAATTGAAAAGAAAAAAAGAAGGGAACACAAAACGAATACAAAATAATTAACAAAAAGTGTTAATGAAAACCTGAAAGTCCATTACGATGGAAAGTTATAATACCCCAACTCCTTACCTTTATGGGCACCCTAGCATCTCGGTTGGAAGTGGCAAGGGACTAAAAATAAAAATAGTTACCCCATTGCGAATTATTCGTGATTGCGAAGGTATACAGAGAGAAAGAGGGGTTGTGTTTGCCAAAAGAGCGCATCTAGTAGGGGGGTTGGCTATTTGTCAAAGCACATTTCACAGCGCTCGTATTCTCTATGCTTTTCCACATTCTGTAATTTTATTTTTATATCCAACTCCTTGGTCGCCGTGGAAGTAATCATCAGGCACACATACAATTTTGCCACAGGACTCTCGCCAAATATTCCAATTAAATTTTCATATTCACCTTCATACTTTTCACTCTAGAGCAAGGCGAGTTCAAAATTAAAAAAAGAAAAAGAAAAAGAAAAACCTTTTTTACCTATGATAGTCCTCAGCAAAGGACTTTGACTATGTGTGTTTGTGAGTGAGTGAGTGAGTGATGTGTATACGTGTGTCTAAGGCACTAGTATGAAATTTCGTAGCTCTGCTGGAGAACTGTGACGGACGATGGCTCAAGGCGAAAATTCATTAGAAATACTCCTCCATCATTGTGAAAGGGTATACCGCACAGGACACGGAACACAGAAACACATGAACCAGAAGCCAGGACAGGCGAACGTGTCCAACCTCAGCTTTTGGAAATGATTAAAAAGTGAATTTCTAAATGTCGAAATATCGAACTCAATTATACGGTCGAAGATTTTATTTTTCAATTTTCCATCGTTCATCAAATTTTTGCCAGCAGCTCTGTACAATTTTCTTCACAACACACAACCAACATAAAAATCACCCTGAAAGTTTGAATGAATTGTTGATGTCGCCGTTGGGAGAAAAGATTTAATAATTTTCGAAGAATTGCAAATGCTGCTGTATTTGGTGCTGCGGTCTAGGCCCTTAATTCGATTTTCGTGTGACCGACAATCTCGTAGTAATTATGTGTCAGTCAAATTTTGAAGAAAGCAAATACACATCCTTCCTTTTCCTTTTGCTTATAGAATCAAATAACTTATCACGAGTGTCATTTCCTGCTGGAAGGGCAGACCTATAGCACAGCCCAACCCAGCACAGCACAGCAGAGTACAGTACACCACAGCACACCGACAACCAAAAGGAGTATAATGAATAATAATTATTTTGCCGTCTCCTATAGGAAAATTTGAATCGTTTGAGAGAGGAGACAAATAAAGCCACTGGCATAGCAGAAACTAGAAAGCAATTTCATGTTGAAGGAGTTCTATGAAAAACCATACACACTTTGGGTTCTGTCTCTTACCTTCATGTTTTCTTCGAAAATGAATGAAATATTCAATAAATCCGACTTTCCTTTTGTGTAGGTACCCAGAAACTTGTTAATCTTACTAAAGGACTCATAAGAGGATCTATTTGTATTTATTAAGCTGGATCTATGGGGCTGGGAGAGGCGGATGGAGACTTATACAAACTTTCTCGTGCACATCGAAATTGCTGCGGTCTTAAGTTTATGGTTTTATTGTTGTTGTTGTTGTCGTCGTTAACTTTTGGAAGAGAAGTTGATTGACTTGTTCAACTACATATAAGAAAATAATAATTAAGGACCTAATTGTAAACGAAGAAACAAGTATTAATAGCTTTTATGTAGCTATGAATACTACTTAAGTTCTACTTAAGTCCTTAGCCACAAAGGTTGGAAAAGTGTTTATTTATCAAAACGTAAAACCCTATGAGAAATGTTATCGAAAAACTTTTGATGAGATCAAAATTGAACAGAATTTCTCGATGCAGACAAAATTCTAAGTATTTCCGGAAAAAACGTTTCTGTTCAACATAGAATCAGTTTCTTAATGCTGACGAAATCCGATCGGAAGGCTCTAGAGATGTCATCCGTACATCCGTAGTCGATTTGTTCCAAATGGAAGGCTCTTCGAGAAAAATTTACCACATAAAAATACAAGCAAAGCAGCGCTGGTTGGTTATATCCCCACCTTGCATATACTTTCATGGATTTCCAGTATTACAGAAAAAAAGTGTATCACTGCATTCATTTGAAATGCATTCCTTGCTTTGCTTGTTTGTGTTAGTGAAATAATAAACTCAAAGAGATGAAACAAAAATTCTGCTGCTGCTGTTTTAGTTGGTTGGATAAATAAATAAGGAGGCGTCACGGAAATAGGAGCTCAAGCCTAGCACATTATTATCAACCATACCTTTTGTCGGGATGGAAGGGACCATCAATTTCTTACCGATTCAAAACGGCTAATCGAGAAAGCGCTTTTCATGGCGTGGACATTTAAACCAAGAATATTTATAAAATAAATCAATTTCCTGGTATGGTTTTCGTCAGGCATTGGGTGTTCTCATTTTATAAACTTGTAAACACGAAAACAGGTGTGCAATCCTACAAAATTTATACTGAATAAGAGAATCGATGGCTTATGTTTTCTCATACGAAAGCTAATTTTGAAATTTGGTAACCACTAATAAATCATTCTTGTACTATTCACAAAACCCGCGGAAGTATTATTTCATGGGATTCTCTAAAGCTATACTACCATGCAAAGTGCTTTCTGACCTAGTGTTTCGTAGCCGGCAGAGTATAGTAGATCACTTTCAATCGTCACGACATGGATGAATGAAATGCGCTTTGATCTCACCCCTTCATAAGCTTGTTACTTACAAAGTTTTTGATGGGAACGTGCTTAATGTTCTTCTTTTTTTTTATTCCTGAACCGAAAACCCTTTTTATAGGAGACGTAATTCGTATTTTTCGATATTGATTAGTGGTAGTGATCTCACAAGCCTAGCTGCATGAATCTTTATCTTTTTTCTTAGTGTTAAGATCCTAACAAAGCCGCCGACTTAAACAGCGTGCGGTCCACACTTCAGCCTGGGAACTCTTCTGTAGCCAGTTCCCCTTTACCTTCTCAATTTAGGGATGGCAATCAAAATTGCACTGCAAGGCAAACAATGTAATGATTGGAAATCAGTTCTATCAAGCAACAAAATTATGATTCATTATTCGATATTGACATTCATTTGCATACTGAATGCGGGGCTTAAGAAATGGGTTATAAAGGCCAATCATGTCTCCGTCTTCACAGTCGGCTTCAAAGCGGATGAAGGGGTAGGATCAGACATCTTCTCAGACTATCTCCCCATAGAAAAAGTTCCAAACCTGTTGCAGTGTCTCCAAGTAAAACCTTTCGCTGGTTAAACTGAATCAGTGAAATTTCGACTTCTTTAAAGACAGCCAGGCGATCATAAAGTTATCTCACTAACAAAACTCAAGTTAATAAAGAGGTCAAAAAAATAGATAGATAGGGTGATGCAATGTAGCCAGAAGCCCTGAGGACTCTCGCATTTCTTACAACCATTGCCTTGTGAGGGAAAGCAGGGGACCTACAATTTTTTGCCGACTTTCTTACTTACTTACTTACTCTCGGAGAACTTGCCAACTCCTCGCGAATGGCGATACTTGTCAAAAAGATTTTTCTTTCTGTTGGGACTCGAACCACAAAACTCACGATTAACAGGCAGACATCCTAACCATCACGCCAATAGTTTTTATTTTAAGTTTGGACTCCAGAACACCGGGACATAATTTGTATTGGAGTGATGGATAAGCTTGAACAATCGGGTCATAACTTGCATCTGTACTCAAACCACTGAACAACAAAAACACAAAAAGACAGTATTTAACTTAGCTTTCTAAAAGCTGACACTGACAGGTGGTCAATATTAGAAATTGTCGGGTTTCCAGAAACCTAAAGCGAGATATATCCACGAAAAAATTTTTGTTTCTTCTCCAGCTAAGTAGTCCTCTTCTCTCTTTATTGACTGGCATTCTTACTGGTCACAACTCACTGGGTATTCAAATGATAAGAATGGGCATCGGTACTTGCGAATTATGTAGAGGATGGTAAGACGAAGAGGCATTGGACGGATTCCACTTCGGCTGTCAGTGCCCAAGCTGGGCCCGGTCTAGGCCTCCTCATCCTCCGCTTTCCCGGAGAGCGCAATGGGTCCAAGTGAGATTGTGCCGGTTTACGGCTACTCCCCATTCAACCCAATATTGCGCCCAATATAAGCTTTAATTTTTACTTAAAATTGAAAATCTGGCAACCCTTAACCTATGAAAGCTCAACTTAAATACAGTCTTAAAGATTGTTATTTCTACAAAAAATTAAGTCTAAGATAAGGTCTCCATCATCTGTATTGACAGAGATATCGAATTTAACACAGGTTAGGGTACACCAAAGTTAGACTTTTTTTAAATTGTCAAAAAGTGATGTCAAACTTGAGAAACGAACTTTACTGTAAAACAATTTTTTTCTTAGAATATGACCAAGAATCATATCCCAAAGTATGTAAAACGAATTACGGGACACCCTGTATAACGGGGGCCTGTAACACAAATAAAATATCTGTAACAAAGCTAAGAGTTTGCTCGCTAGTCAACAAGTAAGGGCATAGTCCTACAAGTGCTCTTTTGTTATAATAGACTTGTAGCTTTGTGTTACAAGCCTCTGAACGATTGTTTTGTTACACTCTTCTATACCGACACGTTGAAGCCATATGCGCAATCATGTTTGAAATTTGCTTCTGTAATTTGACCTGCGTTTGTTTAATGCTTTCGACTCAATACTTTTTTACATCCCTCTGCATATTTCAAGAAGACATTTGTGTGACAAAAACTACTTCTATTTATTCTAAGTTTAATGTTAAAAATAAATTATGTTACAACAAATACTCTATTAAACGAGAACCTTTTTTAATTAGCTAAAGTTTACATATTTTTTTATAGGTAGGAATAATTAGTTCACGATTTTTAGCAATAGCAACACTCAACCTCAGTTACTCAACATCAGTCGTTTTTTGTGCAACAATAGTTTTTTGTATATTGTTAGTATATTTGTTTTTATTTTCAATATCATTGTGGTTTACTAACTTTTTTTTTTTTGAAACAGTGGCGACCATGGCAATTGAAAAACAAACAATTAAAAAGGCTGATAAGTTATTCACCACAAAATGTGGGTTAGTATTAGTACGAGGATTTTCATAGGCTGTGATTTATTTTTGGTTTTTCTTTTTTATGTTCGTGTTTAACCAACCCTTTAACTGTTTTATTGGGGATTCTTACGTAATAACGAGTGTAGGCCGCATTATTCGTATTTCCGTCTCTATGCCAGGGTGTGTTCTTTTTTTATGTTGCCGTTTCACTTGGTTAGCCAACATCGCTTACAACATTGAGTTCAGCAGGTTTGGACTTTTAGGACTTTTTTTTTAATTTCAACTGTGGTTCTGATAACAAAGAGAGTTGGTGTCCCAATGTTACAAATTCCACGTGTCCCACTCAGATAACGGACGGTATCTAATTAATGTAAATAAATACAGCTTTCGGATGAGGATGAGGTATCGCTTTGGTGTTGAAAATGTTCTTTTCCGAGTGTTATTAGTTTGGTTAACTTGAACTTGCTGATGTGGCGATGGTTAGAGAGAGTGTTAGTCTGGGAATTCTTGTTTAAAAGGTCGTATTTCATTTTATTCTATGAATAGTCTATTCGAAGATCCTTTTTTTGTGTGTCAAACTAATTGGAAGGGAGGTTGAAAAACAAGGTTGCATAATAGTGCCGTAAGGTATTCTGGGTCAAAAAATAAATAATTTATGGTCTGGAAATTATGTTTTGCTGCGTGGATCTAAAAATAATAGGTCGTCCATACATAATGTCGCACAAAATTTAATAGGGTGGTTCACGGAATTTTATAAATTGTGTTGTCATATAGGTAGGTTTGGTTTTTTGCTTTAAGTTTTTAAGTCTGAATAAAGTAATTTCTGGATGACCTCTGAAACAAAGTACATTTCTTTGAAACACTTACCCCTCTCAGCGGGAGAAATTTGTACTTACACGTCCTACAAGCGAATATTTATTTTTGTGTTAATTGCACAGCGTTGTACGTTTAAATTAACATTAATCTCGAACACAAATTGTTCCATTAAAAATGTGAATTGATTGCCATTTGGGTCAGTAAAATAAATAAAATACATAAATCAATATTTTAAGCTTTCAGGTTTAATTAATTTTTGTGTTTATTGTGAGTATAGAGTAGCAACCAACCACATGCTTTCGATGTATAGGGATCTTTCATTTGGTATTGATGTGTACATGTGCTTATGCCAGGCTTTATCCATTGTTCTTTTTTTATGTTTACATTCAAAAAATCAAATTCAATTTATCTCGATGCGTGCTTGTAGCAATATTTTTAATTGTTTGCAGCCTTACGTAGTAAACCGAATTTTTGGAATCACAGCAACGCTGCTGGTTGCCTTTGGCTGTTTTGTGAAATGTTTCGCCTAAAGAGAGCATCCTCCACAATTTATTATTACTTTGTTGATGGTCTTGAAGCGAGATTCAATGCGTTGTATTGTAGCAATATTTTGCAGATGAAATATTATTATGACGAACTCACTTTGTTAAGACCGCCTCTGGAGTTGTGGCTTTGTAGCCAGAAATATTATGGACTGTGGTTTGGTTGCACAACTTTTGTACTGGTTTTTAGTATGGTTTTAATACAAATTGGAATTTATTATTTATTTACTTGCTGTTTTTTTTTTTAGAACGAACTATCCAGGGAAAGCCACAGATTTCGTGTGCAATGGATAAGCCCTGCGTTTTGCAAGAGTGGGGCTCGGCATTGCAGGTCTGTTGATAAGTTTCCTTATGCGTCTGCAATTATTTGTCTTTGTCTTTAAAGGGAACTCTCTATACTTTTATCTCAAAGCAGTGTGTGCTGCCCGAGGTGCATTCATTATTATGTTTGCCCGTTGCGTAGGAATTCGAAGTTCAATTAATTTGCTATTGTGAATTTGTCAAATTCTCCGAGAGTAATCTCAACAATGTACGGTCCACTCCATTGCTCACAATGTCGGGATGAGAGAAATGCGTTTGGCCCAGGGGCTATTTATTCATATATTTACTCATCACAAAGCCCTTCTTCATGATCAAAACAGAATTATGAAAAAAATAACATCATGAAAAGCATTTTCCCATTTCCATTTGGAATCGTAAAAAAGTTAAAAGGCCAAAGCTTCGCAATGTCTGATTGAGAGATGTACCCTTGGCCCTGGGTTCTCTCGAGCTTCGTTGTTTCACCGTATTCGTTTATATATTGATTCACGTCTGAGCGCTACTTTAAGCTTGGGATATCCAACTGATGGGAATACTTGCCTTAGATAGATCTCAAGTTCAAACATTCCTAGAATCTGAAATGATTGTGAGAATATAAACCTCTATCTGAACCTTGTGTTGTATTGTTTTGCCTTTTACAGGATTACTAGTTAGCCACTGTACCACAAAAAGTCAGAAATTTGCTACAACGCTCATTTAACACGCCTTTCAATAGATTCAATTTTTTGATTGATACTATTTTTAACACAGCAATTTATTCCAATATACAAAAGTTCTGTATCCTTGCCACCTGAATTGCGTCCCTAAAGAGTTAAATACTCAACGAGAATGAAACCTTATGAATTTTGACGCGTGTAAAACCCTACAAATGTTTTTTTAAATAATCTTGTAGCTAGAAAGAGAGTAGTATGAAACCGTTTTGGCCGAAGTTATTTCTCAGTCTCAGACTTAAAGGTGGCACAGCACATTTCTCTCTTGTAAGTGACAAGATAAAAAACATTTGCAGGGTTTTGGCGTCAAGCTTGAGCTCACTGGAGTTCAACACCACAACTCATAGAAAACATAAAACATATTTGAAAATCCGGATTTTTGCTTCTATCTGCAAATTTTGTGCAATTGAGACGTTCAGTTAAGGAGGGATGTCAAGTGACGTTTGTATGGTTTAAAGATACATGCGATTAAGCTTTGCTGAAGGTATCTTCGTCTAAATTTACAAGCAACATACATACATCAAAGTTTTTATATATCCTGTTTCTTGAGTTATCAAAGCTCGTAAAAAATGCCACCTCGTTATGTGAATGCCATAATTTTACTTTCTTTTTGTTAAAGTTAATGTTTTTGGATACCATTCCATAGTCTGTTTCATTGATGGTTCTAAAATAAATTAAAATAAATTGTGTTAAGAGCCCCGGAACCTAGCGCATTTCTTATAACCATTGCCCTGTGAAGAAATGGAGGGGACCTACAATTTTCTGCCGATTCCGAACGGCTAATCGAGAAAGCGCTTTTCATGGCACTGAATTTACCATCGGAGGATTTGCTAATTCCTCGCGAAAGGCTATACCCACGAAAAAGAACATTTTTGCTTCTCTTAACCGGTTAACAGGCAAACATGCTTACCATCACGCCATGGGTTCTGCTTTAGTTTATATCTTTCCGTCCAACAAGAACATTTTGTCGATGATGATGCTCTAAGAAATGAACAGTTAAACTCTGTTGTACACATTAAAATGCTTAGGCGTCTGTTCATCAAACCAGAGCGGGCTGCGATTGAGGAATCGGCAAGATCTCCTGTAGTAAATTTCTTGTCATGAAATGGGCGTTCTCGGTCAGCCGTTCGGAATCGACAGAAAATTGTTTTCCCCTCACAAGGCATGGTTGTTGGAAATACGCTAGGTCCGGGGCTTCATCCAATGCATGCACGCTTGTACCTCAGATGCGTGCCAACAATTGCTTTTCAGGAACTGATAATTTATGGGAACCCACAGCTTTCTTCCGATTTCGAAGGCCCAAGTAAAAACAACTTTCATGGTGGTGAAATTGATTGAAAAGGAACTGTCAGGTGCATTTCATGGCAGTTCTTTTTTAGAGCTTGTCAATTCTTTGCGAATGGCAGTGAAGGTTGAAATCATTATTTAGATATTTCTAAAATTCGAATTCCAGCGCAGTGTTAGACACTGCCGTTACGCAACGGGCACAATGAGACATGCATCAAGAATTTGAATGAGAATGTTTGTCGACCACTAGACCTTTTGAACTTTTTAACAGCCAAGGTCTGTTTTATATTTTTCCAAGGTCGTTTAAATATTTTCAATGTTCTGCTTTTGTGGAAGTTAGTGATAATGACGATCATAAATTTCAATGTTTGAGTAGACAACCGGTGCAATCATATCATTTCTTGATTCTTATCGTTTTCATGGAATTAACCAAAATTTCTATTCTTCCATCGATAATTTCGCACGGGCAGTAAAGAGAAGAATTGAGTATATTCTTAAATTTTCACTAGTTTGAAGCAGTTTAGTGGGAAGCTGTGATCCTTTCGAGGTCATGATGCTCGCAACGAAGGAAAAGGAAGAAGATTTATTTTTTTGTTCATTTATTCGTTTAACCATCTGTTTAACTGTTTTATTTATTTATTGTTCAATTTATTTTAAGTCGTTCCCTTTTTCTAGTGAGTGACTCAAAAGTATGTGCCAAGGGCAACGAAAAGAACTCAAAAGCGAAAATCTCCGGGTGATATTTCAAAAATTTCCCGTAAATAGTAAAAAGCATCTTGAAGGCAGCATTCCAGTACCCAAGAATTTTGTCTAACCCAATCAATGTTTCAACGTGAAATTTTCTCTTTCTGTTTCAGGAAAAATCTGCAAACATAAAAAAACTTATTACACCTAAAACCTCCTCTTTTGTTTCCTTCCACTGTTGTTTTATAAATATTATTTAAAAATAATGCCGAAATTCTTATGATGGAGACATTCATTGTCCTGGGACTATGTTTTATTCTATACGAAGCATTGGATTTCTTTCAAGGCTGCATGCATAGTACGCAACCAGCTACATCTGATCGAATTGAATCATATCGCCGTCAAATAACCGAAGAAAAAATTCGTGCTCTGCAGCCGACAAGTCCCACGTCAAGTCTATCTGCATCACCGATTATTGGTGGTGTAACCTCTAGCAATAGCCTAGCAACCTCACCGAAATCTCCAAAATCAACGCGATTTCCTAAATTCCCCGAAACGTCAATAGATCAACGTTATCAAATAAACAGCTACCAACTAAATCGTCAGCAACAACAGCAACAGCAGCAACCGCAACATCTGCACTCGGTATCATCATCGTCGGCTTCGCTGCCACAGCATCAAGGATTCAATCCCGCTGCTGTACTCTTGCCATCGAACAATACAACGAATTTCTCATCACTTCCACGGGACTATTATTACCTGCAGCAACAAAAGCATAAAAATTCCACTAAATTCCTCACAAAATTTTCGTCCTCATTATCGGATAATCGAATTTTTCCCGAAGTGGGTGGGATAGTAGCTCATGGAGCGGCAACAGCCGCAACTTTCGACATAGTACCACCAACGGCTGCCGCAGCTCCGCTTGTTTTAGATCTGAAGAGAGCCATTTTCAGTGGAAAGAAGTCATCCTCGTTAAATGAGCCCAGAAGTGCGAGACTGAATTTTTGCGAAAGTAATGAAGAATATTTGTCGTCGAGTGACGACGCTGATGATGATGACGCCGATGAAGGCGATTATAGTTGTAGTGATGATAACGATGAACACGTAAAACGAATTTATAGTATTTCGGAAAAATTTTAATCTCTCTATCTATTTCTCTCTTAATCACGGGCGCGTTAATATTAATAAAGATATTTCTAATTACCGAACTCAAGTTTTTGTTTGAAAGTGTGTGTCTCCTCTGTCTTTTCGCGAAGTCCAGGTAAATGAGTGCGGAAGTTATGTTTTTTTTTTAATTTTCTTTTTTAACTGAAAATGGCCGTGATGTGAAATTGTGTATTTTGAATTGTTAATATGTTCTATTATCTGTGATTTTTCCTTTTTATTTGGTCCTTTGAATTGGTCTTTGGTAATCGCGAAGGACTATGATCTTAATGCATGTTTTATCTTGGCTCTTTAATTTTTGATTATTTTATGAACAACACTTTGAAATGAAGACGTTATTTTTTTATGTTTTCATTGATCTAGCAACAATTCAATTCTAATGAAATTAAGTCGGTGTCGTTAGAAGTGAAACATAAAAAATTGGGCTCAAAGCGTTGTTCAAGCTACAATCAGTTTCCGCTAACGGTACAGTTTTATCTCAGTGATGGCCTTCTTTCAAAAGAACGTGTACACGTTGGACTTAACAAATAAGTTCAGTGACCGAAAACTGAAAAGATTATCCATTTGTGATGTTGAAAGCTTTTTTCTAAGCTAAACGTCATACTGTGCCTGTGAAGGTGAAGAATTGTTCGATTGATCAGTTGTGAAATAATAGACGTAGATATTATTCCTTTATAGTTCTAGAGGAGATCATCGACACTGGGTGTGACTGTACATGAATTCGATCTTAGCCTGATAGCTTTTTATTCCACCAAAATTATTTTAGGAGCGTTGTTGAACTGACGGAACCCTATTGGCGTATTTTCTACAAATAGCGATACAGGAAAGGAATATCTCACACACATCATTGTTGGCTTAGTAACAGTTGCCAAATGTCAGATGACTGGTTAAAGATGAAAGATGACAAATGACGATAGATGATAGATGATAGATGATGGATGACAGATGACGAAAGTTGATAGATGATAGATGACAGATGATAGACGATAGATGATAGATGACAGATGACAGATGACTGATGACAGATGACAAATGACAGATGACAGATGACAAATGGCAGTGGTCTGTTCTTTTATTCTTGGATGTTACGCGATGTAACATCGAGTAACATTATGTCGTTCCTTAATGCAAAAATGTTACGAAATGTAACATCGAGTCGTTCCTAAATGCAATGTTGAACTGTCAGAATGTTACGTTTCGTAACTTTTTCCAACTCATCTCTGGGACTTGAGTTTCGATATTGATCTGTCAAACCCCTCTAGAATTGTTGTTGCTCAGATTTGTTTTGGTTTTTTTGAAGTGAAACTTCTTATGCGACTTGCAAACATGAAAGCGTTACATGAAAGCGTTACATGAAAGCGTTACATGAAAGCGTTACATGAAACCGTTACACTCCCGTGTTAACTCCACGCACTATTTTTTTTGAAGTGAAACTTCTTATGCGACTTGCAAACATGTAGCGTTACACTTCCGTGTTAAACATATTACCAATTGCTCAGTGAATAATCGATCAGTGTTGTGTTTTCTTTTCTTCTCCAATGAAATGATAGAAAATAGTTAATGCAGTTTCTCTTAATTTGTTTAATATATGTATGTATGTATGATGTACGTAGATAAGTGCTTACTAATTGTGTAAATCGTTAAGTTAAATTATTCTAACAAAAAATAATTTGTGAAGCTTCTCCTCGAATGTGTTGTCTGCGGAATTTTATTTGGCAGACAATATACAAATCAGAGCTTTTGGTGATAAGATGTAAGATGTTATTAGAATTTCAAGATAGTAGTGAGTATATACATAGTAGTTAGTGGAGGCATAATCAGGTATATATAAGCAATTTCCATTTAAGCCCGTCTCAAAAATGTATGTCTAAACATGTTATCATGTCTAAAAATGTTTGATCATGTCTAAACATGTTTGTTATGTCTAAACATGTTTGGTCATGTCTAAACATGTTTGGTCATGTCTAAACGTGTTTGATCATGTATAAACGTATTGATCATGTCTAAACATGTTTGTTATGTCTAAACATGTTTGATCATGTCTAAACATGTATGTAAGTGTTCTCCGTCTTCGGCTCAGGTGTTAAGACTGCGGTCTTCATTAGTCTGTCAGTCAGCTTCCACTTACACTAGCCAATCAACGGTTTCAGAAAGGTTCCTGGTACTGTATTCCATACATAAGTATGGATACAATACCATACATTCTACCATACATGATACATACTACATACATCTTCAAAGTCCTTCTAATCTCCACCAAAAAATAAAAAAATTGTTCTATGAAATGGTGTTAAGTGCCTATCCCGTGAAAGTTAACTCCGATCAATTTCTTTTCTTTTTCTTTTAAAGAAACAATATGAGTTCACCAAAAATCAATTTCTACCTCTTCCTATTTTCATTTTTGGGAAGTTTCACTTCTACCGCGCACTATTTTTTTTTTTTCATTAATCTTTCAAAATTCTGTAAGCAGTTATTGATTTTCAATCTTTTTTATTTCAGAACTCTTTTTTCTTCATCAAAAACGAGTTTCTTTTAGCTGGTTTTATATTTTAAGAAATACTTTCTAAATGCAACCATGATTTTGTAACAAAGTCAAACATACACAACAACAACGATGATTTTGACACTACAGCATCGCGTAACATCGAAGTCATTTAGGAACGCACCACAGGTGATAGATGAAGCTGGACAAAAATCAAAGACACAAAAAAAAAAAAAAAAACGGAACTTGTAAAAGAATCCTTTTTTAAAAATCTCTGGGCTTTAAATTTGGCACCGATTGGGTTTCTTAAAAGCTTTTCTAACACTGACTGCTTCTTTAGCAGATCATCTCCAGTTCATGTTGTACAAACATTGATGCCGTTGCGTCGCCGTTTAGACAGTAAATGTTGTTTTTCATGTTAGTTCAAAAAACCAGATGTATATCTTCCCGAGTACATTATGTTCCTCGCAATTCGATTTAATCCTTGGCTGACACTATTTTCTGATTTGAGGGCTTGTGACAACATCCTCTTTTTGTTCTCTGTTATCATGACTAATACTTTTGACAATTATTTTAGAACTCTGATCCTGGATCATCTCCGTGTTCTTATTCTTCTGTCTTAAATAAAAAACAAATGTTTAATTTTGTTCACTTAAGGATTTGACAGAAAAAAAAGACTAAAACAAAGCTTTGGTTTCGATTCGTGTGAAAAAAATTGATTTTGGTCCAAAATTTTGAAATTACCACCAAAAATATCACATAATCAAAAGCATTTCTAAAAAAATTAATCAGGTTCTTAGGTAAATGTTAAAAAAAATGTTTTCCACGGGTATCACCTTCTGCGAGGAATTGCCAAGTCCTCCTATAGCAAATTCATTGCCATGAAAACCACTTTCTCGATAAATCGTTCGGAACCAGCACATTCACTGATATTGCATAGAAAGCGCTAGGTCCCGGGGCTCCCCGCTCTGTTTTGCCACTTTATAGATAGATAGATAGATAGACATATTTATTTATTCATTACATAATTAATAATATTTACAATTTTTAGTGAAGACTCTTAACATAAAAGAATAAATAATAGTTATCATTCATTAACAGAAGTTAGTGTTGAATGAAACATACGTTTATATGTCTTATCTTGCGAAAAAATTAGAAGGATGTATACTTTAAGACTGAGATATGAATTAATTTATGAAAATTTGGACTTTTTAAAGAAAGAATCAAAATGTTTTATATTAAAATAAATCAACTGTCATCAGCTGCTTACTTTCATTTGATGTTCCTGAAAGCGTTTAAAATTATCTTGTCAAGTCTTTTTTTTAGTTTAAGTTTTTAATGACAGGATTTTGGTCTTAAGAAATTAATATTCGCTTCTTTCTCACTTTCTGCACTGAGATTTGATTCAACATGTAATTTGGCTATAGATTGAGCAAGACTTTCTGCTTCTTGTTGCTCGTCTGTTTCAGACCATAAGACGGTGTCTGGTGTCAATAGGCCTGTGAATTATATAGAAAATGAAATATATTTATCTGTTGAAGTGGCTCGTGCGCCATTTGTTGTAGAGCCGCAAAATCTTCTCCTTTAAAATCTTAATAATTTACCAAAGCTTAATCGCAATCGAATGAATGGGTTACATGCTCCTTGCTGCAATTGCGCCGTCTGTTTTTGGTTGGTGTAGCCTTCTGCATTTGCTCTACTAAATAAGAAATCAACTTTGATTTCCTCTCTAAAAAGAGGGGATACGATATTACTCTCAGTATAACCTTCCTTGTGACGAAATCAATTCCATGGATTTCTGCGCCATATCCTGTGTAATTGCTGTATTTATCTTAAAACCTTCTAGAATTAATGTTTGATTGCGATGTAACCTCAACAATTAAATTAATTCAATCAAAAATAAGCATATGAGTCTCAAATTTTTATTTTTATATTCAAACTCATCTTTTGCTGTTTTTTCATACAATGGTATTTGGTTATTGTTCCCTGGTTTTCGTTTTTCTATTGCAATTGCAATTCAATCAGTGCACCATTCAAAGAGGACACTCCTTTTGCATTTCATTTCTTCAATGTGATTCAAGAGAACTTCGTTTCGACTTCTTTTACATCTTTGTAAGTTTCGGTTCGGTGCTTTTGTATTTGTGTTTGTATTTGAAACGTAATTATTTTTCTCTGCTTTCTTACTAAATTAATTTCCCAATATCCTCTCTGGGGGTATAAAGTATAGACGAGATAAGCGTAAGAAGGGTTTGCAAAGGAAAAAAGGGATTACATGAACATAACAAAGGCGAAGAGAATAGCGACGCGACACAATTTACAGTCTCCTCATTTAGTTGTTATCAGTACAAATTCAATTTCATTAGTTTTATCCTTCGTCGTCCTCCCTCAAAGCAATACGATTCAATAGAACTTCTTCTTCTGTCTGTTTATTTGTTTTATTTGTTTTGCAGGGGTCCCAGCTTCCTATCCCAACATACTCTACTCTACTGATGCACAAGTACATTTATGTGTGTAGGTAGGAACATATAAGTATTTTCTATTCTTTGCTATTTGCTATTGTGTGAAAAGTGGAATTCAATGGGGGGAACAATTGCAACAGAATCGATGATTGTAACAAATTGGAAAGCAATTTTATCCTTCAGTCTGTCAATCATATACAAAACAATTCTCAAAATATAAATATAAATAGAATTGAAGTATCTAGGTACTGAAGAACTGAAGAGAAGTGAGTGCATCACTTTGAACATTCTTCAGACGTAATTCAGTTAGGCTTTGAGTCCTGTCAGGGGATACAAGATAGTGAAGCTTACAACAGAGAATTACTTATAAATTCTAGGAATCTGTAGGTGAAGTTTGTCTGATTACCTACTTCGCTTATCGAACTGCTAAATCAGAATTAAAGTTTGTGTAAGTGGGTAGAGACTTGTATACCAAAATATACCAAATTCTCCTTGCAAACCTATTGCTTTTTATTAATTTCAGGATATGTAGCATCTTCCATGTCGACATTTTTGGCTTCTTGTCAATTTTAAATATTTACAGCTATGAGAAAAATGGAAGAAATAGAAAAACTTTACTTCCAAACCACATAAACGTCTGTTACGTGATTCATAGTTACTTCAAAAAAATTACCTCGTGCAGAAGCTCCAGAACTTTGTTCCTGCATGGCCGGGGTGCAGGAAAAAAGATGTGAGAAGAACGACATGCAACCTGCAACGCGCAGTGCAGAAAATAATGTTGTCATAATATTTTATCCATTTTCCTTTCCTTCACGAAGAAAAAAACAAAAAAAAAAAACGAGAACTTTACTTCATCCTAACTGCAGAAGGATAAAACGTGCATAGACTAAATTTCAAGCGAATGCAGTGTGCAAGGTCTTCGCATATTTAAACATTATCCAAAGTAAAATCAATAAGGATGCAGGAGAAGAAAAAAAGATATACTGACTGTGCCAAATTTTATATTGCAAAAGTTTTCAATTTTCAACGTTTTGAAGGTAACTCCATATTCCGTCGGGATATAAAAACCCAAGGATCAATTGCAAGGAAACAGTAAAATAAAAAGTTGCTAGCTTCAATTTCACAATGGGTAATGCATCCTTACACAAGAGAATCGCACTGGGGAATCTTTGCACCATCAAGATTTAGCTTTGGACGATGACTCCTCGTTTTGCTTGATGGCTGCATTTAATGTTTGATAGCTTCTTCAGATTTTTATACTGCAGATATCGAAAGGAGCACATCCTTTTTGCTCCATCGCATCGTCATCGTCAAACAGGAAGAAGTGAGTGTTAAAACTAAATAACCAGCTTTTCTTCAAAGCGAATCCTTTAAAGTCAGTTTTTGTTTGTTCGATATACCTACTTACCATTTTTTCTTAGCCCCCTGGTTGGGCGAGGACAAAAAAGGGGACTTTGTGGTAAATAGTTCTGTAAGAACTTCTTTAGCACCTCTTACCATTTCGATTTGCCTCACAAAATCGTTTGCTCTGTAAAATGAGCCCCATCACAGTCGCCCGCCACCGCGCCGCCATTGTTTCACATCTATCGATTTAGTGATGATAAAAAGGTTGCACTCCAAAAAAAAGTACAGAATTCAAACTAAGCAATAAATATTTTATTCTCTTAGATCGTAGGAGGTAAGGTTTCCTAGAATATAAAGAGCAAAGAAAACCCACATTTTTCAGACTTGTTAGTTTGTTATTTTATCCCTCCCACGAAGAATGGAGGTGTGTGCACATCGTATGCAATCATATAAGGTTTCCTTATCCAAACACTGACAGAGTATGTATATTTATATGGAGAGGCAAAAAGACGTTTCCTGTATACATACCACAGGCCTTAAAGTTTTCCTTATCACATCCCAAATGAAAAATGTTTGCAAAAGACTTGTAGAAAAATAACTTGCATATGGTATCTAAGTTAAGTGGAAAAGGATGTCACATCAGCAATGAGGAAGTGAATGTTTTGTTTTGTGACGCAGGGGATCAAGTCGAAGCAGAATTTGATGAATTCTAGATAGATATCAGCCACTTGAAGAAGTTGTTGTCATTCTATTTTTACCTGTTTAAAGATTAAGCGGATATCGAGCTATTCATATTGCTAATGTTAGCGATATCTGTGAAACACCTAATGACTTCTGGTTTGGCTTCTTAAGTACATTGGTTCTTCTTCTTTCACGGTGCAACGAGCATCGTGATCTTGAAAAAGAGGAATGTAATATTACGATATGTTGGATGAGGGTGCAGGCGCAAGCGAAGCGGCAACACATCAATCGGATCTCTAGGATCCCTTGTGCTAGCCAGATAACAGAGTATGAGGAATTCTGGGTTGAAGGTAGCAGAAGAATGGGTTGGAGACTTGGTTATTTGGGTTGGGATTTGGGAACCCTCACTGATCCGTTTGGAGCCCTGTATGAATTTTTGGATGCTATTAAGTAAGACATTAGAGATGTTGCCGAGAGAGCACTTTTTCCTTGTATTGGCCAATCAAAGAGGAAATGGAATCATCCTTCATCTGTCTCTTCGTCTTCGCATCCTCTTCAAAAGTAGGATGTGCTGATGCCCATTCTTATCATGTCCGATGAATGAATGAATGAATAATTGGGGGTTTGTATTGTAACTCGACCTGTTTAGATTTATTGTATCCCCTACTTCTTAAGTGGTATTCCTTAATTTAAAGTACTTCATCCAGATCAGTTCCTCTGATGAAACTAAGTATCTGGGTTACGCTTAGGAATTTTAGCTCCCTCTCCTCTACTTAGTAGAATCCTAGGTACTTCTTCCTTTGGTGTATTAGAGCTTCGCAGTCACCTATGAGGTGGTCAGAAGACTCTTCCTGTTCGTTGCAATATCTGCATTGGTTTTCGCTTTCTATGCCTAGTACTTTTAGGTGTTTTCTTAGTCTGCAGTGTCCGGTTAAGAACCCGGCATCATGTCCGTTATAATGCCAATCAACAGAGAGAATTGAGGCCTGCTAAGATGGAGCAGAAATTCTGTTTTCTTTTTTTCTTGAAAATATCTTGCCATAAGTTTCTGAACACCCGGCATTTTTCTACAAAGGAAGAAAAACTTTCTCACTTATCTGCTTCACACTTATTTGCTTACAGCGCCACGAACATGTTGGTTAATTAATTAGCAAATTAATTCTAGACATCGCAAGATAATAATTGACATCAATCTTGACACAGTCTTCCGATAGTAGATTCGTTGCTATGAAAAGCCGTTTGGAATCAGCAAAATATTGTAGGTAAACTCCATTCTCCTCAAAAGCAAAGGTTTTGAGGGGTCTTCACTCTGTTGTGCCACCCTATTTAGTTTTTCTTTTTTGTTTTGAATAAGTGCTTACAAACAATTTGGGGCATATGAGCCACGTGCCACACAGCTGGCTCGAATGAAAAGTAATCGGGAATTCTTTTTTGACCACTTTTTTGAGTAACTGAAACCGTATATCCTCAATAGAAGTTTACTAGCGTTGATTTGAAGTGAGTCTTTTTATTGTGAAATGTCTAAAAGTATTGGCTACAGATATACCTTCAATTGTCAAATTTACAATCACTAGAAACTAAACAAAAATAACCTAAAAGTGATTTTTTTTTTTAAATTTTCATTTATTGTTCCTTCGTTATTTTTTAAACGAAAAATTGAGGATTCGTAATTTTCATTTAACAGATTAACGTGAATTCAATAAAAAAGGCATGTTTTTGCGATTTTTTTGTGAGAAACCAGTTCAAATTTCTTTATGAAAATGAATTAAACATTAAAAAATGACGTTTCAAGAACGTTGTGTAAAATTTTCACAAAGAAATATTTAAAAGTACGGCAATGGCAGAAATTGTTCGGACGTGCCTCGAAAAAAGGCGAGTTGCGGTGCCCCTCATAACTTGGGGCTGGATAATCGGAAATCAAAAAATCTAAGTTCATTTGTTAGATAATAGTATTTACTATTTCGTGAAAAAATCGGCTAATTTGTTATCGTAAAATAACAATTATCAACAAATTTGAAAAAACTCTTCGTCACTACCTTGTAAATTATTTACAGAAAAAGTGTTCAAAGTTTCAAGAGATCGGTGTAATAGTTTTGAAGTTATGAGGGGCACCGACTTTTAAAGTGGCGAGTTGTGAGAGAAGTGCTTTAAAGCTTTGAACACTAAAAAAAACACAAGGAAATCACTATACCGACAGGTATAAAAATATTCGTAACTTTGTCAATTTTGCTCCAATCTACTTCAAATTATTAAACAATTTTCTTAAAATATTAGGCATTCATTAAAAAAAAAAATACTTCCCCCCCCCCCCCCCCCCTTCTTAACCACAGGTTCTGTGATTTAAAAATAAGATTACTTGAACTTTTAGCGTAATCTCTGGCAATACTCTGAGATTTTTATCTAAAACGACTGCAAAGAGCTTATTTTAGATTGAAAAATAGAAAACCTTTTCTAAAAAAAAAATTCGCTGTTTCAGGTATGGTTTGTCGGGAGGAATTGACAAGTCCTTCGAATGTATAGCACTGCCTAGAAAAAAGATCTCTTTATCGAAGAATCACAACCGGGGGAAAATGGGAAGTCCTCTCTATCATAAGCTAGAACCTAGCTCATCCCGTTCGTGGTGTTTCCCCACATTCCTATTGATTCGATCATCCTTTAAAAATTGCAAGTTTTGAAAACGTTTCTGGCTTACCCCCAAATGTTTTCAGATTTTTTATCGTGTGACTTTTAATTCATCAACTTCTAGCTTAAAGAAGAAGAGGCCTTTTATATTATGAATTACGTAACTTTTTTCAACAGGGTTGTCTTTATGAAACCATAAAAAGGTATGATTGCAAGTCATTTCCAAGCAATAAACCAGACATTCCTTTTTCCTGGTCATTATTGCATACTTGTTCATTGGTATATCCTTTTTGACCGTTCATAAATTCAATGAGGGGCTTTGGGCAAAAAAAGTGGGATGTCATATGAACAAGGTTAGACTTATTTTGCAAACTCATGGAATGTTGTACTTTACACAAAGTACGAGGTACACAAGTCCACTTGAATCAAATCACTAAGAATTCATTGCCCAACAAGAAAAATGTATATCCTTACATTCACTCATAACTTCCTAAACTAAATGTTATATCTATCTATATGATGCATACGGCATACCTAAGTTTTTGCTTTTTATAATACAAAAGAACGTTTCATTATTTGTAATACTGTGCCTGGGGCGGTCAATAGATAAACCACACACAAATTGCTTTTGCAAATTTATTGTAAAAGGAAACATATCGTAGAAATTTGGGGTATCTCGTTAAAAATAATTTGAAGTTTTTGTTTGCAATTAGATTTTCAAAACGCCTTTTGTTGTGCCTGCTCTCTAGGGCATCTAATTTGTCTCAGTTTTAAAGTTTACTCTAAAGTTTCCTTATCTTTTGTCTATTTACAAAAAAAGTAACGGTAATCTGTGGAAAATGACTAACGAAATTCATTGCTTTTGACAGTATACAAACAATGTAGAGCTTAAAATGAACGACAGATTAAATGTGAAATTATTACAAAGTATTAACTGATGAATAGCCTTTTACTATCTTGGTTGAAGCCAGCAAACATACCAAACAAAGAGACTGAATAATGAATGGCAATTTATCTTGTTTAGAGGAGATTTTCCTTTTATTAAAACTATGTCGCCTTAGTGGCTGGAGTTTGACATTATATTGGACAAGAGAGCTGCCATTCTTTGTATAATTTGTTTTGTTTGACAATAGACTTAGTTGACGATTAACTGTTATTTATAGTTTCTGGTGTCTGTGTGTTAAGTGTATCAAATCTTTGATCGTAATGAATGGGTCAGGTCCTTGGAGGTTGATATTTTGTCTCGACGAATTGTGTCTCTCGTGCTTGGTTCTGGCTTTTTTTCCAAATGTTTATAAATGATCATTTTTAGACTTCTAAAAGTCCTTATTGACTTAGATATCCTGCTTGTCCTGTGTTATGGACCCTCCGCTTCTCATATTCGTTACTGTTTCTCATCCTCGGTCTTAATCACTACTGATTCTATGGCAACTGTGATAATGTCAATTCAATGCTAATCATTATATCATTTCTATTTCAGAGGTTTTGTGCTTAAGCAGACACTGATTGCTTAGACGATGTTGTTTTGAATTAGTTCCACCATAGTGCTCATTTGTCGTTGTTGTCATGTCTGAAGGTCAATGTTTATCTCATACCAAGAGCACTTGCTGTGCCACAAAGGACTATGTTCAGTATATTTTGCGATTGAATTTTCGTTTTATTTCTCAATCATTTCTGGATTGTTGTTTTGAGCAATTACGTTCTAGTTTCGGTATAAGAGACGTTCTGATTCCGGAAAATAAGAATAATGCTGAATTTTGTTGTGTAGCCTTTTCTGAAGGAGGTATTCTGGTTTTTAAATATTTTGGAATATGTTAACGAAACGATATTTCAAATCAAATTATTTGCAGAGATAAAGGATTTTTGCTTTCAGGCAGTCACCATATTGTGAATTTTTGTTGCAACTTCTCAGAAGTTCCGAAAACAGCTGCTGCCTGTCCATATATGGAGCTACAGCTTAAACCGCTTGACGGATATTCTATTTAATTTGCAGTATACTTTTCTCGAAATTTTTCACTTTCCGTGTAACTTGGTAGTATACTTTTGAGTCTATGTACAAAAAATTTTAACCTTAAAACAAACCATTGCCACAAACCATAGTTTGATATGCGCTAATGCAAATCTGGAATCAAAATACCTCTCTTACATCAAATTACTGAGACATTTAGCTTCAAAAGTTGTAATTCATGGTCATTCATTGGGTGGTATGCAAAAAGCACTGTAAATACTTTTCCTGATGCAGTAAATGTTCCAGCGCAATAAAGTATTTATTTTCCTTAATATTTTTTACCTTTTTTAGATGAACCTTTTAAGCAAACACTTCATCTCGTATGCATAAAATCTAGTGGTAACTATTTCTATTTAGCAGTTACTAATTTATTTTTTTTTTTTCAAAGTTACTAAACAGCAACTTGAATATGATACAGTTAGTGCTTTTCTGCGTTCCACTTGTATTTGAAGGTAGTAAAGAACACAGCATGAATTTTAACTTTACGGTTTCAGTTGGTATTTTTTTAAAGTCCGTTTCTTTTCACATTTAAATTAAATGTATAAATTTTAGAGTTTATAAAAATAGAAGATTTGCTTAGAGTCGAGGAACAATTAAAAGCTTAACATGAGGAGCTTAGAAAATAGATATAGATATTGCATTGGGGCCTTAGATTGCACCCATGTAGAAGCATCAAAACTACGATTACATGAAAAGAATTAAGAATGACGCAAAAATAGTATTTCCTATCAATTTTGGACAAATTCTAGTTTTTACTTGGATGAAAGTATTTGCCTTCTAGTATCATCTTTGTTTCATGCATACGAAATTATAGAAATTCTTTTAATTTAGCCTTTTATTGAAAGTTACAGCATTAAATTAATTCTTTTACTTCTAGTAAATACTTTCGTTTTATGCATATTACCCATTATGTTGAAGCCTAGTTAGAGAGCATAAAATAACACATTACCTAAAGTTCTTTGTGTGCTCAATTCAAATCGCTCTCCAACGCCAAGTTTTCAAATAATAAAGCATTGAAGTCTTGACCTTACTGTTTCCATAATATCAAGAACCTGGTGTGATAGAACGATTCTGTGGCTGATGAATTTGAATTCAGCACGTGCAGAACTTTCAAAAATGTGTTATGAACTACAAATTTCTTTTCGCGTCTCTACCTAGACTGCAAAATAGATCATGGCTGGGCTTTACAAAATTTGTGGTTTAAAATTTCCGTAATTTGATGTAAAATAGGCATTTTGAAGCCATATTTGGAATCAGCGAATATTAAACTATTGCAACAACTTTTTTTTGAAGAAAACGTGAATGAACAATTTTAGCTTTAAATTTGAATTCAGGAAAAGAAAACCATCAGTAAAACATATAGTTTGCTTCCTGTGAAACTCAAAAACGGGCTCTGGCATGCATTCAAACGAAGGAGTTCACTAAAAGCACTTTTTATAATTGTATTCGTATAAAATACATAAAAAACTACTAAAAGTTTGTTTTATTCAAACAAACCTCAAAGGTAAACATTTTTAAATTTTTTTTTTATTTAACCCATTTAGTATTTTTTCAAGTATCATAAAATGTATGGGTTTTTGAGTAAACTACCAAGTTTTTTTCTTTATTATTGTTTTGTTCATCTGTATAAAAACTCTATTTTTATAAGGCATTTTCTGCAAAAAAGTGACCTCAAAGTCAAAACTTTGTTTCGGGAAGAAAATTTTAACACCATTTAAAATTGAATATCTGGCAGCCGTAAACCTATGGAAGCTCATCTTCAATATAGTTTTAAAGATTGTTTTTTCTACAAAAAAAAAGTCTATGATTAGTTCGCTATCATCAGTATTGACAGAGATATCGAATTTAACACAGGTCAGGGTACACCAAAGTTAGCCTTTTTTTAAGTTGTCAAAAAGTGATGAAAGTGTTGAGAAACGGACCTTACTGTAGAACAATTTTTTTCTTAGAATATGACCAAGAATCACACCCAAAAGGATAATACACGAAGTACGGGACACCCTGTATTAGAAGTGTCGTCTTATTCAAAACCGTAAACCGACTTCTCTTTAATGGCTTACACGATTTTGATCAAATATAGTATTAAAGAAGGTCTTTTAGAAAATGATTGCTTATCAACTTTTGAAAAAATTAAATTAAAATTTTGAAAAATAGAGAACCGGTTTAAAAGAAACTGCTCCTACGATTTTCAATAAATTTTCAGTGCTTACATGTATTAAAAACTGCTAAAAATGGCGGTTTAAAACTTTCACTAGAAACCTCTGGAATATTTAATTAATTTTTTTTCTCAATATTTTTTACAATTTTATTCAATTCACATAATTAGTGTGTAGATGGCAACACTGTTTCACTAATTATATTATGAAGAGCGTGAAACGCCTTACTCAGCTGCAGCTCCCGCGACCCAGTCGTACCCATCTTTTTGTTACAAATCCGAAAATGTCTTATTTTTAAGCTAAGCTCGTAGCGAAGTATGACGGAAAGTATTTACTATAGGTATGTTCTTTTGAACCACTTAAAAATTTATTTGTTTTCTTGCATTTTTGCAGTCAAATATCTTCGTTCTTCAGAACTTAGGTACATATTTTGAGCTCTTTCGATAGAAAAAGAAGTTTTTTTGATTCTTAACAAGCCTACACTCTTCACATATAATTGCAGCCTCTTTTAAAGTCAATGAGATTGCTCTGAGTGCGATTCAATGCGCATCTTTAAATTTCTGTAAAACCAAAGAATCCTTAATTTTACATTGAAAGCTTCTTGAGTGACAGCTTTAGAAAATGTTAAAATAATAATTATGCAAATTGCCTTACACTCTATTTAAATTTCATTTTGCATATTTTAGCAGACCATAATGAAAATAGATGCTCTTCCTCCGTTCGAAAAATATTCGTTTAACTTCATTAGATACTTTGATTTTTGAATAAGAGCCACCATCCATCAAAAATTTAAATTATTTCCACTTCACTCACGATATTTTCCCAGCTGATCTTAGGAGAGTGAATTTCCCTAGTCAGAAGTATATATAGATACTTATGCAAACCCAAAAAAGCCAAATCAGATGACGAAGAACAGGAAGAAGCAGCAGCGGCAGCATCATCTGTAGGAAGAACGCGGTACGTGCTTGATAAATGTAATTAGGTGTCCATTTTTAACTTGTCGTCTCATTTTCTCTAAACATTTGATAATTATTTGCTATCATCTTTTGTTTTTTCTTGTTCACTTCCATCCAGTCTCATCCCACTGAGGATTCCGAATGAAACGACAAAGGTAGGCCCTATACTTGGTTTGACTTATCGTGCGTACCTGTCGTCCTTGAAAAGAAAAAATTATATTTAAATGAAGAATGAATAGCCAATAGCATCGGATGTTGAATAACAACATTATAACATAGCTTCCAGCGTTCAGCTCTTCAATGGCGCATTTGCCCTTGTAAAGAGAGTTTTTGACTTATTTTTTTCATGTCCATGCAGATAAATGAAAGGAGCTCCTCAGTCTCCTCTTGTCGTCTTGTCATCTTGTTCTCATTTCTGAAGTTGACAAGTAGTAAACTTTTTAAAAACTGTTCTTTCTTTTTTGTTTTTGTTTTGCCCCTAAGAACAATTTTAATTCACAGTCACAGAGTCTTTATTTAAAGGACTCCATACAAAAGCAGGGCGCCCCAAAAATATTTAAACACACTCACATAGACAAACACCTTGCGAAGGTTTCTTTGTTGTTGGTATAGGTATGCAAAAAAGTAGAAGAGACATTTTAAAATGCTTTATATATTGCACCTTCCTTTAGTGCTTTGACGCGAAAAAGCATAATTTTTATTTTCTGTTTTTCTGTTTGACTGTTTACATCAGTTTTGTTTGTGTTTTTTCCTTGCCGTCTTCGAGAGGCTTTTGTCCTGAGTGCTGAAGCATACAAATGGATCATCAAAAGGTCTTTATAAGGAGGGTGTAGCTTTTCTGTTTTTTGTTGTACATTTTTTATTTTTAAATTTACAAAAATGATTAACCTTGAAATAATTTGATTTCGTTGGAGTTAATTTGCTTGAAATGCCTTTCTACTTTTCTTCTTTTTTTTTTTTTTTGTTGCGTGACGAATTTGTCGTTGAATGAAACGCTGCTGGTGCTGCAGTATGGGCTTTTCTACCTGGTCTGAAAAATCGTTTTCACATTAAGCGAATCAGGGAAATCAAATTCATTGGAACTTCGCAAAGGACATAAATTGAGGAAAAGCCTTATTAAATAAAGCTTGCTTGGATATTTTGGTATTGGTAGGTATAATATGTTTGTAGGAAAGAGAGGGCCTACAAGCAGTGAGTTTCCAATTTAATTTTGAATTTATGTTTGCAATACTGATGAATGGGCAAATTAAATAGGATTGGTCATGCGGGTTTGAAATTGAGGAGGAAGCGTCTTTTAATGAACCAAAGAGGTCTTCATTTTAGTGTCTGTGGAAAGCAATAAATAATTTGTCGGCACTTCATTTGGCAAGTGGTGAAGAACGTCTATCTGAGAGATAACATAGGTTGGTAATATGCTTAAATTTGAAATAGTTCGAATGCGGTTGTTGCAATGTGTTCAATTGTACGTATGTACCTTTGCACGATCCATAGAAAAATTTTAATGTTCTTAAAATTTTAGTTATATTATTTTAAGCACTTTTCGGTAACTTCAAACTTTACACACACTCGATGCTTCTTGCAACTATTTTATGATGCCTAGCAATAGACAGGACGTGAGTTTGTAAAGGGTGTGGTTTTCAAAGTAGTCAACTTGAGTGAGAGGTTCAAAAGTTTTTCCAAGAATTTATCCAAAGATTTTTAGTGCATAGTTGTTAAATAGAAACTTTCAGTGGAAGACCAGTGTCATTGATTCATCTCTCAAACATACAGAAAATGTAGTCCCGCATTCAAAAATTCCTGGTTTTCTAGAGTGTTCGAAAAGAGGAATTTTTACAGGTCTTCCTTTAACCAAGAGTTGAGTATAAAGGTATTATGGCGCATACCATCTTTGAATCTCTTATTGTTGAGTGGCAATGTCCCATGAACTTGACTGAGTAATAGTGAGTGAAATAGAGTAGCGCAACAAAACTACGGAAACCTCTAGGTCTAACGCATTCACAGGACCTTCAATTTGATGCCGATTCCGTACGGCGAAGTTACAAAAGATTTTCGTGGCGGAGGGCCTACCAATTCTTTTGCAAAAGACGATACTCGCGAAATCATTTTTTTTTTTTCTTGGAGTTTCCGGGCCTCGAACCTCGCAATGTCAACTATTACGCCACGTCTCTACAAACACAGTGAGTAAATCAAGAAAAATAAAACAAACAGGGTTGCAGATCGGTAGTTTAACTGTTGACAAGATTACACATACCTGAAGAAACGAAGGTTATTAGCATTACATACCTCAGCACTGGTTACTAGTACCGTCAGCTGATACACCCACAAGAGACATAAACAGAACAATTAACAAATGACAACAGAGAGCAGTTGTGCGTACACACGGTATTGAATCTAACCACTGAGAACGTTAAACTCAACTTAATTGTGGTGTTCTGAATATCGAACTTCTAATACGATAAAGTTTTGTTACTTCTGCTGTCATACGGAGCATCTTCATCTCAGTTGCTGTAAATTTACTCTCATACTTTTTGTACGATGTCAAACAATGTGAACCGTATGTGTGTGAAGTGAAGTCTTTCTTTCAGCTTATTAGGAACTTTTCTTTCACAGAAGATGGTGAAAATTCTCGCCACTTCACCCATCTTACACTTAGTCGATTGATCATTGATCCCAGATATTGAATTTTTTCACACTTGGGTGGCACATTTCTGTTCAAATAAATGTCTGGAATAGGTATGCAAGCATCACCAGCATCGCTCTCATCATCTGCGCATAGGCTTCTGGAACTTTTCGGTTTCTTAGGGCCACCAACCACCACAAAATTCACAAACAGTTCACATCGTTCCACCGACATAGCGACAGCATGATTGTTTGTTGCATCGTAATGATGACATGAAATTGTCTACTTTGAGCGTACCTTTTCGTACCTGGCATGTTCTCTAGTTAATTCATTATAGAATGGATATGGTCCTTGTTAAGCACCATGAGGTTCTCCTATCTGCTGTTTTCTTTTTTGATTTATTGAGAAACTACAAATGAAAACCATTTGTGAGATAGAAGACTGATACATAAAGTGTCTGAGCTTAGTCTATCAGTCTTTAACTCCACTAGAACTATGTATGCAGCTCCCAAGTTATTGACTATCAGCAATTTTTTTCAAGAGATCGTCAAAAGAAAGATGGTTTAACTCAGTAGCTTTCTGAAAAAGAGATTGGGCATGATATAAGGTTTCTTGAAAGTTTTTATGTTTTATCTAATAGTGGCACCACTTCGCGTTGATGAAAAAATCAGCAATAGTTGCCTAGAACTGTCTAGAGTCTTTTCAATGAACGTGGTTTTAAGTAAATATCGGGACTTTTTGAGACTAGCGCCAGCCCCGTAGTAATCCTTAAATGGCAAACCTTTTTGAAAAGTATGGATGCGATATTTTGTCCAAGGCTGAAAGATTGAAAAGAGTTTTGGGTTCTTTTGACTGTGAGGCTAAGTTATCTTGATATCATAACAAATATCTTTCTTAGCTGCCCATCACTATTTCTTGAAAGTGCTTCTTCTATTAACTCAACATATCGTTTGAGTATTTTAGTTACAAGTATTGCCACCTTGTGAACTTTTTTGTTTTATTCAATTTATACTTTTTTTTAGCACTTTTGAGGTTAAAAATATTACTATGCGGCATTTCCAAAAAGCGATATGCCTTCAGAAGAAGCTACATGTTGAAGTAAAATGGGATTCCAAATGAAAAACGGCTAAATCGATTTTAAAAATTCTTTCACCATTAGAATGGTATTTCATCCCTTAGTAACACAAACTATCCCCCTCCCTCCATTCAAACGGGACAGTGATTAAGAGGAGGAATCTGTGGAAACTGCTGGATCGATTCTATCAAAATTAGAAAATAGAATTTGAAAAATCTTTTACCATTTGAAAGATTCATTATTCTATCAACTTATTATTCCCATTGTAGACAAACCTAGTGGCATAAGTTGTGGAATCTTGGGCTCTTACTTGTTCCTGCATGCCCAAGAAGTATAGCTTACAACGCGACTCTGTCTTCACTTTTTACTAATTTTTCAATAAATTGAACCATGAAAATGTTTACACTTCTATGAGTTCATGTTATCACTTTGATAAATGGACTGACAACTCTGTATTTCCTTTGGCAGTAAGAAATCGTTTTTAATCCTGTCGACTTTTAAAGCTATAAGCAACATTATTATACAGATATTTTAAACAGATAATATTTGCAACCATTTTATTTGCTTCAAATGTTATCATGTATCATGACATTAAATGCATTTTATCCGTAAACATACGGCAGTCATTTTCCAATATATAGTCAAACTAGTTGTGCCCGCGACTTCGTCCGCGTGGAATAGTGATTTTCGGCAGCATTCTGAATTTTTTAGGCGACTTATTTTGCAAATAAGACACATTCATGCGTTTTAGTAAACTATTGTTATGTTATTTTATTTAAGTATATGTTTGCACACGACGTTCTTATTTTTTCCATCTTTTGCCAAATCAAAAAGCTTTGTGGGATTGATACACGTGATTCTGCCACATAAAGATGCAATGGAATTTTTTTCTAAGCGAACACCTGCAACTAAAAGCGTCTGAGCCTTATTTATAATGACCATTTTCTCCTTTTGTCGTTTTAGTCATTATTAAAATTTTTTTAGTGACCCATCCCAGATGTGTAATTTATAGCTGTGTACTATTCTGGATTACTCATTATTGAATTACAGGAACACCAACTTGCAGCCACTCATAATAATCCTAAGAAATTGAGAAACTCTGTAGGGTATGATGTGACTTTCTCAGTGTCCATAATATTGTCTGTTGATAGACATTCGCCAACATCTCCCAATACAGCAAGCATAATTTATTTGTTTATATGGTTAACTATCTCATTAGTCGGCGCCGGAATCGACCTTTAGCACAGCCATTCCCGATTGCCAATTTTTATTTGAAGATCAAGATAGATATTTCTTCTCAGGTCAAATGTATTTTCGACAGTTTGACAGAAATCACCCCGCAGTGAAAGAACTTTTATCGATACAGCAGTTTTAAGGTTCAAGTTTACGGTGTCGATCCCGTAGAAATATAGGGATTACTTATTAAGCTCATGCCATTCCTCAGGCTCTAGGCTATCTCTGAATAAAATTCCATTTAAATCGGATCAGTGGTCTGGGCGGGAGATGGTAACAAAGAAACACGAACAGACAGAGTTTATTTTGGATCTATAATATTAGTAAGGATATCCATTTTTGGGTTCTAGACCTTCTCTGTACCAAAATTCATATAAATTGGTTCAATAGTTTGGGCGGTAAATATAAACAAAGAAAAACAGACAGACAGAGTTAATTTCGGGTTTATAATGCTACTAAATCTTCCATTCCCGTGGGAATATGAGGGCCGTTTTTGGAGGATGACTCAAAGTTTATATTATTTGGGAATAGTGTAGTATTCTAGCGGTGGACATTTTTTGAAATGGGTGCTGTATTTCCAAGTTCCCGTTCCCATGGGAATACAGGGATAAAACATGTTGCATAACATATATGTCCATCCTCAGGTTCTAGACTGTCTCTGTACCAAAATTAATCGATTGGTTAGCTATAACCTCATATCAGCTTGACTATTAGCTTCAAGCTAAGAGATTGAAGAGATTAAAGGTGACAATATAGTGAAACGTATTGCAACTAAACCCTATTGCCATCCAAATTATATATATCATTCGCTTAAAGATTCTTATCAATCTAGTTATGTGACAGGCAGGCACCATGTTTTTGGAACAGGCACTATCTCACCCTTCGAACCCCAAAGCAAATAATTCAACTGATTTAAGCTTATCCACTACATCATCTGCGCACATCCCTATCAAAGCCCATCATTTACCCATAGGACTTATCTTTTGTGAATACTTCAATAGAAACTAGCTTGTTAGTTACTAAACGCACGTCCTTTACTATTGATCTAATTAACTTTTAATTTTTATCATTTTAACCATCAAAACAACACTATTCACATCACAGGTACAAAAGAAAATGAAAACACATTTCTTCGGCACTCACTTGTGATAACAAAATAATATCCCCTTTTAGGTGAATTAAAAGATTCTCCACGAAGACAAACTATACACCAGATGATAGATAAATTCATGCACCTACTTTTCACAAAAAAAAAAAAGAAATAAAATTATATAAAATAAAATGTATACAAAAATACACCCCATATCTCCTAGTGTCTTTTATGTGAAAAACTATAAAGTGAATTAAAGTGAAAATTATAATTAAAATCCATTAAAGTGAATTAAAAGTGTTTTTCAGTGAAGAAGTGCATTTTATCCACTCGTTAGATAATCGCAATTAAGAAAGATAACGAAAAAAAAAGAAGGACATAAGAACAAAAGCCAAAAAAAGTAGAAAAAAAAAAATAAGAAGTGAAGAGAATAAAATAAAAATCTCTTTATCCTTCCCGTCTGTTCCTTTTAGATAGTGCACTCAATACATTCATTAATCCGGATGTCTTTCAAAGAAACTTCACCCCTCGGGGTGCTGAAAACGGATGCCATAACCGTTAGCAAAAGCCATGGTTTAGTGAAATAGAGAGAAAAAAAAGAAGAAATATTTAGAAAATAAAGAGAATACTTCTAATTTTCCCAACTTAAATCTAAAAAATAAAAAAAGAGAAGGCAAAAATTACATTTATGAAAAAAACTCAGCTAACTATGGATTCTCTAGAGAGGCTAATGCGTGCTGCACCTCTTCCTCGTGCTTTGCCTGGTACCAAAGGTCAACAACGTGCCTTGGTGCATGCTTCTCTAGCAGCTGCAACAGTCGGTAGAAAAGGACGTCACTTGACGGGGACCTTTTGTCTGACAGGCGACACAATGGAAGGGATTATTCAATGTTTGGTGTTCCTTAAAGCCTTTTCGGTAAGTCGTAGATAAAATTTGTGACTTTGCATATATTTTGTAACCTATTACGTATTCTTTTCTTGTACACATAATGTATATTCTACAGAAACACAATCAGGAAGAAAGGATCAGTTGAAAAATCCATGTCGTTGAACTGCCACTATACGAATGTGTCGGGCTTGAGTATTGGGTCGGAGGAAAGATTTATTTAAAAACTCTCTCCATATTTGTTTCTTTTGCTTATATTTTTTTCTTCCAAGCTTGACATGTTGACCTAAAAATCATGTAAAATCATCAGCTTAAGGGGTAGGGGTAAGAGGTAGATGGGAAGATGGGCTGGGCTGAGTGAAATTCAGTGAACCAAAACGAATTGCTTCATCCCTTTTGCTGTCACAGTTGGGGTCCGTACCTATACGAGTATAGTGGAGGTGGTGGTGGTGGAGTTGGAGGGTTTGGGTCGCTTAGGCCTGTGTAGACAGTTCTATGGAACTTAAGAGATGAATTGTGATTTCTTTCTGTTCTTTTGCATTACTTCTATCCCACAGCCCCCCTTCTTACGCAAAACGAAGGTTTGCTTACATATTTTATGAGGAAACAGAAGCACTTGGGTAAGAGGAGGGTTTAATGTAATGGAATACGGGATATTTGTATCTTTTCCGTTAATGATGGTTGAAAGGGATATTGCCTGCATGCTTGAAAAAAAGAAATAAAAAAAAATTAATGTACAAGTGGCGGGAGATTTTGATGTGTAATACATCCACTTCTGTAAAAGTGTGTAGGTAGGAAGGTAAGGTAACCCACTTTCTTTTGAAAAATTATTGAAGAAAATTTCGTTGATCTTTGAAACCATTCTTTCCCAGCTAAGAGGCTAATGGAGTGGAAAAATAAATCACAATTTTTGCTTAAAAGGCGTTTCTTTTTATTAATAAAAAAAAAAAAAATTTAAGCGCACATGTCAGCAAATTTAACCCAAATCAAAAGAAGTCTTGATGATATTGAATGTCTTGGTCTTTACAGCGTTACCAAATATATTGCATGTTTAGTAGAGATATGATACATACTTGAGGTTTAGATAAAATGATTTGCTAATAAGATGCCGAAGACCCTCCCACAACAAACCTGTTGTCGATAATGGTTTTGGATAAACATTTTGCTGAGGGAAAAGAGAATCAAGAGAAACATTTAATTTTCAGGACTTCAAATTCAAATTCCACAAAGTTACTGGTATGGATATTGTGGGCTTTCGATTTAAAGACACTTGGAAAGGAAAATCGAACATATTTAGAGTTTTTGTAGGGGAGGTTCAAACGAGGAAGTATTTATGTGCATTTTATTTGAAACATCATAAATCTTACCCTGGGAATAGGCAAGATGATCTTCTGTTGCACGTCTTTTTAAAGAGTTACTAGAATCTCCTAGTAATGCTTTTATCGATACGTTAATCGTTTGCTCGAACCTTTCTACGCTAAGCTTGTACACTCAGTTTTTTTTTATAGCTTAGCAAGTACGCGAACACCCTGATTATAGCAAAATAGCTATTGAATCGGTGTATCCCACAGGCGATCGCTGAAGTTAAAAAGATAAGTGGGAGACTTGTGTTCTCAATATTTATCGTTTGATATTGGGTTTTTAACGATAGCGGGGGCATCTTTTTTAAACGTGAAATAACCTTACACTCCGGTCGAGCTCTATTTTGGGCGAGGGGGTTGTTTTCTTACATGAAAGCTTTTCCTGATGTTAGTGTTCCTAATTCTTTCAAGGTATTTTTCTTACTCCTCTTCATCTCAGAAGTCGTCGACATACTATCATACTCACTGCTCACTGTCAAACATTTAGACCCTCAAGTGAAAGCCGAATACACAAGAGTTTGCTTTGTAGAGCCCTTATTTAATTTGAGGGGGTATTTTTATGGTAAGCTTGGCTACCTGTTACGTGGGAAATTCGATTGTAATATAATCTCAAGGAAAAAGTAAAAGAGTTTTTCGCGGGTATTGCCTTTCTCGTGGAGTCGGTAGTCTCTTTAATAGTAATCTCATGCCCTAAAAAGCTTTTTCTCGATTTGTTCGGATTGGGCAAAAAATTGTGTGTCCCTTCTATTCTTCTACAAATTATGGTTGAGAGAAATGTGCTAAGGCTAAGAGCCTTCCCGCAATGTTGCGCCAGCCTATTGAATTTATTGTAGAAGGCAGAGGAACATTCACACCACTTTATTAGCCTTTGACTTGTCCGATGATCGGTGTTGTCATAAAAAGTTGTTTTACTTTGATAATTGGAGCCGCAGTCTCGGAAGCACAGTTAAATGCTTGGTATAGGCGGCATCTCTCGATCAAAAAGAGGGTATCTTAAGAATTTTTTGTGACTGATAGCATTCGAACATCCTTCCAAAACGTACACCAAAACGCACAGAGCAAACCCAGGGACATAGCCCATCTCTAGAAGAAACAAACTCGAATTTTTGATTTGAGTGAAGAAATAACTTCTGCATTCTTTCGCACTCAAAGAAGCGTTTTCTTAAGTCTTAGCCAACTAATGCACATAATTCACCAACAGAGCGCTTATGTCAGATTGCAATAAAGGTTAATTGTTTCCTCTTCTTGCCAGATGTTGACTTAAATGACAAAAATCGCTTGCTTATTTATGTATTCATTTATTTATTTATTATAAGCGACCCGCCCGGCCTCGCACGGGTACAATGCTTATACTAAACCATGATATACGACGCGATATTTATAGGCTTGCTCCCGCCGCAAATGCTACGTCCCGCAATTTTTAAATATGTAATATCTTGAAAAATATTCATTTAACTCATATGATGTAAACAACGTATCTAATGTATTTAATTGGATAAGGAATGATACTGTATCGTTTAAAATAGCTTGGTATATAACACATATTTTTTTTGTAATATGTAAAAGATAAAAATCGCTACTGTCGGTTATCCTTAGGAGATAAACATATGCTGTCGCGGACTTTTTTATGCATCTTTTTAAGATATGCAATTCCGTAGTACATAAATTTGATCTATCTCGTAAGTTTTAGTCAGCGGTTGCAATGTAAGCACAGAAAAATATGTTTGTTAGGTCATTACAAATCTTTAAATTTCTCGGCTTTTCTCTACTATAAATGTATTTAACAAATAAACCTTTCTCTTGAATCATTCTATTCATCAAGGAATACAAAGGGACAGAGGGACAGCGAAAGCGACTTTGTTTTGTACTATGTAGTGATAGTGATTTACTCCACATTTTATAAAGTTCTCTTAGTTCTACACTGTATGAAAAGGAATTAGTAGCCAATTTGTTGAAGCCAAAAAGCAAGCAATTTTCGCATTTTTGAATCTTAACTGACTTCTTCCTTGACTTCAACATTGACGCCATAACTTGGGTTCTTTCGTGTTGTGTGGTTCCGACCGGAAATAACTTATTGGCTAAATAATTGCACTCATGAATTCGACTCTCTGTCTTACCTTCTCTGTGCCCATATTAAGGATGTAAGATATTTACTTGTTATGGTTATTCCATCCCCAGCAAAGAATAATTGATGTTCTTTCGGTGTCTGGTACTTTAAGTTCGACCAAGTAATAAGGAGTAGAGAACTTAAAATGCTTTTTTACTGTTTACCCACACCGCACGACTTGAAACTCTTCGCTTACTCCAGCTGAAGCTCTTATATTTCTCGCTACACCTTCATACATATCATAGATAGTCTGCTCAAAGACCTCTTGAATTACTTGATATCAGTTTTGTTGCTGTGAAAATACTCGAAATTACTGATTAGAAGTGATTTACAGCTGAAGTCCATACTCGTATATTGTAAAATTTTGAACAGTTTTTGATCTTTATACATCACGTTCTTTTAGTGTTTAAGAAATAATTTTAAAAACTTAAAAAAGTAAAATAATCTGTTTATTGTAGAAACTATACAATCATTCACTGTGATTAATTTATATATTTATTTCTTTTATTTTCAGGTAAGTCTCCTGCACTTGAAAGTTTCGAAAAGCATATTCTCCTTTGAGTAAGTATACTGCTGTGCTTCCACCGGAATATTTTGCGAAGAGATTGATATTAATTTTTTAAGGGTCTTGATAAATTAAAAGTAAGAGTAAATTTTAGTGAATAGTTCGTTCCGGCTATATTCGAAATTGATATCGAGTTGCATCGGTTAACCGTAGAGATTTTCACTTGAATGATTTCGTCCAGCAAGAAGATTACAATAAGACGTGAACTGGAAAACTCGAATATTAACCACTGCTGTGAACTCCAGCTTAGCTTCGTTCGCTATTAATCGCTGCTCTTGAGCTATGTCTGCCTGGATTCAAAAAAAGGGAATTTTAAGTCTTTTCTGGACTGATTCGAATTTCCAGAGAAGCAAGAAACTGCTGCACTGTCTTGCATTCACAGATGATTTTTCTTAAGTCTTAGAATGCACTTAATTCACTAACCGAGTGTCTATATCAGATTCCAATTAAAGCTCATCTTCCACCCGTCTATCATTCAAATGTTGACAAAAATGACAAAAGTTGCTTATTATTGCTCTTGAGCCAGATGGGCTAGTGCTTTTTTCCTGAGTGAGGTCTTCTAAAACTTCTGTATGAGTTCCAAAAAACCGGTTCTCATCGCAACTTATTGCTCAATTTATCAAGTAACACGCTTCGTAATTTACTCGATTTCGACTCATTTTATGAATTGGTGGATATGGGTGCTATCAAGTTTTTGCTAGTGCCTTTGCACACATTGAATTTAAGCATTCGTCCAATAATGTATTCCAATTTCATCTCCAATGGCTTCTGTTTATAGATCTATAGGTCTCAGTTTCATCAGAAACTTTTTTAGTTTTGAGTACATTTCTTTCTATTGATAAGGCAATTCTTTCAACACCTTCCTTTTCTTTTTCTTTTTTCCAACGTCGTGATTTCGAAAGAATCACAGCTCTCCCACTTTACTGCTTGAGACAAGTGATCTACTCGTGTGATAAGCCGCCGTTTGTTATCTTACAAAGCATATCCTTGACATGTTAGTTATTGAACTTGGGTCTTAAATTGTTTGAAAATATTTTCTTTAATTGCGCCCAGTATACCAATTACCACTACGAAGTTGAATTTAACTGTAACTTCGTTCGGTGTTGTGTCATATATGGTAAGTGAAGGCTCTGCAAAAGTGTCTTTTTTTCAGATCGTCTACCGTGTTTAAAGACACAAAGTTGAACCATAGGACTTCTCTCTTTTCTCTGTTTCTTCAATGTTAGAATATCTAGAATATATTGTTTCTCAAGTAAAATGTGTTGCCTATATGAATGAAGTAATGGTTTGCATGTCTCCCTGTTACGTGAAATATTTTTTAAGGGCTTCGTGTTTTGCGAGGAATCAGTAAGTCCTCCGAGAGAAATTCTAATTATACAATCTACCATAAAAAACACTTTCTTACTAAACTAAAACTAAACTTCAACTTTCGAAATCGGAATAAAATGGTAGGCCCTTGAAATGCGTTAGACTCCTCGACCTATTTTCAATTTTTTGTTCTTAATCAGGTTTGTTCAGCCTCTCTTAGAGTTTCGAAGCCCTCGCATATCACTTCCATAGAAGACATGCATCATAATCCCCTTCATTCAAAAACTTTTTCAATAGTTTCAATTATATCAGACATCCACATAGTGAATCAACTATCAAGTGCTTTACCTTTGAATCTAAATATAAAAGGTCTTTTTTTTAAACTACTTAATTCAAATAGTTCTACACATTAAGTGTTTTGATTGTATTGCCGAGCCATAAATCTCCAATTTACTATCGGTTTTGTATTAGGTAATCTCACATGTTTTTGGTTCACCACTCACCAGTTTAGCGTTGCCAATTGTAATGAATTTTTCCAATCAGGCTCGTAAAAATAAATTACTTTCGAAATAAAACTATTTCTCTGGCTTCCACCAATGTGCAGAAATGCATATAGCGGGTGTTTTTTTTACAGAGCGTGAAAGCTTTCAATAATAAAAACAAATTGAAACGGAATTGATTATTGTTGCTAAAACCTGGCAGATATTTTGTTTTCGCTTTTTTTTTTAATGTGTCCGCTGTGGTTACGAGTTCATTCGATCAGTTCAAATTTTCACTGCTATTTCCAATAAATCACCATTGTCACCATTGTCAATGTACGGCCAACATTGACAATGGTGACTTGCATATTGGGTTCCAATGCTTCAAGAGTTGCTGATTTGTCGGCATAAGCCAATGACTCAATTTAGCCCCGTGTAGTAATCCAGAAGTGTTAAATCGCATGAGCGATGGGGCCAAACTGACAACAACTGCCAAGACCAATTCTTTAAATATAGGTAGTTGTCACCACATTAATTTTCCATTGCGATTAAACGCGCTGCAATGCAAAATGCACTTTTTGGTTGACGCCAAATACCATCAACGTTTAGCTGAAACAAAAAATCGTTCAGCATTTCCCGGAAGCGCAATGCCCATTCAACGTAACGGTACCTTCTCATCGTTTCGCAAGAAATAATGACCTATCATGCCGCCAGCTGGTAAACGTAATTTGCATTTCTCACCACCATGCCTTGTGGAATGAAGGGGACCTTAAATTTTCTGCCGTTCCTAATCGAGAAAGAGCTTTTCTCATGGCAATGAATTTACTATCGGAGGACTTGCCAATTCCTGGGGAAAGGCGATACCTGTAAAAAAACATTTTACTTTCTGTCGGGATTTGAACCACGAACCTCTGTAAACAGGTGGACATGTTAGTCATCATGCCACGGGTACCACTAGCGTTACTCTGGCATTAAACGGTTCATGATGAGTTGCTAAACTTTACTGCACTGAAATGTCAACAAATTTTGACTATCATCTTATCTGTCACACCATAAACAAAAACCATTGAAAACTCTCTTGCAGTTCAAAAAACACCCTTTACCTTTGCAGGTTTTGCGGCTTAAAACTTAATTTGAATAAAATACTTTGCACGCGTATAATTCGAGCATCCCATAGAAGTCGTGATATTACAAAAAAAGGAGAAAAATGGCATGAAGTTTTCCAATATCCTGACCCAGTACAAGTGGAAATGATTTTAATTGAATTTGTTTCTATCGAGAACTCATTTCGCGGTAATAGATAAACATTGACCCGGTACGCCAGATGAATTATATGAGCATGAGCATCAGCATAATAACAGTTTAGGCCTTTTTTGCTTTTATTGCTTTTCTGTTCAGTCGGCTGATGGGCTAAGTATAAATGTTTCATGGAACTTTTGTTAAATATTATATTTTATTGTATGTGCATAAATCTATTCGAGTGGACGAGACGAGATTCACATATAGCTATTGGCTACGAAATAATAGTTTGTTGTTGGTGATCAATTGATTACTATTTATTTTTAGAGTGTGCTCTTGTGTGTGAAACGATAAGAAAATAATTTATTGTTATTATTGTTTTGCAGGTAAATGATTTTGTTTGCTTTTACGGTGATGATAATAATAATAAGCAGATTATTTGTGTGGTGTGTGTTGTTGGCATATTTGGTTTCATTAGCAATCTCAATTGATTTCGTCATGCTAATTGATAGGGGATTTTCTATTAAATAAATAAATGAGAAAGGGAAACCAATGAGAAGGATTGGCAAATTATAGACAATTTGTTTTGTTTTATCTGTGGCAATCAATGAGTTTGCTTTTGGCAGTGAGGTCTATTTTAGATTTGTTTTTGTGAAGAAGAGCATCTTTGTCTTCTTTGTTCCACTGAGCCTTTTATGAATAATCCTTAGAGAAATAGAAAACCCACGACAAAAAACCCTATAGAAACAGAAGCATTTTTGTAAAGGGCGTAGATCTCAATATTTTTTCACGGTGAAGTTTTGGTTTGGTTCTTATACAGTGAATTTCAAACTGCTTTCTGGATAAAAACGGGGAGCAAAGTAGAACGGATGTGGAATTGTCTACAACAAAGTTGCTTTTGGGTGGCAAAATTCGAGAGGATTTCAAAGGACACTACACTACCAACAAGCCAAATAACATGGTGGTCAAACCTCGGTTTTAAGTCCACCACAAACTTTACGATTCATAATCTGTAATGAATGTTCATGAGGAAACTTAAAAGAGTGAGTCAAATAGACTGGAAACACACTTTATGGTTCTTTATGAGCCTTCACCATAGACCCTAAGTCTTGTACTGAAAACTCACTCCATATAAAAATTATTCGGTATTTGGACGTAAACCTATTTCTTCTAAGATCCCAAAAAACCACACTTTGAAGTTAGTATTTGCTAAGGACATGAAACAATGAACGTTAATGCTGCACAAAAGTATTCTTTGGTGAAATGCTTACGTGTTATTTATGGCGAAAATTTTTTAATAATCAAATTTTAATGGTGCACATACCATAAAAACACGGACAGAGACCAAAGTGTGGACAAGTCATTGATACTGAGTTACATTGGTTTTGAGTTACATTGGTTTTTCTAGGGAATTAGAGAATCGTTTGTTTCACAATTGCTTTCTTAACGAAAAGACGCAACGGTTGCCAGGAACTCTGTTTGATCCAGGCACTAATGTTCTTCTTCTTGTCTATAGCGGATCCTAGACAGACGAGGTCCTGTATACTACCTCGAAGTTATGTCTGGTTATTGTGAAGGTTTTTGTTCAATTCGTCGATATTTGCTGTCCTTGTTTGAAAACAACAAATACTTCGCTTCACCCTCGTTAACCATAAAAACGCATCCTCCCTCCCATTACGTTAATATTAAATACAACAGACTTAAGATTTATTCTTCTTATGTAGAGGCTTGAGTCTTATACAATCTGTTCATTGAAGTGTGATGTTAAAGAGATCGTATGACTGTTTGTCGCCTTGTTTAATGTTTTTTTTTTCGACGTCAAAGGTCTAGGCCAGTTCTTTACCGAACTTGACGGAGCAGCGTGAATTCTACAAAGTCATTCTGCATAGTCGTTCGAGTTTTGAAGGAATGCCGAAACTAAATATAGCCCTGTACAGCTCGTTTCTGTAAATACTGTCATATTGATGAAGACTTTTCAAATTTTTGACCTGGGGCAAATCTTCGTCTCGGGTTTATCAAGCGACTTCACACAACTCCAGGAAAAATAGACCAAGTCATTTACTGAAAGTACGCGGTTTCGAGTAGACGTGCTGCTTAAGTTCTTCTTCGACGAAATGGCAAACCAAATTGAGCATGAATCAAGTGACAGCTGCCGAACAGACCAACTCCGAAAAAAGTATTGCCAAACCACATGTTTTAAAAAAGACCCTTTTGATGTTTATCATCAGATGCAATGAATCCAATCTTCTTTTTCCTTTTCGAAGTTACCGTCGGAAGGGACAGCTCTGCCACTTAATTGCTTCAAACTAGTGATTAGCTCGTGGGGTACGCCTTGTAGAGTTTCCAAGGCTCAATCCACAAACATTTAAATCCAATTTGTCTCTATTAAGAATTGATTCCCATCGGAGTCTGAAGAAGAAACTGCTGTTGAGTCTTCACAAGATACTGCAGAACCGATGTGTGGTATTGGCTAACACTGCATACCTTTTGCTAAATTTGCTAGTACAAACACATTCTTGTAGGGAGACTTCATAGCCAGGGCTTTTGTTAACGATTGAAGCTGTGAAAACCAAAACGTTCTTGGTATTCGATACCTTTAATGCCTCACAACGCTTATGAGAAATCTACAAAAATCACCATGGGACAATCTGTTCTGAAAAGTCTGGTTGTGAGTAAATCTTGAGCGGTCCTCGTGTGACGCATAGTTCAGTTGCAAAAAAAAAAAAAATTCAAAAACTAGACAATGTTACATAACACTAGGAACAAATCTGTGAATGTATTTAACATCATACAACTCAGTAGGCAGTTAAAATTTGAGAAAATTGCAATTTTGATTCGAGTCACTTAAATGTCGATTGAAAAGGACTTCCTTGCTCACTTATCAGGTGAGCGGTTTTTTATTTTCATTTTTTTTTGTTTAACGTGTTGAAACACTGACAAGGCAAAAGACTCGTGTTCAGTTGTATCATCAAAAATCGATAAACCACCTATTCAAGTCCATTATCTATTCACCTTGTCTGTTTTGTTTTTGCTGTAGGTACACATACCTTTGTGAGAAAATAAGTACATTTTGCATAAAGAAAATACAACAACAAACTTCCTTTCGAATAATAAAATACACATCCGCATAACAGCCAACGCCTGATGGTGCTGACTGAGTTGTGTGTTGAAAGAAAAAAAACAAGAACAACTTTAAAATATTCCACGTTTTATCTAAAATGGTGTAGGTATATTGTAGGTTATTGAGTACACCATTTCCAAAATAAATAAGTAGGTACAAGTTCCTTTTGAACGAACTCAGATGCGGGGTTGAATTTCTTTGGCAATGTAAAAAAGAACAAGAAAAAAAAAACATTTTCCCGTCTTAGATCTGTCACATATCTGTCTTACTCAATTATTATCTGAAAATACTGATAAGCCGCATCTGCTAACCTCGTCGTTTTTCTCGAATCCTTCTCCCTTCTTTCTCAGTCAAAGAACTGCGGAAAATGCGGAAGAGCAGGGGGCAATGAAGGAAATAAAAATAAATAACTAAGCTTGAGAAATCGGTAAATAAACTTGAAGCACCCTCTAAACCGAAATAGCTAGATAAAAGATAAAAGAAACAAGACAACAAACAACCAAACGAAGATAAAAATTCAATTTTCATTTGATATCCTTGCGCCAATACAGTGCCAACACCAAGACTAGGACTAAGACCAAGCCCAACACCAAGACCAAGACCAAGGACCAACCCATCCATACATCCAATATTTCCCCAGAATTCGAATACAAAAAACTCAACACGAATTTGAATGAATTTTGCAAAAAAAAGAAGAAAAAAAAAAAAAACGAATGGAAACAAAATACTTGCTATTCTGTTTGACCCCACCTTACACGAGATGGAAACAAATGTACAAACATCGTATTGGATGCGAAATAAAAGTGTAAACAACCCACGTAGTGTAGTACGTCCTACATTATTAATGACTTGCGATTCCATTTTTGGAATCCATTAGGGATGCGGGCGCCCACCAACCGCGTCTGGGGATCTGCGGAGTCTGCGATGGTGCTTAGTTTGCAAATGTGGGCACCCAAGCGAATGTGAATTAGAAGCGGAGGAACGGAAACGAAATGAAATTCTTATGAAATCAAATTTGAATTATGTAAGTGTATTATGGATTGTAATTTTGGGTTTGCGATAGGCAATTGCGAATGCATCAATTTTTATTATCCCGATTTTGTATTTAAATCTATTCTCCCAAAGGAAGCGTATTTTTTTCCTTCAAGAAAGGATCTTTAAGACACATCGCTTAAGTATCGATCTATTACGCAATTGAGATTTACTAAATCCCCTTTTCAATTTGATTTTAGGCGGAAGGTTCCGTCATAAGAACCTAAAGAAAGAGTCTATAGTCTCAATTAAGAATAAATCTGTGTTCGTTTGCAGTCTAAGGAGGTCACTTTTTTGCATCCTTATTGAACTCAATTTCGCGAGAAACTCGAAGAATTTAAATCCTAAAAGATTTAAAAATTTTGTTGTTCGTGTAGGTTAGTCTATTTTTTAATCGCTCCTCCGTTAACCTTTGTCGATTGAGGTGTCTTCGCTTCATTTTTGCCTAAGGGAAGAGTTTTGACATCACTTTCCAATAAACCAAGTATAATGTAGGAAACACCCTCCAGCCGACATGATTTTTCGTCAGGATTTTATTTTTAGACTTTATCTCATTTTTACAAATGACCCTCTTTCAATGATGTCTAAATTTATGTCTCATTAACATGATATATATCAAGCTCAACAAAAAAGCCCTTTTATCCTGTGATAACCTCTTCATTTGATTTCAATCATTTATCTGCGGGCCATTTATTCATATTTGGACTTAGAAAATAATCAAGAGGGGATGAATCCAAAGCAATTTCACTGTTGAAATGAAGGAAGGGTTTACTGTGATAATGTCAATGAAATAACGAAACAATGTTTTGTTTACTGACAAATGAGATATGATTTTTCATCGATTCCCCGCCTTTGAATTAGTCAAATACTCTTGTACAATGTTGGCTGCTTTTACTTTCTTCTCCAAAAATTCAAATGATATCCTAGTCGAGAAATTTTTTTTTTATTATTTTCTTTGAGACCAACAGAAAATAATATTTTGGACTGTTGTGCTTTCAATTTGAAGGGATTGTTTTTGAATTGTTTTGAAACTGCCTTAGTACCTACTTTAGCTTCAAATGCGAACTGCTCGTAGTTATTTGAAAGTCTTGAATCAAACAATTCAACAGCTGTTTAAGAAATGAAATCTGAGCAATTCAGTCCTTCTACATTCCTTTCGATTATATTCAATGTACTGTGGTATCACAAGTTTTTAAGCCGATCTAACAGCCACTTTAACCTGACCTTACCTAATGCATTTGCTTTTCTAAAGTACTTTTAAAGCTTGAGGTCTTTAAAAAGACTTGACGTTCCCGGCGAGCGGATCACTTGTCTGAAGCAGATAAGTGGGAGAACTGTGATCTTTTCAAGATCACGATGCTCTTATATAGCACTAAAAGAGAAGAAGAAAAAGTGATTTTTGAAAGGCTCAAAGTGTTAAAAGACTATAAAGTCATGACAATTGTATCTGCTTTTTATTAAATTAAGTTTTTGAAAAATTAAGTTATAATAAAAATGAAAATGCTGTACCCGTGACGTGATGGTAAACATGTTTGCCTGTTAAGCGAAAGGTTGGTGGTTCAAAAAAGTCAAAAATTTTATTCCACTGTTATTGTCTGTCGCAAGGAACTGGGAAGACCGTCATTAGTAAACTCATTGTCATGAAAAGCGCTTTCTCAATTACAAAACCGGCAAAAAAAATCATTCCCTCACAAGGCATGGTAATGCTAGGCGAATTTGCGAATTTTACTATAACCAACACTTTCAACGATAACAACGAACTTAAATTAAAGCCCTTGATTGTTGCTACTGCAGGTGCATTGCTGCCAAAATTGAATACATTTCTTTGCTTTAAACATCTCAAATATTTCAAATTTGATAAAATTAAAAGGTTTTGGATTCCGCCCAGTGTTCTGTTTGTTGATGATTCTATGCCTGAGCTGGTGATGTTACAACTACGTTCTTTAAAAAAAAAAACCAACATTCGTATCACTCAATGAATGATTTGCATGTTAAAAATTTCTCCCTAATAGACTTATCCAGCTCGAATCCTAGAAAAAAGTTAACGAATAGCATGCAACTTGAGATATTCGTCAAACTGCTAACTGAATTGTGCATTTTAATTAAATTTTCGTTCGACATAAAAAGCAGAGAAACGAAAGGATTAGTATTTGATTTTTTTTACATACATACATAGGTTGGTGCATCTCTCGGTTTTTTTTTTTTTTTTAATAAAAAAGCCAGCAAAGTTCAACATTGCGTTAAATTTTTCATGCTTGCCGAAGCACAACATTTGGTGTGAGTATCAAACTGATGAAAAAATGGAAGAAAAAGTCAACGTTAAAAAAAAGCCATGGAATAAGGTTGCGTTTAAAGATTTTTTTTCAACATTCGTTAAGTACTCGAAGTGTTCTGTCACGAACTGGTGTGTGCTTTGTTTTTTTTCTTTCTTGGAATGGTACCAAGTTTTCCATTTATAAGAAATGTTAAATAAACGTAGTGGAGTGTTGAACAAATTTACTCCGTACTAAGAATTTAGATATGAGGGCGATTGTAATTTCTTTTTTAAAAAAAAAAAAAAATTAATTTAAAAAACTTTAAACTTTAGACAAGAAATGGAGAATTTATCTGCCTTAGTTTCTATGTATCTTTCTACTCATAATTTAAATTGAATATTTAAACGAATGTCCAACAAGTTGGGAAACAAATATAAATGATGTTATTCACATTTGCTATTTTGGGGGACACCAAGGCGAATACGTAACATTTTTAGTGGAGGACCGTTAGACATAAAAAAGGCAAAAACCTAGGAATCCAAGGCCAGTCCATGGATTTTCATGAAATTTTCGGAAATGTGTTTTGGATGGCGTATAGAAAAAAGTTAAAAAATAAAATTTCACCGCTCTCAATTTTTTAATTATTTTTAAAATTAATTATTAACTTTTAGAATTTTATTTTATTTATTTAGGGTATTTTAGATAAGGTTTTCCAAAACGTAAGAATGGATAGGTTTGGTTAAGACAAAAAAAAAATGTATGAGAGGGGGGGTCTATATCCCTCCGTGTAGGCACGAGGGGCAATTTTATATGAAATTTACTTCATTTTTTAAAAAACTATTAAAAATCAACTAAGCCACTTACATTCTCACACTTTATTTTTTTTGAAAGCTATTGCTTTGTTCTTTAATAAAAATTTTAATTTGAGTTCACTTAATGAAAAGTTTTGGAGAAATCAATCCTCAAAGTCAAAATTTTGAAAAAAGAAAATATTTTTTTCTTAATTAATTTTTTTTTTTTTTCATAATTTTCATAATAATGTGGGGCAAACAAAGGGCCATTTTTTCTTTTCATGTTTAATGCTTTTATTAATATTTACTCAGAGCAAAAAACCGAACAAAAAAATTTTTCTTGGTGAAAGAGAAATTAAAAAAAAACGAAAGATACTTTTTTTCAGAAAACAAAATGTCGTTATTTTCCCGCTACTGAACTTTTTTCCTTGAAGTGAAATATGAAATGTGTCTTAAATAGCATAAAGAAAAAAGTTAAAAAAAGAAATTTTGTATGATCTTAATTTTAATATAAATTATAAATAATTATTAAAATCTTAGAGTTATATTTTAATTATATTAGTTTTAAGTTAAATTTTAAAACTAAGACCTATTACAAATTTGAAATTTCATCTCAAAGGACAGCACATGTACTAATTCGTGTTTTAAATGCTGTTTCCTCTCAAACGAGTTGATGGAACCGAAAAAATGTGGTTCTTTGCAAAAATTTGAATTTTCAACCATTCAAAGAGACTTAAATCAGTTAAATTAACGGCTCGAAGTTTTTTTTTGGTGGGGAGCATGCTGATGTGTAGTTCTTTCTTTTATATAAGAATTGATGCATCCCTTATTGATATATGTTTGTTTGCATACTGAACGCACGTAGAAAAATTCGCGAGTATTTATTTGGCAAAAAACCATATTTATTTGGATCCATCAACACGTTTGACCAGAAATAGCATCTAGAGCACAAATCAGTATATGTGGTGTCCTTTGAGACCAATTTATAGGTCTTAGTTTTAAAATTTAACTTAAAACTAATATAATTAAAATATAACTCTAAAATTTTAATAATTATTTATAATTTATATCAAAATTAAGATCATACAATTTTTTTTTTTTTAACTTTTTTTTCTAATGCTATTTAAGACACATTTCATATTTCACTTCAAGGAAAAAAGTTCAGTAGCGGGAAAATAACGACATTTTGTTTTCTGAAAAAAAGTATCTTTCGTTTTTTTTTAATTTCTCTTTCACCAAGAAAAATTTTTTTGTTCGGTTTTTTGCTCTGAGTAAATATTAATAAAAGCATTAAACATGAAAAGAAAAAATGGCCCTTTGTTTGCCCCACATTATTATGAAAATTATGAAAAAAAAAAAAAATTAATTAAGAAAAAAATATTTTCTTTTTTCAAAATTTTGACTTTGAGGATTGATTTCTCCAAAACTTTTCATTAAGTGAACTCAAATTAAAATTTTTATGAAAGAACAAAGCAATAGCTTTCAAAAACACTAAAGTGTGAGAATGTAAGTGGCTTAGTTGATTTTTAATAGTTTTTTAAAAAATGAAGTAAATTTCATATAAAATTGCCCCTCGCGCCTACACGGAGGGATATAGACCCTCCCTCTCATACAATTTTTTTTTTGTCTTAACTAAACCTATCCATTCCTTATCTTAATACCCTAAATAAATAAAATAAAATTTTAAAAGTTAATAATTAATTTTAAAAATAATTAAAAAAATGAGAGCGGTGAAATTTTATTTTTTAACTTTTTTCTATACGCCATCCAAAACACATTTCCGAAAATTTCATGAAAATCCATGGACTGGCCCTGGATTCCTAGGTAAAAAGCTTACGGTCCTCCACTATTTTGCTTATCTACTTTTTTTTGGGGTATTGCTTGTATTTTATTAATACTCTGAGGGGTCCGTAGAGTGAATCTTAGCTCAGAGATGCTCATAAGGGTTTGGAATGACTGTGACTGCTACCTTTTCCCTTAATCTTTCACTAAAAAAACATCTACGAATGAACAATTTTTGCATTCGAACCTTGGAAAGTATTGGAAAATGTCTACTTCAACGTTTACGATCCCGAGTGAATATTTTGCGGATGAATCGAAGTAATTTTTTTTTTTAAGAATAGAAATGCTTGCCGATTTTTTAAATATTTTTTCTGCGGGGTCGTTATATTGCATGTTGAATTGGTTCAGCTATGTCAATTATTTTCTCTCTCTCTCTCTCTTTGTTTCTTTAATTGAAGTTTCATGTAAAAGGACAAATTTTACGTCGTTTTTTGGGATTTTTAATTTTTAGTACAGTAAAACTTACTTGTTTTCTTAAGTGGACATTACAGTAGGGGGTGAACCTAGGCCTGAACATCTTACGCCAACAATATCCAGTGTCAGTACCCTGCTGCAATTACATGAGAGCTGCCGTTGGCTCACCAGGAGCTCATCCCCCACCATCTCTACTTCAATACCCAGTCCTAGTATTGAAAGACCCTGAAAGACCTTTAAGCCAAATATGTTGGAGTAGCTCCTTCAAGGGTTTCTGCTTTTTTGACTGCTAAAGTCTACCGTTGATTCCGTCGTTCGAATTCATCCGCTGGGACATTTCCGAAAAGCTCTCATAGACCATTGAGATTTGTGCAGTCAGTCATTGTTCGCAGAGCATTATAGTGTTGACCACAATTCTTCTGTTGTCAACACTCACGCTTACTAGTTTAGCAGTCAGCTACGGGCGAAGCATCCCAGTGCCCAGTGGTTACCGTGTGGAGCTATAGTAAGCAAAATTGACGTGTACTATGAGTTGCCACATCTGGGCGCCGCCGCCGCCAAGTTGACACCAGTCAGAGCCTTCCCGAATAGTATAGGTACTCCCAAACACCACAGTATAACCAAATCGTTTTAATTTTCTAATATGACTTTATTTGTATCTTAAACTATTTGGAAAACTTTTTTTTTTTATATTTACTATCTCTTAATAATGTATTTTCAATCAAATTTGACACCACAATCTAAAAGCAAGTTGCTGTTCATGGTGATAGCGGCTGTTAATGTTGTTCGAAATAAGAAAACCGAATGAATTATTGTTAAGTAGGTCTGTCGTTGTCGTCCCGCAGAATTGTACAAAAATTCATGTTATTTCAGCTCATTTTTTTTTTCACCTTCATCTTTACAAAAATTTAGAAAATGTTCTCGAAAGTAAACAAGTTCGATATCGATGGCAACCATTAATGAGTAAAAGAACATTGTTGTTGTTAAGTGGGCATGAAAGTTTGGCGTTCGAGCTCTTTCCAGTTTTGCACTCTAAGTCGGTTGAGGTCTTCTTCTTGATTGCGCCGACTTCCCCTTCCACGATTTTCCTGCGATGTGGTTTCGAAAACTCGTCGATCCGGAGCGTTGAAGCACATCCACTAGGGTGTGTCATTTTTGGGCAACTTTTTTTTTTCAACAATAAAACAGGCTAAATACTTTCAGGAAAATACAAAACGAAGCCTCTCAAAATTTGAGCTCATAATATTAACATTTAGAGGTGCCTGTTTTTAAATTTCTATTTTCCATACAAATTACATGGAAAAAAAATTATAATTTTTTCTTATTTTTATAGCTTGACAATTGAGCATTGTAGAAATAAGTTGACAAATTATTTAAATAGGAAATTGAATGCTCTACAAAAAAGCTTAAAATAATTTTTTTCATAGAAGCAACCGTTCTGAAGATATTCAAACTCAAAGTTGGAAATTATGACTTTTATTTTATTAAACTCATTCTGATGACGATTTTTATGACTTAAATATTATTTTCAAGGACAAATAACTATTATGTGTAGAAAGAAAATAACTGAACTACATCAAAACACAAAGTGAAATAAGAAAAAAGTAAAAAAAAAAAATACAGTTAAAGCTTTCAAAATACACACATATTACTGCGTGACACTTGTTAGGCAGCATTAGAAAAACTCTGAAAAGCTTTGATCAAAAAATTGATTAAAGGGAAAGCTCCAACATGAGGTAGCATGAGAAGAAGAGATACAAATTTGTTATTGAGAGAGGAGTTCGGAATATCATTTGATTTTTTAAAGAAACTTTTTACTTTGCGCTTCGATGGAGTTCAGGCTTAAGGATTGTTGTATCATTACTTTCTTCTGAATATCATTATAATTTCTATCAAGTTTCAAAATTCTAGTATACTAATAGTTAAGAATTTTCTTTTAATAATAAATATTTTATAACAAACAATAATTGTACTAAATCTAATTGATAATTTAATTTGTTTAACACTTATCAAATAATAAAACAATATTTAAAACGTAAATGATTTTTTTTATTTTAGCTTTCAAAAAAAATTAGCACACAAAGTTTAATTTTCCCATGAAAAATAATTTTTAAGTCATAAAAAAAGTCATCAGAATGAGTTTAATAAAATAAAAGTCATAATTTCATACATTTCCAACTTTGAGTTTGAATATCTTCAGAACGGTTGCCTCTATGAAAAAAATTATTTTGAGCTTTTTTGTAGAGCATTCAATTTCCTATTTAAATAGTTTGTCAGTTTATTTCTACAATGCTCAAATGTCAAGCTATAAAAATAAGAAAAAATTATAATTTTTTTTCCATGTAATTTGTATGGAAAATAGAAATTTAAAAACAGGCACCTCTAAATGTTAATATTATGAGCTCAAATTTTGAGAGGCTTCGTTTTGTACCTTCCTGAAAGTATTTAGCCTGTTTTATGGTTGAAAAAAAAAAAGTTGCCCAAAAATGACACACCCTAACATCCACTTTACATGCCCTAGCCATCTTCTCCACTCTTCTTCTCTGCTTTCTTCTCCACACATTGTTTTCGCATACGGGACCAAAGATTATTCGGAGCACCTATTTTTCTTTCGAATCCGCCAAGGATTTCCTCGCTCTTTTTCGAGGAAACCACGCTTCCGTGCCGTAAAGCTGAACTATATGGTGATGAAGCTCCTTTAAAGCGTTACCTTGGCTTTTCTAGAGAGGTTTTTTTCTCCATTGCCTTCTTAACCCAAAGAAGCAGCGGTTGGCAAGAACTACTCTCCGTTTGATCCTCGCCATGATGTTGTTCTCCTTGCCTATAGGAGATTCTAAGTTGACGAAGTCCTGTATACCTCGAAGTTATGTCTGCCTATTGTGACATTTTGTCCAATTCGTGATGACAACATACTTCGTTTTACCCTCATTAACCATGAATATCATCAATCATCAAATCACCATCAAATGCCGCTTCTGCTTCAATGCTCGCAAAAGCGCCATTGACATCACACTTCCTTCTTTTTATTACTTCAGTATCGTCTGGGTAAGCGAGTAACGTTACAAACTTTTGAAAGATTGTTCCTCTGGTGTTGAGATTTAAATTTTTTACAATCTGTTAAAGAAATCGCATGACAATTTGTCGCCTTGCCGAAAGCCTTTATCGATATCTTGACGGAGCAGCGTAAATTCCCCAAAGTCAGTCGTACGAGTTTAGCAGGGATGCCGAAACTAGGCATTGCTCTGTACTGCTCGTCTCTGTCATACGCGGCCTTGAAATCGCTAAAAAGATGCTGTATATCGATATTATATTCTTGATTTTATTCTAAGATCTGCCGTTAATCAAATTTGAGCCCGACAAGAAAATGGTTTACGTCGTGTCGGCAATAATGTGTTAAATAAGTATTAACAAGAGATTAATTTAACAGGAATAAATTATTGTTTAAAAACGATGTTTTATCAGACCGGCAAAGAAATTCGCATCACATGATTCAGATTATGTGGCTATTGTGTAACCTGGTGACGAACAGCATGTCGTTTAGAATACAAATTCATTCAAAACTATTTTAACTAACAGTTTTGAACAACGTGTGTTAAAAGAATTATATTACCTGGAAAATAAAGAACCTATTCGATCCACTTTTCCTGCCTTTGAGCAAAAACACGATACGGCTTATGGTTTTCTTCTCAGGGATCTAAGGTCTAAGCTACCTTTAGCTATTTTTAGTTTTTGCATAGTTCGTGTGGTCGAACTAGCCCTTGTCCAACTAGCCCAGCCCTCCTACATCAATATGTTTTGAATTAAAATTAATTCATTTCTAATCTGAATCCTTGAGTACCTACTCATGATGATATGTAAGGATGTTCATATCCTCCCCGTATGTAATTCAACAACCGTAGAATATAGCAGGAACATTTTAATATTTTTTTACAGCCAGACCTTCGTTACAGGTAATTGGAATGAACGTCCATTTATATGGTCTTCTTCAAAAATACAATCATCATATTTAAAAAAAAACACCACCACCCACAAAGAATAATATCAATTAATGGCGAAATGTCGATAAAGAGAGGGATGGCTCTAATGAGGCTGGGAAAAATTTACCTCAGCCAGTAAGTGCACTGGCAACGGAATGATGATAATGATATCCCAGAGCGCTAATTATGCGAGATACGAGTATAAAGGATAACAACTTTTACCATTTACCGACTGAATAAATTTAGCTCCTTTGTGTGGGCTTATAGGTGGGTATGAGCATGAAGGTATAACCTTTGTTTTTCCTCTAGACTCAAGAAGGAAAAAAATAAAGTAGGTAAGGTACAATGTGTGAATAGGATGGATGCATCAAAAAATAAGTTAATTTTTTTTTTCATGCTAAAAGCTGAAACCATAAAAGAAATGTACAAAGGCCAAACCAACAAAGGGGAGGGAGGAAAAATTAATTACTAATCTTGCTCTTGCGGAGAAAAATAATTATTATTTCATACTCACATTAACAAGCACCATAAAGAGTATTGTGCTAATTTTTTCTTTCTTCTTTTTTGTATGCCATATGGACGAGTGGTTGGTTCTATTTTGAGACTTCTAACAGAAAAGTTCAACCATCCGCACACGCAATGTCTTTTATAACTTAGCTGGCCTGTCTTTCTGACAAGTAGTGTTTAGCTGTGGTTAGCACTTGGCATGTGGCATGTTGAGTGTTTAAATCGAAATCTAGGTTGATTTAATGATATTTTTGGATAAACATTTACCAAACATCATCAGGAAAGTTTCCTGGACAAGTTTGGGGAATTAAAAATGAGTTAAAAGGATATGGACACAGAAAAATTTATTGGAATACCTGTGACCTGTGTGTAGATGCTGATTGGCCTCATTTTGCTTATATTGCTAAGCTGCTTTTCATACGCCTACAATAATTGGTCAGATGTTCCGCTTTTCAAATACTTCCATAGAGTCAATGAAAGCTTCTTATTGCGTTGCGTTGGTTGCCGGAGTAGGCAGTTGGAAAAGTGGCCTCCTACTCAACAGGAGGACAAAGGATGATAAAATCGTTGTCATTGCCACAACAGGGGTATTCATAAAATCAGACCTAGCAGAATACAGATCGTCGATTGTTCATTGTCTTTGGGTTTTTGTTTTGAATATACGAATACTTTTGCTCCCTACTGTCTGATAAATAGCAAACATGAACACAGCACACAATAATCTGGGGCAATGTTTACTCAACAACGCTTGCCTCATTACTCTTAGGATCAAGTGTGCTCAATTGAAATTTATACGCTGCTGTTCTAACACAGGACTTTGCAGTTCTCTACATCTCATTGAATAAATAACATAAGCTTGCTGCTGAAGGAGCCTGAGATGGCAATGGTAAAAGACAACAACTACTGCCAGCACTGCGAACGCATTTCACTCAAAAAATAAAGCAAAAAAAAAAAAAAGGAAAAGGGGAGCAATGTCGTTGTAGAGCTGCTACTGCATAGGCTGTGTCTACTTGCATATATACCTAAGTCCTTTAAGTCGCCCAATGTTGCTGTTAATGCATTCACGAGTGCATGAGTGTGCTGCTAGTGTTTGCCTATGGTTTTGTTTGAAAAGTGTGTGTAATTACAATTTATGTAGAAGCTGAAATGGGAAGCTCAAAGGATTCCAAGCACACTGGCATAATAAAAATTAGAGCCATTAACACACTCATCATGCACACCACCATCATCATTATCAACATCATCGTTGTCTACGTCGTCTTCGCATTGGTTTTTGTCGGTGTTTTGTTTTCTTTCCAATGAAAGCAGTTAACTGTGTTTTGAATTCACGTGGCAACAAAACAGGAAAGATGTTTTACGTTGCTCGTGTTCATTAAATCGCATTGTGAAGTTGGAGCCTACATAAGTCCGCCCGCCGAACTAAACAAACAGCTCTCTCAAAACCCCACTATAGTGATAATGTATAATGATAAAGTTGATTGTTGATGAAGACTGTAAGAGTATCTGCCTGATGGCAATATCTTCAAACGAACACCCATACCCGGGTATAGTGATTAATGATCATGATTCGGTTCAAAGATGCAGTCCATCTTCTAGTGGTACATCTGGGAGACAGGTGATTAAGGTGGAACATGGCTGGTGGACTTTGTGCGCAGATAGTGGAAATTATTTGAGGAGAGAAAAAATTGAAATATAGTGAAAACTGTCAGGGATTAAGGAAGATTTAAACTTGACCATATAACCGATGGTTGGGAAGGAAGAAGGTAGATACAAGTTCCTGAACGCGTGAGATAAGACATGTTCAGGGTTAAGTGATTAATGGACCAGACCAGGCCAAGCATAACGGGAACTTTGAAACTTAAATACCTACCTGGCTGAAGACAGTTATTGAAGCAAAATGTATCTTTCCTTTGGAAAGAGATGGAGAATTTCTAATAAACTCAGAATTGTGTACAAAGGGCTTTGAATGGCTTATTGTTGAGTATTTTGATGAGCAAGGCAATGATAAATTTTTTTAATGAAATTTAAGGATACATAATCAATCCTTTGAAATCTCTGCTTTGTGCGAATAGGAATCTTCAGTGGGGGAATCGATTTTTTGTTCAACAGCAAAATTTTGACTCGATGTGAGTTTTTCTAAGTGTAGGTATTTTCTGTTAGGTTTGAATTTTAAAAATTACACATTTTCGTAAGTTTTTTTCGGATACTTTAGAATTTATGTATTTAAATGATAATTTCCTTGACACTGAAAGCAAAGGTGAAGATAAGGAAATTGCTCGCAATTGAAGTTCGAATGGAAGATGATTGTGGTACAGTGCTCCCCGGTTAATTGCGTCACCTTAAATGCACAACTTTAGACGCATTTAACAGGGGAACGCAATTAAAAGAATCCCGCTTAATTGATCTGCTGTCCCATTTAGAAAAACCCCGCTTAATTGAAATGAAAACGCAATAAAGCGATTTTTTTTACGACTTTGGCAAGAAAGTCAAGAAGAACCTTTTTAATGAAAATCAAAATTTTATTGAACGGAAAATTAACATATAATGGTAAGACATAAAAAAAGAACAAAACAATTTCAGCCTAGGAATGATTGAAAAGGAACAATTTTTCATAACGTACACAACACATAAATTATGAATTGGTACATAATCCGTGCGTATATCTTTAGCAAGCGTACAAGAGGGAATTAGTCAGATTTGCTTTTATTTGGCTAGAACATTATATCATGGTAAGAATCTGTAATTTTCACCTGCATTGTTTCCTTACACATTTCCAAGATTTTAATTTGCAGTCGCTAAACTCTGATGTTTCAGCAAACAATAGGCTCGTTCGTTGAACTTTACCCAGGGTTGACCCAAGTTTTCTTGACAATCTTATGAGTTGTCAAAAAAACCTGGGTTTTCCAATTCTCAAAAAACGCAAAGCCACAAAATCACCACACATCCCTGTCATTTGAATAAAAATACATGCCATTTGACAGCCCTCAACTCGCCACAGCAAAAACCTAGGGTGAGTTGAGGGAAAACCCAGGTCAACCCCAGGGCTATAAAACACTCAATTTGACATTCAGGGCGACCTTAGGTTTCTCAAAAAAACGCTTTGTGGCGACCCCAGGGTTTTAACGAACAAACCTAATAATAAATAGGTGTGTTTCTTTACTGAAAATTCGCACGAAATGCACCGAAATTCGGTGAAAGTCAGTTTAATCCTGTTCCAGCACAGCGATTTTTCGTAGCAGTGCACAAAAGAGAGTGCTCACGAGAGAGTAAAAAATCTCACAACGATTTAAGTCATGTCAATTTGACTATTAACTTGTAGGCGCGCAACAATGCGACCAATTCATCATCAATCATTTAAGGTGTAAGCAAAAAGTGACTTCAATGATTTGGTTTTTTTCGTTCAATTAACCGGGTAATTTTGCTTCAAATTAAAAAAAGAGTTTTGATTTTTGGACCATTTAACCGGGAAACGCAATTAAGCGGAATGCATTTAAACGGGAAATTTTATGTATATTTCTTATGTGATCTTTTTTTTTGCCTAGGATTCAGGTCAATTAAACGGGTAACGCAACTAAGCGGGGGGTATTTATCCGGGGATTACTGTATTTTTTTATAGGTCTCATTCAATTCAATATCAGCGGTGCAGCAAACGCCGAAGTGATTTCACCAAACCTCATTGTGGAAAGAGCCTTATATTTGTTCTGTTAAATCGTAAATTATTATTGGAATTGCCTTAGGATACTACCTACTGGGTTCAGGATGTCTTGAGTGTATGCTCTGTTTTTGTAAGTTTAAAAAGCTAAGAGTGAATTGTAAAATGTTGATAACTACATATCGGTATCGAATTCTCAATGAAGTCGATTGTATGCAAATTGCTTAAAACTGTGATATGCATTTTTGTTTTGATTTCCAATAGTTGCAATACTAAAGTAACTTATTTAATGTAGGTAACAATAACCGGTGACACTCTTCTTCTTCTTTTACGGACTTTGGTACTCTTTTTACTATGAAAATGTTGAAATGATAACCAGAAGCTTACCTTCTACTGATCTTATATTCTTCAAAATTTAAAGAAATGTGCTGAGGTTTAAATGAATGCCAGGAAAGCAACACTTCAACCGATATAAGGTCCATTATGTGTTACCATAAAAAACATTTTAAGTTACCGAAAAACAAAGGTCCAAAATTTGGGCAATTATTTCAGCTTTCCATAGATTCATAGCTCACGTTGTCTCCCACTTCGTGACATAGTATAATGGAAACTCAGTCCACTTTCTTATCTAGTTTCTTAATATTTGTTTCGCTCTTAGCTAGTTTCTCCTCGTCTGTTCGGGTGAATTTTTTATGTTCAACCAAAAGCCCGTACTAACCGAAGGGAAATTTCGTTCGCTTTTTACTCGCTCGAATTTTGATTTCTACAGCACACGTCCATACTCCCTTGAGAAAATTTTTTCCGCATCGATTTAAGCATCATTATTCCATCCGTGAGTAAAAAGCACAGCGAACAAAATTTGCCTCCGGGTAATACGGGCTTGTGGTTGAACTTAAGAAATTCGCTCGAACTGATCACACTAAACATATACTATATGATACATAGTTCCATAGATATTTCTCATCGACGTGTGTTCCTCTTTGGTATGTCATAACCCACAATCAGAGTAGACTTATGTCTAGTGGAGTTGCGTCCTGTACCTGTACCCTATTCACATAAAATAAGTTATAAAGTACAAACGGTGAGACTTCTTTCCATTACGAAATGATATTTGAGTTTGCAGAAAAAGGAAGACCGCGGATCTTACTACCATTTCACCATGGAAATAACCTCCGTGAGCCTTAGTTCCAAACCAAAGAGGAATTAAGACCCACGGGTCTTATTGCCCCGGGCTTTATTCCACTGCACCGTTTGAAGGAGTAGCTCACTTAACTAAACCATTTGGGGTCTTAAATAAAGCGATAGGTGTGGGGGGTGTTCACCAGATCGGTTCAATCACCGAGGAAGTTTTCTCCAATATGCAGGTTTCTTTTGAGGGAAAGAGATGAGTAGAGGAAGTGTGGTGATGTCTCTTCCACCTCCTCGTTTAAGCAACTTCTGCAGGTCATTTGATGGAACGCCAACCCTTATGGTGTGTCGATTAACCAACGTGCAATCTGCGTAAGAAAAGCAATTTTCTTGTGCGCTTTAGGTCTAATTTTGCCAAATCTGTTTCGTTGCCACACAAGTAGTGGTGTTGATTCACTAGTTGTTTGTTTTATCCGTGGCATCTTTCTTTAGTATGAGATATTTCTTATCGACGTGGTGTTCCTCTTTGGAATTTCATAATCCACAATCAGAGTGTGGACTTATGTCTAGTGAAGTTGCGTCCCTGTACCAGTTTATTCACATTGAGAATAAGTTAAAGTAACGATTGGTCTACCAATGTTCAACCTGCTGATTGAGATCGCCAGAACGGTTCCATTTCTGGTGAGTTCATCGACTTTGCGGCTCCCAAGGACATCTCTGTGCCCCGGCTCCCGAAAAAGATGTATATTGAACTGTTCAGCCATCTACATGAGATATAGCCGACAATTTAGAGCGGTTACTGAGTGATTTGGGGGCTGCTTGGCAGTCTGAGAACATACGGATGTTTACTGAGAATATCACACAACCTCTATCTTCGATAGAAATTGACCATTTGAGGATCGATATTGAGTCGAACAACTTCAGGATTGTTGAGTGACCAATATTGTTATTGTCTTTTTATTGTATTAGTCTGCTGAAGGTATTTATAGGTGTAAAATTAAGGAGTATGTTTGATCGCAGTGTTCCGCTTATGCATATGGAGGCTGCTCGCTGGGCTCTGCCTGGGCAATCACAGTAGGTCACTATGTCTGGAGTGGTTCACCATACTTTTACTCCGTAAGTAAATATTGGCTTGATAACCGCAGTATAGAAGCATTAGTGATTTGGAGAAAAACGTTTTTGTTGTTGTTATTCTACTTGTATAACGAGGAAAAGTTCAACCAAACAAAACTTTTTGCTTTGAATAGAAGTCACGTCACGTTATCTTGTACACGAACCAACTTAGCTCGAAGTCAAAACGATTTTGTACTGATTTCTTAAACTGGTGCTAATGAGACATTGTTTTGGTATATTATAAATAAAAAAGAAAGCTCAAGAGAGCGGCGTGCCCCGGGGCCTAGCGCTTTGTTCACAAGCATGTTTTGTGATTGAATGGAATGGACGTACACTTTTCAGCCGAATCCGAAGAGGTTATCGAGAAATCGCTTTTCATGGCAATGAATTTTTTAAATGAGGACTCGTCAATTGCTCCCCAATGACTATACCTGTGGAAAGAAATTTTTGGCTTCAGTTGGGATTCTAACCACGAACCTCACGCCCAAAAGGCAGACATTATAATTACCACGCCACAGACGCCATGCCATTATTATTTGAATAGTGTCATAAGAGCGTGAAGTGGCACCAGTTACTTACTTTCTTAGATGGGCATTACAGTTCGGGTAGAACCTGGGCCTCAACCAACATCCTTCTACAACGATTTCGATTTCGGCAGAGCTCTCTGCAGTTTCGCATTTTTCCATTGCCCTCGCATACGGGACCAAAGATCATTCATAGAATTTTTCTTTCAAACCACCAAGGGTTTCCTCATCCGCTTTCGAAAAGGTCCATGCTTCCGCGCCGTAAAGCAGGACTGGGATGGTTAGGGTCTTAAACAATGTTACCTTGTTTTATTTCTATATTGCCTTCTGAACCCAAAGAAGCAACGGTTGGCACGAGTTAATCTCCGTTTGATCTCCGCACTGATGTTGCTGTCCGTGTCTACAGCGGATCCTAGGTAGACGAGATCCTGTACTACCTCGAAGTTATGTCTGTCTGTTGTGAAGTTTTGTCCAAATCGTCGATGTTCTGTGTCCTTGTTTGATGACAACATATACCTCGTTTTGCCCTCATTAACCATCAAACCCATTTTTTCCGCTTCTGTTTCAATACTCGCAAGTGGCACCACTAGTGGAAGAAAATCTTCCCCATAAATGCTGTTTTAAACATTCATATTCAACAAAGTAAAATACCTCGAAGTCATGCGTAAAAGTTTGACTCTCTGACTATTTTTCTAAATGCACAAGTTTCCTTTTGGGGCAGTGATATATGAAATTTTACACACTCCCATCTGAGTCACACCATAGCAGACGTCTAAGATTCCAGTAAATACTACCTTTGGTAACATTGAACGAGTTTCTAACTAGAATATGTCCTTGCTCACGCATGGATCGAACTACGCCTCATAAAAGAAAATAGTGATCAATTCTGTATAACGACGTCGAACATCAAATGGAATAATATGTCGGTTTCCAAAAAATAATACTTCCAACAACCTGTCCCAATTATATGCCAAAAAAGCCTACAACCCTACCTACCTGCCTAACCTTTGATACTGTCTTTCTGTTGAATTAATCAAATCAATCTTCTCGCAAAATTGAGAGCAACTCAAATAGTCTTAAGAAGAACAGAAACGTATGTTCGATATGTCATTACAAAATCTCCCCTTTTTTCTGAACAACATCATAGTGCCCGTTCCCCTTATTCCCACTGATTTTATGTTCTTTTTCCAATACCCACGCTTTTGAAAGTATAAAAATAGGATTGCTTTGAAGGAAAGCGAGTTGAATTTCTTCGACATTCTTTCCATTACTTTTTAATGTCTCACGACATGACCTTTTCATTTATGCATTCACTTGTGTATCTGCCATGTTGAATTATTTCCCAATCAGGAACAGTCAGTCCATTCAATTACATTGCAAAACAAACTGCCTCAAGCGAATCAAGTTTCGTTCAAAAGGAGAAACTTCTGTTCTACCCATGTCTTTTAAGCAAATTCGACTTTTTGATTTCCAAGAAATCGAATTTCGTGTTGGGTAACTTTCAACAAAATGCCTTCAAGGACAAGGATATGATGTAAAGGTAAATTTATAAAACTTGATTGATTAACATACCCCCTGACCAGGGTTTCTTTTCTATTCCACTTTTACCATTAATTAGCGCTAATCTACATTAAGCATATTTTCGAAATGATATTGAGTATATATAAATTTGTCTTTCTAACCAACCTACCGACCAAATCAATCTCTTCTTAAACTCACTAAAAAAAATTTGCTAAATTGGAAACATTTGGTTGGATACAGCTCCTGCCAATCTATTTTGTGCTCTACTTAGTAGGTACCTACTTCTTATGCTTGTACAGATACCGTATATATATATATACCCTCTCGTTGTCACATAATTCCGATGGATTAAGAGGAATTAGAAAACGAAACGGGGGTTGATAAGAAAGTTAATGTGCTTTGTCTAGAGAAAAAAGTCAATTCAGATAAATCGATCAACGTTCTTCTTTTGATTGCAAAATTGTTTGCTTTCGGTTGAAATTTATCTCACACTTCGCTAAGCAAATCAATCATTTTTTTTCCTTTCCTTTTTTTTGCGTCTGAAGCATGAAAAACGAAAGCCTTGTCAAGCAAGTAACTGATGATAAATTAATGAACTTTTAAGCTTTGGCTCGTGTTGAAAAAAAATTGAACTGATTTTGTGTGGTAAGAGACTTGTGTTGTGTTAAGCGAAGAGTCAATGATTTGGGGACGATGGACGCAATATGTTCAACGCTTCAGGGGCATTGTTTTTGCTATGGAGGTGTGATTACAATTTCCCTCGTATTTCATTGCGTTGTTAAGTGGGGGTCCTGTGACGAAAAAACAGCTTCAAGACAAGAGGTACCTCGTAAATAAGTAAATAGGTTGGCCACGGCAACCCAGTGGGTCGGGGGTTTTTTTATCATCCATAGTTCATGAGAAATGACTGGGATCTATACTTTCTTTTGTTAATTCCGACTTGTATATACCTACTCAACATCATTCCGAAGGGTTTAGTGAAAATCGCTTTTCAAATTAATAAATAATTACTCTCTGCGGACTTGCCAATTCCTCACTGAAGGTTATACCTGTTAAAAAGCATTCGGATGCTTGTGGGATTCTAACTTCAAACTCGTACTCAACTGAGGTACCTTCTTTGCCAAAATTAAGTGGAATAGTTTTGTAAAAGTGAGCATTACTGACTTCCTCGTCAGATATTATTTTAAATACTCGTAATGTAAAACCACGTCAATGTCCAATGCACGAATTTCAAAAACTTAAATACGGAGCCAGATGGCTTTATTCCCTGTGGAGCAAACGGAGCTGCGGTTACAGAGACTCAGCAATCCGTATCACAGCAGGTCTATAATAGGTACCCAAGTCTAAATGTGAGGGCAGGGAAATAAACCCTTCTCATAAGCCCGCACACGTTTGATCGACAAAGTTAATCCTTATGCACAAGTTATCTACTCTATGAAAAGCTATTTGACTGCAATTTGCTCGACGCCAACTATTTTGTCACTTTCAGCTTGTACATTGAATGTGAGGAACAACTTTTTGCATTATTGATGAACTTTTTTATGCTCTTCCGTTCCTTGCAACAGTTCATCAAATATTCAGCAGACTTTACAAACTTTAAACGAAGCTTTCAAGCTCAGAGATAATATCATGAGACTTCTCCTGAACAATATCAAAAGACTAACTTTTGTGTGTCGCGTCAGGTTTTGAAAGTCTCACAATGTGGTTAAACTTTACCTGTGTCATCATCATCCATACAAATGTGTACACCTTTTTTCACACTATAGGTGACACAACTCGCAAGCCCCTATGGAATTTTATTTTGAAAAGAAGAAAAGCTGATTTCGAAACTAGATTACGTCTGCCAGACTGTTGACATGTGAACAGCCTCCCAGGTATAATTTCAATGAAAAGGATTTCTGCTTTCCACAACAACATAAGATTCATGGTTTGGATCATCTTTTCGACGTTAGCACGGATTGTATTACAATAACTTGAAAGTATGTATAAGAAAAGAAATTTGTAGCACAAACACACTTAAAAAAAAGAGGAAAACTAAAAGCCCTACAGTTAGTTAAAAAAAGGATATTCGCAAGACTAACGATTAAAAAAATGTATGACGTACTTGTGCCAAAAGAAAAGAAGATTGAGATGTTGGAGCAGTTGTGTGTTGCTGGTTAGTGTTTGAGCAGAATGTCACAGCTCGCTTGTTGAATTGATTGCTTTGCCCTTTTTGTAAGGTTTCATCATCGTCACCCTCTTCTATGCAAAAAAAAAGGAGAGAGAGAAGGAATAACTAGCTGGGAAAAAGGATGAGCAATAAAGAAATCAGTGTCTGCGGTTGGCAGGAGGATACAACCAAGAGTGGAAGCAAAACATCTTTCTTTGTAGAAAGGCAAGCAAATTCTCCCAGATGGCAATGTAATTTCCTATTTTATTCATTCAGAGTATAAAATTGGGATCACTTACAGAACAGAGCCTTCGAGAGATGAATTTTTTAGATTCAATTCCGATGCCGTCGGCGTTTTGCCTTTTCCTCAGATTGCGGCTTGCTGGGGAAACACATATCCTGGTTGAGATAGGTGATTGATGACGGCTAAGCTATTGATAAGTTAATCTTTATCTGAATTTGTTATTTTTTTTTTATGACTTTGATGCAGTGAAATGAACCGAACGTGTATTGAAAGTGTGTTGATGTATACTAATTTTGGGAACAAATCGCGAGGTTCTGAGGTTTAAATTAGGTACACACTCACAGAATAACTTAGAGGCAAAATCTGTGAAGGTTTTGATTATTTAAAGTTATCGGGTTTACAATTTCGGTTTACCCCACAGGCGGAAAACTAGTCTAAACCAGATAAGTGAGAATAGAACCGTAAAATGGATACGAAGAAGATCGAATTTCCATTCTGATGGGCTATCGATTTGATGGAATTCTGTATCTATTTTTTGCTCTATCTATTATTTGCACTTAAAAAAATTGATTTTGATACCGAAAAGAGGTCCAGTTCATACATCGAATCGAAGTAATTGTAACTTTTCAACAGCAATTAGAGAGATTTGTTTTGCAATTTGATGACAATTACGAGATTGTGTGGGTCTTTGTCGATTTTTTGGCTGAAACAGGTGGCGCAGGGACATAAGTCCCCGGGACATAAAACCCAAATTTTATTTTTGGGACTTATGTCCCATCTAAGTGAGACATAAGTCCCAACTTCGATCTGGGAGTTATGTCTCACCTAGATTGGACATAAGTCCCATCCCGTCCCATGGCACAAGTGCCAGATCCATCAATGGTTTTGGAACCAGCTGTGAAAGTTCAATAAAAATCCTTTTCTAGCTCAGATTCTAGAGTTTTGAGCCAAAGGAAAGTTCACTGTGTATTTTTGACGCAGTTTGAGAATTGAGATTATAAGACGGCATATGCTACTGCGAGTTCCTCAAAGCTCCAGTCGAAATTGTACCATAAACCACATCTCTTGAAACGAGAAATGGTCTTGAGAGTACACCCCACGATGTAGGTATCAAGGTTTGGAAGATTCAGCAGTGAGAGAGCCGCACCCGAACTGCTGGGGAAGTGCCATCACAACCAAAATATATTGGTCTTTGAAATTTAGCAAAAGAGGCAATAACGTATGAGTGCTTATTTCACCAAAGAACTGACGCTTAGGAGATGATTGTTCTTATCACAGAACAGCATAGATCCAAAGGACTCCCAAGTTTGAAGTGGATGATGACGCCTTTAAGTTTAAGTTAAGTCAGTCAATTTTTTGAGTATCGTAAATGATACAACCTCAGGATTGACGGAGATACCGTTTCAAACACACCTGGTCTCAAGTGTTGACGAGCTTATTTTAGCCATAGACAAAAATCGCCCCCACAGTTTCAAATTTAAAAATGAGTAACAATATATTTTTTAAACTCAAACAGTATTCAAACAGAAGCATACCTTTCTTTTTAAAAATCGGTGTCCAAAAATTTATCAATATTCTTCCTTCAACAGATGTTTTACTTTTACGCGTTATTTTAAAATAAAAATAAACATAAGACTATGAACAGTGGTTACACTCGTTTGTTCGCTGTGCTTATTGAGAAGTTTCACAATTTGGTATCGAGCGGGAGGTCCATTACAGTCAGAGTGAAAAGCACATACACTACCGTCTCTATACTGACACTATTGGACTAAGCATAATGATTTTGGCATGGCCCGATATTGGATGGCTTCAAGTCTGATACCCACTTCATAAATGCTGGTGTGCCCCAGGACTCCTTATTGTCCCCGACTCTCTTCCTCATTTCCATTAATGATCTCTAATCCGCTTAACTATTTTGATTACGACTTGACCCTCAGCTTTTCATATTTCATATTTTAGCCGTACCACCCGAATGTGGAAAGCTCTACCTGACCCTGTTTTTTCCCCTTCATTGCGATTCACAAAAATTCAAAAGCGACGTGCATCGGTGTCTCCCTTCCAATCCTCTCCTATTTTCCTAAATGCTCCCACTGTGTTCTATAATATTATAAGGGTAGTCATTACCCCTTGATGTGCGCATTAATTAAAAAAAAAAGATTGAAGGCTGCTCAAAGAAAACAAAATTTTCGATTTAATTTTGTGGTTTGCGCGAATTAAGTTGCAAAGATTTCCAGTAAGTTGAGTTACGAGAAATAAACACACACTCTTTTTGGTGTCCAAGCTGACTGACCTTTATTCTTTCTTAAACATAACTTGAAACATCGTCAATGCATTAATTGCTTATCACTACTTTCGTTGTCATCAGAAACATCACGTATTTGTAATTGGAACCTTTTGGATTCCGTTCCCATGAATAATTTAGTTTTAAAACCGCGTGGCGGCTTTTTAGCCAGTGTCATCAGAGGTTGTAAGTTTGATGACACTTCCTGTACTATACATAACACGCGTGATGTATTAGCTAACAGAAATACATACACACCGCTACAGTTTTATTTTGTACTGATATACCCATACTTTTGAAAACTAAAGATTGAAACGAGCAACACAAAAGAGATCAGAGTCTGCAAATACTTGAAAGGATGAATCCAATTCTCTTTTCATTTATGGTAAGTTCCACTGCTTCTATCAAAAGCGAACCTCAGAGGTGTTTGGTTACCATTTTCATCAAGGCCTATTTTGTGGTTCTGTTACTCGTTGAATATGAACAAAAATTGAACCAAAACGTAGTAGTAAATTACAACATTTCTGCCTTTCTTTTTTGGGTCGCTTGTAAACCAAATACATTTTTCAAAGAATCTCACCACTGACTGCTTCGGACTCATATTTTATTCCAAAACGTATACCACAATACACAAATATAATTCTTACTCGCTAAATTTAGAACATTAACGGATATACATTGCTAGGACGTTCCCTTCCTCAACTTACATTCATATAAATATCTTTCTATGCCTAGGTTCATTCAGCATAAAATAGGTTGACTCGCTTCAAAGAGCAAAGAATCATAAAAAATAATATAAAAACAACTGAAAAGCTGGTCTCAACAGAAAATGCCACACTATTGCCGCTAGCCACTTTCATTAATCACATCCGCCCTTAGTGTTTGTTTTGAAATGCTTTTAGTGTTGAAAATGGCATCCGAGGAAAATTTAATGACTATCTTCGTTTGTTTTGGACTTTCTTAGGGGACCCTTATTGGGTTTGAATAAATTTGCTCTCTCTCAATAGTATTTTAAGGCAGAAATTAGGAAGTGTGTTTTCAACATGAAAGTAGCTCGTGTCTTTATTTTGCTGGTCGGTTCAACAAAATTCGCTTCCCCCCATCAGAGGTAAGGGGCGAATCATCTACGATACACAAAGGTACAAAGAACTTTTTGTGCAGTCTTAGAGCTTGTCACTGTCCAGGTATCCTGGCAAGCAATCGAATGCAAAACAGTTTTCGAACATTTGTTCCCACTGGATGAAATCATTACTGTATCGCAGGGTTAAGTATAGTACGAACGTGTCAACCTATGATCAGACTTAGTCATTTAAGACAGGTTTCAGTCTTTGATCAGATCAGATGTTTGGTGCACCAAGTCAGCCAACTTATCAACTCCGTACATGTATCCTAAGCCTGTCTTCACAAGATTGTGTGTTCGCAAGTTGAAAAACATGTTCCTTTATTTTTGTTTCAATATAACGACCCACATTTTTTTTCATCAGCAAGTCAATGCGACAGGAGAACTCATGATTTTTTCTTTAATGTGTACATATTTAGTACCCGCGGAAAAAAATGTAAAAGTTTCTTATAAACATTAAACCAGCTCACCCATTCTTGCCTCCAAAGTTTTCTAACCGCATAATGAGTTTATGTATTTGAGCCGTACTCCTTACATGCTGAAAATAACAAACAAGGCACTGGAGATGGCAGGCAAAACAGGAATAATAATAAAAAAGAAAAAAAGGCAAACTTTAACCCATAACAAGAGGTTGGTGGAAAGCGTGCGGGCTTATGCAGAAATGGGGGAGACTTCCATTTCATTAAAAAAGTTAACAGCAACATTTGTGTGGCACATTATGCCGGCTTGCTGCTGTTGTTTGCCTTGCACCACATCCCTAACGATGCTTCATGGTGTTGGCCGATAAACATTTTTGCTGTTTAAATATCCTTGTAGTACATTTTGGGATACACGAGGCAAAGTTGTTAGAATAGGTGTACGAGTATAAGGTACTCGTACTACTTCTTGCTTATACTACTTCATGCTCAATTACGTTAACTTATATTATAGGTACATGTGTATAATGTAAGATGTGTGTGGGTATAAGTGTGTGTGTACCTCTTTGGGGCCGACAAAAGAGGGGTTTCGCTTTTAGTACGTTACTGCCTGCCACAAAACTGCCAAGTGTCTGCTTCATAATGCTTCTCTGATCCAAACGAAGCATGAAAACGTTCTCGCAATACGCTCACTTTGCAATTTGTGGCTTCGAATGGGTGAGACGGGTGGAATTGATGTGAGGGCCTGGTGTAAGGCGTTGTAGCTTTGTTCACAAAAAGGCCGCCGCGCTGTTTTCTCCTATAGCAGACGATGTTTCTTTAAATTTTTTGGATTTAAAACTGGTGCAGTCTTTGGTGATAGGGAATCATGTGGCTTTAAACAGGGTGTTTAGTTAGTTGTTGAATGGACGCGGTTTTAGTTCTATTTTATTGCTTATTCATGTTGAACGTCCCTTTGGACGTACTTTAGGTTGAAGCAAACTTTATTGGTTGTTTCATTTGTAAATGTCTGACTTTTTGTCATTTCGAACTATTTAAAGAAGGCTATTAAAAATAAAACTAAAGTCACATTAAAAACCATACTAAAATGTTACAATGATGAAAGACATCAGCTGCAAGTAGATCTTACTTCGAACTTTCTTCGGTAAAGCTGGGTAGAGTAGAAAGATGGTCAATTAACTGTATTGGTTCTCGCTATAATTTCAAGTGAATGTTTTTCAAAATCTGCTAAACGCTCCCGAATAATTTTGAAAAAAATTTTGTTTTCTTGTGAAGATCTCATATCATGCTAAATAACTTGACTGTGTTACGTTACATGCACATTATGCCACTTTATCGCTTTTGATATTGATCATCGTAGCATCAGGTGTTCAATGAAGCGGCTCTTAACTTGGTTATCGATAAAAACACCGCAATTGCGTTACGTCACGTGATCACAAATACTTACCGTAAAACAAAAGAATATTTTACACGACCAATCAAATTATGTTACATATTCTTCATCAGGTATTTGAAAACTACAGCCGTAGCATTCGAATGAATCTTCCCTAAAGTCATAACCAAGTTATGCTACATGGTCTGATTTATATTTAAGTATCCCAATTAAGGCCACAGTTTCTTCAAATTGGGTTAAATATTCTTTGGCTTGTATGAGCAGTATAATTAGGTAACGTAACGTTGCCATGGTCACTAACAATGGGTCTTCAAAACCTAAGCCTTAAAATTGACACTTGGCACACAGGCGTACTGGAAACTCAGTTATAGACTCTTCCAGACTGCGTCTTCAAAGTTTTCTACGAAGACAAGAAAATCTATTACAAAAGAAGGTTCTTACCTGGTGTTCTACCGCTATTAAGATTTAAGTGCATCACTTAATATTCCTCTAATCAAAGTCTTAGGAATCAGACCACTTTATAATCTGTGTTTTCAATGACATAACGTTACGTCACTGTAACGCTTTTTCAATATTTGCTTTTAATGAGGCCGTTCTGAGTGGAAATAATAGGGTCTTGAGTGGCGTAAATGTAGATGAAACTTTTATCAAAATAGCCTGAATCATACTCCATCACGTCACGTCGCTTTGATTTCCATTTTACTTTGGTTCATGTACAAAACAACGTAACGTGACACAAATTCAAAAGTTGGCTTCCGTTGAACTTTTGTTTAAGCTTTTTTCGCTTTGACAGTAAATCAATTATGTCGTAATATAAATTCAATGCGAGCACAAAGCGTTCTCACGTAACGGAGTCGAAACCCAAGCGTCGTTATTATTCAGACATTAATGTAATACATCTGACGTTACAGTTGCGTTACGTTAGATCTGACTCAAAATATATTGGTTTCCCGGAGAAGCTCCGTCCTGAACTCGTCAATTCTCATGAAAAAAGATTTTTCATTAATATTCGTAATCACAATGAGGAACACCCTGTTTGGTTGCCTCTATGGATTGCAATGCAATTACGTTAAAATATAAACACAGGAGCCCATGCATGCTTTGCTTAGATACTAGAAAAACCATAACGCTACAGTAGCCACACAGTGCATACACGAAAAACTAAATGTATCCTTTTAGCAAAATGTGTGCAGTCAGTTTGGTATAACGCTATATAGGTGGACTTTTTAGAGAAAGTCTTTTGTATTTTGTGTATATTTTTGGTAAACATTAGACAACTAATCCACCTTGGCGAATGGTATGGATGGTGGTGGGGCCGTAGCGGCCGGCGAGAGCTATTATTTGAAAGTGTGTTTTGTGAGATTGAAGTGTACAGATATCAAGGTACATAGCTGGCAGATTGAATGTCCTTGCGTTGTTTGTTGTGCAAGCTTTATACAAATATAGCAACTGTACGACTTAAGTGTGATATAGCGGATGTATACGCACTAGATTTTGTGGAGGATATTCAACGTATAATTTTGTGCAACAACAACAACAATAGACGTTGTTTTTGGAATAGATTTTCTGCTTTAATGAGTGTGTTGGTCTTTGCTCCTCTTGTTGTTGTTGTTATTGTTGGTTCTATAACGATGCATGACCGGATCTTAGAGGATAGATTAGTGGTGTTTAACAGTGATTTTAATTAGGATAGTAATTATTTACCAAAAGCATACCTACCCATCGCTGAAAAGTTTTAATTACGAAAAAGGAACTCAATACAAAATAATTTCGAATAACAAACTGCGCCTTGTGTGGTGGGAATTTTGATCGGGGATTGGTGAATTCTCTGGTTTATAGATTTAATTTTTTTAAGCGATATACCTGTGGGTATGGTCTCGAATGGATACAAAAGAGGTTCGAGGTTTGTATTTCAATAGCAATTTAATGAGGATATATCTGTTTTATGGTTAGGCATGCGTATTTCTTGATACAGCTAGCATTTTTGTAGTGACTGTGAGCCCGGACCTACCTAGTTCTATGTGGTAAATCTATAGTTAGTCTATAGTCTAATAAAAGGATAAAAATTATGATCAACCAAAACGAAGGGGCTTGATTCTTTTTCCGGTTTTTTGCACCTGTGGTACCTTAATCGCACTGTTTATTTTTACTAATAAGCTTTTGATGCAACAATTTTTCTGGAGTCATATTTTATGATAGAGTTTTTTTCACAACTTTTATCAACAAGCGAAGCAAAAGATACAAAAATTGCTGAAAAATCTTAGATGAAGTGTTGTATTTGTATGAAATTTAATAAAGAACGAAAAGTTCTGTGGCCTGGTGCACTTCTCACAACCATTGCCTTTTATGAGGGAATGGAGAGGGTCTAAAATTTTTTGCCGATTCCGAACATGTAATTGGGAAATCGCTGTTTTTTTTGCTTTGGCGTGATGTTTTAGCATGTCTGCCTGGTAACTGAGAGGTTCGTGGTTCGAACCCCAACAGAAGCTTATATGTGTTTCAAGGGTATCGCCTTTCGCGAGGAATTGGTAAGTTCTTCGATAGCAAATTCATTGAGAGTAATGTATTTTTTGGAGCTACGGAACTTTTGATGGTGTGTTTTCACAATTAACAGCAAATATTGTGTTTCCACAATTGATTATTGTCTTACTTAAAACAGCTTTAAGATACTTCTTCTTACATCGTCCTTTGTATTTTTTTGAGACTCTTCGTCTTCTTATCCTTCTACATCAAATTATGGGAATTCACATGGAACACCAATAGTCCGAAAAATCAAAAGTTCTTCTAACTTTTAAGAATCAATAACTTCGGGCCTAAGAGTAGTTCCTTTGAGTACTGCGTTTCTTAATTTTTTGCCACATTGTTCATTTTCTTTCTTAGTTTCCTCTTTAAGTCTTTTCAAAGACAGAAAATGAAAAATCGTTTAGTATAGAGCTTCTAAGAAGTACCACATGCATCCAAAAAACTTCTTCGTGGATAACAGACGATTTGAAATCTTGTTGAGTAGTTGAAAGTCATTCTGAGGTAGTAAGTTGATAAATTTATTACTACCAAGTGTTTGGCACAGGCGCAAAGTTGTACGAATATTTTTTTTTTGGAATTCAATTCGTTACATTTCTCTTAAAAATCTTGAATTAGACTCTGAATAATTAGATCATCAAAGCATTAATTGACTTTACAATCTATGGAGGATCTTAATTATCCACTCATATCCCTCTTTAAAGGTTACGTCTGGATTCTCTATTTAAGCACCCTGCTTACAGTTACGTGAATTGTCTTTTCCTTTATAGCTTTTGAAATTCTTGAGGCAAAATTTTTCGTAGATAATTTACACCTTCATTTAACGTTGTCTTCTAACACTAACAATATCTGTTTTATTTTTCTATTTTCAGGTAAGTTCTTCACGATGTCTATCAACTTGTGAAAATGAAATCTGAAAGGCCGTAAGAAAAATATTAGTGTTTTAAACGCATGTGTTAAACGTTTTTGATGTGGCTTTTGTTTGAACTACCAATCAATTCGACCGATTGTGGCATCACTGAGTGCTTTCTGCAAACAGTGCTGCTTCGATGACATGCCATGATCAATATGCACTGTCGCCGGAAATAGATGTTGAACAGTTTCTGAATCGACAAAGGATGTAGAAAAAATCAAAAGTTGTTATCCTAGTGTAGATTATAATTGGTTTGTGTATCAACTTATAGCCTATTAACGTAACAAGTTGTGTTTTTCATACTGTCACATGTATTTTCGGACTTAGAGGTCCCTATAAAAAAAAACGACCTCGTACTTGCAATTGAGGATGACTCCATGGACTGCAGCACAGTAACCAAAACAGCACACATCACAAAGATGAAAAACGTACCGAATTGTGCTATATTTGTTTTCAGTTGAATGTTTTGAATTTGTAGTTATACTTTTCCCGTACCAGTGGTAAGATGGTATCACCTCAGTCTCAAAAAAATAAAAAACTTTTATGAATACAAAACAACAAACGATGTCCATCATTTCTACTGTTTTTAAAATGAGGTTAGGCTGTCGTACATCCTACAGGGTTTGTAATTTTCAATGGGAGCTCATGTTATGCGCTCTTTAAAATAATTGAATCTTAGTCCACCGATTTTAGATCACAATGGTTGGCATATGTTTAAATTAAGCCTTTGAACATTTTCATTAACATTCATTGGTGTTTTTCGTTGATTCAAAAAAGGAAAACGAAAAAAGAAGAAATCGTTGCTGAAATTTATTCTTCTAACCCTTTTTTCACCATTCCATTCAAAAATAATCAAAAGGACTATTTTATCTCATGAAAACCTATTGATAATTGACTTTTTTCTGTGCACCTACACATGTTCCACGTAATTGGAACTCAATATTTGATACTTTCACAATGAGTCCCTCAAAAAAAGTACTCGGCAGTCAATTTATTTTCCAGTCATACACTACCGCAGCACATAATACATTAATAATGACAGTATGACAACAAAAAAAGGAAGAAAAACAAGTCCGTATTTTTTCCCATCTTCATTGAACGTTATAAAAACACGTTTAGCGAGATACAAAATAAAATGAGAAAAAATATCCGAGTCGATAAATCACAATACGTTGCCTTGAATCGGAAGCTGACAATATTCTCTTCATAAAAAAAAAATCACAGGACAGGGAATCCATAGCAGCAGACAACATGGTAGGTACATCAACATCAGCATGTCCCTTGGCACCAGGTTTTGGTGGATTCAGCAAATACCATTGTGGGATGGCCATAAACATTCGCTCACATATGAGCGCTGCGTTGTTCAATAGAAGTATGGCGACACAAGTAATATAAAAAAAATTGTATCCTATTGACATGTACCCACCTACATACATACCTACAAAATATAGACTAACGTGGGCTTCTATATCCTAACAACGAATCACCCAGATGACACATTAACAGTGTAACTGATGAATAGGGCGATGCTTTGCCAGCGCGTGTACCTACCATTTGAACAGAGAGAAACTCTGCAGGAGCGTTAAATTGAATTGAAAATTAAAATCAGTTTGTTTTAGGAATGGCTCGAGGGTTTTCTAAATCAAAACATGAAGGCTTTTCTCATTTATGCTACCGCGTTCAGAATATAATATAACGATGCAATGCCTACCCCCAAATAATCCCTGGCATGGATGAGATGAGACTTGGTATTGTCAGAGGGAAGTACCTTACCTACCTACCTCCATATCTATGTATACATAAAATGTCAAAATGAAAATGGAAATAAAAATAAATTAGGATATTTACGAGATATTTATCATCATAAGTCAAGTGGTTGGATATACAAAACGTCGAGCTATGCCATTTTTTCGTGGTTGTTGTTGTTTCTGTTGCTCCGTATTTTATTGTTGAATAATTTTTGCATAACGGTGATGATGATGTCATAGCTTATTTATCTATCTTAAGAGCAGAGGAGGAGAGGCAAGAGGCAGCATGAAATGGAAATGGTGTAGCTATTATAGATGGAAAGAGAGAGGCATAAATCTTCGTTGACTTTTCATCACGTGTGAAAAAATACGAAAAAGAGAGCACGTCAAATAACAAATGGATGTGATGAATCAAGTGAACTTTGAAGGCGTTGGGTGTGGAAATGACATGGACGTTTGGTTTTTTTTTTTTGTTTAATAATGAATTTTAATGTACAGTTGTTAGTTTCGATGTCTTTGTACATTTATATTGATCTTTTATATTGCATTTCATCAATTGGGGCTTTTTTAGATCTGAACAGAGCACTAAGCTTCGAAACTAAATACCTTGTTTAGGCATTGTGAATAACGACCCAATCAACTTTTGTCACAAATGAAACAACTTGTTTTAAAAAGGAAAAGAGTTATAAGCGCAATAAATCGCTTTACTTTATGTTGCACTCCGACTTACCAAAGGCTTTTCACTTCGGTAGCTTAATGATAACTGATATTGAAAAGTATTTCTATCTGAAAGGATGCAAAGAACATCGAACGAGATTCATCAAGATCTCTACTTCTGTTTGATACACACCGTGAGCATATAGTCAGTTTCTTCTTTCTTGTGATGTGATTTTGAAGGGATCACAAGTCACCGCACACTCGTATCTTAACGATTTTTACGATCTTAACGATTTTTATTAAACAAAATATATTTACAATTGATCAGACGGTACTTAAACACATATACTGGTAGTTTCTGCTGTGTTGCCCATATGTCCTGACTGTACTACTGTACTGATGCCTTCCCCAGCATTCTGGGTGCTGCTCTCAACGCACTGCTATGCTGAATCGTCCCTTGATACATACATCAAGTGGTGTAACTTTCAATACCATTTCTCGTTTAAAGAGATGCTGCCTTTTACACAATTCGCACTGGAGTTTTGAGGAAATCGCAATCAGCATATCTTTTGAGTCACGTCTAATGGATTTGCCGTCAAACACGAGCCTAACGATATACATTGTTAAATATTAAGATATAATTTTAGTTAATGATAAATATTAATATGAATAAGTATTTTATAACTGTAGGAGGGTTCAGTTCCTGTTGTCCCTGGAGTTAGTTGTGTTTGGGGATGAAGGAGGTCGGTGATTTTGAAGGGATAGGATATTTACGAGATATTTATCATCATAAGTCAACGATTAAAGGCGCAACCAGCAACGGTGGTGGAATGACGTAGTAGGTCATTGCTTCATTGTTGTGGAATGTCGTCGTCCATTAGGGTCATCGCATTAGTGCATCTCTGGTCCGTGTGTCGGCCTTCTTCTGCTATCCTTCTAAAGGACTCGGTTGGTTATCCAGGCTTTCCAGTAAGCATCGTCCAGATTGCACCATGTATTTCTCTATGTGGATGACTCTAGCTTCCTCTAGAGTTTTCTATCGCTGACGGTTTTCCTGCATATCAGATCGGATCTGCACAGAAACTTGCTCTCGAATACAGTCAGTTTTTGCATTTCAGTCTTCGACGGGAAAGCAGTATGTGATTACAGGTTGTGTTAGATGCTTGTCCTTGTACAGCATTCTTTTGCGCATCAGCGGATAGGCACGATGCTGATGGAAAGCATAGTTAGCATACGACTGCAGTGACGTTTGGATTGAAACGCATCAGTTTGTTGGACTCCTAGCCACTTGACCTGCTTCTTTGCTCTGAGCTGTGTACCGTTGCGTCGGGAAGGTTGATGCAGATGTTGTGGCAGTTTGTAGTTGATCTTGAACGTCTCCGTCCTTGTGTGGGTTTTCTTATACCAATAAGCTTGGCCTGAATTAATTTTTATTCCCCATCGTTTGTAGTGCTCGAAAAGCTTCTTTATGTGCTGTTCAACTCTACGACCTGCGATAACAGGTGATGGTGGGTGAGCGTACATCAAGGTGTCAATCGCAAAGAAGAGGTTGGTGGCATTTTCTAATTGAGTTTGGTCCGAGGTCAATGTGATATACAGGAAAGGACCTAGCTTCGATCAACCCCGCTTGGATGGATCTGGTTGAAGACATCGAAGTCTGTCTGTTGTGTACTTGCACGTAGAAGGGCCTGGAATGGAAAAAATTAAATAATTTTTTTTTAATGAATCTGGAAAGTGTAAAATGGTTAGTTTATGGATAAATCTGTTTATCCAGACACTTTTTAATGCCTTCTCAACATCCAAAACATCGAACTGTTGGTTGGTGGTTCTTGAGTCTCCTTATAACGTCCCCTTGGAGCTTCAGGAGTGTATAAATTGTGGAGTGACTCTTCCGGAATCCAAACTGCATATTCGGAATGATGCTGTTGTCGTTGCAGTTTCCTCTTATCTTGAGTCGAATCTGTCGTTTTCTTTTGAGCACGTAGAAGCACTAGTCCTTGGGTTCGAGCGTTCAGATGTCGTTGAAAAGAAAAAAATAGAATTACTACCTGAAACTAATCCATCACACAAATTTAAACAAAATAATTGGAGCCATTATTTCAAGACCTAAAGACTTAATGCTGCCCCACAGAGCCTAACAGCTAATTTTGAAGAAAATCGGTCAAGAGGTTAAGTCTGTAGTTCCGTCAAAAATAGTCTTTGAAAAGGGCACCAAAAATTGAAAGGTTACTTTGTCCTTCAAGGCAAAACCACTTCACATAAAACATTAGCATTTATAAGCTTAAATGACGAATAAAAATGTGTGCCGAATTTAAAAAAATCATTCTAATTTCTGATGCGCAAAACGTTTATCGTAATTTACCCACCCCTTACTTCAAAGTTCGCTACCAATCCAGATTCCAGAACTAATTCTAATTCACATGGAACTTGTTTCTGTATATCTACGTCTGGGGAATTTCCGAAACACTTTCGCCTTTAATAGCTTGTCACTTCATTTCTGTGGAATTGTTTCCGTCGTTTTTATGGCTCATGCTACAATCTCTCATACTATGACCTATGCTCAGGCAATCAAATAATTTCCATTCAAAGAATAGTCCCAGAAAGAGGTCCTGCTGATGGACGGAATGGCGTTCCCGATGCAAAAAGAAATATATTTCTGGGAAAATGGTAAAATACAATACTTGTCACACCATAGTAGGTCCCTACAACTATTAGACACACAAACTCCATTCGAACCCGTTTGGATGCTGGTGGGTATTCATTGTTCAGGGAGGGAAAATCCCGTCAGAGCAATTCAGAGCAAGTGGGCAAAGGAGTATTATTTTTCTCCCAGTCCTAATGGTTATTTCTGCTGACTCGCAACAAAACATTTATCCTTTGAAATCCACATCCTTATCTCTCGATATTTTTTTTTGTTGTTGTCTTATGAATGAAAGGGATCTTAGTGTTCTGCCAAAGCAGACAGTAGCTGTGAAAGCATCGGTATTGGAGTGAAGAAAGGGTATGATCTGTTTCTTTTTTTTTTTTTTTTTTCTATTGAGAGTTTGTATCGTTTTAATAGTGGACATTAAAACGATAAAAACAACGTGTTTGGGTTGTCAGTGTGGAAGTGCCGAATGATTTAGGAAGATCTGTGTTTTTCCAAAGAAAGCCGTAAAGTTGAATGTCCCTCTCGAAGACGACACATGCGGTGAATGATTACCTCAGGATTAAAATTGAGATCTGAGAACAAAAAAAACGCTTTTAGAGTGGCACAAAAGAAAAATCTCATTAAGTCACCTCATGTGCTGTGTCATGTGTGCCTAGTGTCAACTTTAGGTGTCAATTGTGTCTGCTTTTTTGATCTGCATACAACTATGGCAACCGTTCTACATTGCCACCGAGAAAAAAATAAAAAATTTATATCTCGCTTATTGCCACGTTGTAGAAAGCAGCAAAATAAAGAAAGAAAAAAACCTCATGAGAGCAATTTGTTCCACAAACGTGAGTTTTGCATAACACGCATGATAAGAATGAAAAAGGACATCCAAAGAAACCAAATATAAGAAATCGACAGATTCAATGACTAGAATACGTTATGAGGTCGTTTTGAAAGCAGTTTAAAGTGCAAAGGTTTCCTTTGCTAAAATACCCACGGATGTATTCTTTGAATTCTTAAATAAATGGAGGGACACGCAGTTTTCCTTTTTGTTTTTAAATTACTGCTTTTTTTCTGTGGCTCTAAGGCTGGCTGAAAAATAGACGGTTTAATTTACACAAAAAGGTCTTTTATCCACTGAACTTTCATCTTGATTGCGTCTTTATATCCCAAAAAGACCAAGCCAACGAAATGAATGTATAAACCAATAGGTATACCTTTGGTTTCATGTTAACTTTTGTAAATCGAGAAAAACATGTACGACGCAAGAGGTATAGGTAAGGTTTACCTATTTCCAGTATCTTTATCCAAAAAACTGAACGTTTTTTATTGCATATGTGAAAACTAACACCTTTTTCGACGTGCTTTTATTTTCTTTCCATTTCTTTGGTTTGTCTTTGTTATTTTTGATTTTGTTTCCAACAAGGGTAATCTTTTGGGAGTGTTTTTTTGTTTATTTTTTGTTTCGATTTGCATTGACAAAAGAAGGTAGGAAGGTTTGGTAGGTATTCAAGATGTTTACGTTTGTGGTTTTTGTCCCATTGCTTTTGTGTGGGTTTTTGTTTAGCAATTTCTTTGTTATCAGGAGAACTTGGGTCACTTGAATTTATTTTTTGTTGATTCGATTTTAGGATTAAAATTTAACTGCAATTTTTGTATTTTTTGTTTTTTTTTTCAACTCCAAGGAATGGTATTTTTAAGGAATAGAGTATTAGAGTTGCGAACAGTTTTGCAAAACCTTTTAGAGTCATGATGGTTTGGGATGTAGTTCACAGGACCCTCCTGGTGAACTTGTCATGAGGATGTTCAAGTCACATGGTCTCATCGTGTTGAGTACTGAGCTCATCAATCAGGAGCGGCACCTTGTTCACTACAGTGGTGATGTAAATGAAACCCAAAATTGGAAGTCAAATTTCTGAAGTCTCGGGTGAATGACTGCAAATGATGATGGGTGAAGGTGGCGCTCAGCAACACCTTCGCGTCGTCTTCTGAATGAATTTTTTGTGAAGGCAGTGAAGGAAATCAAATAATCTTGGCTGGAGAATTAGGTGCTTTGATTTGGACATATCAAAAGGCAAAATATTCATTTCCAATATAAAAAGTTATCTGTGTAATAGGTATAGGCACTGTTTGTGTATTATAAATTGTCTGTGTCGATTAAAAATTATTACGAATCTATAAATTTCCAACACTTTTCGATGTAGATATACGTAAAGGAAGGTTGAACTCGAACAAATCTTTTTTGGATAAGTTTATGGTGGGTTGAGCTTTTGCAGCTCTGGCCACTGCTATGTAACATATTGTGCCAATCCATAGGAGGTTTAAGAGCAGATTTTTCGCTCCTAAATTGATCCTGAAGTCAATGATGAGTTTGAAGCTATCCAGGGGATGATCTCGGAGCCTAGTATTGCTTTTTAAGAATGAGAAGTGATAATTATTCTGCAGATTAGGTCTGCTTCCAGTCTCATTTGGTGAAGATGTTTTTTTTTAGAGAACCGTAACCGATCAATGGTCCGGTGCAAGTTTTGATCGGTTTCCTCTTGAAGTCCAATCGGATTTTTTTTTTTTTTTTTTTTTTTTTTTTTGAGTATACTGCCATATAAAGAGGAGATTTGACCTGAGGAAACATCCCAAATTTGTCATCCACTAGACTTTTCTTGGCTTTTTATTTGAATTGGTTTCTATTTCTTCTTTTTCCTTTTTGACGTTACGAGCATGGTGATTGGTGATATCTGAGGGATCACAGCTCTCCAGCTTAACTGCATCCTACTAGGTGACCCTAGAATGCGTCGGCAAGCTTCTCAGTTTTCGATTCTTATAATAAGTCTGAGATCAACCAAATGCAGATGTTGTTGCATTTGAATTGGTTTCTGTTTTTAACACAGAAAGTCTTGAAGGGCTGAAGGCCCAAGAATGGTTAAGAAGTTCCGTCTTTAGCAAGGGGTGTCTGTGCATTGTCATTGCCATCATTGGCATTGCGTGCCGAAATCCAGAGGAAGTAAACAGAATTTTCCTTTGCCAGATCGTAGAGTAACATAATTGTCGCCTGGACTAGTTTCGATCTTATGACATGTGAGCTCATGCTTTCAGGGAGCCTTGACTATCTGAAAAGATGAAAACTATTATTTTTTTTTGTGTTCGATGAACTCATTATACTTGCATATTGATTGATCAACTTCGAACATCGACGCAGGACTACCAATACTTACTCGAAGGTTTGTTTTAGGTGAGTCGCTGAAAATGTCGTAACCTGTGTCAGTTTCCGTATTTTGAGCCGTCATTATACCACACAATATCTTGCCTTGAAAGATGGGGTTTTGTGTTATTGCATTTCTTCCTAGAGGGGATGATTATAGAGAAAGACGTGAATTGAAACATACAATAACTTACCAACGGCTAAGTGCTTTTCTATAGGCTGTCAATCATCGAACCTCAGGTTCGGGTACCCCTTGAAATAAATGGTGTTGCTTCTATTTTTGTAAAAAGGTGGATTGGAGTTAGTACTTTTGCATGACGTTTCGAGCATGGGTGTGGTGCGCATGCAGCCAGTGAAAGCTTACTAGCTCTTGGGCTACCGTTGTTTCTTTTTCTTGTGCCACCATACTACAGTTGTATATGGCATTTTTTGCTTGACTACCAGCATATAGAGGTCGTTCCATTTATTTTAGTTTCTAGAATATGCTGCGACAAATTCATAGATACCTGCTCGCTTTATTGGAGATGCATTCTTGTAATAGTTTTGAGTTGATTGATTGCATATTTGTGTTTGACAGTTAAAAAAAAGGTATTTAAGACTTAAAAGTGATTCAAATGCCAAATTCAGTAATTTGAAGTAATTCTGCGGTGTTTTTCAATTAAATTATGTATGGTTAGGTTAGGTTAGGTTGAATAGGGGGTGCAGCTACAAGTGCCAACACCTCACTCGGATTTCAAGGATCCATTGTGCTCCCCGGGAAATCAGAGGATGAGGAAATGGGAGGATTGGAGAGGTAGTTGGTTATTGTGGTAGGGAACTCCCACTGAACCACTTGGAGCCCTGAATAAATTTCATGACGTCGTTTAGTGGGAGATTAGAGATGTCGCCCAGTTCGTCGAAAAAGTATTCTCCGAGGGTTTTTTTCCGAGTGTGGGCCAAGCTAGGACACTCACAGAGGAAGTGGAATTATCGCTCCTCTGCCTCCTCATCTTGGCATCCTCTGCATAAGTCGGATGTGCCGGTAATACCCATTCTCATCAATCAATGTTTTCAAATTGACATCTCTAGAACTTAGTGATCCTTGCATATATGTTACCTCAATATATAGCAAATCAATTACCTAGTAGATAAAAGGAAGGTCATGTGGGCCATTTACTCGTTCTCAGCATAGAAAACTGCAATCCTTTAAAGCATCATTCCAATGATGGTCTAATATTTCATTGATTGTGCCGGTTTTAGTCGAAACATTCAATGGGTATCGAGACTTCACTCTTATCTACTCCTAGAAGTTGGAGTAGAATAAAAGTCATATTCATCTTCAAAGCCTCTCACACTGAGCCAAAGGATCCGGATAGGCTACTTAAGATCCTAGACGAAACTGAACAATTATGTTATCTCTACAGCTCAACATGCAGACATGATTGGCAAATCAGTTGAGACTGCACTTCATGAAGTAGTCAGAACAATTGAAAAATCAATTCATGCTTGCCGCATTCTTCGATCTTCGATATTCAGGTGACCTTTAAAAATGTTGAATAAAGTGCTATTCGTCAGGCAATTACTTCCATAAATGTCGAGTCAACGATGTCGAAGAGGACACAGCTCGTGTTCCAAACAATAACAGCAAGAGCAGAGATGGATGCCAGCACCCTTAAGTCAAAACCTCTAGAGGTAATCTGTTAGATGGAGTCTCTCTTGCTCCTAATTTTTCACCAGAACCTGATTAAACTTGGCCTGTGCGGGATCGAAGTTTTAGCCTATGATAATGACATAGTCAAAGTGAAGGGTTGAACTTGTGTCGAAGAAAGTTGATAGGTACCAAGAATTAGTTGCAGGCTTACTGGTTTATCATATTTTCTCCCAATTACGACTACATAAGACTTACAAATGGTAGCACAACAGAGCGGGGAGCCCCGGAACCTAGCGTATTACTGGGAACCATTGCCTTTGTGAGGGAATGGATGGGACTTACAATTTTCTCCTGATTCCGAAAGGCTAATCGAGAAAGCTTGAGCTTACTGTCGGAGTACTTGCCAATTCCTCGCAAAAGGCGATATCGGCGAAAAAAAAATGTTTGCTTCCGTTGGGACTTGGACCACGAATCTCCAGGGAAACAGCCAAGGACACCACTGCCTTGACTAATTCGTGCATTTTATTGAAACAAGTCTATTTTGCAGTTCAAGCTCAAAGCCTGAACAGGAGCGTAATGTTAAAATGATATCACCATTTCATATGATAAGATGCAACCTACGCGAATCTGTGACTTTGGTCAGTCACATTAAAATCGTATTGTTTATGGTTCATTGTTGTTGCTTTCGCAAAATTATAACAAAAGTTATTTCAGACTTTATGGTACCCAAATAAAAACTAGGAGCAGCACTAACTCAAAATGATCCTAAAATGAATAGCCAAAACCATACAAGGCATAGTAAAACCGAAAAGTAAGTACGTAAAAGTTAAGCCCAAACGTGTCGCTATCCCAGTGAATATATTCAAGGAGAGTCTAAATAGAATATTGTGTACGTTAGTGGTTACGTCCTTGATACTAGGTACCTACCTAGGAGAGAAATTCAAAAAACCATCTGTGCTGCTACTCACTCGTCTGCAATTTGGTTTCAATTTCTGGTTGACGCGACGTGCTAGGCCGCTGTGAGTAATTACAATTCTAGAATAAAGTATCCCACAACTATAAGAGACACACAAGCGAGATCCTAAATGACAAATATACAAAAACATACAAACTTATTCAACAAAAACAGATGCTTTCTCTAGCAAAACCATATAAGATAACCTACTTCCTGGGAACGAGAATTTGCTCTTCGCTGCTAAAAGCATGTCACACACATTATTCGTGCGGTAATGAAGAAAAGCTGTTTCCACTGTGGCAGTGTGTTACACACAAGAAAATCATATCATCCGTGTTCGTTCATAAAACTCGCGGTTACCTTTCAGCATAATTAGCTGCGAATGAGAAAGAATAAAAAAAAAAAAAAAAAACAACAAACTCGGAAGCTCAAATTACTACTGCCGTGTCTTGTTATATGTACCACCTCCGGCTGCGGAACACATGCTATTCATTACAACTAATTTGAAATGTTCTCTGGTACGTTACCGGCATTGAATGAATGAGTAGGTATGTTGGACAACATGAAAAGACGGCTTGATGGTATTGTTGGTAAATTTTAATTTTTCCTCCCATCCTGTATCTCACCGGGAGGAAAGAAGCACTTACATTAATGCAAATCCCCCCGTTCCTTGCATAAAAGACACAAAAAGTGAGAGAACAAAAGCACTCCCAACGCAGCATACACCTGCCGAAAATTGAAGTGGTGAAGTTTTCTGATGATAAATACGTCCTGAGTGAACAAAAGGAGGATGTTTCCTTCCTTCAAGTATTTTTTTTTTGTTTATTTGTGTTCACTTCTACTGCAACAATTATTTGAATTACTCACTAAGTGCATTTTGAGAATCCAAAGTGAAAATGAATGCAAAACGGAGTCAGCACAGCACAACTTTCATTTTGATACGTTTCCCGTTCCCGCGCACTTCAATTTGCAAACTGTAGTCATCGTTTTATTTTCCATGTCAGAGTCAATTGCTCACTTGTTTTTGCGATAAAATCCAGCCTCCCCAAAGCGAGCATATAATAATCATAAATATGGCGTTGCTATGGAAGCCATTATTTTTATCTGTGCAGAAATTGTGTGAAATAAAAAATCACTCCTCCTACAAGGACAATGAGATAATGTTTCTTGTTTCCCCAAAAGTCACAGGGGACGTATACTTTAACCGTCAGAATTCTTACACTTAAAAAAATACCAAAAAGGGTATCCTTTGTACACGAACAAGTACGTACGTACGTATCTTTTAAATCATGTCGAAAACGAATCCAAATATTGATCGGATTTTTATAATACCTTGAGTAGTAGGTACTGCTGGTACTTGGAGAACAAAGTCAAACATAATAATATGCTTTGATAATTCGTTGGAAGTAACATCAATATCAATTCTAAGGGAAGTGCGTGCCACGACGGCAAAGTTTGGTATATTCAAAGCCATTTGTCGTCTTTTTTTTAAATCAATTTAATGCACTGTGTTTGCGTGTGCGTGGGTCTGGGTGTTAAAACGGTAATGATGTGGATCCAGATTCGAGTTGTTGGATAAGACGAGCAGCGTTTTAAAATTGAAAAGATGGATTAAGGCTAAGCGATAGGAGGAAGCGTTTTTTCTCATCCTGTTGTTGTTGTTGTAGGTAATGAAGTTGAAATATTTTAAAGATGGTTGCCCTTGTTTTTTTTTTTTTTTTTTTTATATAAGAAATGAGCAGAAACAACGAAAAATGATAATGGTGTATGTACCTATACATATACATCGTTACCTAAAATAGTGGGTGGATGATTCAAACATAAAATGAGTTTTTTTTCAAACTCGTGCAAAGTTATCGACGCACAAATAGGATTTAAATATGTATATGTTGAGATGTCTGGAACCTACGTACGTTGGAAAAGTTAGAAATACGAGAAGTTGGGTTGGGGCATTTTGTTTGTCAACGGAAGCATCTACCAACATAACTTCAACATTCCATCGTGGGGTTGAATAAATTGGACTAACTAAAAACTAGAAAGTCCAAGGTATGAGGGAGATTTTATCGCTACACGAGTTGTTTTATTGCACGAATCTTCGTGGAATCAGCTTCTTAGTGACTTTATTTGACTTGGACGAAAAAGTGCATTACTCCCGTTTATATGGGTAACAAAAGAACAAGCTGTGATAGCTAAATATAAATGAGTTTTCGAGCAGCAATTATCAACTCATTTGTGGAATTTGATCAGACTGTAGTTTTGTCCGACCGAAATGTAAAAGTCATCAATACCCTTGTGAGAAAAAAGGACTGTGCTAAGAATTGGCGTACTTTGACTTAACGTCTTCGTAAATTGTATTGCTGGGGATAAACAGAGAGTTGTTTTGATATGAGCACCTAAACTATGAGTTTTCTCACCTTACTCTAGGCACTACCGCTGTTCTGTAGTGCGGCCTTTTCCCACCCCTTCTGGAATCTCGTCGTCGGCCATCGTTGTGGTGGAATTCCTCTTACGAAATTGGGCTGTCAGGCCCCCCTCATAGTTGCTACATCGTCACAGCCCTTGAAGAAAAAAGGTGGGGCAGGTAACGTTGCGATGAGTTCAAAAGACTTAAACGATCCTAGAGTTTAAATATCGCATATCAGTTTATAAGTTATTGTGCTGAATGTCGGTATTCGCAAGTAGTTTTGAGAAGCACCTGATCAGACACGGAAATTTTACGCTGTCTTTGAGCTAATGTAAACTTATAAACTGTAGCCAGATAAAGAGGGATAGCGAATGTAAACATGCCATGTAACATGCAAATGTAATGGAAGTGAACTGAGGCAGTGGAAGTAAACAAAAGACATCATTTGGTTATCCAAGTGTTGACTTCTACTCGGTATTTACTGTTGCATCAAACAGTGACTGTCAATGTCGGAATTCAATAAGCTTATCACACACAATCGTTGCAGATCAGAGGGGCGACGACGGCGCTGCGACACGTGACGGTAGAAGTGAGACGAGAATTTGGCAACAAATATGAGAATTTTATAGCTGAGGCAGTAAAACAAGTGAGAGCACCCGAAGCTTCAGATAAATGCTTTTAAATTGAAAAACGGAGCCCTACTGCGCACTCCAATATTTTTAAGGGCTTTGGACCATCATATAAAACTTGCATAACTGTCGAAAAGGTGCCTTCTTATTAAGAGAAGAAATTCTTTAATAATAAAGAAGCATTTTCGTTAAAAGACAGGACAAAACATAAAATCGTTTTTGAATATCATAGACAATAATCCTTCTTTCTAAAAGCCAGTGTAAAGATCAGCTCCATTTTTCGGTGAGACAGACTTGCCATCGAATCACTGAATGCAACCGAAATTAACGGTTAGTAGAACTAAGAACCCATCTTAGGGACAATCTGTTTGACATAATTTTTTTAGTTAAATAGTCATAAAAACCTTATGATAAATACCTTTTGAAAGATGTAAAACTCAGTATGCGAGCTCTTTCCCAGAATTCTGGAAAGGACTTAGTAGGAGACACCGATGCACATTACTTTTGAACTTTCGTGTATCTCAAGCCAGGAGATAAACAGAGTCTCGTAGAGCATTCCACAAACAAAAGGCACTACTACACTAAAATAAGAATGTGTGCCCGAAGCTGATATCAAGATAAAGCTGGTGAGCATTTTTAGCGAGGCAGGAGTTGCCCCTAGTTTATTTCAGGGAAGGAATGCACACGGCTCTTTAATAGGAGAGAAATAGAACGGAGAGACCGTTGCACATTGGTTTGAAACTTGCGAAAATTGTAATTATAGAGAAAAGCACTGGGAAGTTGATTGTTAAATAAGGGCTTAGGATGGAATCTCTGTGTTTGACAGAACGACCGAAATGGGGTTCAAAGGTGAACTGATAAGCATTCCCAGAAGCGCAAATATGACTTATGCATTGTTGGAGGATAGTAATGCAAGTAGTCTCCTTGCTAGAGCAGTGTCTGTAAAAAAAACAGAGGCAAGAATCACTACGAAAAGATTCAAAGATGTTCATTTGTTCATATCTACAGTTAAGGCTCTTCTATGCATATGCGGGTTCAGGAAAAATTAAAAAGAAATCCTTGAGCTATGCTTTGTAAATGTCTGCCAAGGGCTTGTAACACAAGATCATATTTATCTACTTATAATACAAGTGAATAATGTGGATTATGACAAATGTAAGAGATTTCTGAGACACAATGGTGAAAGTTTGCTTGTAATCGACATAATCCCACCAGTTGTTCTTTTAGCCTTGTAGCTTTGCCTGTCATCAGGATTAAAGGGGAGAACAATTTCTTACGTTGTCGACGTACCACGTCACGTAGGCATTTTTTTTTTTTTTTTTTTTTTTGTATAAAACTTATGCTAGCCTGGAGCACTCAGAGCTAATTGCCGCTCCATTGTACTACCAGGGTCGCAGTTTTCACTTTTTTGAAGTGAGTAGATGGAAATAAGGTGGCTATAATTTCACAAAATTTAATTGTTTTATTAATTCCTCAAAAGGGGCATCCAGATGAAACTGGGAAGCTAAAAGAAAAGTAGATGCCTAGAGCGGGATTGGTAACTTTGTCTTAAACGAAGAGAGGCAATATTGAATTTAGAAAGCGTGTTTCATTTCCCATTTGACACTGCTGTCAAAGTCCTTATCAAAGTAGCTTGACTAGGTTGCGTTCTAGTTCCACTTTCAAAAGACCTGCTTCACATCGATAGAAGTTAGCTTCTTTTCTTCTGTGTTATGTACTCGAAAGCACTAAAATGTTTGATAAAAGAAAGTCTTAGGGCTCGGCCACGCAGTAAGCGGCAGAGCGGCAGAGCGGCGAAAAAAAATTAAAACATATGAAATCACATAGGAGTGGCCACGCAATGAGCGAGCGGCAAAACAAAATTCTGAGCGGCAAAGCGGCGCCGCTCAGCAATCAAACATGTTTTAATTTTCTGAGCGGCAAACAGCATTTTATATTTAAATATCAGTGACGAAGCGTCCATATATTGAGTGGAATGAGTGCTTCCGTTAACGAATTTAAAAAGATCTTAGGTAATGGAAAAACAATTATAAATGCAATTTATGTAGACGATGGAATTGTGACTGGAGACGATAAAGCTCAAGTGGAATCCGTGATTGAACATTTGCAAAAAGAATTTGAAATCGAACAAAGGCCAGTTGGTTGTTTTCTTGGTCTGGAGATTGATCAGCGTGCGGATGGTTCAAAATTTATGCACCAAGCAGGATATGCCAAGAAATGTAATAATAAATGTACATACCTTAAAGTTAAAACCAATCTTTGTTCTGGAGAAATAGCAATTCTTTGTTTTATTAATTTAGGAGGCATTTTTTCAAGCAGCAAATCAAAAGATTCGATAGACATACGTAGGTATTGCCAGAATCTTCGTAAATTCAAAAATAAATGATTAAATTCACCAAATTCCGATCTTAATTGGTTAATCGGATGAACACCAAATCGTCTTCTTTTTTGTATACGTTTAAGTAATTTGTACACATACAAACGGTTTTCCGACAGTAAAATACGGCGAACTGTTCTTGACAACGGCATTTTAACTACTAATCGCTCAAAAGCAATCGCTCTCAGTGCCTGGCCATACGTCGCTTAGAGTTGCCGCTCAGCCGCTCGCCGCTCAGCCGCTTAGTGCCTGGCCATACGCCGCTTAGAGTTGCCGCTCAGCCGCTCGCCGCTCTGCCGCTTACTGCGTGGCCGAGGCCTTACAGTCTCAAAATGGAGGTTCATATGTTCATTCAAAGCGCACACTTGTGCCGCTGCTCTCCTTGGCTAGGGCGTGTACCACAAACCTTCAACTACTTGTAATAAAAGTGGATAATGACTGGCTTCAGAAAATCCATGAAACATAAAGCTAGAAGTTTGCAAGCTCTTTTACGAGTGCAGTGGACACAATCCAACAAGTATGGCTCTTGTCTGTAGACCTGCAGCTTTGTGCTACAAGTAAAGGCTGTGTTTTTTCATTTCTTGTGTTTGCCATTTCGTATGTCTTCACTTTTCTTTCAAATACTTTGCATTTCGTGGTATCCAATAAATTGCCAATTTATTGTTTCGCGGCATTTGCTCGACTTTTACTAGAATCGGCAGTTTTCATTCATTTTTAGCTACAAGTTGTTGATCCAAGTCAATGTTGGAAACTTGGTACCTGTGACGTCGTAAATTCTACTTGCATTTCCAAAAAACAAAAATCTGAACCAATGTGAAAAGACAAGTTCAACCAAGTAGTAGCAAGTAGTTCGCTGAATATTTCAAAAAAGCTCATTTAGTTTCACGAAAAATAAAAGGGGTCCAAGTTTGGAGCTTTGAGGCACATGGGTGTAATATTTTGCAGTGATTAAATTAACAACGTGGATCAGCTTTCACTGAATTCTTCTTTTTGTTTATAAAAAAATGTATCATACGAAAATGTTATCTTTTGGAGAAGCCCTTCAAATTTATTGTTAACCTGAAAGCCTTGGATAAGGAAAGCAACCCTTTCAACCGTGTTGCTGATTCGTGTTCAGCGCTACCTTTGGTCTGTAAGGCTCTTAAACTATCGATATTGATTTTACAAGTTTTCAGACTGCGAACATCTGTTATTGTCAAGAAAATGTCTCCACATTTCAACTTATTTCGGAATATCCGTTTTGAAAACATAACAAACAGAAGAAACACATTTCTTTCAGGAAACACAAATTTCTTCCCTGCTCATCAGCATACTTAATATTTTATTCGTCAATATCATAAACAGATACATATTTTCTTCTTCTAAATAAGTGGCCCTTACGAAGTTTTTTTACGAGCCATTCTTATTGCAATCTCATGACAGTAGCTGTGACTTCTTCTTCTTTGAGCTTTCATTTAACTCTCTCGCAGTGAAACTCACTCGGGTTAAGTCATACTAATTTGAAGCTTTTACTTCTTCATTAAGGAACTTTATTGATCGTAAAAAAGACGAAACCTTATTTTTTTACCTTTTACCGAATGAGCATTTAATTTGGGCTTCCTCTTTGCCTTAAATTATAGGTAGGCACTCTATAATGGAAAATGTTCAACCAAAAACAACTTTACAACCTAAAAGTTGGCACTAAAATACAAATAAGAAATAAAAAGTTTGAGGAAACTGATTAAGGAACTCCACTCCTCTCGAGCCACAAGAAAAAATATACTTACTAAACAAACGTGCGGAGGCTGTCTTGGTGGAGGAAGATTACATATTTTGTTGCTTCTTTCTTGTTTGTTTGTCCTTAAAAGTTATTTCAATGAATTGAGAACATTTTTTTTATGATTTTTTGTATACTCGTTCCGGATACCTAGAACCCAGGCCAACGCCGCGCCGCCGAGCCGATAAAGATTACTTTTCTGTTGGTAGGTATACGTTTTTGTGTCTGAAACACGCTCTATTCCCTCTCTGTCTCTGACTCTGTCTCTTTCTGTGAAAGGTGCTTGTGTAAATTGAATGAGGGTGTGGATGGGGATGTGGGTGTGGGAGACACGTAAACGCATTAATGCCAACAGAAGGAATTTTTAAATTTACCTCCACTCTCAAGTGCGGATTTAACTTTTTTAAAGTTCCGTTCCGTAATCAGTGAAATTTGCACAATAAATTTATAATTTACTTTGCTATTTTGTTTAAAATAAGGCGACCCTTGAAAGCAGGAGGAAATGATAACCAATAACAAACGATTTAAGGTTTTCTATTTTCTGTATAAATTTCATTCAGTTCGACTAACAAATTATAAAAGACGAGGAACTTTTAATTCACCTGAATACCGAAATCGAAGCAGTTGACGATAGTTTCTAAAATTGAGTTTCCTTCTTTGAGGATTTAATGGAAATTGCTGAAATTCATTTATATTCTCTTTGTTTCAATTTGAATGATTGTACCTTGCGAGGAAATTCGCTCTTTTCTTCAATGCAAATTGCGTCGTCCTCTAATCAAACGCGAAAAACAGAAGGGATGCTGATTTTGTAGAATATTCACCGCCATCATAGTGCACAGCAAAAAGAGTTCCTGTTCCTACACAAATAAGGGATTATAAGAGAAAAAAAGTATCACAATGGCGCAATCATTATTATCTTTGAAGAATTGCTTCCCAGATCTTTAATCGAACAGAAAAAAGTTTGTAAAAGTATTCGTTTGCGACGAGGCTTGAATGAATCGTTTTCCAGCGATTGCAAGGACAAAGATTGTAAAATAGAGCAAAAAAGAGAAAAAGGAACGAGCCAACCGCTTTAAATGGGTAAAGACTTTATAAAGCAATAACTTTGAAGTGGTCTTGCTTTGAGTTGCAAAATGAAGAGCAGTGCTCTTCAACATCGCCACAAGCTAAAGCTATCAGTGCAGTAAAATACCCTCAAAGAAGAGGTAAATACCGCTCAAGGAAAAGTCTTTATAGAAAATGGCGAAAGCAAAACAAATACAAAACGATGCGATGGATCGTATCAAGTAACCATATTCTTAGGGAAAGTGCAAATAGTTTGCATTACGGACGAAATATACCAGGAACCGCCTTGAGCCATCTTCTCTTTTGCTTTTTTTTCCCTTTGTTTGTTTGAAAACAGAAAAGTTCTTTCTCAAAATCAAAGATGTCTTCGTTAAAGTGAAATTTTCTTGATCATAGTCGATGAATTTAAGGTTGTTTTGTTTTAGTCAATCTGATGGAACAAAGAATGAGTTGTCACTAGCAAAAAAAAAAGAGTTAATTTGGGACTTTTGTCCCAACAACATCTGTAATCCTGATAAAAGTAAAAAGTTTCTAAATTTCTTGACTTTGAGAGACTAAGCTGTTTTTCAAGCATCGAGTCTACAGTCTTAAGGTTTTCATTTCACTTAGTTTAATTTATAGACTTTTTCAAAAATTTTATATTTCAATATCACCTAGCTTAAGGTCCTTCAACTTATAGAATAGGACCCCAAGTAAATGTGAAAACAAAATCTGAAGATTAATTATTCCTCAATGTTACTTACTTACTTAGGTGGGCATTACAGTTCGGGGTGAACCTGGGCCTCAACCAACATCCTTCGATAACGACTTCTATTTCGGGCGACCTCTCTCCAGTTTCGCACTCCAAGTCGGTTGAGGTCATCCTCCACTTGATTGCGCCACCTAAGACGAGGTCTTCCCCTTCCGCGATTTCCCTGCAATGTGCTTTCGAACACCCGACGAGCCGGAGCGTTTGGGACCATCCGCTCAACATGGCCCAACCATCGTAGCCTCGCGATGCGTACTCTTCTGGCTATGCCCATGTCGCGGTACAGCTCATACAGCTCGTTGTTATATCTTCTTCTCCACACATTGCCTTCGCATACGGGACCAAAGATCATTCGGAGAATTTTTCTTTCGAAACGACCAAGGGTTTCCTCATCCGCTTTCGATAAGGTCCATGCTTCCGCGCCGTACAGCAGGACTGGGATGATTAAGGTCTTATATAAGGTTACCTTGGTTTTTCTGGAAAGGGTTTTGTTTCTCAATTGCCTTCTTAACCCAAAGAAGCAACGGTTGGCAAGAGTTATTCTCCGTTTGATCTCCGCACTGATGTTGTTTTCCGTGTCTACAGCGGATCCTAGGTAGACGAAGTCCTGTACTACCTCGAAGTTATGTCTGTCTATTGTGACGTTTTGTCCAATTCGTCGATGTTCTGTGTCCTTGTTTGATGACAGCATATACTTTGTTTTGCCCTCATTAACCATCAAACCCATTTTTGCCGCTTCTGTTTCAATACTCGCAAAAGCACCTATGACATCACGCTTTTTTCTTCCCATTACGTCAATATCGTCTGCATATGCGAGCAATTGCACAGACTTTTGAAAAATTGTTCCTCTGGTGTTGACGTTTGAGTTTCTTACAATCTGTTCAAGTATGATGTTGAAGAAATCGCATGACAGTTTATCGCCTTGCCTAAAACCTTTTTCGACATTAAAGGTCTCGGTGAGTTCTTTACCGACCTTGACGGAGCAGCGTGAATTCTCCAAAGTCATCCTGCATAGTCGTACGAGTTTTGCAGGGATGCCAAAACTAGACATGGCTCTGTACAGCTCGTCTCTGTAGATACTGTCATAAGCGGCCTTGAAATCGATAAAGAGGTGGTGAATATCGATATTATGTTCTCGGGTTTTTTCCAAGATCTGCCGTAATGTGAAAATTTGGTCGATTGTGGACTTCTCCGGTCTAAAACCACATTGATAAGGACCTATCAAGTTGCTGACGTGGGGTTTCAGACGTTCACATATTACAGCAGACAAGATCTTATAAGCGACGTTAAGGAGGCTTATCCCTCTATAATTGGCGCAGTTGTGAGGGTCTCCTTTCTTTAGGATCGGGCATACGATACTGAGGTTCCATTCATCGGGCATGCTTTCTTTCGACCATATCATGCAGATCAGCTGGTGCATGCTCCTTTCCAACTGATCTCCAGCTGCCTTGAAAAGTTCGGCATCAAGGCCATCTGCACCTGCAGTCTTATTTGATTTAAGTTTGCATATAGCAAGCTTAACTTCTTCTAGGTCGGGAGGACGGCATTCTTGATCATCGTCCAGGCTGAATGGGGCAGTCTGCCTGACAGCGGAATTTGTGTCCTCATCGCCGTTAAGCAGTCTGCAGAAATGATCTTTCCAGATCCTCAGTAGCGACTGTGACTCTATAACTATGTTTCCCTGCTGGTCTTTACAGGCTTGAGTTCGGGGTTTGCCACCCTGGCAGGATCTTTTTACCTTTTGGTAAAACTTCCGAGTCTCGTTCCTGTCATGGCACCTCTCTATTTCCTCAAACGAGCGCTTCTCATGCTGCTTCTTTTTCTTTTTGAGAAGTCGGTGTTCTTCCCTTCTTCTCTCCTTGTAAATCTCGTTATACCGATCGTGAGCAGCCCTCGTTCGTGTTTGCAAAAGCATTTGTCGTGCTCTTTGCTTGGCTGCATTTGCCTGCCTACATTCTTCATCGAACCATGGGTTTCGTGTTGGTGGCCGAGTGAAACCCAGAATCTCAGAGGCAGCGGTTCTGATGGCTTCTTGGCATTGCTGCCACTGGTCTTCAATGTTTAATGCTGGCGGCATGGGATTCAAGGATAATTGAAGGGACACTCGATTGGAAAAGGCATTGGCAATCTCTTGCGATTGTAGCTTTCTGACGTCATATCTCTTCACAGCGTTAGTTCGTGCTGGTCGTGAACAAGATATCCTCATTCGTACCTTGGCTACAACAAGGTAGTGGTCCGAGTCAAAGTTGGCCCCTCGGAAAGTTCGGACATCTAGCACACTGGAAGAGTGCCTTGCGTCGATCGCAACATGGTCAATTTGGTTGACGGTTAATTGATCTGGGGATCGCCATGTGCCTTTATGAATTTTGAGATGCGGGAAGCGTGTACTACTTACAACAAGATTTAGCCCCGCAGCAAAATCGATTAGCCTCAATCCGTTTTCGGAGGTTTTGTCGTGGAGGCTATGCTTACCGATTGTGTTTCCAAAGATGTCCTCCTTCCCTAGTTTTGCGTTGAAATCGCCAAGAACGATTTTCACGTCGTACCTAGGGCATTGCTCATATGTTTCTTCGAGGAGCTCGTAGAAACAGTCTTTGGAATCGTCGTCTTTCTCTTCTGTGGGGGCGTGGGCGCATATAAGGCTAATGTTGGCGAATTTAGCCCTGATGCGGATGGTCATTATACGCTCATTGACTGGATTTTGGCTAATCACCTTATCCCTGAGTCTTCCTCTAACGACAAATCCACACCCAAATAAACGCTGTTTCTGTTGTCTGTAGCAGTCGCCATAGTATATGTCACAGTTTTTCATCTTCTTTATGCCCGGTCCACTCCATCGCACTTCTTGGATGGCGGTTATGTCTGCTTTGCAGCAGTCCAGGGCGTCCGCTAATTCTCCAGCTGCACCTAGTCCGTAAAGAGATCTTACGTTCCAAGTGCAGATCCGGAGGTCGTTGTCCTTTTTTCGTTTGCATGGGTCGTCAACTTTGAAATCATTATCGTTATCCGAGGCTGTTCGTTGTTTCGGAACAAATTATTTTTTCCGTGGTAGGGTAGTTAACCCTACGCACAACCCCCAACCTGGAGGGCCAGGTCCTTTTGGATCCCTTCGGACACAAAGGGCTGGAATATCCAGTGTCAGTACCCTGCTGCAGGGGTGTGAGTGCTGCCGTTGGCTCACCAGGAGCTCATCCGCCACCATCTCTACTTCAAAACCCTGTCCTAGTATTGAAAGACCCTGAAAGACCTTTAAACCAAATATGTTGGAGTAGCTCCTTCAGGGGTTTCTGCTTTTATGGCTGCTGAAGTCCACCGTTGATTCTGTTATTCGAATTCATCCGCTGGGACATTTACACGAAAGCTCTCGTAGACCACTGAGATTCGTGCAGTCAGTCATTGTTCGCAGAGCAATTATAGTGTTGATCGATCACAATTCTTTGTTCCGGATTCCCTTATCTCAACACTCGCACTTACTAGTTTAGCAGGTCAGCTCTGGACGGAGCATCCAGAGTTGACGTGTACTATAAGTTACAGCATCTGGGCGCCGCCAAGTTAGCACCAATCAGAGCCTACCCGAATAGTACAACGCCCATCCACCATTCCTCAATGTTACTCAATTAAAATCAAATAAATTTTGAATTTTGAAAGCAAAAAAATTAGAGACTGTAGCTGAGCCTTGTCTTATACAGGGTGTTTTGCATAAGATGCGATAAAAGCTCAGGACGGCTAGTTTGCGCCAAGTCAAGAAAAAACTCGTATGGCAGGGTCGTAAGGATTAAGAATTACCATAATGTCTTGTGCAGTGAAAACTTATAAGTGTCGGTATAATAATAATTCGAACAGAGCTTGCGTCTTAGATTTGTACGGCAACATCTAACTGATGAGCCCATTGCCGTTCGTTGGCGAAATGCAAATTTGGATTTGAGGTGATTTTCTAGATCTTCAACATATATATATTTTTTTTTATTTTTATTTCATTTTAAGAAGCTTTTTTAATAGAAATAACTAGAGCATTGATTATTTAAAGGCAAAGTGATCTTTAATAAGGCAGAATTTTACTAAAGAAAAAATGTTACCTTTTTCTTAAATTCTTTGATTTTAAGGCGTGGTTTCTTAAAAAATCGTTTGCGAAATCGATTCAAACTAAAATGATTGTTCATACAACATCAGTGTGAACAGTGCCTAACTCCAAAATCGAGGCAACTGATAGTTCGCCCTCTAAAATAATTTAATCTAAGGTAAAATTCTACTACATTTGCCTAAAAAGTGTTTCGTCGCATAGCGACGGCACGGCATTCTCATGTCAACCTGAGACCATCCAGCACACATCAAATTAAATTCGCTCTTGGGCCTTCAGCCATTTTCTCTTGGGTTGAGCTGGAATTTTCCTTTTTTTTTGTCTAACATTAAAGTTCATTTTGGAAAGTTCAGTTTGAGAATTTACAAATTGTCAATATCATCGTAACTAAAATTTAATTACAAATAAAAGATCCTACGTGTACCAAATTACCAAAAGGACGTGTTTTCTTTACTCGTCTACTGGGTGGAAACTTTGGATGTCCAAACATTGGAAGAAAAGGGACGTGTTCTTGTTCGTGGATTGGTTGGACATTGTGGAGGTACGTTGAGACAATAAAAGTAAGTGTGGTTGAGCCGTACATTTGATCCATCGGCCGGATTTTTGGACCACGCCATCCGACCACGCTGCCACAACCAGCGTACAGCAATTTTTGTCCTGTGCCTGGCAGATTGGGACCACGCCATCCGACCACGCTGCCACAACCAGCGGACAGCCATTTTGTCTTGTGCCTGGCGGATTTTTGGACCACGCCATCCGACCACGCTGCCACAACCTGCGTACAGCCATTTTTGTCTTGTGCCTGGCGGATTTTCGGACCACGCCATCCGACCACGCTGCCACAACCAGCGTACAGCAATTTTTTGTCCTGTGCCTGGCGGATTTTGGACCACGCTGCCACAACCAGCGTACAGCGTCAGCCATATTGCCTGGCTCCAACAAAAAGTTTTTTTTGGAAGACTGCGATAGCCACATTGCCTGGCTCCAACGCTGTTAGTACGCTGCTCGGCCATTTGGTTGCTGGCGTCAATTTGAACACCAAGGCACGTGACCTGACCAGGAAGGAAGAGTGCCCATGATCATCACGAGACCTGAACCGGAGTTCCTGTTTTTGTTTTTTTTTGGCATTTTTTAACACCGTGTAAAGGGTAAGTGAAAATTTTTTTAATTGGCAATTTTTTCAAATATACATTTCAATCTCTTTGTGTTGCACCCTGACCACCAAACGCGTCATTTTCCTTTTTTTTAACACGCAAATATATATATTTCGTTTTGGTTGATGTAGTTCTTTGAGGTATTCATCTTTCCATCTGTGTAGTTTGACTTTCATTCATTTTGTGAAATTTTAAGCAACTTCGATAAACGCGTTTGGTTGTGTTCCCCAGCCTTTTTTGTTGGTTTTATAGGAAATTTTAATAGACTGTCTTCCTTTTTGAAGGAGTCTGCGTTTTTTATCGCGTGTTCATTTTTTCTTTCATTCGTGCAGCACACATCGTTCATAACGGTGTATCCAAGCCGGGGTGGTTGGCCCCCAGTAGAATCTTTCAAGCCTTTGGAAGATTCTTGTGCTTCCAAAATTTGATTTTTTGAAATTTTAAAATTTAAAATTTTTTACTTTTGAAATTTTTTTTTCTCGTTCGTGCCGCACACACCTTTCGCAACGGTGTATCCAAGCCGGGGTGGTTGGCCCCCAGTAGAATCTTTCAAGCCTTTGGAAGATTCTTGTGCTTCCAAAATTTGATTTTTTGAAATTTTAAAATTTAAAATTTTTTACTTTTGAAATTTTTTTTTTCTCGTTCGTGCCGCACACACCTTTCGCAACGGTGTATCCAAGCCGGGGTGGTTGGCCCCCAGTAGAATCTATCAAGCTGTAACGATTAGTTGTCCCTTGCCTACAATATGCGATGTTCTGCCAGCCCACAAAAGACCAAGAGAAACAGGAACCCCCTTTGGATTCAATGGGTTGCAGGCAAGGTTGTCCTGGGTAGGGAAGTGCGGTAGGCATGCTTGCTCACGCGCGTCACTAGCTCGTCGGTGTCGTGGGATCTTGCACTGCTACCGGACATTCGTTATCTATTTTCATGCCTAATTTTATCTTCGTTTTGTAAATTTATCAAGAACAACATCCCAAAGATATACTTAACAACTTTCTAAAAATTGACTTTCAGATTTTCCTCCATGCCCGAATCTCTTACTGGGAAACCACGAGATGTAATTTGGTTCCCTTTTGCATACCCTCCCTCAGTCGACCATTTAAATAAAAATAGCGACCATCCTTGGCTAACGCCTCGCAAAAGTTTATGGCGAAAGCCCCTTATTCTAGGCCGAGTAATTTACTTAAAATGTACTCACTTTCCGTCGATTACGACCCATTGTTGTACTCCCCCCCTTTAGCACTCAACAATTTCTACCAATCCATTCTGAGTAGATAACTCCACTCGTAAAACATAATTCAGACAAGAGCGGTTCAATATTTCACACTTCAAAGTAACTATGTACTATGTCATTACATATTTTATTTCAACTCAAATTATATCTCTAACCAAATACATATATATATAACCCGCCTTGGTTTAACTCGGCCGTATTCTTAATTTTAACCTGTCTTAATTGTTCATCTTATCAATTCGTTTTGGGTGTAAATGCTCCCAATTGAGTACTTTCGTATTGTTATTTTTGTTTTTCTATTCTCTTACATTAGATCATTAGATATCACTCAAGTGTCAATATTCAATAATAACTAATAGCTTAATCTTTTTTTTTCTTTTTCTTTTGTTTTGGTTATTGGCCTCACCCTCATACTTTCTCTTTAATTAAATATGCTCATGCTCACTTTCTCTTTATTTAAATATGCTCATGCTCACTTTTTTTCAAATTGTACCATTCATCAATATTAGACCAATATGATCTCTTAACTCTTAAGATCTCCTTTTGGAGTATTTAAATCAACAAATATAAATATATATACAAATATGTCGATAAGAAAAAAAAGATCGTTCAACTTTTAAAGAATGGTTTGACTTACCGAATTTTATTTAGTTCGTTTGTATTGTTTCGTTTGTTCTTTATTTCATTGTATACTGGTTTGTCGATTCTACGAAATTAGGGAGACGTGTCGCTGCTCCGACGAATGGTGTGCACAGCATTCCTAAGAGGCGCTCGGTCTTTTAGCTACACTTGGATGAAGAAAGGAAAAAAAACAATTCTTTGGCATTTGATACGATCTTACAATATGGTCGATTAATCAATACTTAGCTTTAATTTTAACTTTAGGTGAGCGGGATGAGCAAACTTATGACTTAATAGGCCCAGGATTATAAATTTAATATAATCTGATAAGGATTTAAATTCTCTCGTTGATGCAGGTTATGTTGGGAATTGGATGTGGGTGGGATATGGAGATGTGGTTTATGAATTCACGCTGCAGCTGATGGCGGGGTCGGCTGATCAGGTAAGCTCGTTCGGGGGTACTAGTACAAGTTGTTTTTCTTTTTCCTTCTATGCGTGCTCCACTGACCTAATTTATGGCGATGACGTAAGCACTAGGCTCACGTTTGTCTGGTGTTTGGGGATACCCAAGATTGGTTGGCCTTGGTTTTTTTTTTCTTTTCTTTTACGCTGAAGAAGATTAAAAGTAGTGAAGGCACGTGATCGGGCTGATTATCAATCGGTGAAAGGTGAAGAACAGTACACTTTCCCGCCTGTACCTACTGGCTAATCACGAGTCGTTCACGTGGCTTCTTTGATATATGGATTCCCCTTTCTTTTTGCGTGACGAGGAATACACCGTGGTTTCGCACCACGGGGTCGATCTTTTCGATCGCCCTTTGGGCGTATAAAATCAATGTCGCTACTCCGATGACCACTTTACTATTTGGCGTTTCAGGTAAGCGTCGGGGCTACTTCTGAAAGAACCAATTTCTTCTCTTATAAACCTGATCGCTCAAGCTGAAGAATCTTAATTTATATTCACTTACTTTTGGATTTTCTTTGAAAATTGTCTGGGTTGGAACAACGATTTTAAAGCACAATTTGGCTTTCGATGCCGATCGCTCGTAAGCGTGGACACTGGCTATTCACCTTGTTCCTACTTTTCTCCCGTGATTTTCAGGAAGGAGTTTCTATTAATATATTTTTGTTACTTTTTTAACACCAACTAATTATTTTATTTTTCTTTTACCTTCGTCTGAATTATTGTATTTATAATAATGTCCGCGAACTTTGGTTTCTAATGGCGACTATATGATCTAAGTGTCGAACACTACGTCCTACCTGGGATGGACTTCGATTGGAAAAGAACGATTGGATAGCGCGCAAGTGCGACTTCGGCGATTTAACGAAACCATTAGCTTCCGCTTAATATTTGACGATAGTAAATCAGCTGTCGCGGTGTGGAATTACGTGAAGGAATTTTTCTTCGAAGTACAGGGTGATAACGCGCCTGTTATTTAAAAATGTACTTATTTTTTTGGTGTTTAGCTAAACTGTTATACGGTGTCTCCCACAAAACTTTTCAATTTTGTGAACGCGAGTGAAGAAAAATGAAATGAAAAGGGACCTTTTCTTTTGGTATCTGACATTTACCTATGTCTGACATTAATAGTAAATCGGGTTTTTATTGAAATTTCACGGTACGGTTTGTATCTTAATAGCTTTTTGCAATGAAATCATTTTCGGATATCTTTGGCGTTTAATACGCCAAGTACGTGTCCGTTTTTATCTGCTAATTCGTACAAGTTGTTGCTAGGTATGCTTTTAATAATTGCCGGAGTGAACTTTGAACAGAGTTTCGCATTTCGCTTCTTGGTGGCATCGCTCAAAATAAAATTTCGCTTGTAGACCGTTTGTCCCACTACAAAGTTCGAATTTTTACTACGTGTATTATACGATCTCTCATACTTGTTATGAGCCTGCTCAAGAGACTTTTTTATGTGATCGTGAATCAAATTCATTTTGCAACTTTTTGGGAGTATGTCTATCTCGGCATTATTAAGTCCTTTTAATTTCTTTAACAGTGGGTAGTCATGCCCATGCTCAACTTTCGATTCCCCGAATAGAGCTTCGTGAGGTGACATTCCGATAGCTGCGTGCGTAGTTGTTCGGAGTGCACTCGCTATGGATTGGACATGCTTGTCCCAATTCGATTGATTGGGTTCTTTTGCAAGATACGAACGGATGGCTGTCAAGACTGAACGATTTACTCGTTCGCTAGCGTTCGCTTGGGGCGAGTAAGAGGCCGTTCTAATGTGTCGAATTCCGTAAGCTGAAAGTAGTTTCCCAAAATCTTTACTGATAAATTGTTTGCCATTATCAGAAAGCAAAGATTCTGGTACTCCAAATAAGGCGAAGACTTGCTCTTCAAGAAATTTTATGGCTGAATCACTTGTAGCCTTTCTTATCGGTTGAATCAAGACAAATTTGGTCAGCTGGTCTAAACAAATGACCATGTACGCGTTACCTTTCTTAGAGCGAGGGTATGGACCAAGAAAGTCGATGTACACGTGCTGAAATGGTCTATCCACTACAAAAGATTGACCCATGGGCGGTCTTAGGGTTGAATTGGGCGCTTTTGAAGTTTTGCAAACGCTGCAGTCCGCAATGAACGCTTTAACTTGTGCCGCCATATTAGGCCAGTAAAATCGTTCCCGTAGGCGATACAGCGTTTTGGCAACACCACCATGCGAAGACTTTGGCGGATCATGAGCCAATTGAATCAGGCGAGACGTCATGACAGATGGGATCCACCGTTTCCACGTTTGGTCATCCTCAAGAGGATTCCCTGTACTATATTTGATTTTCTTGTAAACAAAACCTTCTGTTACTTGAATATCGGATAGTTGGCTTTTATTTTTCTCCACCGTTTCTATTAATCCTACATATTCGTCCGATTTGAAACACGGATCGGTAAGATCAATTTGTAAAACATCGGAAGAATTCACAAAACTCGCAGATACGATCTCATCCACACAATGGACGCGTGAGAGTGCATCTGGTACCACATTCTGTGTACCCTTCCTGTGTTCTATCTCAAAATTGAAACGCTGGAGTTTAAGACTCCATCTAGCAAGACGCCCACTCAAATCTTTCTGACTCATAAGCCACTTCAGACTCGCATGGTCGGTTACTATTTTGAATTCTTGCATTTCCACGTACGATCTAAACTTCTCAACACCCAACACCGCCGCAAGGCATTCTAGCTCGGTTACGCTATAATTGCGTTGAGCCGAATTCAGTTTGTGCGAGTAGTAGTAGATAGGCCTTTCAACACCGTCTTCATCTAACTGGCATAACACACTCCCAACTCCAGAAGTTGACGCATCACACAAAATTATGAAGGGTTTATTAAAGTTAGGGTTTATCAATACCGGGGCTTCCGTTAAGGCTTTTTTAAGATCCTCAAAAGCTTGGGTTGCTTCCGGACCAAAAACGAATGATTTTCCCTTTTTTAGGGTTTCAGTTATAGGTGTAGCACGAGCGGAAAAGTCTTTGATGAATCTCCTGTACCACCCAGACATTCCTAAAAATCGACGGACTTGTCGAGCTGTCTTAGGTACAGGAAAATCCTTTATTGCTGCCACTTTATCAGGATCGGTTTGTAGATTTCCCCCTCCTACAATAAATCCTAGATATTTTAAATGTTTAAAACAAAATTTTGATTTGTCTAAGTTAATAGTGAGACCGGCTGTGCGCAGACATTCAGCTAGTTCTTTTAAAATGTTCACGTGCTCGTCAAATGAACTCGAAATTACCAATAGGTCATCTAAATACACATATACGTTTTGTCTCAATTTGTGAGGCACCACTTTGTCCATAAGACGACACAATCTTTGAGCTGCACCATGTAAACCAAAGGGCATTACCACAAATTGGTACAGGGGTCTGCCGGGCACTGAAAACGCAGTCTTTTCCCGCGAGGACTTCTCCAGCGGTATCTGCCAGAAGGCGTGCTTCAGATCCACACTAGAGATATAATGAGTATCTGAAGCTCGACTCAGCAGTCCTTCCATATGATGAAGTGGATAAGCGTCTGTTTTCGAGCATTTATTGACTTTCCGAGAATCAAGGCACAAACGATTTTTGCCTGGTTTTTGTACCAAGACAATCGGCGAGCTCCAAGAGCTATTGCTCTCTTCGATAATGCCCAAATTCAGCATATTATCCAACTCATCATACATAAGTTTCTGTACCGCCGGAGACACGGGATAGTGTCTTTGTTTTATAGGCTCAGCGTCGCCTGTATCTATGTAGTGTTCTTCGAGGTGTGTTCGCCCTAGACCACTTTTGGCAAAGGACGGAAACATACTGATCACATTTTCGAGTATTTTAGACTGTTCCATTGATAATTTGTGTTCATTTGGATCACAAGGATTCCGCGTTATATCGGAAGAGATTTCTGCAATAAACTTGGGTAAGATATCAAATGCGTTCCAGAAATCGATCCCCAAGTACATTTGTTGTTCCAAAGATGGCACTAGATAAAATTTTATCTTCTTTGTTACACCGTTGAAGGTAACATCTGTGGTTAATTCACCAATAATTGTTTGTGGTTGACCACTAGCTGTTTTGACTATCGAACTGAACTTTTTATACGAAAGACCAATGCTTTGAAGGTGATCTAAGCAACCAGCACCGAGGCAACTTATGTTGGCTCCCGTGTCCAGTAAACCGCACATTTTTCTACCAAAAATCTCGACAGGAGCGTATGGTCGAATATCATCGGCTTTACAAAGGCATGTGGCTGCTATTGATTTATAAACGTCTGACTTTTTCTTAAACCTTTCTCTAAGTTTAAAAATGCGCTTAGAGGGTGTAGTATTAAAAATTCGAGATCGAGCTTCATAATATTTTGTGAGTCTCTCGTGTAATGGTATAGGTGTGGACTTTTTCGGTATTGAGTTTGATTCATCATCAGGTCTTTTCAAAATAGTTATCTTTTTATCTTTTACACAATTTGTGATGTCATCAAAATCATGCGAATTTTGGCTAATCAGTGAGTTATGTAAGTTTGGTAAATCAGATAAATTAGGTACGTCAGGTAATTTAGGTAATTCAGGTAAGCATTGATTTGTTTGAGAATTCTCATTTAATTGGTTTCCGGGTTCTTTGTCTGAGGGCAAATCTCCCCGGTGTTTGGATTGCCCTGTTTCCGGTTTCCCGAACACTTAGGACAATTTGGGGATGTTGTATTTGCAAGACCACATTTGTAGCAAAACAAGTTGGGTTGTGGACTTGGACATTCTCTATAAGAGTGCCCTTTCTGTCTACAATTCCAACACACATAGAAGGTTGTATCTGGCTTTGTACGAGAGAAGGACATTGCGTCTATCTCCGGAATTTCAGAAGCCGAATTCAGACCGAGTTCACTAACTTTGTTTCGGAGATTCGAAAAAGGCAACTGTTTGTTCCTTAATGCTTCATGTTGATTGGCATATTTTTCGATTGTCCTGCAGATATAAATCATCTCAGGCAGACTGTTTGTGCTAAAAGTGATCAAAAGTTCACCAGTGCGTCGCTTTACATTTTGCTTTAATAATTCTATAAGCTCTCTCGAGGATTTAGGACAGAAGAGGCGTGAATTGAGCTTCTGGATGTCGGTATAGAAATCGTCGAAGCTCTCATTCGCTCCTTGGCGTCTATCGAACATCTTTCGAGATATCTCGGAGTCGGTTTCTAAACTTCTAAATTGTTCAATTAAAGCTGACTTGAGAGTTTGCCAATCGCCATTGGGATGGGCCTTTACATACCTCCAGTACCAACTCTCAACTTCCCCCGTTACAAAAAAATGAAAATTAAGATAGATATTTTCCCATGTAGCATTATAACTATGCTTAAGCTTACCCAGCCTAAAAACAAAATCATCGACTGTCATCTTACTATTGTCGTATTTCACTCCCCACTTGTGGTACTGAAATTGCTTAAACCGAGAGGAAGATGGCGAATCCCCATCGAATGTGGCAAAATTCGGAGACTCTGAGCCTACATTCAGGGCATTTAACCGATTGACAAAGTCTTGGACGTTCTCACTGAGTGGTTCATTTTGAACGAGATGTTCACTTCCAGTCGCTGGAGGAACTGAGTGAGGAGGTTGCTGTTGTCTCGTTGTCGTGCTCTGTTGGTTTTGTTGTCGGACAACTTCATAATCTTCGGAATCATCTCGTGCAACTACAGGAGTAGGTGCATTTAAAGCTTCTCGTATTGTGACAGATACAAGTTGACGTATCTCGGCTTTTTCTCTCGTAAACTCTTCTTGCCGTCTGCGTAACTCTTCAGCTTTACCGAGCCCGATCGCTGCGTTCACAATTGTTTGTATTCCCTCGGTGAGACTTTCATTATGGGCGTTCATATCACTATTTAAAGTTGGATCTACCCCATCATCATTTGGAACTTGCCGTGAAGCGGAATTAGAACCGTGTGGAAGTTCGCCACTTGATTCATTGTTAGGGTTAATATAATTACCCTGCTTATTCTGTTTTTTTAGGGGCCATTTCGGCAAATTTGTAATAAAAAAATTTTTTTTTTCCAGAGAAAATCGCGGAAATAGTTGAAATCAAATCAAAGTTATAATTTGTAAATCGTAAGTAAATTGTTTTGGTTTGTACTAAATTCATTAAAACGTGCTAGGGCTTGTACAACAGGACTGTATATCGACATAAAATCTAAGATTCTGATATGAGGGAAAAACAATCTATATTTCATGTTCTATGAACATTGTTGACTATACCCGAGAACCTTCGGCGCGAAAAAAAAATTGAACGCTACTGAAACCTGGTCGAAGACTGACTTGTGATTACGGTCGTCCCTTTTCTTTCGCTGCATATTGTTCTCTTGGGTATTCGTAAAAAGTAGCAAATATATTTGTAAATGTGTTCTTAATAAGTTGTGGGAAAGCGTTACGTTAATTTGTTGTTGTCTATTTCTTAGTGATATTCAGTGGAACAGAGAAGAGGCGCTAGCCGGTGTAGTGGTAGCCGGTACCTATGATTCCGGGTCGTCTCACTAACTCCTCCACTGAAAATAATTATATCTGTGAACCAAACGATGTGGAATGTAACGCAACTGACAGAAAGTGGTTTCTAGAACCGATATTCCCGGTCGTTACAATTCTAATCAGAATTGCGAGTTAAAGTACGCATAGAATAGTAGCGAAAGATGCAGAGTAGAACTCTTTAATCAAGTCTACAATCGTCTGTAACACTCAAAAAAAATCAAAAGACTTTCACTTGATACAATAATTGTAATCGTAAGAAACATTAAATTCTATATTAAAAAAAATTAATATAGCTGATTCGCTTCGCTGCCCCACGTTGGGCGCCACCTGTGTAACGATTAGTTGTCCCTTGCCTACAATATGCGATGTTCTGCCAGCCCACAAAAGACCAAGAGAAACAGGAACCCCCTTTGGATTCAATGGGTTGCAGGCAAGGTTGTCCTGGGTAGGGAAGTGCGGTAGGCATGCTTGCTCACGCGCGTCACTAGCTCGTCGGTGTCGTGGGATCTTGCACTGCTACCGGACATTCGTTATCTATTTTCATGCCTAATTTTATCTTCGTTTTGTAAATTTATCAAGAACAACATCCCAAAGATATACTTAACAACTTTCTAAAAATTGACTTTCAGATTTTCCTCCATGCCCGAATCTCTTACTGGGAAACCACGAGATGTAATTTGGTTCCCTTTTGCATACCCTCCCTCAGTCGACCATTTAAATAAAAATAGCGACCATCCTTGGCTAACGCCTCGCAAAAGTTTATGGCGAAAGCCCCTTATTCTAGGCCGAGTAATTTACTTAAAATGTACTCACTTTCCGTCGATTACGACCCATTGTTGTACTCCCCCCCTTTAGCACTCAACAATTTCTACCAATCCATTCTGAGTAGATAACTCCACTCGTAAAACATAATTCAGACAAGAGCGGTTCAATATTTCACACTTCAAAGTAACTATGTACTATGTCATTACATATTTTATTTCAACTCAAATTATATCTCTAACCAAATACATATATATATAACCCGCCTTGGTTTAACTCGGCCGTATTCTTAATTTTAACCTGTCTTAATTGTTCATCTTATCAATTCGTTTTGGGTGTAAATGCTCCCAATTGAGTACTTTCGTATTGTTATTTTTGTTTTTCTATTCTCTTACATTAGATCATTAGATATCACTCAAGTGTCAATATTCAATAATAACTAATAGCTTAATCTTTTTTTTTCTTTTTCTTTTGTTTTGGTTATTGGCCTCACCCTCATACTTTCTCTTTAATTAAATATGCTCATGCTCACTTTCTCTTTATTTAAATATGCTCATGCTCACTTTTTTTCAAATTGTACCATTCATCAATATTAGACCAATATGATCTCTTAACTCTTAAGATCTCCTTTTGGAGTATTTAAATCAACAAATATAAATATATATACAAATATGTCGATAAGAAAAAAAAGATCGTTCAACTTTTAAAGAATGGTTTGACTTACCGAATTTTATTTAGTTCGTTTGTATTGTTTCGTTTGTTCTTTATTTCATTGTATACTGGTTTGTCGATTCTACGAAATTAGGGAGACGTGTCGCTGCTCCGACGAATGGTGTGCACAGCATTCCTAAGAGGCGCTCGGTCTTTTAGCTACACTTGGATGAAGAAAGGAAAAAAAACAATTCTTTGGCATTTGATACGATCTTACAATATGGTCGATTAATCAATACTTAGCTTTAATTTTAACTTTAGGTGAGCGGGATGAGCAAACTTATGACTTAATAGGCCCAGGATTATAAATTTAATATAATCTGATAAGGATTTAAATTCTCTCGTTGATGCAGGTTATGTTGGGAATTGGATGTGGGTGGGATATGGAGATGTGGTTTATGAATTCACGCTGCAGCTGATGGCGGGGTCGGCTGATCAGGTAAGCTCGTTCGGGGGTACTAGTACAAGTTGTTTTTCTTTTTCCTTCTATGCGTGCTCCACTGACCTAATTTATGGCGATGACGTAAGCACTAGGCTCACGTTTGTCTGGTGTTTGGGGATACCCAAGATTGGTTGGCCTTGGTTTTTTTTTTCTTTTCTTTTACGCTGAAGAAGATTAAAAGTAGTGAAGGCACGTGATCGGGCTGATTATCAATCGGTGAAAGGTGAAGAACAGTACACTTTCCCGCCTGTACCTACTGGCTAATCACGAGTCGTTCACGTGGCTTCTTTGATATATGGATTCCCCTTTCTTTTTGCGTGACGAGGAATACACCGTGGTTTCGCACCACGGGGTCGATCTTTTCGAGCGCCCTTTGGGCGTATAAAATCAATGTCGCTACTCCGATGACCACTTTACTATTTGGCGTTTCAGGTAAGCGTCGGGGCTACTTCTGAAAGAACCAATTTCTTCTCTTATAAACCTGATCGCTCAAGCTGAAGAATCTTAATTTATATTCACTTACTTTTGGATTTTCTTTGAAAATTGTCTGGGTTGGAACAACGATTTTAAAGCACAATTTGGCTTTCGATGCCGATCGCTCGTAAGCGTGGACACTGGCTATTCACCTTGTTCCTACTTTTCTCCCGTGATTTTCAGGAAGGAGTTTCTATTAATATATTTTTGTTACTTTTTTAACACCAACTAATTATTTTATTTTTCTTTTACCTTCGTCTGAATTATTGTATTTATAATAATGTCCGCGAACTTTGGTTTCTAATGGCGACTATATGATCTAAGTGTCGAACACTACGTCCTACCTGGGATGGACTTCGATTGGAAAAGAACGATTGGATAGCGCGCAAGTGCGACTTCGGCGATTTAACGAAACCATTAGCTTCCGCTTAATATTTGACGATAGTAAATCAGCTGTCGCGGTGTGGAATTACGTGAAGGAATTTTTCTTCGAAGTACAGGGTGATAACGCGCCTGTTATTTAAAAATGTACTTATTTTTTTGGTGTTTAGCTAAACTGTTATACGGTGTCTCCCACAAAGCCTTTTGAAGATTCTAGAGCTTCAAAATTTTAATTTTTTTTTGAAAATTTTTTGAATCCTTCAAGCCTTTTGAAGATTCTTACACTTTAAAATTTTGACCTTTTGAAATTTTGTTCTCGTTCGTGCCGCACACACCGTTCGTTACGGTGCATCCAAGCCGGGGTGGTTGGCCCCCAGTAGAATCTATCAAGCCTGTTGAAGATTCTTGCGCTTTAAAATTTTTACTTTTTTTTGAAAATTTTAGAATCTTTCAAGCCTGTTGAAGATTCTTGCGCTTTAAAATTTTAACTTTTTTTTGAAAATTTTAGAATACTTCAAGCCTGTTGAAGATTCTTGCGCTTTAAAATTTTTACTTTTTTTTGAAATTTTTAGAATCTTTCAAGCCTGTTGAAGATTCTTGCGCATTAAAATTTTAACTTTTTTTGAAAATTTTAGAATACTTCAAGCCTGTTGAAGATTCTAGCACTTTAAAATTTTAATTTTTCTTGAAATTTTCGGAATCTCTCAAGCCTTTTGGAGATTCTAGAGCTTTAGAATTTTGAATTTTTTGAAATTTTTAGAATCTGTCAAGCCTTTTGGAGATTCTAGAGCTTTAAGATTTTGTTTTTTTTGAAATTGTTTGAATCTGTCAAACTTTTTGAAGATTCTAGTGCTTTAAAATTTTGATTTCTTTGAAATTTGATAGACTGCCTTCTTCTTCGAAGGAGTCTGCGTTCTTTTTTATCGAGTTTTGTCCTCATTCGTGCCGCACATACCATTGGTAACGGAATCTTTCAAGCCTTTTGAAGATTCCAGTGCTTTAAATTTTCGTTTTGTGAAATTTTATAGACTGCCTTCTTCTTCGAAGGAGTCTGCGTTCCATATGGAGTTTTAGTCCTCGTTCATGTCGCACCGTCATGTCGCATGGGTGGTTGGCCCCCCAGTAGAATCTTTCAAGCCTTTTGAAGATTCTGACGCGTTTTTTAGCGCGTTTTTGTACCCGTTCGTGCCAAACACACCGTTGGTAACGGTGTATCAAGCCGGGGTGGTTGGCCCCCAGTAGAGTCTTTCAAGCCTTTTAGAGATTCTTGTGCTTTAAATTTTGATTCTTTTTGAAATTTAATCGACTTCCTTCTGCTTCGAAGGAGTCTGCGTTCTTTTAATCGCGTTTTCTTCATCGCGTTTTTCTTTATCGCGTTTTCTTTATCGCGTTTTCTTCATCGCGTTTTCTTTATCGCGTTGTCTTTATCGCGTTATCTCTATCGCGTTCTGTACTCGTTTAGGTGGCATGGGTGGTTGGCCCCCCCAGTAGAATCTTTCAAGCCTTTTGAAGATTCGGACGCGTTTTTATCGCGTTTTTGTACCCGTTCGTGCCAAACACACCTTTGGTAACGGTGTATCAAGCCGGGGTGGTTGGCCCCCAGTAGAGTCTTTCAAGCCTTTTGAAGATTCTTGTGCTTTAAATTTTGATTCTTTTTGAAATTTAATCGACTTCCTTCTTCTTCGAAGGAGTCGCGTGTCCTTTATCGCGTTTTCTTTATCGCGTTTTCTTTATCGCGTTTTCTTTGTCGCGTTTTCTTCATTGCGTTTTCTTTATCGCGTTTTCTTCATCGCGTTTTCTTTATCGCGTTTTCTTTATCGCGTTTTCTTCATCGCGTTTTCTTTATCGCGTTGTCTTTATCGCGTTGTCTCTATCGCGTTCTGTACTCGTTTAGGTCGCATGGGTGGTTGGCCCCCCAGTAGAATCTTTCAAGCCTTTTGAAGATTCGGACGCGTTTTTATCGCGTTTTTGTACCCGTTCGTGCCAAACACACCTGTGGTAACGGTGTATCAAGCCGGGGTGGTTGGCCCCCAGTAGAGTCTTTCAAGCCTTTTGAAGATTCTTGTGCTTTAAATTTTGATTCTTTTTGAAATTTAATCGACTGCCTTCTTCTTCGAAGGAGTCGCGTGTTCTTTATCGCGTTTTCTTTATCGCGTGTCCTTTATCGCGTTTTTCTTCATCACGTTTTCTTTATCGCGTTGTCTTTATCGCGTTTTCTTTATCGCGTTTCTTTTTTTTAAACACACACCTTGGCAAATTTTCGGCAATGTTGATCCCAACGAGAATCAAAACGGTATGGCAGCACAAACTGTGCAACAACTGTTTAAGCGCTCGTCATGCAAATGTCAAGTAAATATTCTTAGAACCACTGTTAAGGCGGCATCGCTCACTGTTGCATCTAAACGTTAACGAAGACGGAAATAGTAAAATACAGTCCACTAATCTCCTTAGTGCAACTAAAGCTCCTCAAATGTCGTCGTCGTCACAGCCATTCGTGCCTCAAGCGTCGTTTCAAAATTTTCATGTCGGTGCCTCTAAGAAAATATTGCTTGCAACGGCACTAGTTTGCATCGTGCACATAGTTAGCGCTCTTAAATACCCTGGTTTCGAAATATCCTTTATCTCAGTGGTAAGACAAAAGCGTTTTGAACTTGCCCATAACCAATAAGAATACATCCATTTTCGGAATCAGTGGTAATCTCGCCATACCATCTCGCATTCTCCGCTGGAGATTTATAAATTTGTCTTGTACCGCCAAATCTTGGTCGACCCTAGAGACACTCCATTTCAACGAATCCTCTTTCGCAATTTTTCAGAGTCCTCTAGTGGGACTAACAGGCATTTCTCTCGACAACTCCGAACAAAACACCAACTCATTGGTAGTTCAACAAGAACCGGAAGATTTTCTTGATTTTGTTTCGACTCTATCCCGCGCAATGCGCGTATTGTACTTTGTTTTTCGCTTCTTCGGGTCTATCTCAAAGCAACAACCCAGCAAATACAAGTCTCATGACATCTCAGGGTTTGAAATGGAATTTTATTCCACCCGGGGCACCTCACATGGGAGGTCTATGGGAAGCCGGCGTTAAAAGTTTCAAAAGCCATTTAAGAGGGCTGGGGACCAAGGCCAAGTTTACGTTTGAAGAATTTGCAACGTTTTTAGCACGTATCGAAGCGTGTTTGAACTCGCGTCCAATATCGTCCATGTCCACAGATCCTTCTGATCTGTTGGCATTGACGCCGGGGCATTTTTTACGCGGCGGTCCGCTTTTATCTTTTCCGGAACCGAATCTGGCCGATGCAAATTTATCGCTAATCAATCGGTGGGAAAAAGTAAAATGCCTCCAACAACAGTTCTGCCACAGATGGAAAGATGAATGCCTCAAAGAACTACATCAACGACACAAATGGAAAACACCTCAAACCAACATTAAAGTTGATGATTTGGTCGTCATTAAAAACGAAAATCTGCCATCCACCGAATGGCGTCTAGGTCGTGTTATAAATATACACCCGGGTTCCGATGGTGGAGTCAGAGTTGCAACATTAAAGACCCAAAACGGAGAAATAGTCCGCCCCATAGTAAAACTGTGCCTATTGCCTATTAACTAAATTGCCAATTAAACAAAATTTCACTTGCTTTATTTTCAGTAATATTTTTTTTGGCGTATTTCGCCAAGGGGGGCGGTAATGTTCATACAACATCAGTGTGAACAGTGCCTAACTCCAAAATCGAGGCAACTGATAGTTCGCCCTCTAAAATAATTTAATCTAAGGTAAAATTCTACTACATTTGCCTAAAAAGTGTTTCGTCGCATAGCGACGGCACGGCATTCTCATGTCAACCACCATCCAGCACACATCAAATTAAATTCGCTCTTGGGCCTTCAGCCATTTTCTCTTGGGTTGAGCTGGAATTTTCCTTTTTTTTTGTCTAACATTAAAGTTCATTTTGGAAAGTTCAGTTTGAGAATTTACAAATTGTCAATATCATCGTAACTAAAATTTAATTACAAATAAAAGATCCTACGTGTACCAAATTACCAAAAGGACGTGTTTTCTTTACTCGTCTACTGGGTGGAAACTTTGGATGTCCAAACATTGGAAGAAAAGGGACGTGTTCTTGTTCGTGGATTGGTTGGACATTGTGGAGGTACGTTGAGACAATAAAAGTAAGTGTGGTTGAGCCGTACAATGATCATTGAAGATAAAAGTATTTGCTTTTTAAAACTTTACAGTTTGGGGTAGTTAGCGGCTTCTTCATTTTTATTAAAAAATGCAAGAAATTTAAACAATTTTTTATAAAATCTCCGCAATTGCGGTTTGATTTTTTCTAATTTTGGCCAATCTATCCGTTCTGAGCTTTTTTCGCATCGTATGCAAAAAAAAAACCATAAAATTCAAACTTTGTATTCGGTCTGTCTGTTCATATGACGGTCTGTATTGTTTTGGCACTTACAGAGTCAATAGTTAAAGATATCTATATATCTAGTTTGATGCCGAACTGTTAACATAACACCTTTTTTTAAGAACCGGCTCCAATGACTTTGATGAAAACTTCATATGGTTAACTTGGTAGTAGCCACCCCAGTGGCCAAATTAACGCACACGTGATCGAGTAATACATGACTGAATTATGTGTTTTTGGCATTACTTCTAGCTTTATTGAGCGCTTTATTACCACAATTTGTCATTATTTCAGCAGTTTGAACAAATATAAGTTGATAAATGAACAGCAGAGTGATGTTGTGTAATATAGAGCAAATTTTGAAAAATAAATAGTACTTACTCACTCGAACAGTGATGTCGTAATTCAACTCTAGATCTATCAAAATTTTTTGTATATTTCTTTGTTAATCTAAAGTCTCTTCTTCTACCAATACTGCCAATGCGCGATCAAAGCAAATGAAATGTAAAAAATGTATTTGAATTAAAATTATTGGGTGCAATATTACCCGTTGTGTTAAAGCCCGTGTTGCGATATCACCTCTTGTGCCATTTTCATAGAAGAAGCATTGTTTTTGATAAAATGAAATTAAGCAAGGGTTTAAAAAAATCATTTCTATCCTTACCTAGGCCACCGCCTCATTTTCATTTTTCAAATTTAATTATTTTTATTTATTATATCTAATGCGATCGTCTTAGACATGGACCGTCATCTTTCTGCTTTATAAATAGGCCGACTTTAGCGAGCGCTTAATTTTTGAGAAGATTGTAGTCCAATCGTCTTAAAACTAATAAAGTGCACTGGATGGGGTATCTTCTTTGTGAAGAACCAAGTTAAAGCGTATCGGCTCTCTCCGTGACCAGTTACAAGTGAGAAGCCTGCAAAAGGTAGAAGAAGTAGACTGCAGACACAGTTACTTATTTTGAATTAAAAGCTTTCCTGTGCATGAAAGTGAATACCAGATATTAAATTAACTAACTTGAGATCAAACTAAACAATTGCTACCAATTTCACAACTTTTATCAGCAACCAGATTCAGAGAACTTTTTGTACCATAACGAAAACCTATATCATCCGGACTTGTCGAACCCTAAAAAGTCAAGCTCCAATGGAGAAATAATGTAAGTAAGAAAAAGGATGGGACCCAGGACAGATTCTTGCGTTACTCCCAAGTTGAAAAAAGATTGTTGGTCATTAGCTGCAACGAATTTGACTCGTTCTGACTTGTTTCACTTTTTTGCACTTCCTATAAATTCTCACCGAGACAAAAATGTTTTTTCACGGGTATCGCCTTTCGCGAGGAATTGGCAAGTGCTCCGTTAGTATTCATTGCCATGAAAAGCGCTTTCTCGACTAGCCGTTTGGAACCGGCAGAAAATTATAGGTCCCTTCCATTCCCTCACAAGGCATGGTTGTGAGAAACGCGCTAGACCCAGGGGCTCCTCGCTCTGGTGCGCCACCCCATTTTTTTTTTTTTTTATTTCTTAGAAATTCTAACCAGGCTGATGAGACTATTTTCAACTATGGTTGCTTAAGCTTTGTCGTAATTGGCTTCGTCTAGCCTTACATTTCTTTTAACCCAGGATGCGCCATAGACACGGATAACAACATAGAAAACAACATGAGTTCGAAGATCAAACTGAGAATAACGCTTGCCTAACGCTGCTTCTTTAGGTTAAGAAGGCAATTGAAAACCAAAACCCTCTCGAGAAAAACCAAGGTAACCACTATCATTAGAGTCCTGTTTTACGGCACTGAAGTATGGACTTTATCGAAAGCGGATTAGGAAAAAACTCCCAATGATCTTTGACCCGTGCGAAGGCAATGTGCTGAGAAAGAGATACAAAAACGAGCTGAATGAGCTGTACTGCAACATAGCTAAAAGAGTACGCTTCGGGACGCTACGATTTCTGGGCTAATTAGAGCGGATGGATATAAATGGCTAAGAGTTTATGAAAGCATTGCAGCGAAATTCCGGAAGGGGAAACCTTGTCTTAGGTGGCGCAATCCAAAGAAAGAAAACCTCAACCAACTCAGAGTCCAAAACGAATTCGTTATGTTGGCTGTAATGACTGCCTAGGTGAGTAGGTAAGGCTAACATTCCTCTTACCAAGCCTTTCTTTGGAATGCTTTGTAGCATAACCATAAAATTTTAAATAGCTACATTGACATGATAAAAGTGAAGTCTCGGAATGGACTTCTTTTAATTCTACTTCTTCCTTTTTCGGCTTTACGAGCATCGGTTGAATTGATCGCAGTTCTCACACTTAACTGTTTCACACTACTGATCCGCAGGTTCCTTGGATTGCACTGTTCTTTTAAAAAAGACATCAACTAGAACAAACCTCATGATACATTAAAAAACCATTTTGTAGGGGATAGACTATTACATTTTGTAAATTGAATTCATAACTCATAACGCGGTCCCAGGTTCTTGCCTCACATGTGAAAATCACTTCAATATACTGCTGAAGTTTTAATCCATTTCCTCCTAAAAAATATGCATCGAGTAAGAATTGGTATGCTAAAATAGTGAATAACACTACCACATTTAGGTTAAGGTAAGGGGGAAAACTCATACGTTACAACTTTATATTAGAGTTTCAAGCGATTGCGGTCAATCTTGATAAAATTTTAATCAGTGTCAACAGTGACTTTCAAGCAGTGCTTCACATATGCGACCGTATGTCAATAAGTTTTTTCTTATGAAATTTCAACCCACCATATTGAAACTGATAGCCCTAACCGTCATCGTTCATCGGTCGTTGGTCAGTGTCACCCCCATGGCTCATTTCATAATTTTCATATCAATACCTACAACAACTCATCCTGTTTGTCATTTTAAAATTTCAATAAAGCCTAGAATAATGTATTCATCTAGATGATGGCCATCCTGTCGAACACACCCCTGACTATCTAGATTGCGTATATCTAAAATTCATTTGATATTACAGTCTCCGAGCAGGACAAAATTTATGAAATTTCAAGCTATGAATAAAAGTAGCCTTTCCGGTAAGGGTGTGGTCATCGTCAAAAAAGAACAAACTTTTTGTGAGATGCAATATACGTGTAGCGAAAGATACGTTATATCAACAGCAATAATCAAAACCGTAATCATTGGTATTCGTAGAGATTTTTTACTCACTCAGTTTTTTGACTAGGATTATACATATATGAGTGACGATGGACATACCATATCATCTGTGATACTAATACTCACAGACGGGTGTCCATTGAATGTTTATATGTGATTCTCATCAAATTTGATGGTTACTTCATTTTTATGATGACAACCCTCGTCCATCGTCGTCGTTCGTCGTCGGTTGTTTGGTCGTTAGCTGGTGGGTCGGTGACCCCCATACGTTTTGCTTTAAGAGCCGTTTATACAAACTGTGGCTATTACCGAATGCCTTTAGCCAGAGACATGGCTATTAAGGCGTAAATCCTTCGCATAATCAAAATGAAGCAAATGCCATTTCGTTTATAGGCTGGACTACAGAAAAAATGAGAATTTCTCTTCTTTTTTTTTACTTTATTGGGAGGCAAAGGCATAATTTCTTTCGTTTTTTTTTCGTGATCTTTTCCGGATTCTGTTATTTTTTTCCATCAAAGCTAATAACGAGAGCTTGCCAAATTTTCGAAAATGGTAGAACACCGGAATTAACTTGGATGGCAGGAGCTAATGGTGTTTTCTTTTTCTTTTCCTCTCTCAAACATAATGGAGGATTACTTCCAACTTTTGACCCACAATCTGTTCAAGTCAGCAGCAAGGACACAACTGCGGATATATTGTGGCGCAGGATTATTATCTATTTATGCCAGATTTATGAGATATTCGTGTTATTTGTTACGAAATTTGAGATTACAAGGATGTGGATATTCAAAGTGTGACTAAAATTAATTTGTTTAAAAGATTTTGATCCTTGAAAATATGAGAAACCTGTTTGTTGCCGTTCTGAAGATTTGCCTTTGGAATGAGATGATTGATTTAGATTTTCTTTTGTTGGCATTTTGCTTTTAAAAAAAATTCCTCCAACGAATTTAAAGTTGAAATTTATTTCTGAGCAACAACAAACATAAACTGTGAAGATATAAACAGGTCCTGTTTTTGAATTGGTAGCCCAACAGACCGAAATGTCCTAAGGCCTAGCACGTTGCTAACAATCTTAACTTCTGTTGAATGGAAAGGACCTTCAATTGTTTGCTGATTTCGAACAGCTAATTGAAAAAGCGCTTTTCATGGCAGTGAAATTCATATCGGATGATCTGCCTATTCCTTGCGAAAGGCGATACCTGTGGAATTTGGTTTTCTGTTGGAACTAAATCCCATGTTCCCACGTAACAGTCAGTCACCACCCACTTTTAATTTATGTATTGAAATAACATTTCCTTAACGCTGTTAGAGATTTACGGACTCACAAGCAACGACTACGAATTTCATCATTGCATCATATCCCTGGCCAATGCGAAGTGAACTTGCACTAAGGAGGTCCTTGTATGCTTAAATCTGTTTCATTCAAAATGAGTCGACGATATTACAGGTGTGAAATGTAAATGTTGCTATAATCTTCCGTATATTCAACTTAAAATGAGTTATGCCAATGGCAGCGTTGAATTAAACTTCATTACTCCAGACGTTAGCATGAATGGTGACAAATATTTATTGTTAGTTTCCATCTACGTCTTTTTATCCTTCTGAGTGATGTTTTTCGTAGCATTTCTGTGAATTTTAATTAATCCAGATTTTCCTCTACAGACAAACATTGATTCAACATGGGGTTTACGTTCTAATCATGTGTGGGACCACACAAAGTTTGTCGTGCAATCTGTAGTTTAAAGGCGATTTTAAAAAGGACATTCGCCAACAAAATCTTTTACATTGAAACGTTTACGGGGTTATAAAAACTCACTCCCTCATGAACAGAATTGATGAAGATTGGAAAAAAAGACGATGCAGGGGAAGAACTTTTGATTTGTTCTCATTTCATTAAAATTTTCTCGTTTATTAATCTCCACAAGTCCGTACACACGAAGTGCTCTTTTGAATACTCATCATCCAGCCTTACGAGAAAGTATTAATGAGAAATGTTCCAAAACGGATCCCCAGGGGCTGCTGCTTCACAGCTTTGGGGCTGGAAACAGTTTTAATTAATAACATTAGTACTGTGATGAAAAATAACCACAAGGGACAACGCTGTAGCTGGGGGACATGTGTGTGTAATTTATTCAAAGAAGTAAAAGGAAATCATTTGCAATCTTCAAGGAAATTACAGTGTTCTTACAACTCTACATGAACGTGTTGAAGAAAGATGGTTTTTGATTTTTCAACGATTAAAAAAAATGTGTTTATGAAAAGTTAATTTAAACTCAACTCTCAAGAGCAATTTCGGGGTTTTCTAAAATTAACAGGTTACATAAACTAAAATCCAGAATAAGATCATGAGTTGTTGGTAGGTCATGTGCAACCTTGCGATATTTCGATAGATTATTACTTTCAAATATACCCTTTATATGACTTTGATCATCTAAGTAGGTACTGATGCTTTACGGCGCGGAAGTGTGGGTCTTATCTAAAGCGGATAAGGAAACCCTCTGTAAAAAGCTCCGGTCCCGTATGTTGAAATAATGCGTAAAAAAGAAGATTCAACAACGAACTGTTTGTCAAAGCTCAATTGCGATATTACTATTGGCATAAGTAAAAGAGTTAGCTCGGAGAACGCAAGATACAATGACTGGGCCATCTAGAGCTGTTGGACATCAGCTCTCCGTTTCTACAGGTCTTTGAAAGCTTGTTGCATGCGGAAATCAGGGAGAGCGGAGGACCTCGCCTTAGGTGGCTTAATTTAGGCATGAAACCATTTGGGCATACAATGAAGCGGGAGAAATGCAGGGCGTCGATGTGAGAAAGATCACTAGGGGCTTCAAAGAAATAGGTGTATCCTAGTCTTGTGAGCAAAGACTATAGGCATGAACAGAGAAGATGGGAAATAGTTTCCTTCTCCTCCTCATCCATGCAGCTTCGGCAAAAGTCCTTTGAGGTAACTCCTAGCCATGCGACATGCCACTGTCCTGTGATGACAACAATCGCTGCACTGATGTGTTTTCTTTTGAGAGAGATCAAGCCGTTCGACCGCTTAAGATTTAGCTTGGGAAAATTCTGTTTTGTTGCGTTACACGTTAAACTGCTCGACCATCTCAGATTAGTTTTCTGGTATACGTCCTGTTTGAGCAGAATAGCGAATGGAATGCCAATACTTTCCTTTTTCGGTGAGAAGGGCCAAAGCCTCACGATTCGTACTCTTCTGGGTATGCCCAATGCCCATGTCGCGATATAGGTCATACAGCTCGTTGTTGTATCTTCTTCTCCACACATTGTCTTCGCATACGGGACCAAAGATCATTCGGAGAATTTTTCTTTCGAAACGAACAAGGGTTTCCTCATCCGCTTTCGATAAGGTCCAAGTTTCCGCGCCGTAAGGAAGGACTGGGATGGTCAAGGTCTTATAAAAGGTTACCTTGGTTTTTCTGGAGAGGGTTTTGTTTTTCAATTGCTTTCTTAACCCAAAGAAGCAACGGTTGGCAAGAGTTATTCTCCGTTTGATGTCCGCACTGATGTTGTTGTCCGTGTCTACAGCGGATCCTAGGTAGACGAAATCCTATACTACATCGAAGTTATGTCTGTCTATTGTGACGTTTTGTCCAAATTCGTCGATGATCTGTGTTCTTGTTTGATGACAACATATACTTCGTTTTTCCCTCATTAACCATCAAACCCATTTTTGCATCTTCCGTTTCAATACTCGCAATAGCACCTTCCCATTATGTCAATATAATTTTGAAAGATTGTTCCTCTGGTGTTGACGTTTGAGTTTCTTACAATCTGTTCAAGTATAATGTTGAAGAAATCGCATGGTAGTTTGTCGCCTTGACTAAAGCCTTTTTCGACATCAAAGGTCTCGGTGAGTTCTTTACCGACCTTGACGGAGCAGCGTCAATTCTCCAAAGTCATCCTGCATAGTCGTACGAGTTTTGCAGTGATGCCTAAACTAGACACGGCTCTGTACAGCTCGTCTCTGTAAATATTGTCCTACGCGGCCTTGAAATCGATAAAAAGGTGGTGCATATCGTTATCGATATCATGTTCTCGGGTTTTTTCCAAGATCTGCCGTAATGTGAAAATTTGGTCTATTGTGGACTTCTCTGGTCTAAAACCACATTGATAAGGACCTATCAAGTTGTTGACGTGGGGTTTCAGACGTTCACATATTACAGCAGACAAGATCTTATAAGCGACGTTAAGGAAGCTAATCCGTCTGTAATTGGCGCAATTGTGAGGGTCTCCCTTCCTTAGGGTCGGGCGTACGATACTGAGGTTCCATTCATCGGGCATTCTTCCGACCATATCATGCAGATCAGCTGGTGCATGCTCCTTTCCAACTGGTCTCCAGCTGCCTTGAGTTCAGCATCAAGGCCATCTGCACCTGCAGTCTTATTTGAATTTAGTTTGCATATGGCAAGCTTAACTTCCTCTAGGTCGGGAGGACGGCATTCTTGATCATCGTACAAGCTGAATGGGGCAATCTGCCTGACAGCGGAATTTGTGTCCTCATCGCCGTTATGCAGTCTGTTGTAGTGTGCTGTTGTACATGTACATTGTAGGTACATATATATGCGTTATATTTTTTGGCCAAAACTGTAGCTCTCTATTACTTCTTCGAATGCCTAACAGTGAGCGACAAACATTTAAAAAAAAAATTCTTTTGATAAATTCAGCTTGTGAAGCACCTACGTTCAAAGGTCAAGGATGATAGAAAAGCCGAAAATTATTTTCAAAAAAGTAGTTATTTGCGTATTTAAAGCTCCTCTAATAGCCCCTTAACTTCATCATCATTTTTGGAATTGGAGTTTTAGATCTTCAACAAATGGTACCCCTCAAACAAACCATTTCATAAAGCTCATTCTGCTTCCAAACTTTTTGGGCCGTTGTCATCTATTAAGTCCCTTAAAACGGCAAAATTGATTGAAAAGAATTTTTTGTAGTGAAATATGTAAGCTTTCTTTTACTTCTTCGTATACCTGCAACAAAATTTTCTTTCGAACACGTTCATAAACAATTCGCTATCGTTACCATTGCATGTTGCCTCAACAGCGTAAGCATTAGAATTCATAAGTTCGCTCTTCATCAAGGCTATTGTCACTGTTATGGAACAAAATACAAAAATACCAGGACGTAATTTGATCCATTAAACAAAACTTATTATTGTCCCATCTGAGTTATAAAGTCCAACACAAACAGTGAGTAGGTACCTAATAGCTCAGTGCAAGCGGCGAGGTTGTGCGGTTGCTCGCAGCCATATTTACCGTGCTAGTGTCGTAAAGATTCACCACCAACATCATTTTTATGAAGTCTCATAATTACTTTATGTTAATTACATCGTCCACTCACCAACTCATCATCCCCTCAAACTATACATTGTACATCAACAAGGGCAAAACGACCAAAGAGCAAAAAAAGAGAAAAAAAATCTCGCAACACAAACTAAATTTCTATGCAAAGTGTTCTGATGTCCTTCGCGGTAATTTTCTCTGTTGTGGTCGTCATACCGTTGGACATTGTAAATATTACTTTGTAAACACTTAACAAATAATTTATTCAACTTTAAGTCCTAGACTAGAGAGCTATGGCCTCTGAGTTTAACAAACACAAAAAAAGTGGTCACGTCTTGAGTGGGCTCGTATGATAATTAGCTGTGGTATAAGGGGCAAAAATGCCCTTCCCGAATAATGTCCTATGCTGCTTCTCAGAGGTTTCATTAAAACTTGGTCTTGAGAAAAGAATTACGTTGGCGAAGAGTCATTGTTGTACCTTAAGGAAAAGATTCTAAGGGTGCTATACTGTTGTAGTACAAAAAAAAAAAAAAAATACATAGAAATGTAAGACACTTTGATATTAAGAGGGATGCTGGTTATGACCTGGATACGTGGTGTACATTAATTTTCTTTTCCTTGTCTTCATCTTTCATCTTGGAGAGTAAACAAGAGTACCCAAATGGGGGAATGCCTTGAAAAGTAAAATAAAAATAGAAACCTTAACAGAGGTAGGTTGATACTCAAATAGTTTTCTACTCTTGTTTATCCACTCTACTCACAAGACTGTTGGCCATGTTACGTAGAAAGAGTAGGGGCGCGTGTGTACTGCAGTTGTTCTTGTCAGAGAGAGATGATTTTATAATAGGGTCTTGTTAGTCTGTTGTCACCCGGGAAAACATAACCTGCCTCATTGAAGTGTTACAAAGTTGTTGTCGCTCAAACTTTGTTTTGTTAATTATGTTTCATGCTGTATTTCCTCTTATAAATTAATTGAGATAATTACTATCTTTTTTTTTATTCGTTGTGGAGGATGCATGGTTTCTAGAGGCGCTTAGTTGTTGTTAAGTTGATAGTTTGTTTCCAGATAATATTTGAACGAATTTCTTCGTATTGGGGATATGATTTTCTCTTGCTGGCTTCTTATTTTCTGGGAATAGCATTCGACCATCGATTTGCAAAATTTAAAAATATATTTTGAATATAAATTGATGCATGAAGCAAATTAGAAGTGAGTGATGCTCATTTCGATGACGAATTGGGTTGGAGAACAAATCAAAGGCTGCCAGCCTAGCGGAAGATAGGGGACGCGGCATGAACACTTTTGCCAAGTTCCTAATTCGCCAACATCAGAAAAATATGTGTGGTTACCAACACCAAGAGAAAGACGACAGTTCTAAAAAATACATATGAGCTGTGTCCTTAGAAGAAACTTTCCCCTAGCGTTTATTACGTTTATCAAGACAAAGAGAACATTTTTGGAAATATTTCTTAAGCCGCCCAAACAAATCGGTTTTACTGCGGTGCTTCAATGAGTTGTGTTTATCATATGGTGTTTGCATCTCAAAATTCTAAAGGGCAACTCTCGATCTCCATGTCAAACAACCAATGGACGATGAAGTGTAACGACATACGCACAATATCCCTCCGTTATTCTGGTTGTTCGAATTTATTGTGTAGCCAACTTTGTTTCCGTCAAATATTTGGTTGTAAGTAAAGTACGAATAAAGATACATTGCTCGCGGTGAACGGTTATACGTACCAAAAACGAAGGGAAGTGGAGAAGCTGTGGTCACAGTTTGCCAGTGCCTTTTCCAATCAAAAACCGAAGCAGAATTAGTATCACTGGTGGCAAGAACGCAAACAAGTCATCATAATCGCAGCCTTACGAAGTTCTGAATTTCACTGTGCCACCAAAGCAAAAACTCTTGGTCTCAAAAGGAATAATTTGAAGCAAAGTTTGCCAAACGGAAACCACAAGGAGTGGGTAAACAAGAAAATGAGAGCTGGTGGTGAGATGCATTCCAGCTGAGTTTATGGAAGAACATGAAGTTTTCAGCTTGAAAAGAAGAGGCAAACCAAGCAAGCACTGGATAGGAAAGATTGAGAGTTTGCATAGTAGGGATGGGGATATCAATATTTCCATCATGTGATGTTATCAAATCTCACACTCAGGTCAGCTGAGACCATCAGGGAAACAAAATACCAAAGTCACAGTGAGGATCTCGAATACTTACACCCAAGTGTTTATGACCCGTTGCTCTAATATGAACTCAGACAATTTACGTCATTAAGATTTCACAAGTCACTAGGTTGAGTATTCAATCAATAGAACCCTCAAACTAAATAATTGGTGATATTTTTGCTATTTTCTTTATGGCAACACTGGTTTTGACATCTCGCTCACGATTTGTTTTTTGTGTCGCTGTCGAACATCTTCAGTTTGGCCTATAATTTAACCACGAATCGTCTTTCGAGCAACGATAGCAAATTATTGAAATTTATTATCAAAATAGGTGCTGTGTTAAGAAAGTTCATAGCCCGCTTTTCATCCATTGTGTGGTCATGTTGATAACGAATCCTAGCGAGTTCGATGATATGTTTATTTGGGGTCGGTCAATTGCCCAACAGAAACCAAAAAAGATTTTTCCACGGATATCACCTTTCGAGAATTCAGCCTACTGATCTGGGAAAGTTGTGTTAGATTTCATTTATTGAATTATTATTATTAGCAAGCGTATAATCTCGCGTCTTGGACCTGTCAGTTGGTATCTCCACGATGTGAACATATTAGGTATCAATGTTTTATTTCATTTCAAAGTGATTATCTCTCCATTAAAAAAACCTCCGTAAAATTCTCCATTTCTGGTGGTAGCAAAAATATGTCGGTTGCCAGGCTCTCAACTTTTCGCAGCTACAAATTACCTACTGCACATGAAAAATATGGACACGATTGGATCGCACAAACTTGCGACAATGCAAAGTACAAATTAAAATCTTGAGGCTGGTTGTTGGTTTCAGTGCAAGCTATTCTTCATATATTTAATGGTGCAGTTTTGCCAACTACACACTAGTTCTGAACACAAAAGCACGTAAAATATTAAGAGAAATTAACATATAACATATAACATCTCGAAAATATTTAAAAAGTCAAAATTTTTCAAAAAATAATAAAAATTTGAAAAATTAAAATCTTTCAAATGTTGATACTCGCAATTTCTTGTCAATACCCTAAGACTTCTGAAATAAAAAAATTCTTTCAAATATTTATAGTCAAAAACGAATTCGGTTTAAGGAAAAGCAGTGTTGTGAAAGGTACCGTTGTAAGAATTGGATATGACTAAACGATGAAAGAGAGTACGAAAAAAGTGGGTACTAGTATGAGTGGATTTACAGTATGAATGGCTAAGCCAATGTTCTTCAAATTTTGCATGTAATGGTCTGTGGAGCAGCCTACAGAGAGGTTTTTGTAACTGGGTGTCTAGGTCTCGAAATAACGGTAACTGCCATACAACCGATATGATAATACTTATTTTTCTCGAAAAATTTTGATAAATATTCAATCAATAACTTCTTTCAATAATTAATGTGCGTTTATAAAATTTTTATAATAAATTTGTAGTTGGCAACCCTGAACCACCAAATGTAATGCGAAAAGCGAAGACTAAAACCTTGTACTCAGTCCTTAGATTTTGATAATGTAATTAGAATACTGTCGCAATTTCGTAGGACCCAGTCGTGCTCATTTTTTATATATCTAAGAAAGACAAACAAGAAATAGTTCCTACCTTAAAACTTTCTTAAAACCTTCCGAGTTGTTTCCGAGGAAAATAAGTACTTTCAAGTCGGTTGTATGGCTGTTACCGTTATTTCAAAACCTAGAGACCCAACTCCAAAAACCCCTCTGTAGGCTGCTCCACAAACCCTAGCTGTAAATAAGAAAATTGGACAAACGGTTCATGCCGTAAATCCATTTACAGCCAGATAAATATACAGACATAGATACAAACAGACACAATTGCAGGACCTCCTTTTTTCGTATTCTCTTTCATTTGCTGGTGAACCTTGCCTTTAATTGCAAGTAAAAAATCTGTTGTGAGTCAATCATTGGAATATATGGAAAATGCAAACAAAATAATTGGTGCGACTTGTTCAATTTTGACTGAAATTTCCATCAGCTAACACTAAAAACGAAATTGCATGCGAGGCAACTATAAAAATACAATTTAAATAGAAAATATTAGTTTTATCAAAGATTGTCTTTGCAAAAATAATTCTCGGAGTACCTAGTACCTATCTAATAACTGAGCCATCGATTGGTATATCATTTGACCAGTGTATGACCAGTGTTGGATAATGTTAATCCTCAGACGACCGGTTGTCCAACTTGTTGGACTGTTTTATAAATATTTTTGAAAATTTGAAGGTGGACAGAGTTCAGATTAGTCTGAAGGCAAACTGCATCCGACCATCCAACATCCATCAGACTAAGTCTGTGTCCAACTAATTGGACAGTGTAAACCCCACTATTCAATTCATACATACTTTCGTGTAATTGGAATCGAAATGTTAAGAACTTAAATTTTAAAATATTCATATGTAAGCCTTAATGAACTCAATTAGTCCTTAACTTTGTTTTCTCTTTAAAGTTTCCGAGTGCGATCTTTTTATGCATTAAATTTGGATGGAAGAATTAAAACTTATTTCAAGGTTATATTAACTTTACTAAAAATATTTTACGCACGACAAAACGACAGAGTAGATAAAATTTAAAAATGAAAGCAACAAAGTTACTGAGTTTTAATGAGTTTCTGCATTTCTCCTTGCCGTTTAAAGTTTTCTATTGAATTTCAAAACTTTATCAAGTACTTCATTCGTTTCTCATGAACTGAGGTTGGTGTCTAGTGCGTCGTCGCTTTGTTCGTGGAAACTGAATTTGATTCCAAAATTTTTCTATAAAAAAATTTCGCTGCTACCTAGTGAAGTTAATTATCTTACTTACTCGATTTTTGAGTACTTTTCGTTCACTTCTTCAGTTACAGGCATTGCAACTCAGCTACTCATCAGAATTTGTGCAAAATTTTAAAATTATAGCGGTTTTTTGTTGCTTTACTTATCTGCTTCGGTTTGTGAATGATTTACCAGAAGATGTCTTCAAAAACATAGTTTTCAAACCATGTTTTTTTTTGCACAGAGAAGATGATATGATTTAACGTGTCCATAGCAACGCACACAAGGAAAGGGTACACTGCTGGTTCCTGTTTAAACTTGCTTTCAAAAAATTAAAAGGAAGTCAGCAGTTGTGGGTGTTCTGGTTAAAAATATAAACTTTTCCATCACAAGCAGAAAAAGATGAAGAACAATAGAGGAAGACTTTTAAAAAATTTTTCTTCTTCGTTTCTCGGAAGCAAAAAGTAAAGTTTTCAAGAAAGTTATGCTGCTCAATGGCAATGGCAAGTCGCGTTTTTGCCTCCTGAGTTTCTTTTTGTTTTTATTTTTGTTCATTTTTTTGAAAAACTCTATCAAAAATAAGTAAATAAAAACGAAAAATAAAAGAAGAAAGACAAATTGCAACGTGCCAAGATTGTACTTCACAATGTTCTGTGTTTTAGGTAGGATTTATTTTTTGCTCACCATTTTTTTTTTATATATTTTAACTGTCTTGTGTATTGGTTGTGTTTTCTTTTGTTCGGGAAGCAAGTTGTTTCATCCTCTCTATTCTGGAGAAGATACATTTCGCACTTGACTCTTCTCAAGTATAAGAGACTGTTATTCTTCGACAAACCCAAGTGGATTGAATTTTTCGATTCGAAAGTACTTTTGCACTTCAGTCAAGTGATATACTTACCTATATATATTTCTCTTTCATAAACAGGAGTACCTTAAGGATCAAAGTTTAAATCATATTTGATTCAGACTCTATAAACTGGTGACTGAAAACGGACTCAAAATAATCTAATTAATTTGAAAGCTTAAAAGTTTCTTGAAGAGTATAATTGGAGGAGTGAAGTGTGCGTCTCGGCGATTCCCTTGACGAAAGAGTAATCTCTTATCGCATAACTTTTTGGGTATACAATTTTCCCACTGGGATTTGGAATCCAATTGTATAGTGGTGGAAAGAGAGATTTGATGAATTTCTGATTCAAACCGCAAACCATGAGATCGTAAATCTCAGTAGACAACCACGTGACCTCAAGACATGAAAATAAAACAAAAATGTACCAGCTGATCAAATGTACGTATTTAATGACGCTGCCGACTGTTGTATTTGACCTCATTTTTCGGATCGTTAATATAATTCGTTTCGCCTTGAAGAAAGTAAATAAAATAAATACTGTGGTTTTTATGGTTGGAGTTGGTTCAAATATTTCATGGTTGTGCTGGTATGGCACAATGTCCTTTTTTGAATTTTCCCTACTTTATTATGCCAATGAGTGTAAACATTAATTACGTGACCAGCTGTCTTAAACGAGCATCGTGTGCGTAAGCCTAGGAAGTCTTATTTAAGTCCTTTTCTTTGATTGTCTAGACAACGAATTCACATCAACTGGCGGTGAGGAAAGTACTCACCGTGAGAAGGGCAACATTTGTTTTCCTAATGAACTGTTTGCTTGAGAAAGGGTGCCTCAATAAGCCTTTGATTCTTTTACTCTGCGAATACGCACACCTGGGATGTTCTGTATTTATGGACTTCGTTTTCTCATAAGATTCACGCAGTAATTTCGTCTAGAAATGTGCGAAAGATCCCCTATTAAAATGAAGCAGAAGATGACCTACTCAAATTTTTAGAGAAAAAAATCACTTAAACTTCGTCCCTTAAAGGACTTAAGAGTTTGTTAATGTACTGTCTTAATATATCCAGTGCCATTTCAGTGAATAAAGTGTTCAGTTCTTTTTCTGACTCCTTCTTCAACTTCAAAAAATTTTACTGTCATCATAAGATGTCTTTATGCGTCCCAGGCATGGTATATTTTAATGGCATTTTTATTATTCGAAAGATATCATCTGTGGAAAGTGTACAGTATAAAATTTTGATAACCTTTTCATTAAAATTATATATCACAGCATGAAAAACTATCGAACTTGGGTTTCACTGTTGTTGACAACCTTGATATGATGAACTTCAAATTGTATCTCTTCGATATTATCGGCAAAAGACAAAAGTTTCATGAAACTTTACTTTGAGCATCAGATGAACTCCTGGTTGGACTCATGCAACCGTTTCTTGAGATCAAATATGTTCTGAGGATGCTCCAAATTTTTGTGTCGAGTCTTGTGCTCTCCTTTCAACAAGTCCTAGCATGATTTAATTTATCCCGATATTTGGAAGAATTAATAAATAAGGGTAAGATGAATACCGCTTTACAAAACTGGATCTCGATCAATTGCTTCCAATTATAGGGGCATTGCAAAACTGACCTGTATTCCAAAACTCTTTGAATCACTCATGGTAAACTTTATGTTTCATATATTTCACCACATCATCATGAAAGTTGGATCATTATGGCTGTGATGGTTCTCTTCAGAAATGGTTTCATTCATACTTGAATGGTCGAACGCAATAAGTGAAATTTAAATCTTGTTTTTCAACAGCGATAGATGCTACTTCTGGTGTACCACAAGGAAGTCATTTAGGACCTCTACTTTTTTATTATACATAAATGACTTGCCCGATGTGTTTCATCACTCAAAGATTCTCCTCTACGCCGACGATGCCAAGATATTTTTATCGTATTCAAATCCCTAGGGGTTCTACGTCCTTTTTTTTTTTTTTTTTTAAATTATGTAGGGTGAAGGTGAAAATTACCTTTACAAGCACGTCGACCTGAAAGATCTTTTGTGCAGTTCCCTTAGGTTTAAAAACACGTAGTGTATAGGTTTGTTCAATCGAAGCTGAGGTCATGTAAGAACCTAAAAATCTTCGAGGAAGAGGTGTTTCTGATATCAAGGGGACAGGGGAACCCTTTATTGTATATTTCAAGCCTGGATCTAGCTAAGGCAGGGCATTCACATAAAATTGTCCAGCTGTTTCTATGTCTTCAAGACAGAGACGACAGGTGTCATCTTGGCTGATGCCCATGTTTTTAAGATGATACTTGAGAGAGCAGTGTCCAGTGAAGAAGTCCGTAAGTAACTTTGCGTCACGTTTGCTCATGTCATGAATTTCTTTCATACGTTTGTGGGATTTGTCAATGAATAGTTTTGACTGACGATGACCATTTGAGTTGCTCCAGATGCTGATCATGTTCTGTCGTTCCCAGGTAGCTAATTCGTTTTTAAGGCTACTGATTGGGAGACCACAGTAGGGTTCAGGGCCTTTGAATTGGGACTGAGAGCCAAGTCTAGCAAGTCAGCCTCTTCGTTACCCAGTACGCCTTCATGACCAGGCACCCATGAAAGAGTTATTTTATAGTGAGTAGCTAATTGAACTATACATGTCAGGCAGTTCCAAACTAGTTTACGTACTTACAAAACGACTTTGATGCTCTTCTGAAATGGACTGCGATTAATAAATTATCACTGATCAATTCAAAGTTCAAGATTATGACTTTCTCTCGTAAGTCTTTGTAAGTAAGGAATTTCAGTAATTAGATCCGTTATTAAAATCATTGTAAACTAAAATTGTTATCTCTTCAAGATCTTTTATAAGTTTACCGGCAGACGGCTTATAAGCCGTGCTTAAAAATCTGTATTAAAATTGTACCGATGTTATTTTTTAGTACCAATAAAGATTCATCTAATCTAATCTAATCGTAAGTCTTTGGATCAAGTGGAATTTGTATTGAACGGGCGGTTATCAGAACGATGCGAAAAGTTCAATGATCTCGGAGTGCTCTTTGATCGAAAGCTTACTTTCAATGACCATTTTGACTACGTAGTCAACATAGTAAAATCAAGACAAGACTGGCTGATCAAGATTTGGCCGAAAAATCTTAGCGACCCATATGTTACAAAAGTCTCTTTATGTTGGACTCGTACGAAGCTGCTTAGAGTTCACTTGTCAAATTTGGTCACCAACATATGCTACCCATATTCAAAGGATAGAATCAGTCCAGAAACAGTATCTGCTATTTGCACTTTGCGATTTAAACTGGAAAGATCGCTTTTTGCTTCCACCATATCGTCATAGGTTGTTGTTATTGCAAATGATCACACTGGGAGACAGGAGGATGGTTTGCAATTACTTAACATCGTTAAAAATCATCAATGGAGAAATATCGTCACCATATTTACTTTCCCTAATCAAATTTAACGTACCTACCCGTCGGACTCGAAACTATACACCTTAACACGTCAGCTTCCAAAGATGTCATTATTTAGCCAACGAGCCTCTGACAAGATGCTGCAGATTTTTTTATGATTTCTATTCTGTTTGTGATGTTTCATTAAGTGATCTAACAAAATTACATTTGTAAACTTATATCAAATTAAATTTCATTTAGTTAGTATAAGATCAACCATGACTAAATAAAATCAAATAAAATAAATAAATAAACTCCGCGTACTCCATGAAAGAATCACAAGTGTGAATCAGAAATTTGAAAGAGTTGTGATCCCTTCAAAATCACAATGCTCATAATATGATGTATGTATATATATTATGTAACTCCAAAGTTTTAATTTGTCGTGTTTTTGGGCTCGTTTTCTCTCTACCTTGGCTTGCATAAATGGCAGTTATAGGGTCAAGCGATCCATCAGAACCAAAGTAACTCTGCATCGCAACGCGCCGTTCCGTTGTGTCAAATTTAGATAGAGAACATTACACAGTATGTCACATAATTTGAGTTTCTTTTCTTATTTTGTTTTAAACTTAACACCGGGTATTCATTTTCTTTAAACTCAAATTAAAACCAAACGAGCTTAACGTTTCTTTTCCGAGCGAAAAAACCAGTCTACTGCATTTCTTTGAAAAGCTTTCTCTTATCAATTCCAAATGACTCGCACAATGCTTCAAGATCAATTAAGCGGTTGTTGAACACTTTGTCCTGAAACAAAAACTGTCCTCTCTACTCGTATATAGAACGACACAAGATACTAAGACCTTATGACATTTAAAAGGGCACTATGCATCCACCCAAACAAATACACACCCTCACCCCCCGTTGCATCTCGTCGGCGTCGGTGGGTAAGATAATTGTGTCTCTTTATCAAACTTGAAAGCTCATAAAATGAATCTGATGAAATTATACAACTACAAGCATAAAAATATTTTAAGGGCTGACTGTCTGACAATCACTTGCTTCGTCCTTCGTCATTCAAAAAAAAAAAAAAAACTCTTTACTCTCTTTCCATCTTTTGTTTGGTGAATACACATCAGTGTTGTTGTTGCTATGCGGTGAATAGAAGAAGGTTGCTGCGGGTGAGTATAAAGACACCGCCAAGAAGACTGGCGTCACATAATTTCTAAGCGTTACCCCCATTGCTTTTCAATTCGTTTTATTAAGGATATAGACGAAAGACGACCGACCAACCGACATACCGCCATGCCATCTTGTCCTTAAGCATAAGAACGAATCCAAAGAGGAACGAATTGCTGAAAAGATTGTCTGCATTTCATGTTTTTCATCGTTGTCGTCGTCGTCGGTCGTTTGGGGTTGTATGTTGCTGGTGGGGTAAACAACCCGACACAACTCCTTAAAATGTAAAGTGCAATTTCTTAATGAGTTGAATGAATGAAAGACGAAATAGAGCAAATACAGAGTACCTACTTATAGAGTCTCACTTGGTTAGCCTTTGTGATTTAAGCAAAGATGTCTTTTTTCATACTTCGTATAGACAGCAAGGATGGTATAAGTAATACACGGCTAATTTAAATATTTCTTTAGCCAAAAAAAAAAAAAAAAATTTGAAAATAAATTTAGCAGTTAGTTTGAAAACTAACCTAGTTGGCGAGGTATACCAAGTACCTACCTACTGGCATACATAATATCAGTCTCCTGGACCATTAAGAGGAAAAGAAACAACAACGGAGTGCTGTTTTCTGAAGCCATGAACAATGCGTAGGTTAAACTAAAATGTGTGCAGTAAATGACTTGTAAGGACAGCGTAGAGCTAAGCAGAGCATGAAATTTAGTATTTGGGGTAAGCACGAAGAAGGGAATGTTGATTATAGTTAGACCTTGACACTAATCAGACTATGGATGCAACAAAGGAAGAGACCTACACTACATGGGTGAATGCAAGCAATTGTTGTTCCTTCGTTGCAAACATTTTTAGGTTAATGAGTCCTTCCAAGTGTTTTAGTTAAAAGTAAAATGAAGTTTAAAGTTATAAGGTGACCCACATTTTTGTATTGTTGCAAGGGTAAGTCATTTTGCACTATAGCTACTCGGTTGTATTGTTGGTGCTTCGAAATGTTTTGGCATTTGTGTCAAGAACATTGCGTTTTGGTAAGAACTGGTGCTTTGAGTCAGTCGTCCTAGGAAATAAATTGCGTTCTTTGACTTCTCATTTTTATTGTTATCAATAATTGAAAACATCATATTGATCCGAAAAAAAGTTTGTTCTTAACTTAACTTGAGACTACGCGTTGAAAAGTAGCTATTTAAGTCCATAAGGTCGATTTTTACAAATGCAGAAGAATTTTTGTGAAACAACTTGAGCCCTTGTGGTTTTTGGCATGAGAAGGCTAAAACGTCCAAGACTTTTTCAAACACCTTGCCACATTTGTAGCATTGCTTCGAGCAGGGTAAGTTAGCCTTCGTCTATGATGGATGGGAAACAAACCTTCAGTTCAAGTAAAGTTTATGCTTGTAAGAACCTGTAGAGAAGAAGTAAATATTCTAGGAACTCAACAGGAAACTAATCTTAATCCTTGGAAACAGGGATGTAACCGAAAACGTAATGGTGAATTGGCAATGGTAGCTAAAAATTTCGGAACGTGCAGGGAAAAGTAATGACCCCCACTGTATGATTTTAAGAAAAAGAGAATCTTTTGAAAGCGAGATAATAACTAAGTGAATGGCGCCCCAGGACGTACTTCTGTTATTCGCTTTTTGGTGGGTATCTGATGTATCCGCAGTACACAACAAATTTCTAGCAGCGTGGTTTAATGAGCCGTTAAGAAACTGAACACAATTAGGGATCATGAAAATGAATCATGAGAAATGTTCAAAAGGAATTATAATTATATTTTCGTTACAATTGAGCTTAGATTGTAATTTTTTACTTCACTGATACAATTACCCCTTAGTTGGGCTTTCGAGCCTTGCTGGAGTCAAGCAATTTTGTTAACATACAAAATTCAAACAGTAACCATTCCAGGTCTTATGTGAGTCGTTTCAAATACTCAAACCATACAAATGTTGCTCATTTTGTTTTGTTATCATTGACCTCATCGAAAACAAAAACAAAAATCGAAACACGATCGCTAAAAAAGTATGATTTTTCCTTGCTTCAATTCTTGTAACGATATAACAAAACTAAAAATTAAAAAAAAGATGTATTAAAAGCAGATAGTATACACCCTCCAGGAAAAGAAATTTACTGAGAATAAATACCTCGCCTAATTTAAGGAAAGGCAGCATCAAGAGATGATCGAAAACGTCAACCCTGGATTACATTTTTCTTACACAGAGCGTATTAATGTGACAGCTTGTGAACAATACTCACCATCTTCCACAGTGTTGCAAGGACTACTATTTCTACATGAAGCAGGAAGCTACGTTGCACAAATAACAGCAATTCATAAAGCTATAACTATTGTTAAGCTTTCCTTGGACGGATTATAATTATGACAGATAATCTGGGTATCCTTAAATCATTAATAAATGAAACAAACCGGTATCCCTCACTTTAACACCTTCGATGATCAGTGACAGAAAATGTCACATAAGCATGGATATCGCGGGACATACTGGAATACAATCCATTGAAAATGCGGTTTCTGCAGCCAAAGATGACACTAAGTGTCCACTTGTCATTGAATTTCCAAGCATCTACCAACTAACTCCCAAGACATGAAAACAACTGGATTAATTGTGATACATTCCTTCGCACCCACAATCCCTGTCAACGTCGTATTCCATACACCAACCAGTTGGCAAGGAAAGATTGTATTAGAATACTCCGAATCAGAGTTAGGAAAACAGTTTTCAATACAAGAAATTGCTATAACTATGAATTTCCAGAATCTTGTGATCTCTGGAATGAAGTTCCTTAAGTACACATACATATATTTGTAGAATGTCCTACATCACACTAGATCTATCCGACACTTGAAAACTCACAAATAGCCAACCCAGCTGACTATAAAGCAACAAAAAGGATAAAATCTGCTTTATGTGCTCACAAGAAATTTGATAAATCTTATCTTTTATCTCCCCTACCTTGATTAAATTCCATATTCCTTAATATTCATATTCAGAATCATTTACCTTCGTCTTCCACATTTACTGTGTTAAATCTTCCTTTGCATAGATATTTATGATTTCCTATAAAGACGACATCGGTTATGGTTTTTGTTGTCCTAATGTCTTATTACTGAAATTTGTAAATTTATTTGTAAATTTTTTTGAACAAATAAATGAATAAATAAATAAATAAATAAGTAAATAAATAAAAATAATTATTTTGTGTCTGCTGTTTAAATCATTAAATCATATCGACAGAGAAGTACAGAAGATGACGGATTTAGTAATGTCCTAAAATTCAAAGACAATCTTCCTAATATCGGTTTTTTTTTAAATAACGTTTTGGTAAATGAAAGATAATTTCTTATATGAAAACTCATGAGAAAATCAATGCTTATTACAGGTTAAGTATTTGTGTTCTTAGTCACTGTGATTTTTGGAAAATTTTCTTTATTTTATGTTGCGAATTCCTGATTCTTTTTTTGTTTATTTTTTTTTCTTATGTGACATAAAACTAACGCTTAATTTTATGGAATTATACCTGGAAGGGAACTACAATTTTCTGCCGAGTTTGAACGGCTTACCAAGAAACTGCTTTTCATGGCAATGAATCTACTAACGAAAGATTCGCCAATTCGTCAGCAACGCGGACTGCGACGTGGCAATTGCCAGTTGATCTGATCTGATCTGGCTTTGAAACTCATATTAATTTTTCTTCCTTTCTAATGAATTTGGAAATATTTATTGCAGTTGGAGATGACATCAATGTAATGCTTAGGTCTTTACTTATATGATCTGAAAAATTATTATAAGTAACTCGTCAATATGTTGAAATATAATTCTGTTGAAATCATTATCAAAAGCTCAATTCACAATATCCAAATTCAAAATTTTCAAAAACATTTGAAAACCATCCAACCATTAAGACAAATGGTCTTTTGAGGGTTTTCATTACTCATTATCGGTCGTCCAGATCAAAGTCTATCCAACTTATTGTGCTACTGCTTCAAAACTATCACTTAAGTTGTCATAAGTAACCTTTACCTTTTAGTCATGTATTTGAGTTGAGATCCTCCATGTCCTTTACGACTTTTTTTTTGATAATTCAATCAACTCCGCAGTATTTTTATTTCCCTTTTATAGAACCTCAGGATAGCACTGTGCTTTTTTTCGAATACGTCTGTACATAATTAGAAAAATTAAAAACAAGCACAATGAAAATAGTTTCACTTCAATCAAAGCGATAGAATCTGAAGTTATTCGTGACAAGCATAAGCCAAAAAAACAAACAAATTGGTGGGCAAGCTGGCCCGACGGAACCTAATTGGCTTTTTACTCTGACGTATCAGTGTTTTTTTTATGTATTTGTAATTTGAAATTTTTTTATGAAACTCTTTTTGTCATTATGATAAAAGTAGAACGACCTATGGTTTCATTTTTATGAGGTAAAAAACCTTGACTGATTTCATATTAGGAAAATCAATATTTCAAAAAATAACTTGTTGTTCCTTTTGAATAACATTTTCATTGAAATTCTTTTCTTTTTCAGCTGGTTGGTGGTGAATTTGATATGGAATTAAACTTTGTGATACAAGATGCACAAAATATCAAACACATGTTAGAACTGCTGGACCATTGTCCGCCCAATCTTCAGGTAAGTGAAGTTTATTAAACCAACATAAATTCTTTCATTACAATCCCAAAATAAAGACCACAATCCCACTCCATTCAATCACATGAATATTGAATTCAACACAATTAGCAACTCATCATTTAATATTTAGATTGGTACGCACATGCACTCAAATGAACATTTTATGAAAATTTCAATTCCTTTCGAATGCACTCGTAAAATCAAACATTTATTGGTTTTGATTTTATGCAATTGTTGTACGAAGTTAAGCTTGAGTAAATCGAGGTTACATCCTATTCAAGAAAATACATTCAAATCCTTACGATAACGATTATTATTCTCGGAATTTATTTGCAAAGTCAAGAGCCACATGCATCATGGACATAATGTTATGGATAAAGGAAAACTTTCCAAATAACCAAACAGCAATTTTTCATTTGATAAACACACACACTCACACAATATCCGATGGGAGAGAATATATAAAAGCAATGAATGTTAAAACAAACTTTGCCCGACAACATTTGAAAAATTTATTCCAACTCAAAGTTCAACTTAGCATCATCATCTTTATTAACTTTACAAGAGATTTGTATTTTATTTTTGTGCTTGACAGGAACTTGAGTACTTCGGGTTGAAGGGAATTTAACAGATAGAACTTCCAGTGTGTATTTGGTATCCATATGAAATTGGGAGTTCATAATTCAAAGGAAGACTTGGATAAGAAACAAGCTATCAAAATTGTCTGACCGGATGTCATTTTTGTGTTAAGAAAATAAAAACTCCGATTCAGCATTGCAGAGTTTCGGAATTAATATTTTAAGTTGCTAAATTGTTTGTTTCTGATCATAACTTACAGAAAAAGTTCATATTACTTTTTTCTTTTTTTTGTAAGACAAGATAAGATTGCCATTACAAAAAATAGGTGTACTTAGCATGATAAATCTTACAGGCAAAGAAGGTTAATGGAAAAAGTTATTTTCAGATAACCATTTTGAGTATAAGCCATAATGTATGCTTGTGCCTTTGTATGGGCGTAGGGTATTTTGAAAATAAAAATAATAAAAAAAGAAAAACAAAATAATAGGAGACATTATATTTTATGGAAAAGGTACAGAAGAAGTAAACCTGAGTTGGATATCGTTTTTATAACCTTAAAGCCGCATCTGAAGGGTATTTCCAATGAAAAATCACCTCCAATTAAGAAAAACTCTCTTTATTTTTCTAAAAATACTTTTCAGAAGCATTATTTTCAAAAAAAAAGTTGGGTTTTACTCTTTGAAATAAAACTCGTGGGTAGACAAATTCTAAGGAGTCGAATGAGTATTCTGTTACGTTCTTTGGAAATTTGGTTTTTGAACATAATAGGTCACAGCCATTCTAGATGTGGGAGGACACTGTTGCGATAGAAAGTAAAATAGGTGTATTGAGGATCATGAAATTAAATATTTTTCCATGAAATCCATATCAGTTTCCTTTCAAAGTGTGTCCTTATTTAGTAGAAAAACACTTTTGCAAAGCGTTTCAAGTGTGACGATGTGGCTTTCTATGAAAAGAAATTTGATTTTTTCTCTTCATTGAGATATTTCATCTCCTGTTATAAGGGTTATTGCAACTTAAACTCAGGGCTTGGATTCCGTCTCATAATCAAATACTGTTGTGTGGTAGCAGTGGTGTAATGGCTAGCAAGTTTACCTGTTTCATGGGAGGTTTGAAATTTAAATCCGAACATAAATCGAGTAGAGTTTGTCCACGATTATCGCCTTTCGTGAGGAATTGGCAAGTCCTTCGATAGTAAACTTGTCATGAAAAGCGCTTTATCTATTAGCTGTTGGAAATCGGCAAAAACTTTTAGGTCTCTTCCGATCCTCACAAGCTATATTTGAGAGAAATGCTAGGCCCTTAGACTCCCGGTCTATTTTGCCAGCCTTTTTACTTGTATATCTTAAATGCATAAATTTATTTGGAACACACTTGGTGATGCTTCAGTTTACTGAGGTAGCTCATCGGTGCAGTGTGTTTTACTTGGGAAAGCATATAAAAATGGGTTTGGAATACAATTGCATAAATGAGTAGCCGCCAAATTCAATCAAGCTTATTTGTTATTCAAACTTATATTCGAAAATATTTTTGACAGTACACGAATTTTCAGTAAGAACTCCCATGCTGAATCACGTTATGTGGTACTTTTAGGGTCAATTCTTTGTTGGTGAAATTGGACGTTTTAAGAGATAAATCATTGTTTGGCTTGCATGACAAGTGATTCGGTTGAAGAGCGGAATGAAGCAGTACCCATGCAACAAATACCAGAAAACTTTCTGCTCTTAGCTCATTTCTTTTAACAATATTCTACGAAGTCACCCGTTTTTAACACTTTGAAGTGACTTTTGCTTGAAATACTAACAATCAGCCCTTCAGCACCTCCTATCAAATGTTTTTTTACGCATACTCTTGGCAATACCTACCTAAGTACTCTTCAAGAGAACATTTTCAAAGAGCTTTTTATGGTGGTATAATTTCACTTTTTAAGGTAGTGAAAGTGTTCTATCAGATATTTTGAGTTGTGGAAACTTGGTTTCGAAACTTCAGTGCTAGTTAATCTTAAATCTCTGGAATTGTATTGAAAATAAATCTTCCTCCTCCTTCTTCGGCATTACGAGAATTATTTTGATTTCAAAGGGATCACAGTTCTCACACTAATCTCAGGTGATCCGCCCGTAGGGTACGCATCGATTTGAATGAAAGAGATTTGTATATTTGCCATTTGATTGTTTTCCAATCTTATTCCCACTCTTTAGTCAATACAAAAACGTCCACATCTTGTTTACACTGTTTACAAAAACTTAAAATGAATTCGTTATCGCCAATACAACTTTATTACTCTTAGTTTTCTATAGTTTGTTTTTGAAGTTGAAAGGGTACTTTATCCTAGAAAAGTAACTCTTTAAGATAACCTAAAGAGACTATTTTATTATTACTGGATACACAGGTCTACAAATAAAAAGCTGTCTGGATGCTTTCAACTGATTCTATGTATTTATGTGTTCTGAAAACTAAAAAACTACTCAAAAACTTCTAGAACGTCAGGTTGCTTTTCTAAGTCCAAAATTTTCTTAAAAAATTGCTTTCTTGAGCTTCAAATTAGCTCAGTCATAAATAAATGAATACTTTTTATTTTGTTATTATTGTTTTTACTTCTTGTATCTATGTGATAGTACAGACTTTACCAAAAAAGGTTGGCCCTCGAGGGAGCTTAAGGTTGGCGAAAAGAACGCCCTGCATATAACTTTGGTGTCTCGTTATAAAATTCTTTTACCGCCGCTTCAAATTAAGCTGGGATTGATAATGCAATTTGAAAAGTCACTTCTTAGAGATAGAAATTGCTTCAAATATGATATTAAAGTTTCCAGGCCTCTCGGAGGCAAAGTTGAAATAAGGTGTTTTGACTGGACCATATAATAGACGCATGAAAATATATTGTCAGAAAACGTGACGTTCTACGAGCAAATGAAAGTGATTTTCAGATTCAGCACACCTAAAAAAACACAAGTGTGTCACAAAAAAACCAGAACAGCTTCAACTTTAATTTTTTTGCAGACTTTTGTAATCTGTCCGCGTCGAAAGCGCAGGTGTCGATAAAGTTAGTAGGTATAGAGAAACGATTCGGAATCTTGATGAAAAATTCTACAGAATTTGTCGAACTAGTAGAAATCCGTTGCTCCGCGTAACGAACGCCGTAATTTCAATTTCGGATACAGGACAGGAAATGGCCCCCAGTGACAGATGGTGTGTTTTAGAAACCTTTCGACTTTTCTGAAACCTATTTCCAGATTTTTCAAGAAACTTTTGGCCGGATATTGTCAGCTTAGCAGGCTTCAGGTCTCTTCGTTCATTGGAATTGTGATGGTTCGCGATTCGGTACCCACATAATGAAAATGGACATCAGCACATCCGACTTATGTAGAGAATGCCACGAAGTCATTATTCTTTCTCTCTGGGTCCCCAAGCTTGGCTCACAGAAGGAAAAAGACGCGCTTGAAGAATACTTCCTCAAAGGAACTGGGCGACATCTTTCACATTTCACTGAACAGGATCCTAAGGTTCAATCTGGGAACCAATAATCCTGTGAAGGTATCAATCCCAATAACTTAGTCACCGACTCAATTCTCAATTCTTAAACTAATATTCATAACTTCTTCCCCCTCCTCTCCCCCACGTACTCATTATCAGTTATCCCGGTGAGCACCTTTATATCCTAGTGAGGTACTGAGGCTTCAAGCTGCACCCATTATTCAAACTAACCTAATCCAACCACAAAAATTCTTAAATTTTTTCTCTAAAGGCGTAACCAGACAAATGGCAGTGACGTTTCTTGATTGCAGCATTGACGGCTGGCGATAGTACGAATGCATTGAATGAAAATTCTGGCCAAGGTCAGGAGAGTCAATGAGTGTTTCAAAATCTGGAGACATGTGGATGTGATGGTCACAATGTTATTTTCAAAAATAGAAAGTTTAATACTTGATTCCATCTAATCGGGACTTGGTTTCCTAATACCTCGTTTCGAAATAGCATTGAGTGCCCCTACAATGCAACATCATTCGGTCAACCATCCAAATCTGAATACTCTGTCATGAACGGCCCTGAAATCAATTCAAATGTGGTGAAATATGTGCGAAATTTCCCCAACTATCTCAAATTATTGTTTTCTGTTCTCTGCCTTTGTTTTGTTTTTTCGCATCAATAAACTAAGTAGAGAAATGATAGAATCTGGAACAAAACTCAACTCCACTAAAAGCTCTCAACTAAAAACCACCATTTCGCTTCAAATGTTGACTTGTGGTTTCTGACAGCAGATAAGTTATGGTTCAGTTGTGAAGGTCTTCCTGCCCTACAATCGGCCAAAGGATTCTGGGACTGCTCATCTGCCCTGAGATTTAACACATAATCAACCACAAGTACTTGTAATACTATTCAATTATGACAAATGTAAAAATTTCTGTAACGCAAAGGTGCAATTTCGATTGCTTTTCTACAAGTGTAACTAGCATAGCACTACAAATGGCTCTCTTCTTGTAGACTTGTGGTTTTGTGTAACAGGCCCGTACACTTTAACAACAAAAAGGGTGGCGCAGCAAAGCTATGGAAACATTGGGGCTTAACGCACTTCCAGTACCTACAATTTTAAGCAAAGCTATAGAAACGTTTTTCATGGCAGTTTGTAACTACTCCCACCTTCTTCGCGAAAGGTGATGCCCATGAGAAACAGTTTTTTTTTTCTTTGAATTTACCTTGGTTCGAACCTCTTCGGGAAAGTTCAAGAATAGCAGTAATGGCTGATTAATACATGTCTCCAGTGTATTAAGATATCTTATTTTCTATGTACCGACATGAATGCCCCTTATAGCAAAAGACTACGTTTTGACAGTTTTTTTTATATCTTAAAATTTAAATTGGAGCAAATATTTGAGTCAATATGGATAAAGAGCAAGTATTCTGTGTTTGTTTTTCTTTTAAATAGGTATGTATAGTTAAATTTTATGACAATAGCTTGTGGTTGCAAATGAGGAAAAGTTGGCCTCGTCCTTTCTGATAATAAATTTGCATAATCACAATGTTTTCTTTTTGTTTATGTACATCCATCCCATCATAACTTTAAATTAAATTTATGTGGGTATAGCAATTATACTCTATACCAATTTTTTGGGTGGTTTTCAGGTCAGATTCAGATTGAATAGAAAAAAAGGGTTGGAAAAAAATAAAGAGAGCAAGGGAAAAACAAAAAAATAAAATCAGAAAATCTTTTGCATAAATTGCTTTCTAATTTCCATTCAAATTGATTCGTTTCCCTGCTCCACTCAAATATGTACATACTTATTTCCAACAGCATTAACGTTCAACCACTCAATTTATTTTTGGGAAATCATAGGAACACGAGAATACAGTTGTCGCGCACTTGTCGCTGCCTCAAAGCCTGAGTGTCATCTTGTTGTCACTGAATCCCCAATTCAGATGAATTCATGTCATCATCACATCTACCCACTCATCATCAACTCCTCATCATCTTCTTGTGTGTCTCCCCTGAATTATCATTTATAGTGGAAATACCAATTTTCCATTCCAATTTTTTTTATTATTCACCATTCATTTGGTACAAAGGACAAACATACTCCTATGTGTATGAACATAAATACGAATCCCATGTCATGCAACAACATCATAGGATCCTTGTGTTTCTATATATATTTGCCTATACACATACCATCACATGGGATTTTTGGTACGACATGGGTCTATGCTTCAGAGAATTAAGTGGCAACAAAATAACGAGCTTTATGTCTCATTCCTAATGTGAATGATATCCTGGATCTCATTTTGTGTACTGCTGCATAGTTTTCGGTTATGTGCGCTCAAATATGTAGTACACTCGGATAGAATGCTTGTTTCTTGTTCCATTGTTGTACTTCATTGACCATAGAGATGCATTATATTGGGGAATCATAGCCTCTTAAATGGTTCATGGACTTTAAATCTCTGCTCCAGCAAATTGAATGAAAATATTTCCTCGAAATTTGGTTTATTTGCAAAGGTGCGAGGTGTGAGGGAAAATAAATCCCATCACGAATGTCGATAGAGAAGGTGTACTTGTTCTTTACATTTTATTTGTTTGCTGGTGCCTGAATAGTGTGTTGTGCCCAATTCTTCGTCACTTATTACTCGGGCTCAGCTCTAAAACAAGAGTGATTTGGTTTTAGGTCACTTTAATTCTATAAGAGTCTGGAACTGGAATTTCCTCAAGTGCCATTGTTTCAAAGATGATCTCTGTTTTCGTTAAGCAAGATCTGAGAATGATTACGTTTATTTAAAATAGGCTATGCTCAGAATAATGGAATTCAACTTTGCAGAAACTGATGAACGGGTGGACCTATTCTTTTGTTTTGTTACAAGACCTACACATAGGAAAAAACTGTACCCTAAGTCACCAAATGGTCCAAACAAGTTTGAAATAAGCTTAAGATAATCGTAGAGTTTCGTATTTGTTCTGTTTTTGGTGATTCTCTGTGAAATCTACATATTCAGATCCTACATCCAAAATAATGGTTTGGATTTCAAGGCAGACAACCCTGTCTTAGCAATCAACAATTTTTTGATTCACGTAGTCCCTTGATCGAGGGTGCAAAGTCCATCGATGGCTTGTAGAGCTTCAAGTTTTCTTTTTGGAAATAAATTGCAGTATTCAGGTGAGTAAAGGGTTAGGTGGCCTTTTCACGATCTTTTACGTTTTTCTATCAATCAGTATATTATATCTACAGCCATGAGCAAAAGTATGAGTCACCTCCAAAAACTCACTAAAGTTCCAAGATAAAAAAATCGACGTGTGTAGAATAATAAACTTATTTTTATATGAGAAAAAATAATTTTTTACTGTTGCCATCTTTAATTTTCATAACTTTTATTGTTTATGGACATTTGAATTTATTTTTGAAAGTTAAACAAATTAAGCACATTAAGATTCATTGCACTGATGTTACCCCACATCCAATTATTATTCTGAATTATTTATTTTACTGATGTGTCATTTATCACTAACTGTTAAAGTTAAGAATTGACAGTATTATTCTATTTTCAACTTATCAACTTCAATTGTTAATTTTGTTTTAAGCTTGAAAAGAATAAAATATTCTATATCTAAAAAAATCTAAAAATCTAGTCAAACCAACTGCATCTTACAGTCTGAACAAAGTTCTCTTCACTTTTTGTTCAAAAAGACATTTGAACATTTCTTAGCATGTTGCAAGGTGCTTTTGGCCATTTAGTTTTAAGATTCTCGAAATCTGCTGTACTTAGGCTTCGGAGAATAGGAACAAAAATTCCAAGGCCAAAGCTGGATATGAAAATAAAATGTTTAAAAGAATTCGTCTTCGAAAGCTATTGGTAGGTCGTAGGTTATTTCAAAAAAGTATACAATCGCTTATATCTTTGAAACATTCAAATGTATCTTAACCCTAGCTTCACATGAACAACGCTTCAAAACCACCAGAGGCTGAATCATTTTTTGTGTCATCTAATCCCTTCTTCGTAAAAGAAATTGTTTTCACAGATAGTTTCCACGAGTCAGGAGTATTCCAAATAAGTAGTATTCCTAAAGATCTAAGGATACAAATTGGGCTTGATTTATCCTCTGAACCTTTCAAAAGCACCGGTCGTACCTCCATTCCTCTTTGCAGAAAAAAAATGGAAATAACCCCCACAAGCTTTGTTTCCACTTTGAAGGGGCAATAAGACCCACAAAAAAAAAAAACTAAGAACCATGGCTTTTATAACTACTTTGAAGCCTACATACGAGTATAGGAGGAAGTGATTTTCATGGCAATGAATTTACTAACGGAGGACTTATCAATTAATCGCTAAAGGTGGTACCCGAGAGAAAATACTTTTTTGTTTCTGTTGGTGACAAATTTTTAGGTTTCATAGAGCCTTTAGTGTTGTAGTAGTGGACTGAATTTGGTTTCCTCTTTTCTATACAAAGATAATGCTAAAGCAAAGAGCCTTACGCTCGAATACTTGCGTTTTCTTCATGTATGTAGTATGTTGGACATATTGTGTACCATATAGCGAAACAATAAGTAAGTATGGGACGAATCAGTTGCTTGTAAAGGAAAAGTTACGTTTGTGTTTCGAGTTTACCTCTTACTTTTACAAGAGAACGAAGGAGAGCTTATGCACCGTTTACCTTGCGAATAGTATGTGAAGCATGTTGGTTAAATTTGAACCTTTTGAATAAATGAACTCCGAGGTATTTAACGCTTTGCTTAGGAGTGACAATTGTGCTATCGGAGACAGTCAAGGACAGGAGTTTGCACCTTGTAGCTTTGCCATTACGCGAGGGATTCCAAAGGCAGATCAACTCTGCTTTATTTGAATTGGTTCTAATTCCCCATTGTAGGCCTGTTTTGTGGTACCTGTGGTGATGGATAGCATGTCCGCCTATTAATCCTGAAGTTCGTTATTCGAATCCCAACAGAAACAAAAATGTTTTTTCCACGGGAATCGCCTTTCGCGCGGAATTGGCAAGTCCTCCGTTAGTATTCGTTGTCATAAAAACCGCTTTCTCGATTAGCCGTTCGGAAACGGCAGAAAATTGTAGGTCACTTCCATTCCCTGACAAGGCATGGTTGTGAGAAATGCGCTAGGCCCAGGGGCTCCTCGCTCTGTTGCGCCACCCTATTTTTTTTTTTTTTTTTTTTTTAGGCCTGTTTTGACAAGTACACTGCCAATGCAGTTGTAAGAACATGCGACACCTAACTTGACTTCGAGTAGGCTAGCTTCAAGTCAGCACAGATTTTTCCCTTCGAGGTTAGCGCAAGTTCCGCTTTCCATTTGGTACAAATCCTTTGCCGTATGATCCAAAAGGAAAGTTTAGTTATGGAAAAGATGAGAATTTTAGCCTGAAAATGCGATTTCCGAAATGTTTAGCGTTTGTACCTGCGTGTGAAATTCGTGGACATTTCAATTCATTGAGCAAAATTATTGAAAAAATTGAAAATTGAATTGGAGTCGAGTTGTGGCATAGGAGGGTTAAAGCTTTTTAAAAGAATACTGCACATCACCCAATACTCTTTCACGACATAAATTTAAATGAGATCGCCGATAAACTTGCTAGGCAAGGATCTCAGACAGCTTTCTCAGGACCTGAACCGTCGCTTTGTCTGCCAGCGTCCTCAGTGAGGGCTTCAATCAACGATTGGATCTGTGAAGAGCACAACCGTAGATGGCATGCCTCCATTGGATGCAGACAAGCCAGATGTATGCTCCCTAACGTTAATAAGAAGACTGCAACATTTTTGCTAGGTCGTAGCATAAAAGACTGTAGAAAGCTTATTGGCGTTGCCAGCGGGCACTTCCCTTTTTCCAAGCATTTAAACGTGTTAGACTTAAGTGATAGTGATACCACACTCTGTGAATCTTATGGAGAAGATGAGGACACCTGGTATATTGAAAACCTCCAACAGAAAAAAAAAAACCCTATACTCTTTTATTCAAATATTATCACTCACTTAAAAGAACATAATACATAATATATAAGGATACTGTTTAATTTCAACATCTTCGGATGACTTATTGTACAATTTTATGTAAGCATTTCGTTTTTTCTGTCATTCGATGTTTCAACAGTAAGCTTAGCTCCAACTTCAAGTATGAAACAGTTTGGTAAGAGAAAGAGATCAGTGTGTGTGAATAAATTCATCGTGGAACCAAGACGTTTGAAATCTAATCTAACCCAAGTGTTGCCGAGTTTTTGTTTTGTGACAATAAACCCTAAAGGAGCCGACCTGGAGGTCAACAACCGCCCATAAAGCATTTACATACCCACCGACAATAACCGACATTCATTCAATGTGAATTGCTACCTACTCAAAAACAAACAATTTATCTTTCCATAAAATTAAATTCTCTCATTTTGTTTCGTTGTTCCAAAGTAAGAAACATAATGTCTTAGTTGAACAAATGTCGGCTCTAAATCTACTCCGTTGTCATCTTTTATGAGTCTAAATTATATTTTCTCATCAGTCACACCCGCAAAGACGCCTGTTTTTTCAGACTATAAAGCAATTTCCTCACAATTTTCAATCTGAACCCACATGAGACTTGACGAAAAAAAAGCATTTAACACAACCTTCCGTTTTTATATTTTAGGTATGCAACCCGAAAGCCTTACGTCACGTAAAGGCAGGTACTAAATGCTTTACGACTTTCCAACAGCTACCTTAAAACGATAAGAACGACGACACTGCACCGTTTCGCTTCATTAAACATTCTGATCAGAGGGTAACTTATAAAGGGCCTTCTATAGCTGTCGTTTATATGTACGTAGATACTTTTCCTAAATTTGTGTAGGGAAAACCTTCCACCACACGATAAAAGATACGAAACATCCAAATTTTATTCGTTTTTTAAGGACCTACAAGGATCACTTCCTTTGTTTGTTGTGCGAAACGAATTCATGGAACACCGCCATAAATATCGTCGTCCTTGCCACTTTTTTTTCGTTCTAAGGCGATGAGATGAGGTCACAACAAAATAAATATTTAAATCTTGCCGCATAGCTCTTTCCATAAAATCCATGATGAGGAAAAGTATTGTAACCCTTGCCTTGAGTTACGATGATGGTCTGTCTCTCCGACACCCGTCGCCGTCGGCGTCGGCCTCACCACCGATCCGACTGACCGTCTATGTATTATACCCCGCTGTCAACGGAACCAAATAGTCGATGTATAATTTACTTCACTCGGTTGGTTTCTACCTTTTATCTTTATGAACCTTTTGGGGGAGAAAGCTTCCGATAATAAAATTAAAATTAAAGGATACGCACTACAAATTATTTTCGCCACAAGACTTCTTCCAAATACAAAATAATATGAATAGAAAAAAAGGATTCGGCAAGGGTTTGCCATTTATTTGTGTTCGTGTTGGTTACCTGGATGATGATGATGTTGAGAGTAAACTAATTGTAAATGGTATGTCATAGGGGAATGATTTAATTCGTTGCCACAAGTGTGTTTTTGTTGGTCCTTGTCACATGTCCTTGATGGGATTATGATGTTATAGATGAGGCTTACGATTGAGAGTACTTAAGGTACATTCAAAGTTGTCACTGCCAGCAGACACACGTTTGTATAGGTACTCTACATAGAATCTAGATTATCAGATGTCATGCGGCGGTGTTTTGCATAAACCCATATCTACCTCTGCCACCATCCTTCCCACCTACTTCAAGGCTAATGGAATAAATTTGTATAATTATTAAGATAAGTTGAGAAGGGTACCCCCATCCCTTAGACTAGAAAAGTATATTTTTGTAAGTGTGTTTGTATTTGTATACCTATGTGTGTGAATAGCCTTTAATGAGAAAGTATTTTGTGACTTGAGGGGAGTGTCGTCGTTGTGTATTAACTAACAAAGTTCTTGAGACGTACTCCATAACAACGTGTCAGGGGAAGAAAGCAGTGGCTTTTTGGTTTTATATTCCCGGAAAGGTAGGTACGTAGGTACCTCAAAGTAATGGCATTTAGATAATTCGTGTGTGCAGGGGCTAATAGGATTTGACAAGGGCAAAGCTTCTGCTTTGTGACATAGAGAAGCAGTCGGATTTTTGCACGTCAAAGTAGTATAATCATGGAGATAGAATTTAGTTACCGAAATGCTGTGGTTAGAGGTAAGGTAAATGTAAGTCAACCATGAAAGGATGTTATTACAAAAAAGGACATGTTTTCGTTGATTATCTAAGAAGGGCTTTTGTGGTGTTATCTTCAGCGTCTTCTTTTTTTGTTGTTCATTTGAACTCACATTCTGTTTAAAAATTGTCGAAATTGTATAAGGATCGATGGCCTAGTGAAGTTATCACAGGTTATTTTGAACTGAAAAACGCTACTGAGCACTGCCCTACAATCCGAGACAATTTCTTCCGGGCTTGTCTGTTTACTTAAAGTTAAAGTTGGCTGTTTTCTTGGTTCAAATTCTGGCCATCAGCATTTACACTTGATTTTGGTTTCGCCTTCTCTCGATGAGAATTTGATCTAGTTTCCATTTTTCTATCTAGGTAAACTGGAATTGCCAAATGACTACGTTGGTCTTTGAATTGTTTCTAATTAGTAGCACAAACTAGCCATTTTTTGATTTTCTGGGAAAAAAAACAGTCAAACATCATTGCGCCTGGGTTCAAAAAATAGCAGTTCATTTGTAGGTTCAATTGATTCTCTGGAACATCGTCTTAAAGTTTCATATCTTTCCCTTTTTATCGCTATTTTTTAGGCAGCGCTCTAGTGAAACAGTCGGTTGCATTTCTCATCTCACTGTATTTTTTAACAATTTAAGGGTAGTTGCAACCCCTTGAAGTAAAAACATGAATAGGGTGGCGCAACTGAGCGAGAAGTGCCAGGACATGGTGTATTTCTGGCAACCATGCCCTGTGAAGTAATCGAGAGGACCTACAATTGCCTTCCGGTTCCGAACAATTAGAGGAGAAAGCCCTTTTCATGGAAATGGATTTACTAACTTAGGGCCTTTCAATTCCTCGCGAAAGGCGATACTCGTGAAAATACATGTTTGCCTCTGTTGGGGTTCAAACCATAAACCTCTGGGTTAGCAGGCAGACATGCTAACTATCACGCCACGGGTACCACAACATCTTGAAATTCGCTTGAATTATGAAAAATATAAGTTCGTCGCGTCGGCTGTGCTCGGCTGTGCCGGGAGTTTTTTGGTCTGTCTTTCTTTCCCTTTCGAGCTTTCGCGGACGTTGTTGAATGTGTTCTCCGAAGGTGTCCTTTGAACATGACATACTTCCTGATCCGGTCGTGCTCTATTACTTCTAAGATGGTATTCTTGACTTGAAGGCTTCCATGGATCTAGGTACTTCTAATATTATAAAGTTTTGGTACTCCAGCTGTCATACAGAAGAGTATGAAGAGTATCTGCTCTGGGGCATTTTTCTATCACAGAATTTATTGAAGCTTTCTGCCCACTTCATTCATCCTTCTAGACTGTTGTCATCGTGAGAAGGGTCTTAACTATTGAAGTTCTCACACATGGGAAGCACATTTCCATTCAATTAATTGTTAGGCAATTGGACTCAGAAAACCCGCTTGCTTCTAAAACGCTTACTCATACATTAGGATGTAGGAACCTCGCTAATGATGGCTCCTTACATGGCAAACAATTTTTGATGTTATTTGATATTCTGTTGTCTATCTTCCAGCAGTTTGGCAAGTTCTGTGATAAAGAGCAAAGGACTAAAGACGGTTTCTTGTGGGACACCTACTGTTACTTGGAATGCTTCGGTGACTCCAATTGGACATCTTACTTTTGTTAACATGGACTTCTTCTGCTCATTTGTTTCATCGAATGTTTCATCGAATGGTATATTTATCTAAACTACGTGTATCTCCCTTCGCTTTCTATATTAGCAACTGCAGTAACTTTCCACCTAGTACTAAGGTGGACTATGATCTCTCCTATACAAGCTTTGGAATTTTTCTATCACAGAATATGCGAATCGTGAGCCATCAAAGCGTGATGTCTCCCATCTTTTTCAAAACAAATATGGGATCTCCTCTGGCCCAAAACCTTTCCTTTTTTTGGAGTACTAAACTGATTCACTCATTTCTTCGACTGGGATGTAAGGACTCAGTTAAGCTTTGTTCAGAGAGTTCTCTCGGACAACTGTCCGTTCCAAAGGTCATCAAAATATTGTCGCCTCCTGTGCAGATTTTTACGTCATTGAACAGATGCTTTCCTTGAGCACCTTGAATGTTTAGCTAAAGTATCTTACGAAAATTTATTACGTGGTTATTATGAAAATGCTTGCCCCTTATTCAGGTTGATTTGTCGTATTTCTTGAAGAGCTTGGTTTTCATCTGTAGATTGCATCCCTGCAGAAATCTCTTGCAACTCCCGATATCTCGATATGAGATGTCTTAAAAGCTTAGTTAAAATCATCTTTAGTCTCTTCTTTTTCCCAATAAGAGATCATCCGAAGTTTTGTCTATTTTGCGATAAAAATCCTTGTGTATAGGTATAGTTTTTACGATGTTATTAAAGAATTTAAGAAATACGTGGCAATATTTCGATACCAAAAGTTTATAATCATTGTCATCAGAAACTTGTCCTTTATGTAGATGCTGAGGCATCAATTTCTTCGAGTATTCGCACAGGTGCTCCTTAGTAAATCGAGAAGAGCGTCCATGAGTTTTACCAGACTCAAACTTCAAAATAGCATCCCTTTATCGTTGATGGTTTTAGTTCATTAAAAAGCTGATTGGTAAATCTCAATGCTTATCCCAATTGCGTGTGTGGTGGACTTTCTTGTCATTAAGAAGCAACAATCACTATATAAGAATCAATCTTAGTTAAATTACAATCCCCAAAGTGTTTATTGTCAGTAAAATATAAATACACTTGCTTTCAATCCTATTCTCACCCAAGGTCATACATATATCATTAATCATGTTTATTGCGTTATGTGTAGGTACTGAACCATTCACAATAATAAGAGCCATAAAATATAACTGACCACGAATGTTTTATTGCGAGCTACTTGACCGTAAATCATATGACTTTCAATTATTCACACAAGAATAGGTCCTGATTTCTTTCATCAAAATAAAACATTGACAAAGACACGTACTTTGTTCACTATGAAGTATGTAACTTTCATAATTTCACTTAAGAACAGGAACACAACTTGTGTTTAACTACATCGACTCCACCAACGCATCATTAAGTGTCTGTGCCCATGTTGCACATTGTTTGTTATTGTATCAGGTTGGGTCTTTGAAGATGTGTTAGGTCCAGCACTTCACGGTGCTTGATATGATCTGAACCTCGAATCTCCCATATCGTTCCGGGCAGCACTTTCATTTCATTTATAAGGTAAATTCTTAAAGCCGTAGCTTCTTAAAAATATATAAATAAAGAAATAAGGGTTGCTTACTCGGGGTGTACCGGACCCTTGCGCATTTCTCTCAACACTTCCTTAGTAAGAAATGGAGGTGACCTACAAACTTTTGCCGAATTCTATGGCTAAGAGAAAAAGTGCTTCTTATGGCATTGTAAACATTTTCGGATTTTATACCGATCCTTGCAGAAGTCGATACTCGTACAAATCCAATTAGATATGATTGTGGAATTCAAAACTCGAGCTTCCACTTTAACCATTTGGCTACAGGGACCACCGTAGAAAAGTGTTATGTCCAATATCAATGCTAATTCATCTGAATCAGTTCAACAGATCTTGCTTTTATCTGTGACCAGCTGTGAGCTTGTTTGATATTCCGTGGATGATCCTGCTGTCATAGCTTCCTGCGGCCTCTTCTGCTTCGGTGGCCAATGCGTTGTTTTAGTAACTTTAAGTATGACAAACACTTGTATAAAATCGCTATCTTGGCAACCTGTTCATCCCACAACCTTATTTATATCTACAAACTACACAGAACCTACTTTAATCTACAACTTGAGTACACTGTTTGTGTTGTGTTTTTACTTTCAATTAATTTCCTTGGAAATTAAATGTGCAATCCCAAACTCTGCTACTGATAGCCAATCCCCGTCAAGTTTTCTTAAAGTTTTTCAGGTTCATTTCCAAACAAAGCAATAATATGAAATATCCTTGCAAAGTTTTAGGGAGTTGTGAAGAGTAAGTTTGGACACAGTCTAAAGTTAGAACATGTTGTTTTAGTCGGTATGGTTAACAAATTGCTTACAAAAGTATACCGCTGGGCAAGTAAGTTTTTCATGATAAACAAAGTAATACCAGTCACTTGCACTACTTGTACCCAGTTTGTTTATCTTTTTTTTAGTTGCTCTGCAAAAATCTCTTTTTTGAGGTTTGTTGAAACGAGACTAACAATTGACGCTGAAAAATAAAAGAATACGGTTGCTTGACAAATGAAATATCAAAATGATACTGGCGATTCTTATGTTAATATTTATGACGCCCGATGATAGTAAAGGACAAAATAGAAGGATCGTAGCTTTTCTCGAAAAGCATTTGAGCTATTGTTTTTTAATGGTCTCGTGGCGTCAGGGTTATAATGTCTGCATTTTACGTGAGATGTCGAAGCTCGAATGTCGGAAACAATTATTAGCCGCGTTTTATTGGGAATCTATACTCACGTTTGCAAAACATCGCAAAACATCGCAAATGGGAAAACAACAACGATTAGTGACTTAAAATAAGTCACCTTTAGAAGTGAGCAACAAGAATGGCTAGTAAGTGGAGTTTATGGAATAAAGTTGCATTAGTGAGTACAGCGTTTTATTGAGACTCGTATGACTATAAAATTCCCAATAAAGCACGACTATTATTATTTCATGGATATCGATTTTCGTCTCAAGATACGATGTCCTTCAAGAATACTTACACTGCCAAGAAAAGCATTTTTGGCTTAGCTGTTCGGAATTGACCAAACTAAAAAGGATAGCACAAGTAGGAAGTCTTACAAAAAATTTTGGAAAATGAATAAGGAAATCATAATTAGGTCCCAATGATCTTGTTTTTTTTTTTTTTGTCTTTTTATCAAACGTGGTGTGGTGCCTGTTTCGCTTTGCTTAACATACATGCCGGTTACACGAGAGGTTTTATGCTCGAATCCCAAACTAAACCAAAAAATGTATTTCCACGGGTAGGTATCACCTTTCGCAAGAAATTGGCAAAGTCCTCCAATAGTTAATTCATTACCACAGGAAAAGCACTTTCTGAATTATTAAATTGTAAGTACCCTCCATTCTCTCACAAGGAACTGTGACAAATTCTTCGCTAGGCCCCGGGGATCCTTGCTCTGTAGCGCCACCTTATATACGTATATAAACGCGGACTCATTCTTAAAAGTTTATTATTAAATTCTATTCAATAAATAATTAAATATGTAAACATAAAGGGTGACGCAGTAGAGCGGAGCCTAGCGCATTTTTCTCAACCACACCCCGTACGGAATAGTAGTGTCCTTCATTTTATTTCGAACGTCCCATCAAGTAAGCACTTTTTATGGCTGTAAATTTAATATGGGAGGCAAGTCCTCCTGGCGAAATACGACACTTTTAAAGTACTATAAGATGTTTCTAGGATTCGAAGCCCAAACTCCCAGTTCTTAGGTTGACATGCTTAGCTTATCTTATAAAAAAATTAGAAGGAAGTACTTCCGAGATATTTCCCTTCAAGGATCTTCAGTAGCATTTGTATAGTAAATAATTTCATTTTTTTTACTTCCAATGTAAAAATGCGATCAATATCCCGCTTCAAAAAAAAAATCCTATTTCAAGGATGTCTTTGCAAGTCAAACAAATTTCCCTACCTTTTATCATGCTCCGGATATATTGACCTTCAACCCACAAACAACCAAAGTAAAAGGAGAGAAGTCCAATTAGTTTACGCCACATGAAAATTGACTTTCCGTCTGTCGGACGCATAAATTGACTTATTTATATTAGTGCCAAGTTCACAGCCAACCATTATTTAACTTTTTGCTGAATTAAGGTATACTCGTGCATAAAGAAGACCCCTTCAAAGAAAGTCCCATCGAAGCAAAATTCATCATATACACAGGGAATTATTATATTATTCCCCTTCTTCGACTCGCATACATACAAAAGCCCTAATCACCGGTCACTATGTCAACTTCCAAATCCACAGCACACTCTACAAATTATATCGACTAAACTTACCATGCGGCCTTATCCCACTATAATAGACATAAAAATTTTCATATGTATGTACATGGTCATATGGTTTTTTTCTTTTTTGACCTTCTGTCTGTACACATCCAACATCCTCACATCTGAAATTGAATCTCATAAAAAGAAAAGCAAACCGTTTTCGGAGAGGTTAACGCATGTCAGATCAACCGGCAGCAACGTCCTTTGTTATTTGCTGTGTCAATTTGTCATTTGACCTGACACATTCACATTTATGAAAAAATATTGAATCCGCTTTTGTTTTCATCGCAAACATGGACATAAAAACCTTACCAAAAGAGCCCCCATATAAGCTATACCTACTACTATACACAGCTTCCAATATGTAACACAAAATAAAGTCAATCCCTTGTCGACGCTATAAATATATGGAAAATGTGACAAGAAATAAGCTGCCACAATAGGGAGTATATGATGTCTGCATTTTTATCTCCTTCGACCAGGATCAAATATTGAATATAAATCAGAAAAATGGAAATAATAATCAGAAAAATAAACGATTATTATCAAGCGAAATTGGTGTCTTTTAATATGTAACTTTTACTCACGTTGTTTTATGAATTTCGCAGTTGTTGTGGTAAGGACCATCTGTTTCTGTTTCAGTTGCCAATTAAACGCGTTCAGAATGGAAATCTTTGTTTGAGTTATTCATTCTTTAAAGTCAGTCTTTTGGGAATAATCTATTTTACATTCTTGTGCTTCTATAATCTTGTTCGTAAGGCCAAAGTGGCTTTGAATAAAGTCAAACTGATCTCTGCAATTTTTGTGAAAAGAAGATTTCTTCTCAATTTTTTTTTTTAAATAAAACTTTCTTACCGAACGTTGAAGTAGACTGATGGATACGGTCATCAGCCGAAATCCAGTAAATGAGTGTATAATGACCATCTCCATCGGGGCTTAATTTGCCAACATTTGCCTAACACGAGTCTCCACTCCCTCCAAGAAGAGAAAAACCAAAATTCCAAAGATTGTTTCTACGAGCTCCTCGTAAAAACATAATGAGTAACGCCTTAGACATAGACATGACGTGAAAATTGATCTTGGTTATTTTAACGCAAAACTAGAGAAGGAGGATATCTTTGGAAATTCAATTAATAAACAAAGCCTGCATGACAAAACACCCGAAAACGAACTCGGGCTACTCAATTTTGCTGCATGGCTAAGTCTTGTTGTTTGTAGTACGCGCTTCCCGCATCTCGAAATTCGTAAAGATAAATGGCGATCTTGATCACTCAACCATGAACCCAATTCATCATATTTCGATGGAAGCAAGTCATTCCTTCAAGGTTATTGATGTCCGAACCTTCCCAGGGGTCAGCTTTGATTAGGAGCACTACCTCGTTGTAGCCAAATTACGATTGAGGATATTTTGTTCACGACTCTCGAGAACTAAAGCTGTAAAATGATGTGACTTTGGAGAGCTACTATCGCAAGAGATTACCAGTGCATTTTACATTGAGTGTCTCTTTATCAGTAAATCCTATGTTACACTTACATCAAGCTTTGAAGACCAGTTGCAGCAACGCCAAGAAGCCATCAGAACTGCAGCTCTAAGGTTCTGGGTTTCACTTGGCTTAGAAAACGAAACCCAAGGTTCGATGAAGAATGCACCGTAACAAAAAGCACGACAAATGTTGATGCAAAAGAAAACAAGGGCTACTTTGGACCAGTATAACGAGATTTACAAGGAGAAAAGAAGAAAAGAACACCGAATTCTCGAAAAGAAGAAAAGAAACAGCATGAGAAGAGCGCTAATACTTTTTGTTCACTTCCCAGCACTTACATACGGTTTACAATGCTGGGCAATGTACAAAGTATCGCAATGTAGAATTTTCCCTCCTGGTTAAGCATAAGCATGGACTGCTTGGCAGCCGATTTTTACCAGCGCAGCGGCTGGTATTAGCAGAAGCGGTCAGCATGGTCAAACTATCGGCTGTTTCTCTAAACAAACAGCTATAGAAAAAAAATTAAAAAAAGAATTTATGATATTTGACAAAAATTTGGAATAACAAATTAACTAAATAGAGCGCGAGGCAGTATTTTTTTGTTTTAGTAGCCGCTGCGCTGATTTCAATGCCTCCTCACAAACTTACTGCAAAAAGACCAGACCAGACCAAATAAACCAGTGATTAAAATGGAATGGTTTATGTTTCAGTACCTACTTAGATGGGCATTGAGGTTTTGACCTCAACCAACATCCTTTCATTCAACTTCGATTTTAGGCGAGCTCTCTCCAGCTTTGCACTCTAAGCCAGTTGTGGTCTTCTTCTGCTTGATTGCGCCACCTAAGACGAGATCTTTCCCTTCCACGATTTCTCTGTTGTGACAAAAAACAGTAGGAAAATGAAAAGTGAAAACAGAATCCATATTACTTGTGAATTACAATTGTGTGTTAGGATAAGCTACCTTAAAGAGGCTGTTAGTTCGGCTAACACACTTAGGCCCGTTGGGCCTACCGCGATGGATCTAATGTATCATTACCCTAATGGAACCATTTTGAGCTTACAATGAAGCGGGAGATACGCAGGGCATCGATGTTAGTAAGATCACTAGGGTCATCAAAGAAACAAGAACCACGGTGTATCTTACGCTTGTCAGCTCAACCGGGGCATGAACATTGAACAGAGAAGGTGGGGAATAGTCTCCTCCTCCTCCTACTCCTCCTCATTCATGCAGCTTCTGCAAAATCGTTATAGGTGACTCCTTGCCTTACGGCGTGTCTTCCAATGAGACAGTGTCCTGACACCTATTTTGTGTGCTTTGATTACAAGTTTGTGAGTTAAAAGCTTTCAGTTGTAGCTCATGAGGAGTAATGTTCATGGCTTGATGTCTAGCATGTCTGCTTGTTAATCGAGAGGTTGGTGGTTCGAATCTCAACAAAAAACAAAAAAAAAACATTTTTTTACGGGTATCTCTAGAGGCGGCAGAAGGGGTGTGCGAAGTTTGCCACCGCCCACTGCCCCGCACTTCGACCACGTGCCCTCCCTTTGGAAAGTAAGAGATGAATCAGTGGGAGACACCGATGTACATTGCTTTTAAACTTTTGTGAGTCATAATGAAAGGGAAAGGCACAGAATGGTAAAGCATTCCACATATGGGTAGTGTAATAAGCGTGACTAAAAAATTAATCGAAGTGGGGCAGACGATGGAACTGATAAGCATTCCTAGCGAGGTGCGTGTTGTGCACAACTAATGTGCTAAATTGTTCAAGGCGAGGAATGCAGCTGGCATAAGAGCACTGTTTCTGATAAAAGAGAGTTAGCAAAGGAACGTTTAGATGGTATTCAAGATAATCAATCAATCTTTCAACTGAACTCTCACTTTTGACATAGTTAACGCTCTGTTTTACACCCGATCAGGTAGGCACAAAGGTTTTTAAGGACCAAATATGGGAGTTATACTCTAGTTTTGGACGGATGTATGCTTTGGAAATTGTAACCTGATCAGTAGAGTCTTAATAATAAGAGACCTGAGCATTTTGTAGCATTTTTGGTGACTTCAAATATGTTGTCAATCCAACGAAGATCATCGTTTACCATGGACTGAGAACTTTTTTGCTTCTTGGAAGCAGGTAGGTACCATTTACGGATAATGGCATTGAGGAAATGTTAAGCTTCAACTACAAGAGACAGCATTGGGTTTTGAAGCATTGAATTTTGACACAGCTTATATTAACCCATATATCAATGCTGTCAAGGTCAGGTCATACACGATCGTTCCTGTTCCACACCTGAAAAGAAGGGACGTGAATTCGGAAACGAATATGAGAAGCTGAGCCTTTTTTAAGGATGGGCTGGATAAATGCACTTTGCCATCTGCTCAGGAAGAGCCCAGAAGATAGAAAAGACTACGTTGTTTTTTTTTCAGAGTAGAAAAACACCTCTTCAGAATAACGGCTGGTATGCCAACTGGACCATCGGATTTATGTATATTGAGATCTTTGAGGACTCTCGCTATCGAGGGAGTACGAAAAATATCTGCTTAATTGCAAAGAAATTCGATTCACAAAGTCTTTTTAGATTCCATTTACAATATTCTACTTAACGCACTCCGCTCATTTTCTTTTTAACACAATTTTTTTATCTTTTGTAAGCAAGGAAACATTTTAAATCTTAAAAATCCCACAAAGAAAAATCGTATGAGTCATCTTTTTTTTCGCCGACAGCGAAATCGAATCCCACAGCTCCTTGAAGCTTGAATGACTCATAATACCGCAATTGTTATTCTGCCCCAAAAACAAACTGACTCTCTACATCCACATCCATCCTTGTACCTTAAGTTTAATATTTTCAGCAGGATCCGAAAAAAGCCATTTCAAATGGATTACTTTACTACAAATGGGGACACTATTCATGGTCGCCACAGGAGAGAGAGAAAAAAAAACTTATTTTCCAGCAGCTTGATATTATTCTATCCTTGTCCTGTTTGTGATAAATAAGTTTTTTTCTTCTCCTTTGTTATGCCAGCTGTGTGTGGATACACTTTTTCTTTTAAAAGTAAAGCACAGTGAAGAGGCTAGAGGAAATCTCCTGCCTACAAGCTCATGGTAGTGGAGTAGATAGACGTTTTTATACTTATTTTCAGTATTGTGGATGTTATTGGTTTGGTAGGTCGCCATCGCTATAGGTACTTTATTGTATTTTTGTAGGTCTAGGTGTTCGTTGGCTTTTTTATTTCTATTGCGTAGGTTTAAGTGACTTATGAGTCATTTGACACTGCTCTTCTTGATTGGATAATGACTTTATCCTTTCTGTTAAACGAAAGATGTGCTAGTGAAACTAATCTGAAATTCAATCAACGTCAAACTGAGAGACATTAATACAGATAATCGAATGAGGATTTTTTTTTCTCATATTCCCATTATACCTCTCTGGTACAAAGCACAATACACAATCGAAATCTATTGATTAGATTTTCTTTCAATCTGTAGCCTTATCTCATTTTAAACGGCAGCAGTGGCGTCCTCAGGAGAGGGATCTACAATTGAATAGAAAGCATTGGCGTAAACCTTTCCTTTTTCGTAGCTATAGCCCCAAAAAGAGTTTACTCATAATGAGGCTTGAGCAACTACTTTATGAAGAAGGAAACGAATGTTGTCTTATTTTTTTTAAACTTAAGAAAAAGATAATTTCCATATTTTTCTCTCACTCTCACACTACGTGTACTATCTTCATTTGTATTCATTTGCAACCCTTAGACTCGAAGTGAATAAATTATTTTTTGTGAGGTCTAGAACCCAAAACTTGTCCCTTTCGTGTCAAAACCTTTTAAACTTAAGGCTGCATAATTTAAATTTAACTTTTTTACCAGAAAAGCAAGACCATTGAATTTTCAAAAGTATAATTTTATTATATTCGTGTATTATTATTTGTGCTGCTGGCATTCTCCCAATTCATGAGCCCAAAATGTCTTTTCTACGCCCGATGGCACCTTTTATGCCATATACTATTCAAATTGCGCGTTTCCCAAAGTGCAGGAATAATGTCCTTCCAGCGGCAACATGGTACCATATAGCGCAATTCATTGCGGAGTTAAAAAAGAACATTCGAAGACGAGGAATTGCAGCCAACAAACACTATTCTATTCATCGTCGTCGTCGGCGGCGGCGGCGTCGTCTTCGTTTATGGCAAAGGAAGAATAGGTGTATAGGTAAAGCTTTTCTCTTTGGTTGGCAATCGGGATTTTGATATATTCAAATTGCCTTTATAGTGCGCTTTAATGCCAGGCGAGAATCTCTTCCAGCTACAACGACGGACGGAGACGACTATGACGACAACGACAACGACGACGACGGCGACTGCATCCGACTTCCGACGAGCTTCACACTTTTATTTCATTTTCCGGATGGCTTTGTACACCTACTCACAGGTGAAATGTATGCAAATTATGACAGGAGGTGTTGTACACCATCTGGCATAACTAATGTCAGATTGTCAACCGGATTCGCCTTGTCTCTTTTTTATTTTTCATTGCTTGGCTGTGTTAGGTTAGGTTGTTCTGTTGGGTGTTGGCGGTTTGACAGGATGTCTATGTCAAACTTTTGTTCCGATTTTTGTTTGTGTATTTTATAGAGGAACAGTTCTCTTATACAGATATGAAAAATCCAAAATTTAATGCATTCCATAGCTTGCCGTTTTGTATTGCTTTTGCTACTGACAACACACAAACTACGGCAGATAGAGTTCTGTTATAGAGGTACCGTCAGAAAGCACTTGGGAGAAAGTTAAAGGTGCTGCGCTTTAGGTTCAATGAATTCATTTTCTGCATGAAAGTGACATGTGTCACTGTGTGTGTGTGTGTGTTAGTTGGGGTCCTATTGAATAATATGACAGAATGGCACCAAGGGTAATCAAAAAGTGGTTTGTTTCAAAGAATTTCGAGATTGTTTGGAATAAATTTGACATAGGGATAGGGAGTGTGCCAATTGAGAATTTATAATTTTAATTTGAAAGCTTTCTTCCAGAAAATTAAAGTAACTGTCAGTATCGATGAAATATGTTTTTTGGCAGGTGACAAACAGGTGTTGTGACTCGTGAGTGAGGGTAGTTGGATCGGACTAGATAGCTCAACAATGAAAGTAGCCACGAATTGATCAAAAGAACTGCTCATTGTTTTTTTTTAAATTTGTTGCTCACACAGGAAAATCTAGTACACATAAAATAAAAAATAGTCAAAATCGTCCAAGAAGGTTCAAATGTGTGCAATCCTCTTCTCTTATGTGAAGTGGAATGTTTTAAGAAGCTTCTACGATGAAGAAATGCACGACATAGTTTTTATATTTGTTTGTAGCGGTTTTTGATCATTTATCAGCCGCAGAAGGCAGATTAACAAATCAATATAGTTTCGCAACATATAGTTTTGGAAACTTCGGACTTTTGCAATTTAAATGCCAATTTTTCGCAAATGGCCTTATGTGTAGAAAAAAAGCAATTGGATTTTTCTGGAATTCGAACCTCGATTTCCCACTAAGTTGGCTGACATTCTAAATTTTGGGTACTACTTCATCAGCTACACGCTTTTTTCAATGATGGATGTCGTCACCACAAGTTCCTTTAATCAAGAATATTGAATTTTTTCAAACATAAGAGGCACATTTCCATTCAGATAAACTTGTGATATGTAAATTTTTTTTTTTGTTTACTTTTAGAGAAATGCTTTAAGTAAGTATCCACTTCCATGTGTTCCGAACTCTATACGGTGTTCTAAGCTAGGCGTACCGGCTAAAACTCCAAAAGTTTCTATTTCCCTTAGGACCACATACGCATTTTTGCGATGGTGGTGCGTTCTAGTTCCTCAACTACCCTTACTGGTTTCTTTGTTTTCAGGATCTGCGTCAGATATTTTCAAATTTGCCTCCAACTCTCCTTGTCTCTCAACATCTTCTGGATGATACTATTCGGGCTAAGCTCTCCAATAACTCTGTTTGTTTCCCGACGAGCAGATTCCCATCTTCTACACTCGAACACTGTATGATAAGCGTCGTCTGTCAGCGAGTCTCCGTATTGGCACGAGCGGCTTGTTCTTTTTCCAACTTTGTGCAAGAAAGCGTTGAAATACCCGTGTCCGGTGAGGCACTGTCACTCAGTTTCGTGTGTTTAGGTTTGTACCCAAATATTTTACTTTTTATAAGTTAGGTTTCGATGTGGAATTCGATAACTGTAGAGATTCGTTTTTTTGTTAGAAGTACTACTTCAGTGTTCTCAGTAGCCAGGGACAGCCAATGTTCTTCTATCCAGGAATTTGTACTTCGCATCACTCGGTTCAACTTTCTCTATGCGCTTTCGGTGTCCCTTGTAATTATCACCGCAGCAAGGTCATCAGCGTATCCAACTAGAAAGCAGTTTTCGGGCATTTCCATACAGAGAACGTCGTCGTGGGAGATGTTCCAGAGTTCTGGTCCAATGATAGATTCCTGTGCTGCTCCTGCTGTGATATTTTTTCGTATATTATTCCTTCAGTGGTTGATCGATAACTTCTCGTTCTTTGAGATAATCTTTTATCATCCGTAAGAAATACTCTGGATTTATTTTTGGAATCTTCTTTCAAGTCCATCAATCATATTTGAGGATCGGGCTGAATTAAAAGCGTTTCGGACATTAAGCGTTACCAGCAGCAAGATTTTCTTAGTGTTTTGCCTCTCTTGTTGAGCATTTTCGACAGCCCTTACTACTTACTCTATTGCTCCTATACTGTAGAGTGCCCCTTCCTGAAGCTATATTGCCTTTCATACAAGTCTGCCATTTTTTGTATTACGGCTACAAGTAGTGGTTGTTATAGGATCTTGTTTGCTGTGTTCATTATGCACAGAGGCCTGTATGCAGATAGAGACTTTCCCTTCTTTTTGCTGATAAGTACAAGCCGTTGCTCTTTTCAACACTTAGGGAAAATTCCTTCAACAGACAGCTGACAGCTGTTGTAAATTGTTTTTCACCGGTGGTATTTTTTGTTCCTGCAGCCTACGGGTGTTGGGTTTGCTTGACTGGATGTATTTGGAACAGTGTGTCCACAATTTGATTCATCTTTTCTGGGCTAAAATCTTCTACGAGTTTCTGAACTACAAATTTTTGCACTTTTGTGAAATTGACATGCCAAGATCAGAAAACCGTCTATTCGAGTATTCAGTTTTTTTAGACTAAGAAGTGCCCAGAACTTTTTCTTAAACTTCTTTTCATAAACGATTTCTTAGTTGGGACCCTATAGGATCCTCGCTTACGTTTGCACTATCGCATCGTCAACAGACATAACTTGATGTTCTTCGGTGCTTTGCATTTTATTGGATAGCAGGTAGTCAGACAAATTGCCATTCTAGTAAAGATCAAAAAGCTAAGGACGTTTTTTTTGGTGCACACGTATTGAAATACTTCGAAGACACTAACTGGATGTCCTACTTTCGTGACTGATCCTTTATATCTATTCTTGATCATCCCAGTAGATAAGCCTCTGGCGCTCTTCGTTATCTCAGGACCACCCATACTTGATCTCGTGGTTGTCTTTAGCGAATGCTTTTCTGAAGTCAAACCAGAACATCAATCACTATGTTTTTTCATACTTATGGTTTGGACTACATCTGTTTGTGAGCTACCCTTGACATATCGTGATTTTTCGTAGTTGGCTACACAATATCCGTTCAAGGATCGACAAAGTATAAGACTTCCGTCTCGAAGATCGCACGATCTCTTTCTACATTGGTGAAAAGTTACTCTCTTTCCATTGCTTCAGCAGGCTATGACCTTTAATAAGCTATTCGAAGAGAGCAAAAAAGGCCCCCATCTATTTCCAAAACTCTTATAATATCTCAAGGTTTTTGGCTCTTTCGAACTACTTAACTGCCTGACTCACTTTTTCTACTGATGAGTGATTTCGAATACTTTAATATTCGTCGTTATCCACAAGAAACCCTTGAACATTGTTTACACATGTTTCGTGATCAAATCTCCAGACCATTTTTTTTTCGTTTGAGCGGCTGTGTTGAAAATGGCTTAGGTTTTGAATAGCTTTGTTTTAATGAACAGTCTGGACACAAGTTTTTTGAGCGCTCTTGGTTCCTTACTTTAAGTTCGCTTCTTTCTTGCCTGATCTACATTGGCATCCCCTATAAGAAAAAACTGAGCCTTTTTGAGTTAGAGTATTCCATTCATGTGAGGTGCAAATATTTTCTCTTCCGATCGTTCTTCACAAATGCATAAGCTCATAACGTACTCTCAAATCGAGCAATGAAAAGTTTTTATTAGTAAATACTTAAAGTTGCAACAATGAATCAGTCATAAGCTCTACAACTTTGTCTTGCACCCACATTGACTCACTCTTTATGTCCTTCATATGAAGTTAGCTAAGCACACACTGATGCGAACACGAGATAAAAACTTTTTGAATGCAAAACTTTTTGTATTAAATCTCTGCTCTCTGTTCATGAGAAACTATCTCTCAATAATGCCTCTATTTAAGTCTCATAATCCGATTTACTCCATATACAAAAACACACACAAGTATTTTTGGTATCAATAAATCGATAATAAATTATAAACATTCCTCTTCGGCTTTTTTCCCTCCTTCCACACTCTTGTCTATGGAAAAACTCCCAAAAAGTACTAAAATGAAATTCCTTTCCTTGCTATTTATTTTTACTCTTTTCTCAAATACATCTCATGCTCATCGTCCCTTCATCGAATGAAAAACGAACCACAGTTCCATTTTCTTTTTCTTTATTCCTTTTTTTTTTTGAAATTTTAATATTCCATTCAATGTGAAAGGGATATCGATATTTGCCAACATCGCACACAACAAACTATAAGGGAATTTCCTTTTGATTAAAAATCGCATAAATTATATCCAGAATATAAAGAGGGAAGAAAAGAAGGTTATTTTTTCTGTTCTCCTTCTTAAAGTATATACAGAATATGGGTTTATGATTTATTCAACATGACCATCGTTGTACAAATGCACTTAAGCTGCCACCCAGCTTTTCCGGAGATGCAAATTCAATAAACGAAAGGATGCAAGACGACGAATAATGCGGAAGTATCAGTAATAACGAAGGAAAACGCCATTGAAAATCCTTTTCTATAGCATATACGAGTACCTACCTACCTAAATGAAATGCGGTAAGTCTATGAAGTTGGAACTACGTTAAATGCATGGGACATGCGACAAATCCTTTGGCAGGACACTCTGTTGACACAAACTTTAAGTATTATGTTTCCGTATTTAATTCTTTTTGGGAAGGGGGAGTTGTTTTCTTTTTTATGTGTATTCAGAACTTTCTGTGAATTATGTTGCTATGAAAAGATTTTTCAGAAAGGATGACGTTGTCATAGAAGATTTGTCGCTGGAAAATTAAAAAAAAGGATTTTCGTTTCAAATCCGACTTTGGTTTCTTGTCTTGTTATGTCTCCTAACAGTCATTTGGCTTTTTTTGTCAAGTTCTAGAGCACACTTGGGTTTTTTTTATTCCAAAACAGACTGAAGGAGAAGCTCTACAAACAAACCACAACCCAAGCAGAGTCAGATAATTAATTACTAATTATACCTCAAGTCGATCTCATTAAAAGCGTCTGGCATATCAACTGAGTGAGCACACAAACGAGAGCAACCACACGTGCACGTACATAAAGAAGATCTCGTGAATAAAGAACCATGAAATACCTCGACTACTTCCCATCAAAAAGAACTTTCTTGGCTTTTCTTAAGCATTTTCATTAACCGCGTTTATAGGAACCAAATGTGACTTCCTTTTTTCAGTCGGTTTCATGTAAAAAGAAAAACAAGCAGGCGATGTCATGGGTAAAATGCGGTTTCAAATTCACAGACGTTTGGTTTTTAATTTTTTGTGTGTAGGTGGTGGGATGAAAAGAAATCATTTAAATACTCGAATTAAGAAGAGAATTATAATTTGAGTATGTAGATGGGGCTTGTGGCGAAATAAATAAAGAAGTCCTTTAAAATTTTTACTCAAATGTACGAGTAACCTTCTTTAGAAACAAGAAGTGCAAGTAAAGAGACCAAGAAATGATAGCAAAACTTAGCGGGTGAAGGATGAGGTTGGTTTTCCACTAAACGCTTTAACGTAAATTGTCAAGTTCTTCAAAAACAGGACGGCAATGAAAAGTACTTTCTCACCTCGCCATTTAGAAAATTGAAGGTTTCCTTCTAGAGTTAAAGGAGTAATGGAGAGAAAGGACTAGACTTTAACCAATTCCTAGCCTTTTGCGCTCGTAAGCATAATTTTATTTATTCCTTTTTGAAGAGTAGGGTTCTTGATACTTTAATGCACTTTTTGCATTTTTTTTCTGGCGGAACGCTAAGCAATTTACTCGATCCTTTCAAAGATGTTTGGTAAGTTGACTCAATGTAGAATATGTTTAAAGCTTTATGTCTGCAGAATACATTCGTGACAAAGTAATAACTTAAGAGTACTCAGTTCCACAACACATTATTTAGCATTTCCTCCTGGATGGTTTTATTTTACTATTACTATTTTTTTATGAAAAAACTGATTCTCTAACACAATCTTTATGTGCCTTTTGTAAAGAACAAAGGTTCTATGACCTATTTATGGAGTTATTTTACATCTGAACTCCAATATCATATTTTACGGATAAATCGATAGAAATATACATAAACACAAGCGTCTGCAATTCTCTTGAGTATTTACTCGTACGTGTTACGTGTAACACGAAACTCATACAAAATTCCAAGCAAAGAATGAAATAAGAAACAATAAATACTCTTGTGTACCCGGTACTTCAACAAAGTATGAAAACGGATATCCATTGAAATGGAACAGGAATACAGTACGAGTATTGATTATATCCCGATGGGTAGAGTGTTGCTTGGGATCAAAGGTTAATGAAAGAGTGATACTTTGTAACAGCATGTTTCACGAAGGATTTCAATATTCTTATACGTGTACATGACAAGGGAAATTTAAATAAAACTACTTTGCCTTTTCTGCGTTCGGTATTGTTGGTGTTGTTTGGAAAGTAAAGCAAGCAAGGAAGAATTGTATGAAAGGCTTTGATTTAAAATGCTTGCTCATTTGAATAATTTGAGATTTCATCTGAATGATTTCATTTCGGTGAAATAAAACTTTAATGAAAACCGCACGTTGTTTGAATGTTTTTTTGTTTAAAAGCCTGTTGGTGGATTGTCCATTAATATACGATATGGTGAAAGGGTCCTTGTGCTACTCTTTCAACTTTCGTATCAACAACAAGTTACAAAAATTCAGCATTAAATCAAGCGCAATTTACACAACCATAGCTTGTGGGGCAATGGAGGAAACCTTAAATTTTCTGACGGTTCTGAACGGCTAATCGAGAAATCGTTTTTCATGGTATGGAATTTTCTAACGGAGAATTTCCCAATTCCTAGCGAAAAACATTCTTTCCTCTGTTGGAATTCGACACCTCTCCATTTAGAAATTCAGGACCAACAGCAGACATGCTAACCGTCACGCGAGAAAGAGCATAAATGAATTAATTAATTACCTGTTGTGCAGTTGGCCCACAAGGAAGCTCTCTTGTTACAGCGTTGTCAAAAGTGCTAACCGCTGTGCAAATAACGAAGTAAAAGCATTTTTTTTAAGTTTACAGAATAGATGAAACTCATACTGACTTTTTGAGAAAAATGTAAGGTACTTTGCCTACGGCTTGAGAAACTTCCAACAAATTGTTGAAGGAAGCAACACAGGTTTTCAATTTGTTAGCATACAATTTAAGTTCATTTGCCAAAGAATTCCAAAATAGGTGCATACCAAAGAAGCGTCTTGGGTCCTCTGTTTTTTTTTTAGGACAGTCCTGTCTCCTCGATTAACGAACTTAATTGCGAAAACTACGGCTATTAATGGTTTCTCTCGAAACATATTCCGAAATCAACTTTAAGAGCTGTGCTTCTGAATTTGAAAAAATCCTCTATAAATGTCAAATAGTGGTGTGTTTCTTTGTTTGAAGTTTAAAACCGACTTTATTTGCAAAAATAGTTTCATGTCATTTTTGTTTTAGTTAGGTTCCTAACATATGGACACCCCAAGCTGTGTAGTCCAATCTTAAGGTTTTCGATCACTCTTCACAGCATTTGGTTTCGTATATCTCCAATCGTCAATCTCATAGACTGATGATTTCGATGTTGAGAGACAGGGGAGAGAGAGAATGGAAGAGAGAGAAAGAGGGGTGAGAGTGATAGAGAGAGAGAAGGGAGAGAGAGTGTAAGGGGTGTGAGAGAGTGAGAGGGGAGTGAGAGAGAAATTAAATAAATATAGTAAATATGGTGGTGCAGCAGAGCGAAAAGCCTTATGAACTAGCGCATTTCTCACAACCATGCCTTGTCAGAACCTTCAATTTTTTGCCGGTTCTGAACATCTAATCGAGAAAGCGTATTGTGAGATACGTTTCACAAACATGCTCATCGAAATAATTTTACACAATTTCCATGCGTAGTTCGGGCCTCATTCTGATTCACAAGTCTGTCGACAAAATAGCTTTCAATGAACACAGTGCTCCATTTTTCAATTACGTTCCTTAGAAACCATTAAAAAAAAAAACAAAATAAAAACATTTAAATACATTAAAGTACATATTAGGAATAATTTGTCAGTAGAGTAAATCTGTGAAAAGAATAGATAAAAACTACTAAAGTTGCTCCTTTTATGTAATTGTCGACGTTCTTAAGACTTTATAAGTTCAGTTAGAATAACAACTGAAACCTGGTTGTCATTAATAAGGTTTTGGATCCTTGATATGCGTTAAATTCCATACACAAAACGCCTTGGGTCTGGGGCTCATTCTCATCATGTAAACTGCGCTTACACTCTGAATTGTCGCATAAGGAAGACACAAGAATCATTATTTAAAAGACCACCCCTAAAGTGTTAAATCATTGGACCTTACTTTTCGAAACAGTCACTCCACTGGTAATTTTTTTTTTCGGTTGGAGGTTTTTAAAATACCAGCTGGAACATTCCAGAGCAAAAGAAGCTGCCATGATAAGGAGCCTAAGTTACCAGCTCTTACCATGTCTGCGCCGAGTATCTGTAAATTCGTGCAAAAAAAAGCATAACATTCAAACAGGGAGTGCTCTTCTGGGGTGTCCTCATCTTCTCCACAAGATTCACAGAGTGTGGTTTCACTTAAGCCTAACACCTTTAAGTGTTTGGCAAAACAGAAGTGCCCTGTTGCAACGCCAATAAGCTTGAACATACTTATATTCTTATATTCTTATATTCTTAATGAATTTAGTGTCCACTATTAAGGTTAAAGAATTGACCGCATTGTTCCACATGATTAATGATTTTGTTTTGCCAGAATCGGGAGATATCGATGTGGCCTACCTTATTTTTCATAAGAGAGCACTACATTCTAGATGCCCCACAAGCAAGATACCACCTCATTTTTTGTGCGACCTGATCTGGCCTGATCCCTTGACTTATCAAATAGGCATCTTTTGATTTCATGCCTTTGGACTTTTTTCGAGGGCTATTTGAACATGACTTCCGAGATCAAGTTGGTGAAGTTTTCGAGGACGTATAGAGGCAAATGTGCAATTGGCGATGGGAAACTTTATGATGGATAGGATATTATCCTGCAGCTATTTGATTGAAATTGTTTTTCATTAAAAGTGACATTCCCATACTTATTTCAATGAAGCTAAAATCCGATGATTTCCTTAGAAATGTCTCTCTTTTTTAATATTAAAACCAAACCTCTTAATATAAGATCCTGATCCTAAAGCATGGTTACGGATTTCTTAAATAAAGGTTACATGAAAATTAAGCAAATGTATCACATCTTTGATAAAGAAGTCGATGAAAGGGATCGCTCAATCCAGGCTGTGAATCTTTTTGTTGGTTCGTCTGTTTTTAGTATATCAGTCTGTCAGGCTGTCTGTCAGGTCTCACCTAAGCGGCTTGAAAGATATTCTTAGACTGGCTACGTTAGCTTTTTGACAAAATTTCAAAATAGTTCTCGGCATTGGATTTCTTAAAAAGGAATTTGAACCAGACGTAATGTGCTTTGTGTAGACATGAACTTGGTCAGGTCTATTTCCATGTTTTGAATTCAATAGATAGTTTAACTTTAGTACTTTTTTCCTTCTCATAAATATTAAATATACAACCCAAGGACACTCTTCAAATATTCGTTCTCCGTTCAGGAAATTTGTTGTTATGCTTAAATTGCAAAGCAAATACAATCACCAGTATGTGTTGTGACAATAAACTCCTTTTGTTAAACTTATTCAAGCCAACATCGATGTTTGTGTAAATTTAAGCAAATCAATGAAAGGCAACTACAATTTGCAAATAGGGAATTTGGGAGCTTCGAATAGTTGTTTGCCGAGACAATTTATTTGCTTTTCTTTAAAATATATCTTTTGAATAAAAGCTAGGTATTGACATACATAGTTGACCTCGTTATTGTAAAGAGCTCCTTACATTTCTCCCAGAGAAGAAGGAGCTGATGTGTAACCCAAGAGTTCCTTACATGCTATTCCCACATTTGGAGCTGAGATTCAACATCCAGGAAGCAGATTCGTAGAAAATTCAGTTCTTCTTGCAATTGACACTCAATAGAAATGATTGTAACAGCAACTATGTACCAAAAAACTCTCTCGGATGAAGCCCATTAGAGCTCTATTTGCATGTTCTGCATAAGCAACTTAACACCCGAGAAATGCTAAAGAACCTAGAAAAATAACGAATATACTCATAAAGCAGGTGCTACAGGAAGAGAAAGTGGATCGGCTGCCTCCATTTATATTTTCTACCTCAAGGATACGCATGCCGGAAACAACCGCACAAAACAAGCCCTACTAATTCCCCACAAGATGTATGCTGCCATTACCTATGTAGGTACCTAACTCTTTTGAGTCCTCGACTTTACTACAAGTACTCGTATACGCTCTCCACATGCAATTCACCTGAATAAATTTCCACTCAAAACGAAAGAGAGTACAAATTACACTCTGACACAGGATAACTTCATATCTTCGTTCGACTGTGTGCAGTGTGCCTCCTGATGCCTATACACAGACTAAAAGATTACTAGGTCAGTAAACAACATTCGTATAAAGCCGTCGACTTTTTCTTCATCTTAAATACTGTCCTTTTTCCTGTCATTTATTTCTTTCTCTATTCACTACACCTACGCAATATTTTTTTCCGCTCCCAAAGCAACCCTTTCTATGTAGTTCGCCACCCCAAATGCTCACTCCCGGAGTCTTTTTGACTACAGAAACAGGTGGCATGGTGGTGTATAAATCTACCTTACCTTATGTAACTGTTTAGTATGGCAGGTTGTTGGAGTTTAAATAGCTTGTTCTGCCCAAGTCGTAATTTTATTTATTATTTTTTTTTTTTTTTAAGTAAGATTTAAATACATTTCGAGTCCTTTGGCTCTTTTTTTTTGTGTGTCCGGTTTGGTGAGTGTTTTTTCTTTCCTTTTTTTATGTCTCGGTCAACTTTTGCCATGTTTACAGTTTGGAAACTTGTATTCAAAGTCAGGTTGGATGCTTGGTCGGACTGACACGAACACCTTTCTTTCTATCCTCATCTTTTGCTAATTTGACCGACTTAAAGGGGTCTTCCATTTTTCAAACTTTACTCTTTACGGATGGTGTGATACGAATTGGAATTTTATTTGAATGAGGCTTCTTTTTTTTTGAATGGATTCATAAGATACTTGTCATTGCATTTAATGTGCGGTTGAGGAGAAAACGGTGGGATTCCACTGAGTGAACTAAAGAGATTTTATTTGGATGAGTGAAAATTGATTTAGATTCAAACTAATTGAGGGGGAATGGGCCCTTAAGTTGGAGCTTGAGGCAATAATCAGTGAACTTTGATTGTGGAAAATAAAACCCAATGGTGGAAAATGTTCGTTATTAAATTTGTTTAATTTTTGTCATTTCATCAACTGATTTTATCAAAAATGGATACGGGCTGATGATTTTAGTTCAGGAACTATTTAAATAAAAAAAAAATAAATAAATAGGGTGGCGCAGCAGAGCGAGGAGCCCGTGGGCCTAGCGCATTTCTCACAACCATGCCTTGTGAGGGAATGGAGGGGACCTACAATTTTTCGCCGGTTCCGAACGGCTACTTGAGAAAGCGTTTTTCATGGCAATGAATTTACTAACGGAGGACTTGCCAATTCCTCGCGAAAGGCGATAGCCGTTTAAAAAACATTTTTGTCTCTGCTGGGATTCGAACCTCGAACCTCTGGATTAGCAGGAGGACATGCTAACCATCACGCCACGGGTACCACAGGAACTATTTAAGTGAATCTTAATTAATTAAGTTAATTAATACATACTACGATCCCATTTATGAACGTTTTGAAGCTTTTAATATTTGCATTGCATTGAATCAAATTGAACACTTGTTGTCTCCCTGGCATGAAAGTTTCTCGTGTTTAACTACAAACTGATGTTGAAAGCAAATATACTGCCTTTAAATGAACCGTACCTACACTGTACGTACTTCAAACTTCGCCTCAAACCTTTTTCGAAAGTTTAGATGTTAGTGTGTTGCTAGGGAGGCAAAACACTACCTGTGTTAGATACTTTAGCAACGAACATACATTCTAACCTTAAAAAAAAAAACACTCGTTTTAACTACTGCTGTGCATGCACTTCATGTCCTATATTAATTCGCATAAACGAAACATAAGGTTGGCATAATTGAGTAATGAAACACTAACGAGGTATATAACTTGGTAATAAATACTCAAATTTCTTGATTAATTAGTTCTCCCCTTGTAAGTTTGTGAAGTGATTATGCGATACTTTGGCATACAGGCAATGTTGTTAGTGCCTAAGCGAAGCGAAAGTTTCAATTGCAAACCTTCCTTATTAATGAAGACGTTATGAGAAGGCAGATAATGGACGATGATCGTATATTAGTTATTGAACATATAGACAGTTAAATCTGATTTTGTTTTCCAAGTCCATATTTCTACACAGGATTGCTTTTTTGGTTGTGTGATTGTTTTTTTGTATTTGGTAGGGCTTGATGGGTGTGCGGTTACTCAACTTGTCTTTTTAATTCCATTGATTTAATCCTGAAATTCACAAAATCCAGATTAAGACTTAAGCTTCTTGTAGATTAAAATAAAGTGTATCTTGGACTCTGATTTGAAAAGCAGATAGCTAGGTACTGACCTAATCCTCTGCTTGTTTTTAAAATACAGAGCTTTTAGCTCACAAACATTTTAACTGAGAAAAATAATTTATGGTTTCTTATATTTTAGGATTCCCTCTTAAATCAGTTGTAAGGACGAACATTGCAAGCAACAAAAGCATGTAAAGCTGCTGGGATAGTCGACGGTGTTCTTTTTGGGAAACCTCTGCGATTTAATTTTATTGTGAAGCTGAAAAAAGAAATCCGACTTATCTCTTGTGTGGCTTAAAGTTAATTTATGTTTTAAATATTTTTGCAGTCCGAAATTATCATTTTAATTCCCAGAATAGTTGTGATTTTACATTAAGCAAGCAGCCTCAGAGCTCTGGCAACCGTTACATCATTATAGTATATTGCAGCGTGGTTTGAGTCATGTCATGTTTCATTGTGGTGTGTGTTTTAAGCTTAAACCTCTTAAAATGAAAATAAAGAGTCTTAAGCTGCGTGGAACGAAATAGTGCGATTAGCTTGCTGCCTCAAGTTAATTGAATTTAATGAAATATTGTGGCTGGTAGAACCGCATTTTCTTACTGCGATGGTTTGACATACTTATACATACTATAAAACATAATCGCTTTCCGCTGAGCTGCCTGTCTGTTTGCTTAGATCTTTAAAGCTACGCAGGCTTAACATATTTTGATGCGTTTTTGTTTTTATAAATAGAAATAGGATCACTCCAAGAGAAAGGCTTTCAATTTTTTAATTCATCCACATACTCCCACGGGAACGGAAAGGTACACGGAAACTTAGATACTGCTATACCGATTATAAAACTCCTTCACATATCCATACCGGAAAGAAAATGTGAATGCAAAAGCTACGGCACTGATTTAAATTTTCACTATTACAATATGGTGTTGAACCCAATTAATATAGGATACATTTCATCCCCATATTCCTACTGTAACGGAACGGAAACGGGGACGTACATGAGAAGTTAGAAACATGTTCAATCTCAAAATTTTTTCACCATTAGGACCATATTCGTTCACATATTCTCACGGAAATGGGAACTCAAATAAGAAGTTAAGTGTTTGTATTGTAAATTCTCCAAAACTGCTGAGCCGGTTTCAATGAAATTTAAAACAAAAATGGTTGTCATTCTCAGAAATTGCAAATGCTATACTTTCTTTAAATGTTTTCTCGGAAACAGAAACGGGAACCGGAATAAACCCGGGTACTTGAAAAATACTTTGCCGATTCCAAATTTTTTTTTCATGGTTAAAGTGCTTCATTGTCCTTGAGTAACATAGACTATAATTCACCCCCATATTCCATAGAACAGGAACAGGAACGGGAATTTAAAAAAATACTGGAGCCATTTTAAAATCTGTTCACTTTTACAATAAACTTTACCTACATAAACTTTTATCTCCATATTCAAATGAAAACGTGACAGGAACGGGAACATAACCCGGATCTTCGAAAAAATGAAACTATTAACATAGTCTGAACGAGTAACGTCCACATGTTCCCGCTTGAATAGAAACTTCAAAACTACTATAATTTCTTCAATTTGATCACCGTAGATCCGAGTTGTTGTTGAAGTTGTTTTAAGGTTGGTTTGAGGTACAAACATTTATTTGAAAACATATGCATTTTTATAGCCCTACCTCAACGATAAATCGGATGTATGCTACGAATAATAAATATATAAATATATTAATATAATATGAATAAATAATAAATAATAAATAATATATAAATAAATAATAAATACTATTGTTATGGTGATCGTTCTACTGATGTTAATGGAAATTCATGTTGAATATCACTTATTTCTTAAAATGTCTCCCCAACATGTTTTCCGTTACCTTAAGTCGTTTGGACAATATCGAGCCCTTCCCGCAAAATCATCGTAAGCGACATTTTAATAAAAATACATATTTTTTTTTTACAATTCAACAGATTAGATTTTTTTGAAGCTTTCTGTATATTTAGTTTTGCATTATTATTGTTTTACCAAAAGTTATAGCGAAAATAAATTTTATCGTAAGCTGCTGACTTTCGGTCCTTTTTACTTGCGATTATAGTTACTATAAGGCAAGTCTTGCAATCGTGCAGAAAAATTTTTTTGAGATAACAATTAAATATGACATTACGATGATAGAGAATACGAAAAAAGTGGGTCCTGCAATTCTGTCTGTCTGTCTGTCTGTCTGTCTGTCTGTCTGTCTGTGTGTCTGTCTGTCTGTATATGGATCTACAGCCTGAACTAATAGACCGATTTTCTTCAAAATTTGCAGTTAGGGTCTGTGGAGCAGTCTACAGAGGGGTTTTTGGAATTAAGTCTCTAGGTCTTGAAATAACGGTACCTGCCATACAACCGATATGATGATACTTACTTTTCTCGAAAGCGGCTCCAACGATTTTGATAAAATTTTGTGTGAAGAATTAATTTTTGATTGTCTTTCTTATGATGTAAATAAAAATTTTAGAAAAAGTATAAAAACGGTACCTCCCATAGTACCGTTTTTTTCAAAACCGACTTTCTCGTTAACGGCTTGCACGATGTTTACAAAATTTTGTATTTTAGAAGTTTTAAGTTGTTTTAGGAAAACTGCATAACAAGATTTGAAAAATTTTAATTTTTGAAATTTTTAAAAAAAATTTAGATTTTTTGAAATAACTTCAAAACCATAACTTAGATTTTTCTCAAATTTTTTGTCAAATTAACTTTTGCTAAGATCTTAAATTCTGCATACTTGAATTTTACAAAACTTTTTTTTTTTAAATGTAAAATAAAAAACCGTTATTTTTAAAACTGGTCCAACGATTTTGATAATTTTTTTAGCGTTTATATGTGTGCAAAAGAATGGCGTTTTTAGATTTTCGCTTGAAACCTTTGGAATATTTAATTGATTTTTTTTCAATATTTTTCGTGATTTAATAAAATTTTCCTAATGAATGCATAGTTGGCCACCCTGTACCACCAAAACCTTAACCTTTTACTCAGCCCTAAGATTTTGATATCGTATTTAGAACACAATCGCAAGTTCGTGCGACCCAGTCGTGCCCATTTTTTTTGAATGCTTATGATAAAAACTAAAAAAATTGTCCTCCTGTAAAACTTTCTTCTTGTCGCTTACGATGAAATGACGGGAAGAGCTCGATATATTCTTTCTAAACGCTTATCGCATCTACAACCTAGGTAAACTTATCTTTATAGGCTTATTCATTATTTGTTTACCTTCCTTTTTCAAGCTCTGTTTAACCATTTACTACCAAAACGTTAGCGGTCTTCGTTCAAAAACTCAGGCTGTTCTTCAACAGCCTCATGTTTACCTGTCTTTGTTCTGACTGAATCGAATTTGATTTCGTGTTTTAATAGTCTTGAAATATTCCCATCTTCCTCAAATACTTATCGCGATGAAGACCAAGACTGGCTTTTATCTTATCGCTGTGAAAAATACGCTAGATTCATCTTTATGAGAAATATCATCATCCTAGTATCTTGACTACGTTTCGATTAATATAAAACTACCTCGCAGGTCTCATATGTTGCTATCACAACCCTTTGAGTCATATAAAATATAATGGAATTGACAGACTGCTAGCTCTTAGGGATCTAAAGATGACATACTCCTTTTTGGTAACTCTTATCTACTTTATCTGAACTTGTTTCCCTCAGATGGTCAATCATATTCCATTGCTTCTAATCTAACCTCAAATGTCTTTTCATTGTTCGATCAACAGATTTTGGATTGAGTTCTCAAATCAAATGGGCATCCACCTTGATCCCATTTTTACAAATGATTCCACTAACTATCACTATCAGTTTGTCCTCTCGTCTAATCAGCTATCGGCAGCTTACATCACCCTCTTTTTCTTTCCTATTTCTCGATACCTCTACACATATTCTTCCTCCTTGGACCAACTTTTTTTAAAATTGATAATCATCTTAGCAGAGTTCTTTTTGACTTCACAAACTAATCCGTAAATGACATTGCGTTGTTGATATGTTTTACAGTGAAATATTTAAGTTCATCTCCCTTTATTTTTCCATTATCCTGACTGAAATCAATGACCTCCTCTCCACCCTGGTATGCCAAAATATTGCCCACTTGTTATATGTTTTTTTATACAATCTTTTACAGATGGCCCCATTGTTCCCATTTCAGTGTATTTCAATTACCTACCTAGTTTCTAATTCGGTTTATTTCTTTCGTATTCAATTGGCCCCGATCTGATACTGTGTCAACTTTATACTTATTGTGTTAACTCAATTATGAATTTTCACCTGGGTCTGATGGTATCCCATTCATATTTCTGAAAAAAGTGCCCCGATTAATTATTTTTCCTTCTGTCACTATCACTATCATTATCAAGGTGATATAAAAAATGATCGCCCTATTGCCAAACTTTTCCAAAAATATTTAGAAGAAGCTCTTGTTTTTCCTAGACGACATGGTTTCCAGAAATGTTCGCTTCAGATGCGCTCTTTCTTACCCGTTTCATGCTACTTCTGGCGTCCCGCAAGATATCCAATAAGGTCCTCTCTTTTGTTTACCCTTGCTTTAAATGATTATAAGAATTTCTCTGACGACGTCACATTCTTTGAGACCATGACATCGCTACTGCCTCAACCCTGGTTTCAAAAGAACTGTTAAGAATTAAATATTAACCAAATTTTTCACGAAAGTGCATTAGAGCTTCACCCCGTCAATATTTTCTCTATAGTCAACCCATTCCATCTGCTGAGGCTATTAATTGAACTTATTGAAGTAGGAGCTCAATTTTCGGTCCCATATTGATAATTTCATGTCAAAAGTTAACTCAACTCTTGGCTTTGTTGGACGGTGGTCAAAAGAATTTCTCAATCCTTATGTTACCCGTTCAGTCTACACCGTTTTTGTTCAACCTCTCTTTGAACACGCATCGCAAGTATAGTCACCTTATCAAGGAGTACACATTTTAAGGATTGGGAGCGTTCAAAAACGGTTTCTTCGATTTGCTCTTCGAGGCCTACCTTGTCATGATCTTTTGACCGTCCCCCGATACGAAAACCGCCTTCGTTCCATGGAAGATATCTGATATCTTCTTTGTTCATTGCCTCCTTTCTGGCTCTATTAACTGTCCAAATCTTTGCAACTCTATCTTTTTCAACACGAGCCGTCTCAGTTTAAGAAACACCTCCCTCCCACCGTACTTCTTATGGTTGTAGTGAACCCGTTTCACGTTTGCTTCGCAATGTTTAATTATATAAATCCCTCCCATTTCGATTTCAATTCAAGCACTTGCTCTTTAAAAGCCCGCTCCCGTCTCCGAAAATTGCCCTTTATAGCCAAATCCCTAAGTATAAGTTACTCAGTTTGTAAGTTAGATTATGATTTTAATATTTTTTTCAATAATTTTGTTTTTTTTTTTGCGTTGGTATGTATATATATATATCAAATTGTGTAATAGTTTTCCCATTTTCTATCTCAATTGTGAGTTTTGGGTTGCTGTGCATTTTTCATCCAATTGTACACATAAGATCTTCTTTGTTTGAGCAGTGGATACAGACAATCATATTGGTTAATGATCAACAGAAACAAAACAAAACCAATAATTATAATAAGATAAAAATCAGTGTCTCATTGTCTCCGATGTTCCAAACTTTCCCAATCACCCCTTATCGTGTACCTACTTTTTTAATCCACGGAGGTAAACTACAAATCTTTTATTCCAATAAGGTAAATGCCAAATTTGTCAGCTTCAAGCCGAAATTATTATTGAAAACCAATAACAGGAAAACAAGACTTCCTTCCCTCCTCGTCCCCGCCATACCTACAATCAATCATTTTCATTATTAAAATAATAATAACAACTATAGGTACATGTACATGAACATAAATTATTTTCTCATTTTTCATTTTTATTTGCATTTTCCATTTTATTGCAGGCTGAAATCTGGAGTGTATTCATTGCAATCCTGCGGAAGAGTGTACGAAATCTTCAAGCATGCACGGATGTTGGCTTAATCGAGCACGTTCTCGTCAGACTCCAGCGTTCGGAAACCGTTGTCGCAGGTATGTTATATGTTGTGTATTTTCATTTCTTCCTTGTATCCTGCCAAGTATATTTTCATAGCAGTCGTACATATAACAAACCTTTTTAAGTATGTGCGAAGTGAATCGCTTCCGATTCTCGACATCCTCTTGATCCGGGCGCATGCAATAAAATTGATTTATTCCGGTGTTGAAATACATGGGGAATATGTTTGTGTAGGTATATATATATATAGGCTCTACCTGCTGTTCTGTTACAAAACCTATCTTTATATGAATTACCTTCGCTATACGCATAGAAGATTCATTTGGATTCGCAACATCGCATCGCAACTGTTTCCAATCTTCTTGTCTTTCTCAATGAATGAAATATTGTGAGGGGACGTGATGCTGTGTTCGGATGAGTGTCTATGTGTTGTTTGTTAGTGTTCGTGTTCAGCAGAGCTGCGAGAAAGAGGAAATTACCAAAGTTTCTTGGGTAAATATGATGAAGATATAAAAATGTACTTCCTTCCAAGTCCCCTCTTTATTTCGGCTATAATTAACTCTCTCCCCGGTGTGCCGCGACGGTAGCCCGGTAGCATGAAACTGAATACTGAAGCATACTTTATCGTCGTAAGAGCTTGATTAAACTGGAACAACCATCTGAATAAACAACTTCGACAAAAGGGGGTTGGTTTTTGAGGTATAATTACAGGATATTCCAATTTATAATCTTCTTCGGCAATCAACGAAGATATGATGAAGTTGAATTGAGTCAAATTAGCCTTTGTGGAAGAAGTACCTGCCTACCTTAATGAAATTTGTTTAAGGTGAACTCAAAATGGAGCTGTTAATTTTGGGCCTTTATGAAAGTCAATGCCTTTGTCATAATGTTGTATAATAAAAGTGTTGAGAATGTATACAAATTGCGATGGTTTTTTGGAAACAAGATTAAAAAACACTTTAAGAAATTGATAACCTTTTTGAAAGCAGACGCTCTTTAGTTGGATATCAAATCTTGAGATCACATCTTTCAACATTTTTAAGGAACAAAATGTCTATTTGCGGCTTTTGCCTCTGGTTGCCTCGAGCAACCAGAAAAACTCATCTAAGGTAATACTAATACAGTGAATGAAACACAATTCAAGAAAGTAGCAGCTGGTACCTTAATAAAAATTATTTCCGATTCATTCCGATGCATTTTATTTAACAATTTAATTCAAAGTTATGTGACTTGGAAAAGAGCAGAAATAGATGTTAATATCTGAGAATTCGGGTTCGGATAAAATTCTGGCTTTGGATTGCATGTTCATAGTGGAGTGCATTTGACTAGATGCTGTATTCTGAACCGAAGTATATCATTTAACATTAACATTATGTTTATTGAACGATATATATAAACAATTGATATTTATACTATGTCATTTTAAAATTAAGAAAATAAGAATAATGTAGGAATGCTGGCAAGTAGGGGGCCTTTCCAAATACATTGTCTAGAACAAAAACAGTAACTTAATATTATATAGCTGAAAAGAAAGAAAGAAAAAGTCGGCTGACTAGAGTTATCTCGGGATGATCCGTCCCGGTTGTCGCTGGTGTCTCTCTTTATGAGGAGGTTGTGGGGGTGGCCTCAGCCACGGAAGTATGCTAACCCAGGGTCAGCGTAGAAGTTGGCTTCGTCGTTGGTTGGTTTAACTTCTTCGTCCAAAGTGTTCATCAAGCTTAGGTATCTTGGCTCAGGGTGTCGGTCCTCAGTGGTCAGTATGGCCTTCTCACCAAGGGATTAGGGTGGTTTCTGATATTTGCAGCCGTTTTCAATATTGGTCCAAGGGCGTTATCTTGGCGGTTTCGTACAGATGCTGGTTACGATAAAGTCTCTGGCGCTGGTGGTTGAAAGTGAGCCCGGTGCAGAGTCTCAGAATCTTCCTTTCGAAAATAAGGTGATCCTTCATCGCGGTCTTCGAGATGGTGAACCAAACTGGGCTTCCGTACTTGATGACGGGTCTCAGCAACTGCTTGTTTATCAGTAGTTTTGTTGGCTGACTTAATCCTGTCCTTCTCCTCAGCAAAGGGTACAGTCGGTGAAACCGAAGTGTATCACTCAGCTATCAGCTATCACTGATTTTTTCATAAGAACTGAATCTTAAATTATTATAAAAAATAATTGTTTATTTTAATAATGAGTGAATTGGATTGCTTTTATTTAAATGAAATAAAAATAGAAATATTAAACAAGATTAAAATATGTAAATGGGTTTTTTTACGTTCGGATATAAGGACATCCGCTTATAACGACGGAAAATTTGTCTCCCGTGAGTGGTCGTTATAACCGAATTCTACTGTATTTTTCAAATTCACAAGGCTTTCATACAAAAAAAAAAGTTTTTCGTGTGTGAACTGCGAAGTATTATGTCTGCTTGTTAACCCAGTGATTTGTGATTGGAATCCCAACAGAGGCAAAAATGTTTTTCCATGGGTATCGCGAGGAATTGTCAAGTTCTCCGTTAGTAGATTCATTGCCATAAAAAGCGTTTTCTCGATTGCCGTTCGGAATCCGCAGAAAATTGTCCCCTTCATTCTCTCTCAAGCATGGTGTTGAGAAATGCGGTAGGCCTTGTATCTCCTCGCTCTTATGCGCCACCCTTTTATTATTGTTATTTTTCATTGTATAGTAAATAAATTCAAGAATACTCAGTTTAAATTTATAGTTGATTGGTTAATTTCTCGTTGAGCTTTGAGTTATGATGTCAAGGTTTCGGCTATCAACTGCTGCCTTTCAAAAACTATTCAAGATACGACCTTGCCGCTATCACAGGATATTTTTGAAAGTATGAGCTATTAAATAAGCAAATCAACTTTTTGAAAATCTGGTGTAACCCATCAATTATGATACAAAAGTTAGTTATCAAAATGGGTGAGCCATAGAATACATTTTATACACTTCCCTCTAAGAGCGAACCCCTTTAAAAAAATGGGCACGACAGGGTAGCACGAACTTGCGATTGTGTACTAAGTACAATATGTACTAAAATATTAAGGCTTAGTAAAAGGTTTTAGTATTCGCTCTAAATATTTTTGGTGGGCTCAGGGTTGCCAGCTACACTTTAAAGAAAATTGAATTAAATCACGCAAAATATTGAAAAAAATTAAAATTAAATATTCCAAAGGTTTCAAGCGAAAATCCAAAAACACCATCCTTTTGCAATTGCTAGTACATATAAACGTTGAAAATTTAACCAAAATCGTTAGAGCAGTTTTATACAAAATCGGTTTTTTATTTTTCATTTTTTAATAATCTTAAGATCTTGCCAGAAGATGTTTTGATAAGAAAATTGAAAAAAATCAGCCATACCGTTTTGAAAATATTCAAAAAAACAAAATTAAAAAAAAAAAAATAATCATGCCTATTATAGTATTTGCAGGATTTTACTCCCGGGGAGTTGACAGGATTCGCGGTAAATTCGTATTCTCCTTATTTGGTATTAGTGAATTCGACGAATGAGCTGTATTATCAATTGCAGATTTACCTTATTGTTTTTTACTGCTGCTGTCCTCCCTGGTTCTACTATGTGCTGCTGTCATTTTTTATGTCGACAAAACGAAAAAAATTCATTTAACTTGATACACAAAAAAATTTGAAATTAAAATACAGTAGACGCTCGATATAGTGAATCTCTCAAGAGTGAACTATCCAGTATAGTGAACACCCAAAATTTTACATGCACTACTCTAAATAGTGAACAATAAAGATCTCGAAATAGTGAACACATAATTTTTCTCAGGTTTGAACAAGAATATTGCAGCTGCAATGCGTCTACAGTATGTCGACTGCATTTGAACAAATTCTACCGTTCATTCATGTACATCTCACACTGAATCACAAAGGAAAGTAGTCACTTGACTCAGTAGAACACAAGTTTTTGCTGAGTTCTTAATTTTGTACAACAGCAGACAAAATTAAAAAACTACTTTCCAAAAAAATGATTGTTATAGTGAAAAAAGATGCTAATTTGTACATGTTATATTTATGTGTATATAACTAAAAAAATTTTTTTTTTTTTGTTTTATATTATTTTACATGAGTACTAGCGACTCGCCCCGGCTTCGCACGGGTACAGTGTTGATACTAAATTCAATACAGAAAAACTGTGAACGTAGCATATAAGAACACAGCGGTCCGTTATGGCGTCGCACGGGTATAAAATAACAAAAAAGCAAACGCTACGTCCCGAAATTTTTAAGCCTGTTATATCTTCGAAAATATTCATTTAAATCACATACTGTAATGTATTAAATTGGATTAGGAATGATACTGTATCGTTTAAAATAGCTTGGTAAATAACCCATATATTTTTTGTAATATGTTAAAGATAAAAAAGGTTACTGTGGGTTATCCTTAGGAGATAAACACTTGCTGCCGCTAACTTTTTATTTATCTTTTTAAGATACACAATTCCGTAGTACATAAATTTGTTCAATCTCGTAAGGTTTAGCCAGCATTTGCAATGCAAGCGCAGAAAAATATGTTGTTACGACATCGCATTACAAATCTTAAAATTTCTCGTCTTTTCGCTGCTATAAAATGTATGTATTATACATATAAACCTTCTTCTTGAATCACTTTATTCATTAAAAAATAACGCATCAAAATCCGTTGCGTACTTTTAAAAATTTAAGCATGTATAGGGACATAGGGACAGAAAAACCGACTTCGTTTTATACTATGTATGTAGTGATGATGTATCAAGAATTGTATTTGTTCTTAGCAGTCAACTTGATTAAAGTGTTTGTTTATAGATTAAATAAGTTTAATTATCTTCACACTGAACAAAATGTGCGTTTTTGATCAAATTAAGCTTTGGAAAGCGTTTCTAGCCTCCCGCTCGAAATAGTGAACAATCTCCAAATAGTGAAAATGGCTGGTTTTTATTACTTCACTATATCGAGCGTCTACTGTAAAGCAAGTTTCAGCTTTAAGTTAAATGTGATATTTTTAGTGGATTCAATTGCATATTATTTTGATGTAAGAGAAAACTCATCGAGATATACTCGAATAGAATTACGCTACCAAAATAAGAGTTTTTGCATGTTTCGGATGAGAGCCTACATTCAAATAAAAAAACTCATAAGATTGCATACAAATCATAATTTTTTCGCATATACTTTTTTCAATTTGGAAATCTCCATAAATGGTGGACCAATGCTATAAAATGATGTTTGCAGCCTTTCCCTAAATTGTTGCAGCTGCGAATACTTTTTTGTTAAGTTTTTTTTTTTTGCAACATAAGGGTCTGTTTTCATCAGCTCAACTATTTTACGAAATTGTTTCCCATTTGTGGTCTGCAAAATAAATACTTCAACATTCCTTATCATACATTTTAACAAAAATATTTGCACTTTCCATGTTTTGTTTTTTGATTTCTAGTAAGATTCTGTCTTTGCGAATTTCGATTCGCTACAAAAATGTCGCGAATGTGAAATTGAAAAAAATATATGGAGTGGGAATGGTTTGCGAATTCACTAATACCAAATAAGTTGAACTGAAAAGTCGGTATGGCTGGTACGCTACCGACATTCATTCAACTTCCATTTGTCGAATTCCATAATAGCAAAATTTTCGCGAATGATTGAAACTCACGCTAAATAGCATTCGCCGGATTCTTTAATAGGGGTGGATATACAAATTTCAAAATTTAAAATTTTCCACATGTTAAAATGCAATCTTTTTATGTCATCTACGACTTCTTAAATATAAAATTTTAGCAAAATCGTGTCAGCCATTTACAAGGAAGTCGGTTTTAAACAAAAACGGTATAGACTTTCCAAAAAAAATTTTTGGGTCATAAGAAAGACAATTGGAAAATAAAAAAATAATAATCGTTAGAGCCGTTTTCGAGAAAACTAAGTATTATCATATAGGCTATATGGCAGGTACCGTTATTTCAAGACCTATAGACCCGATTATAAAAACCTCTCTGTAGGATACTAAATGGAATCTGACTGCAAAATTTGAAGAAAATCGGTCAAGCGGTTCAAGCTGTAGATCCATATACGGACATACAGACAGACAGAATTGTAGGACCCACTTTTTTCGTATTCTCTATCATCGTAATGTCATGTTTAATTGTTATCTTAAAGTTTTTTTTCTGCACGATTGCAAGACTTGCCTTATAGTACCTATAATCGCAAGTAAAAATAGAACACGTTCAAAGGTTTGCTTAATTGCAGTCCACTACAAGTAATTATTTTAAGCTATAGATACTTAAAAACTATGAATGTCTGGACAATGTGTTTTATTTGGAAAAAACGAACTTCAGAATATAACGACACGTAGTCATGTAAGTTTCTACAGTTTTTTTTAAAGAAAGTAGCGAAACTACAACGCAACAAAAAGAAAAAAAAACACCCATCAAGCAATTCCTCTCAAAGTACTTCAAGAAAAGTTACGATCCTAATTCAGTAGAGTGAACTTGAAATGTTTGCTCCTTGTTACTTGTTATTTGCAATACTCTCTTTAACTGCACAAAATTTTGAAAAATAGAGAGAGCTCTTTTTCTGTTACTGTACAGCACAACTTTTCAATGATAACCAACAACGAAAGCGCACATAATATTTATTTGAAAAAATATTAAAAACTTCTTGAATATTCACTTCACTTAACAGGAGATTACATTTATCGTTTTGAAATATCCCGAGGACTGAATTCCCGGCATTTATTTAGTGGTAGTTGAGGTCCTCTTATTGGGTGTTATCTCGTCTATCCTCTTCCTCTGCATTGAATCGGGTGCGTTCGTGATGGGAAAGGATAAAGTTTTGTCCTCATATGTTTGCATTGTATGTTGGTAGTTTTATTTTTATTTTATTTTTTATGTACATACCATATCCATACTATATAAACCTCAACAATTTTGCAGACGTGACTGGAAACCTGATGCTGAACTAACTCTGTCAGTCAGAACAAAACTTCTGTAATGAAGGTACACTCCGAATGAGCAAAAGGGGATAAATTGTATTTTGCAAGGTCTCTTTTGATTCTGCTCCTTTTACTTTTTTTTTTCTTTGGATTTTTGGATTTACTTTCCAACTAAGTGAAAATGAAATAGAACTTTTATATGGATGACGAAGGCAGTTCAGTGGGTGCATGTGTGGATTTAGTTACATCAACAAAAGTTTCAACCAGAACTAGATCACTCGTCTATTATTCGCATTACTGTTGGCAATGAGAGTAGGAAAGGAAGGTAGGTAAAGCTGTTGGAATTTAGGCACTACATATCCAATGAACTTTTGAAATAGTTTTAAGTTGACAGAGAGATTTATGGGTTAAGAGGTATGGCATGTCGAAATGTTCAACTCACCAGAAGATGACATCCAGCGCACCTGACAAGATGAGAGAAGGTCCCATTTAATTTGCTCAGGATTTTCTTTGGTTAATTATTTGTCTGTTGTGATGGTTGGCTGGCTCGATTCGAACGGAAGTTTTTAAAAAAGTTTTTATATATTTATTTCTAAAAATACACATCTTGACAGTGGAGAAAGTTTTGCAAGGATAGGGTAACTACTGTATAGCGACTCACATTTTTAGCCCAAAGATGCTTTAAGTAAGGAAGGGGAATGCTTAGGTACTTTTATTTTTGTCAAAAAATTTTTGAGCACACAATGTGGTATCCGTGAATAGCATGTCTGCATGTTGTGTTCGAGATTCGACTCCCAGAAATATCCCTTGGTTATCGCCTTTCGCGAGGAATCGGCATGTCCTTCGAAAGTTCTGCCATGAGAAGTTCTTTTCACTAAGTCGTTCGGAATCTATGAAAATTTGTAAATCTCCTCATTCCTCATCAAAGTATCCATGAAAGGCATGTGCTATGCCCCGAGATTTGTTTTACCACCCTTTTTATTTAATTTATTTGTGCGATGCGATCAGCAGGATGTTTTAATCTTTATTGTATTCAAATAAGTCATGATAAATGCCTGGTTATTTATACGAGGAAAAAAACTCTTTTCTTTTATCATTTTGCAGACCTGCTCATCGAAATGCTCGGTGTCCTAGCGAGCTACAGTATCACAGTAAAAGAGTTGAAACTCCTCTTTGGTACAATGAAAGCAGTCAATGGCAAATGGGTAAGAAATTACTTGCATGCGTTTTATTGAATACATTTTAAAATCTATCGTCCACTTTCAGCCACGACATTCAGCGAAATTGTTAAATGTACTCCGCCAAATGCCTCACCGGAACGGTCCTGATGTGTTCTTTAGTTTTCCCGGTCGAAAAGGATCTGTAAGTATCTATACACAAAAAAAAATACAAATAATTTTTAGTTTAGTGCGAGTATGTTTCAAATTATTGGTTTTTCCTTTTTCAAATAAATTCCTCTCTGAGGATTTATGTGAAGAATTTGTTGTTGGTCGATGGTGGTGGGCGTAGCATTAATTGAAATGCACGTCCATGCTTATTGCACAATATTTTTCCGTCTTTTTTTTTTTTATTTCAATAAAATTCCAATATTTTGTATGTTTTTGTATTTATTTGTGGATATGAATCCCATAAACTACATACCACAGCAAAAAAATACAAAAAACGTCCAAAAATCGTTGGAATAAAATATGGACTTGGGCATACCCTGTACGTGTACAGAGCAGTATAAAAAGAAGGAATATTCATGCATTCCTTGTGTGCAACGAAAAAACGATTTTTTTTTTTTACATTTTATCTCGGCCCCGCATTTTTTTGTGAAACCAACGTCGATATGGCCTTCCGTATACGATCGTAAAATCACTTGCATATATTGCGCGAAGAGATGAGATGCGAATACGATGCGAATACAATTTTTGGTGAATTTGCCTTAATCCGTGTTTGTATATACGGGCAACGACTGCAACTTGCAATACGCGATAAAACGGCAAAGCATCACAGCAGGATACGAAACTTTCTGACTGAAACGCGAAATAAATATGCAAATATTGAAAACTTTATTGCCAGGGAAACATGTTGAACAGGGAACAGACCCAAGAAAAAAAAAAAAAAAAAAAAAAATAAGTAAAGAAATCTCCATGGCTATGGCTGGTGGGTATTTGTTGGAAAGCAGACATGGATTGTTAGCTTTTGTTATTTCATTGCTGCAAGGACGTGTTTGCTGGATGGGTGTTTACTAAAAACTAAAACAAAACAAAAAAAAACCTGCGATCTAAAATAATTTTTTGGAAATCAGGGATTTATGTGATGTAATTTGTGCAACTCAAAAGAGAAATTGATTGGAGGAATGAATACATTAGAAGAAAAATTAAAAAATTTTCATCCTTGGCTGATGCATATGAATGTGAAGGCATATCACTACATCGTTACACTGCTATAAATTGGGAGGATAAGCATGTTTGTTTGTATTGATTAGGATCCAAAATTACTGATTCGAATTGAAAAATATTTTAAATAGAAATGGGCCAGAGTCTGAAAAATAACAAAGGCTGTATTGCATCACCATATCCCTAGAGGAAAGGGACAGGAACATATCCAGGAACTTAGAAAATACTGAATCTATTTACCAAATTCTTTCATTGTTAGAGTGCTACATTACTTCCGAGTTGCACGCTCTATATGTTTCATGCCTTTATTCCCATGGCATAGTAAAGTGCAACTTGCTATACACTAGATAACCCCAGGGACCGTGCTTTGTGGCTTATTTCTTTATTCAACGCTTAAGTACAGTGACTTTTTGAAATTTGCTACCTTTCGTATGTTTAGCTACAACTAATTCTTATCTAATCCGCCCTGCGTAATTGTGGTCAAACATATTCAAAGCGTTTTTAAAGATTGCCTGTTAAGCTTACCAATGCCTCTTCCGGCGTTGCTGGGGTCTAAAAATCGAAAAACCAGAAATAACTTAACTGCTTTGTGTTACGTATAACAGCCACACGTGGAGTATTATGCTGACACCAAATACCCACACTTTCAAAATAATATAGAGTCGCACAATAGAGCGGGGAGTCTCGGGGCCTAAAGCATTTCCCCCCACGAAACATTAGCTGCGTTCGAGTACTTTGTGCACCAAAATCGGTAGTCGGTTGTACCTAAAATCCCTCTAGCGAAACTTTGACACCGTCAAATTGTTATACAAATAAATTGTGGATTATTGGATAGTTACTCAATCTAGAAAACGAATTACCTTATACCACCATCTTGGAGAATTTCATCGAACCAAGAGCGATAATGATGTTTTTTATTAATAAACAAATAATTCGCCATAAAATATCCTAAACGCCACGAATGTTGGCCTCCAAAGCCCCTAACGTTTTCCACATATCCCTTCAACCAAAAATGAGACTTATCACTGAACAAAATTTTTGCGATGAATATCAACATCGAGATCAATCTCATTTTAGGCCCATACATCAAAATCACGACGCTTTGCATGGTCTCGCGGCTTTAATTCTTGCACGCCAACATCTTTGCGCAAAATCTTCTTGGGTGAATTGAAACAGACGTTATCAGCGAACTACAATCCATCTGAAAATTTATTGGTTGATAAGCTGTTGAAAGTATTCCTCAGCCGCTGTAAGTTTCTTCAATATATGCCAATACAACAAGCCTCCTTAATGTTAGAGCTGAACGGGTTGTTCACACTGGAAGCTTTGACCAAAGTACAGGACTTGGTCGTGGATATGATGTGGTAATGTAGTTGATCAATCATATTTCAAATCTGGACGCAACCTTCGCATTTATAATTACTTTACATCGTTGGATTTTGTAATGAGGTTGCACGATAAGAATATCACCACCCTTGGCACAGTTCGGAAAAATAAAAGAGATGTGCCTAAAACTTTTGTAGCGCTGGAAATTCTTGATATTACGAGCCTGTGAAGGTCTATAAAAAAAAAGTTTATTGTCCAGTTCACTCAACCATCCATTGGATTATCTGAAAAAACGTGGTTGGTGACCAGCCATGAAAATTGACTATTATACTGACTATAATCGATGTATGGTCTCGATTTATTCTTATAAACGTCAAACAGAAAGCTTGCCGATTGTTGTATTTCACAGCGTAGCAGCTTTTTCATCGTCTTCCAAAAACTTCAATCCACTTAAAGAAAACAAAAACTTGTTCAAGAAACGAAAAGCTTATCGAACTGGCAGTGGAACTTTCGGATTCAGAATTGAATTCCGTTCACAATCACAACCTGCACAACCTGCATTGGATGCATTTCGTATTTTTAGGAAGAAGTCAGCTAGAATAACCAACAGTCCCCGAAAAACTTTATTGTAAAAGGGGCACATGTCCCCTTTGTCATTTGTTCTAAAAGACAAGAAAAGAAGGACCACCTGCGATGAATGTGGCAGATGCAGTTGCCATTGCCACACAGGAACCTGTATAAAATGTCTCCCAGAATTGCCAAGAACTTCAAGTTAAATTTGTTTAACATATAAGATATGTTACTTTATTGATACGAGTTTTTAGTATGACTTCTTCCACATATACATACAGTTAAAAAGTTCACTGCCTGAGTCTCACATCAGAACCCTTCCGTAAAAAATGTAGTAGTAGACAAAATGTGCAATGTAACTGATCAGGATCGCATCTCCCGATCTGGTTCATTGCACATTTTGTCAGCAAAAGTCTCAGGACGACGTAACCTGGCATAGCGGGATTACCGTAACTGGTGCTCACATATATATCTTCCTTAGAAGACTTAATTAAGCTTTTTCAACAGCAGGCACAAAAAACTGCATTTGTCCAGCCGGTCCCTAAAAAAGGCGAATCATCCTCCCCTTCCAATTACCGTCCAATTGCACTTACGTCCCTTCTTTCCAAGGTCATGGAAACGTTGATAAACCGTCAACTTATGAAATATTTTGAAGAACGAAAGCTTCTTAATGACCGTCAGTATGGCTTTCGTAGCAAACGGTCCACTGGTGATTTGATGGCTTATTTCACCGAAAAGTGGAACCAATCTTTACATTGTTTTGGAGAAAGTAAGATTATTGCGCTTGATATTTCTAAAGCATTTGATAGAGTTTGGCATCAGGCTATTTTATCGAAAATGCGTGCTTTTGGTATCGATGAGTCTCTTCTTCGTTGGATTAGAAACTACTTTTCCGACCGTTCAATACAAGTTGTGTTGGATGGCTTCAAGTCTGATACCCACTTCATAAATGCTGGTGTGCCCCAGGGCTCCGTTTTGTCTCCGATTCTCTTCCTCATTTTCATTAATGATCTCTTGTATGAAACTTTTTATCCACTTAACTTTTTTGCTGACGACTCGACCCTCAGCTTTTCATATTCGTTTTCAAATTCACGTGCCTGCTCTTCGAATGTGGAACTGGAACGGTTGCGTGTGATAAGCTCTTTGAATTCTGACCTTGACAGCATTGTTGCATGGGGTCTTATGAACCGAGTAGAATTCAATGCTTCGAAAACTCAATGCTGCCTCTTGTCGTTGAAGCTTAACATTTCCCCATTGCCATTATCCATGAATGGTACCTGCATCGAAGAAACCGAAAAGCTGTCAGTACTTGGTATGTGTGTAAACGATGATCTTCGTTGGAATGACCACATATTTGAAGTCGGCAAAAATGCTGCAAAATGCTTAGGCTTCTTGAGACGATGTAGGAAGTTCTTCACCTCTTCTGATCTGGCTACAATTTATAAGGCCTTCATCCGCCCAAAACTGGAGTATAACTCCCATATCTGGTCAGGTGCTTCCCAAACATCTCTGCACCTCCTTGATAGGCTACAAAATAGAGCGTTGAAATTGATAGGTGATAGTTCAATCGTAGAATCAATTGATTCTCTTGAGCATCGTCGAAACGTTACCTGTCTCACTCTCTTTTATCGCTTTTTTTTACAAACAGTGCTCTAGTGAAATAGCCAGTTGCATTCCTCCCCTTAAACAATTTAGCCGCAACACCCGCCTCGCTGGGAATGTTCATCAGTTTTACCTTGAGCCCAACTTCGGACGTACAGTTAAGTATAGAGATTCGTATTTCAGTCGCACCACCCGAATGTGGAATGCTTTACCTGGCTCTGTATTTCCCCTTCATTACGATTCACAAAGATTCAAAAGCAACGTGCAATCCTCTCCTATTTTCCTAAATGCTCGCACTGTGCTTAACAACATTATAAGGGTATTCATTACCCCTTGGTGTGAGCTGCGCGTTGATTATAAAAAAAAAGAAAAAAAAAGTGTGCGAAATATTCTACCAACTCGAAGGCACTCCTTTTTATCCACAAGCACTCAAAACTACCGCCAACTTCAAAATTTATTTTTAATTATTTTTCTGAAAAACGCCTACGAAGAGTAAGCTGCCATGTATCGTAGCCCACCCATCCCAAAATACATCGGAACGAAGGATCCAAAAACGATAGCACACAAAACTCAGGTTCTAAGGGTTTCTCCCTGTTGCTTTGTAGAAATCAAGCAAATTGGTGTTTAAAACACACTTTCTCGATTGGTTCATATCTTCAAACGCCATAGTGGTGGTTGGTAACTTCTGCCATTTTTTACTATATTCGTATTAAAATACATAACAACTTTACTACCCGCAGTTACTGTGCAAACGTCTTAAATATCTACTTAATTACACCACTTTTACTCTGTTCCAATTTTCCTCCCAAAATTCGAATTACTACTAATTTATTCATAATCTCATTTTAAGAAATAAAAACGAGAGAGTGAATTAAAAATTCATTGAACTTATAATTTTCAGCTGAAATTAGTTCCATCAACAGAAAAACACTAAAGCAGCACCGAGCTACATCAAATTCATAGCTGCGTATAGCTACAACAACAGCGTAGCGGCAGCAACAGCTCCTGCTTGGTTCATAGCAATCCAATTAAAAGTTCGCACTTTCATAAATATCCATTAAGTTTCCGGGGCTGATGCCATTGGAGTTGAATTGCTGCCACTTAAAAATTCCAATCAAGCGTCAAGTTTCCAGTTCAAAACCCTGTTTTGTTCTAACTTCTCTGGAGTGTACTTCAAATACACTCGCGTTTCGTTTTAATTACCTGGCGAATATCTTCAAGGTGGTGCTTCTTGTTTTTCTTGTTGTTTTGAGAAAAATCGATTTGTTGAACGCTAATTAACTTTGGTCAGAGTTCTTCACCGAGACATTAAAAATGCCATTTCTGTTTTCGACGACAGTGAACGAAAGGCTAACACTTTTCAACAAGTCCTTGCTGTGTTAAATCACACCGTGGATTTATTTCCCTGTAGCAATACAACAGCATTCAAAAGAAACACACACACAACTAGAAAAAAACTTCGATAATGAAGAGACTTTGTACAGATATTAATAGGGACGTGAAGGGTGCGAAACGTTCGCTCTTCTAACTCCACCAAGAGAAAGCAAAACTAATTATTTGCTATCCATACCACACCCCATATTTATGTGTGGAAACAAAGTTTCTTCTTTTTTTTTGTATTGTTCAACAAAACAAAATTAAATAGCAAATACTTAATCAACATCCTTTAATTAATAACCCCCAAAGCTAGAAGAACTTTGTGGGCAACGAAAGTAGAAAGAAAGAATATTGTTGCTTTTCCAGAATAGCGGTAGCGAGAGTGTCCGTTCACTTTTCTTTGACTACAACCGACACGATATCTCTTGGTTAGAACTTAGAAAGATGATTTTTTCTTTCTCGTCTCCTTTTCGAGGCCGTGCCATTTGCTTTTTGCTCTCTACTTTGTAACAATTAAGAACATTCACTCTTATCCTTCCTATTTTACTTAGTAAAAGAATGAAAACTTCTTCTTTTTTTTCGTCGTCCTTTTTGATTTATTTCACAGGATACTTTGTGGCAGAGACATTTGAGTTTGATGAAGAGAACAGAGAAAAAAAGAATTAACAGCAATCTGGCATTTGCACTCAGCATTCAGCTCCCCTTAGACCACTTAATTTTGCGAAGAGAGGTCATGCCTCTTAGAAGACTTCAGCCGTTTCGTATTTTGACAGCTCTAGCTTTATGTAGCTTACCTTGGGAAGAGTGCTTCCATACTACGGTTGGTTGAAGGCATTTACTGACTGAGTGGAAGAATGTGTCAGGCACAAAACTCTCCAAACATGAGTGGTCGTTCTGAAATTAATTTATTTTTTGTGTGATGCGTGCTTACTGCTTACCTTTGAATGTGAATTTTCTTAATTTGATAGCCAAATGGAGGGTTTGTTCTCGTGTTAGGCGCTTGTTCTTTTAACGTATGCACTATGCACAGAGGTTTTTTTAAAGGATTTTTTTAGTCCATATATTCTTAGATTATAATTGTGAAATTTAATACATGAGTGTTATTGACTTGTTTTTCAGAATAGCCGATAATTACGCAAAGCCATTCTTAATGAGAAAACCCACAAATTTGTGTAACAACTGCAGAAGCAATGCTTTGGTTGTAGTGTTCATTGGGACTTTTAAGGAATCCGAAAGCATTTACCTCTGACTCAATGTAACAAGGTTCCTTACAACAAAGTTACTCCTAACAATGCCATTTTCAACAATGCTTCGCGTAACGAAGCTTCAAAATTACTGGCAACAAAACTTTTTGGCAAAAAGTTACTTGCAACAAGTTTCAAAAGGAGCAGCTTGCAACAACATAAGTTGTAACAAAGCGTCTTGTTACAAAGTTCTTTGCAACATCGTCCATTTCCATATGAAGTTTCTTGTAACAGTGTTGTAGCAACGTTCTTTTATACAATGTTTCTTGTAACGAAATAAATAAACCGTTTTGTTACAAAGTTTCTTTAAACAAAGATCCCAATAAAAAAGTTTCTTGTAATAGATTTACTTTATAAAAAATAGATAACAGAGAAACTGTTAACGAACTTTCATTGTAACAAAATCACTTACTTTCTTAGGAGGGCATTACAGTTCGGCGTGAACCTGAACCTCACCCAACATCTTTCGATAGTGACTTCGTTTTCGGTTGAGCGCTCTCCAGACTTGCACTCTAAGTCGGTTGACGTCTTCTTCCACTTAATTGCGCCACCTAAGACGAGGTCTACCCATTCCGCGACTTCCCTGCTAAGTGGTTTCTAAAACCCTTTCGAATTTTCACGTTGGTATCCGTCCGATTTACATGGCCCAGGTATCTAATACAACTCGTTGTTGTATCTTCTTCTCCATACATTGTCTTCGCATACGGGACCAAAGATCACTCGGAATATTTTTCATTCTAAACGACCAGGGGTTTCTTCATCCGCTTTCGATGAGACCCATGCTTCCGCGCCATGTAGCAGAACTGGGATAATTAAGATCTTATAAAGGGTAACCTTAGTTTTTCTAGAGAGTGTTTTGTTTCTCAATTGCCTTCTCATCCCAAAAAAGCAACGGTTATCAATAGTTAATCTCCATTTGAACTCCGTACTGATCTTCTTTCCCGTGTCTATAGCAGATTCTAGGTAGAAGAATTCATGTATTACCTCGAAGTTATGTCGGTCTATTGTGAAGTTTTGTCCAATTCGTCAATGTTCGTTGTCTTTGTTTGATGACAACATATACTTCGATTTGCCCTCATTAGCCATCGAACCCATTTTTGCCGCTTCTCTTTCAATACTCGCCAAAGCAACTATGACGCTTTGACATCACGCTTGTTTCTTCCCATTGCGTCAATATCGTCAGCGTAGGCGAATAGTCTTACAAACTTTTTTTTTAAGTTTTGTATATTTTTTTCGAGTATGATATTAAAGAAGTCCCATGACAATTTGTCGCATTGCCCAAAGCCTTCTTCGACACCAGTGAGCTCAGTGAGCTCTTTACCTACCTTCACTCCAAGGCCGACCTGCATAGTCGTACGAGTTTTTCATGGATGCCGAGACTAGACATGACTCTGTACAGCTCGTCTCTGTAAATACCTACATACGCGACCTTAAAATCGATAAAAAGTTGGTGTATTATTTTCTCGAGTTTTTTCCAAGATCTGTTGTAATGTGAAAATTGTGGACTTTTCTTATCTAAAACCACATTCATAAGTACCTATCAAGTTGCTGAAGCGCAATTTCACACGTTTACTTATTAGAGCAGACAAGATCATATACGCGACGACGTGACGTTAAGTAGACTTATTCCTCTGTTATTGGCGCAATTGTGAGGGTCTCCCTTCTTTAGGATCTTGCATACGATACTGAGGTTCCATTCATCGCGTATGCTTTCTTCCGACCATATCATGGAGATCAGCTGGCTCCTTTCCAACTGGTCTCCAGCTGCCTTGAAAAGTTCGGCATCAAGGCCATCTTGGTTGGGAGGACGGCATTCTTAATCATCGTCTAAGCTGAATTGCGCAATCTGACTGTCAGCGAAACTTGTTTTTTCATGCCGTTTAGCAGTTTGCAGAAGTTATCTTTCCAAATCCTGAGTAGTGACTGTGACTCTACTACTATGTTTCTTTACTGGTCTTTACAGGCTTGTGTTCGGGGCTTGCCACCCTGACATGATCTTTTTACCGTTTGATTAAACTTCTCAATCTTATTCGTGTCATGTCAACTTTAAATTTCCTCAAACAAACGCTTCTCATGCTGCTTCATTTTGTTTTTGAGATTTTGTTGCTTTAAACCAAACATTTGTAACTAGGCTTCTTCTAGGCTTCCAACTCAATTCGCTTACAATCCACATTTAATTGTTCCCGAAAAAATCTTAAAAGAAGCTGAAAAATTTGACTCCACCCTGTCCTTTTAAAGAAAAACCAACTTATAAATTTTCAAGAAGTTTTCTAGACAAGTTTTTAAGAAACCTGCGCTAGTCAAGGTTGTCAACTGCAAAGCTCGGTAGCTTGGTGAGGAATAGAGGGTTCGTATGTGTTGAATGCGAACGGATAGAGTGCTTTGTCAATCGCTCTCAAAAACTTTCCGGGAACCTAACCTCGAACTCTTATGTAACAAGCAGACATGCAAGTTACTACGCAGCGCCGCGGCCATACAATCAACTCAACTTAAAATTAATATGTCAACTTCTCCAAGGATCGTTTTTCAAACTGTTGGTTGTAATATGTTGCCTTATCAAACATGATTTCCCAGCAAACTCCGGTCTCTTTGAAGACTAAAAAGTTTAAACTATCCCTTTGTTGTGCGGGTCTTTTTTCGCTCTACTTGACTTCGCATTGAACCGGATAAAAATAAATTAACTCAAATTGGGAAGAATTACGAGCCAAACCGGAAGCATTTAATGAATTGTTGTCCAGTTTATGAATTGCTTCTGAAGTCTACAAAGAGAGATAACTTGTTAACAATCTATAATACCCTGTTACAAAAAGTGAACCCTTTGAACTCTATTTTTTTATTTTATTTTGTTTAATCCCTTAATCCTTATTTATCTTTTCAGGCAATGGTCCTTCCACCCCTAGCTAAATGGCCATACGAAAATGGTTTCACATTTACGACGTGGTTCCGTTTAGATCCCATAAATTCTGTGAATATAGAACGTGAGAAACCCTACCTCTATTGGTAAGCCTTCTTTTCTAACTCAAAAATGTTGCCATTTTTCTATACATGTACATATTTATTTTTTTTTTGTTTTTTAAATAATTATTATGTCTTACTTTCCTTTTTCCTTTTATTTTAGTTTTAAAACATCGAAAGGGGTTGGATACACTGCGCATTTTGTTGGTAATTGCCTTGTCTTGACATCGATGAAAGTCAAAGGAAAAGGCTTCCAGCATTGTGTCAAATATGAATTCCAACCAAGAAAGGTACTTTTGTTTGAACAATTAAAGTCTTTTAAAATCTGCTTTGTGCTTTTGTATTCTATTCTACTCCTATTTTTTTCACTCTAGTGGTACATGATTGCCATTGTGTATATATATAATCGTTGGACTAAAAGCGAAATAAAGTGCCTAGTTAATGGACAATTAGCGTCTAGTACGGAAATGGCGTGGTTCGTTTCAACAAATGATGTGAGTTGTTTTCTTTTTTGGGAAATGCTTTTATATTTTTCGTTTAATGTGTGTGGGCAACCGAAAGGAAAACTTTTTTTTTAATTTTGTTAATTTTCGCTTATTTCACTTCACAGCCATTTGATAAATGTTACATTGGTGCAACGCCGGAACTCGATGAAGAGCGAGTTTTTTGTGGACAAATGTCGGCCATTTATCTCTTTAGTGAAGCCTTGACAACGCAACAGATATGTGCGATGCACCGTTTAGGTCCTGGATATAAGGTAATGTATTGATTTATGATCGAATGGAATTTTTTTCATTTAAAAATGACTTTGATGCTATTATTTTTATTCTTTTGATTTATTACTTAATCTGAGCTGTACAACAACTTCAAATGTAAAGCTTAATTTAAAAATCAATATTGGTTCGTTGATGCGAACCAATTATTGAATTTATCTGATGAATTTATTTTTTAAAGTAGTTCTTCGGAAGCCTTTTTTAAAAGGATTGTGATTCTTAAAAGTCTAAAAGGGCATTTATATCAATTTTTTGGAAACCGGAAGCTTTCTTCAACCTGGAACTGGATTTTACATTTTTCAATTAAAGGTTATTTTTTAGCTCAAAAGCGAGATTTCAAAAAGTTTCAAATCAAAATAGTTTGCTTCGATACGACAAACAGGGGACTTAAGATAAGACTTAAGTTTTAGTATTAAAAAAAAGTTTTACTGACCAGTTTTGTTACTGATCGGTTATTGCCTATTTAGTTCCAAGTTTAAAATATTTGCAAAAAGTATAGTAGAGCTCATGCGTTACTGAAATCATCATGTTTAAATATTTCAGCAGATCATATTCCATTTCGTTCAGTATTTGAATCTTTTTGAATATTGCAAAAGCTCGAGAACTGATAGTAATGAAAGCTTGATTGGCCAATAAGCTATGTTATTTCATAAATAAATTGGGTGACGCAGCAGAGTGGGGAGCCCCGGAGCCTAGCGCATTTCTCACAGACATACCTTGTGAGTGAATGAAGAAGACATACTTTTTTTGTCGATACCGAACTTCTAATCGAGGAAACGCTTTTCATGGCAATGAATTTACTATCGAAAGGCTTACCGATTCCTTGTAAAAGGTGAAAGGTGATACCCGTGGAACAACAACTTTGTTTCCGTTGGGAATCTGGTATTAATGCTAACCATTACGTCAGAAGCGCCACCTTATTATTATTTAAAGGAAAGCAAATTTTGTCATATTTTAGACAAAACACTGATGAAAGTCGGGTGATATAACACCAAGGGGGCTTGAGCATTTCTTTAATGAATCCCAACTATCGAATTATTTAAAAAGCACATTTTAATAGAATGTTGTTTTATTTTCTCTCAATGGATTATTGTGCTAGAATACGAAACGTCGGACTTACAAAAAAACGTAGAGACTTTTGGTTGGGCTAAACAAAAAATGTGCGTGATGAGTAAAGCAGAAATGTATTCCTGTGTTCGCTTGTAAGCAATCTGGAAGGTTTTTTTTTGTGTGAGCTTCTTTCTTCTTACGAGAAAAAAAAAATGAAAATACGAGCTTAATTTTTTTTTTGCAAAAACTAGTTACTACGTCAATGGGGGTACAAAGTCTATAGTTCAGGATGCATGGCACCAGACTTTACCAATCTTAGACAGGGTCGAAATTCAAAAAAGTTGAACAAAAGCAAACAACCGCTATTCAAAAGAAAATTTGAAGACAGCCACACCAATTTTTCAAGTATATCGACCGACCAAAAGACTAACACGAAAACATGTTCTTTGGAACCAGGAATATGATTCTTACTTAATTACTTAGATGGGCACTAAAGTTCGCGGTGAACTTAAGCGTCAACCAACAATTTCGATTTCCAGTTTTGCACTCTAAGTCGGTTGAGGTCTTCTTCCACTTGATTGAGTCACCTAAGATGAGGTCTTCCCCTTCCAAGATATCCCTGCGATGTGCTTTCGAAAACCCGTCGAATCGGGGCGTTTGGGTCCGTCCGCTCTACATGGTCCAACCATCGAAGCCTCTCAATGCGTACACTTCCAGCTATCAGTTTTTTTCGTTTTTGAATAAGTAAATTTATTTGAAACAAATCTCTTTTTGGGTTACGAGAAATAAAATACGGTTTCATGTGTCATGACTTTGCTTATTTTCTTAAGTTGTAACGTATTGTTTAATTGCGACTGATGGAATTTATTTTAAAATCGAAAAGTTGTAGTTACTTCATTCAGTAATTCCTAATCCAAATCTAAAAGCTATGAGATTCATAACATTAGCAAGATGCATAGGTCTACAGAGTCATCTAATGAAACAAGAATTCGTTTCTGGGACTAAATTAGTGTGTGTTTTTTTTTTTTGTAAATAACCCGTAGACAATACTTTTTCAGTTAAAGCTCTCTTGGCGAAGAACAACAATTTTTTTGTTTAGAAAAATGTCTTTCTAAAAGCCAGGAATTTGGTACCTATGACTTGATGCTTAGCATGTCTCCTGTTAACTCAGAGGTTCGTGGCTCGAATTCCGACAGAAGCAAAAATGTTTTTCCACTGGTATCGCCGGTGGCAAGTCCTCCCTTAGTAAATTCATTAAAAGTGCTATCTCAATTAGACGTTCGGAACCATCAGAAAATTTTAGGTCCCCTTCATTTCTTCACTAGGCACGGTTGTGAAAAATTCGCTAGGCCCTGGGGCTCCTTACTCTGTTGCGCCAGAGAAATTTAAGTTCAAGGCCGTTATTTTCATGGCTTTAAGTAAATAGGACTTGTATGTGATACCTGTCATACTCAGCTGCCATTTGAAATGACATGATATTAGTTGAAAGTTAGCCATTAAAGATTGTGGGTCGCTTGACTATTAATTATGAAAACTTAACGCCATCACACCACTTTTGTGGTCGTAGTGCCCACGGCGTAATGATAAGAGCTCCTGCCTTTTACGTGGGTGGTGGGTGTTTCAAGGTCCGATTGATTTTTGCATGGCTAAGATTCGAAATAATCATCAATCTTCTTGTTAATTTTGTTAGCAAAGGCTTTGTTGTCCAAGATTGAAGGTTGCACAATGAAAACAAAATTGTTTATGTTTGCTTGGATGATTTTCTCTTGATGTATAATTAAAAGCAACGCATTGTTTTCATTCAATTATTGTCTTTCAATGTAAATAAATAGACTTCTTGGTTTGAACTCATAGTTTTTAAATGATAACAAATCAATAGTAACTATTTGGGAACAACAGTTAATATTCTCAACCATTCCTATGCGAAATAAGGACGAATTTGGATTTTTCTACGGTTCAGAACAGCGCATTAAGACAAGACATACATTTTTCGATGCTATTAATGACATTGTCACGCAAAAACGTTTGACTTGTACATTTGACCAGACCCATCCTCTTATTTCTATTTTGATGAATCGAAATCCCATGTCTTTTGATTTTTAGCCATCAACTAAAAATGTTGAGGGTGTGTGAGTTAAATGGACTTCGGATTTTGATTCTACACATCAAAATATAAAAAAACTAATGGGCCCTTCAAATGTGCGAACCTCTTTCGCTCTTGTGTTCCAGTGTAGCTTTTTATAAAGTTCGAAACAATTTAATCTTAAATATTTTTTTTACTTAAATTTAAATTTATATTTAAATGTTTTTACAAAACAATTCAATAGCAATACTTAACTCTGCTTAACTATATACGAAGATTAATTATTTTCTTTTTCTTTTACTTTTGTCTCTCTTTTCACGCTGCACCATAAAACTCATCTGTGTCTTTGTCGCAAAACAACACACTCAACTGGCAAAAACATAATTACTTAATGCAAATATTTAAATTTTTACTTTGTTTTTAATTTTATTATCACATCATTTTTATAAACATTGTTCACCATTACGATGCAAAATCAAATTTCATCAAACTGCAGTCACAATTTCGTTTTGACAACGAATGTTATCTCAACCTGCCGGACAATCACAAACGGGTGAGTTTAAATGCCACAAATGATGGTTCTGATGATGATTCCTCAGCCGATAAAGATTTAAATGTGGCTGTGGCCGAGGCATATGCATTAGTTGGTGCACGTATGAAAGCTGAAGCTCGAGCTACAGCAGCTGAACATACTTTACCCAGTACTTCTACAACATTAGCATCAGCAACACCAACTACTGGCAACATTAAAGTTGACAATGATTCTTCAGTTTTGCCCTCTTCTTCGGTCTATCCCCCGGGAAGTTCTTACTCTTCTTCTGCTGGTAGATATATTGTTTGCGATATTGAATGCAATTTATTTGTTTTATAATTTTTGCTTTTTATTAATTTGAATCTTTTTTTGTTTTTTTTTTTGTTTTTCTTTATTATTTTTATTTATAATTATTTTCAATGAAGACGCCCGAACTTTGTCAAAATTACGCAAATTGTCAACTGCAGATGGTCCTGGATCAATGACTGGTGGGGCTTTGGCGACTTTCGGTGATACCGAAGAATTAATAAATTTGAAAACTGTAAGCATGCTTTTTAAATTTTGTTTTTATTTATTTCCTGTTTTTAAGTATTTCATATATTCTTAGTGCAAACTTTAGTTGGAGCTTTTGTAGAGGCTTGATTTGGTTTTATTTATTTTGTTTGACTCCAATACCTGAAGAGTTTTTTTTTCTTTTACTTGTGTTTTCAAACGAGATAAGAACTACAATTTGAAATTAAAACACTGTTCTATTCGATGCTGACAAAATAGACATAAATTTGAAGCTTGGTAATTTTATGTACATTTCTTACATCGACCTCGAAGCATATAAATCTACTTGATTTAATTGATAGGTATTCACTTTTAGATTATCCTTTTTGAACACCAACAAGCCTAGTAAATTAAATAAAAACTTGACATTCTATATTCGACTGACTTTTTTCACTCGAAAGACCTTTAGGATTTAGTGGAAAAATAAAGGTACCTTAATGACTGACTGTGAATATGTTTGTTTACCATTCAGGCATTTGAATGCTGAGGGTATAGCAGACGCGGAAAGAGAGTACCGAGAATTAATGATTGTAGTTGTTGAAGCGTGCAATTTCTCAATCGATTGGGTTTATAAGTACTAATTGATCATTCATAGATCGTTGAGTTTTAGAATTTTCTGTTTGCCTTCTTCTTTATTTTGATGTCCTTGTGTTTTATTTACCTTCGCTGTGAAAGTTAATTAAAAGTTTTAGATCAACAAAAAATTGAGTGCTTGTGAGGAGACATGACATCTATGCATTCTGATTTGAGTACAAATATTTCTTTTTTTTTTTTTGTGAAAAGAAAGTGGTACACGTTTTAAGGAGAATTGAAAGACGATTCAGTAGCGTGTCTTAAAAGTTCTAAGGGTTATGGATTAATGTTTATTGTGCCCGACTCGATAGACAATCACTTACTCCCATGAAACAAGATGGCTTCGCCTCGTTTTCATTTTCTCTTGCTCTGCACTTGTACTTCTACATCCATATGACACCGTCGCCGTCGTTTTTTTATTTTTCTTCTAAAAAGAATTTTTCTAAATTAAGGATTTAACTAGTCATAATAATTATACCTACTAACAATGCCAATTTTCAAGTTAAACGGTTTTATTGAAATAAAGATTAAAACAAAGTAGACAGTAACTAAATAATTACAAAAATCGAGAGGTTCTAGTGGCAGTCATTATACAGCTCTTCTAATACTTCTACTAGCTCTTCCATTAATCTGGAGCATCAACAGGGATTAATGAGCGCACGTAACCTGCATTTTTAGGGTGTTTTGCATAAGATGTAACAAAATCTCAGGAGGGATAAAGTGGGCTTAGACAAAAAAAAAATCCCAGGCGAGGTGGGCAGTTTTCAAAGAAACTTACTTCATTATTTTTAACAAAAAATATTTGAATCAACTAAGCCGCTCACAACCACATACTAAAGGGTTTTCCAATAAGAGTGATATGATTCCTTGAAAAAAAAACACACTTTTTGTTAAGGAAATTCAAATTTTTCTTATTTAATATGCAGTTCATTCAATACAATTAAATTTCAAATGAAACGTCATTCAAATGGTCACCACGACTTCTTCTGCAGCAACAAATTCGATGGACCCAATTTTCGAGCGCTTTTTCCATTAAATCAAGTCATATATCATGAATGAAACGTTCAATATTGACTTGTAATGCTTGATGAGAATATGGTATATTTTGAAAGACCAATGACTTCAAATTACCCAACGAGAAATAGTGTAAAGGTGTTAAATCATGACTTCTTGGATGCCATTCAATATCACAATTTCTTGAAATAATCAGATCTCTAAAAAATATTTCTCGCAGTAATTCAATTGTTGCATTTGCTGTGTGGCACATAGCCCCGTCTCGTTAAAACCAAATGTTGTTAAAATCAATTTCTTCCAATTTTGCCCATAAAAAGTTGGTTATCATCGATTGATTTTGAAAGAAGTACGGAACGATGATTCAACCAGCCCAAAAACCACACCAAACTATCAGTTTATTGAATAGTTTTTCAATAATCAAGTCTTAGAAGAAAAAGTAAAGTATCTATTTTTTTTTTAACTTCTACCAAATTTTTGATAAAAAAATCTATATTTATTCTTTTATAAAAGTTTTAACAAAATTTTACTTTTTTATTAAATAATAAATCATTGGTCTTATTGATTCGTAGTCAAACACAGAAAACCGGTCGAAAAGTCCTTCTTAGTTTTTGAGAAACGGAAAATAATGAAAGGATCTTTCCTCAAGAAAATCGATATTTTTGTGGGTTTTCCGGTGATTAGATTTTATTCTCTGTGCAGAGAAGTGGTTTTCTGAACAAAGTACTTTGTTTTTTTTTTATTTTTTCGAAAACTTATAAAAGCATTGAATATTTAAAGAAAAAACCTTTAATGTGGCTAAATTTTGTTAACATTTTGGTTAAAGAATAAACAAATCGTTTCATTTTTCTAAAAATTTACTTTGAGGCTTTTTCTGAACTTTACATCGAAACACAAAGTAAAAAGTATCATAAAAATAAAGATTTTCCCAACTGCTCAAATCAAATCAAATTTGTATCTGGACCTCTCAGTTAAAAAAAAAAAAAAAGGTTTGAAGAAAGCTAGCCCATGTCAAGCTTCCACTTTTGACATGTTTTTGAGAGCAAACATAATCAGAAAATATTGTTCATGTTCTGAAAGGGAACGTTTTTTTTTAAATTTTATCCAGTGGTAGAGTTCACATTGTACAAATAGTTGGACAGGCTTCGTTTGGTGGATGTTGGATGATCGGATGTAGTTTGCGTTCAGACTTATCAGACTTGTCGTCCAACATTATGGCACATCGGCTTTATCACACTTCAAAATTTTCAAAAATATTTCAAATCCATCCAACAAGTTGGACAAGCGGTCGTCTAAGGGTTCACATTATCCGACGTTAGTCTTTCAAACTAAAGCCTGTCCAACTAAATGTACATTGTTAACTCCAGAAATATCAAAAGCTCTTTCAAAGTGTCAAACAAATTCTAGATAATATCAAACTAAAATTTATGTCATCAATTGTGTTTTCAAATTTTAAAGTAAATTGAAGGAATAAATTCAATTTATTGAACATTAAACATTCCAGGAAACTTAGAAGTTTTTGTTTTTCTTGTTTTATATACATTTTTCTTTTTTTGGCTAATTGTTTATTTTTTTCTTTCAAAACATTTGCCCTTTTCAGAGTGTTTCAAATGTTGCCAACACGTGTCACACAGTAACGTGTGTGCATTTTGAAAACTTTTACTTTATTTATTTTGTTACTGGCTTTAAAATTTGTAAAGATGTAGTTCAGGCTTTAAAATTTTAATAAATTAATAAAGTACATAGCATTGGGAAGCAGGTAGCTTAGCTGATTTTTTACATTTTTGTTTGATGTTTGCATTTAACATCGTGAAATGCCTGTTCTTTGCTCACAAACTGACCGGAACCCATTGTTTAGTACCGTCAAGTACTAATTCTGTCAAGCAGTAATTCTGATCATTAAAAAAATAATGATTAGCCAAGAAAAAACTTTTCTGGAGTGATTCAGTCTAAAGCAGTTGTTTCTCTAGCTATTATGTTAACTTCTTAGACTGCTTTTGAGGCATATGGACACCCTTGCACCCAGATTAGAATATATAGGTGCATTTTTGTCGCAACTCAGCCATCCTGTAATAAGCACAGGAATGAAGCAATAGAAAAAAAAAAAAAAAAAAAGGGCACGCCTGGGTCGCACGAACTGGTGATTGTTTTCTTCATAGTAGTTTTGGTGGTACAGGGCTGCCAACTATTCATTCATTATGAATATTGAATGAAATCTCGTAAAATATTAAAAAGACGTTACTTCAAATATTCTAAAAGTTTTTTGCAGTCTGCTAAGAAATATTAACGCTAGCTTAAATTCTTCGAACTGTTGACACATAATCTTTCGTAAACCACCAAAGACTTCTAAAATATAAAATTTCGTCAAAATCATTGCAGCCAATAGCGAGAAAGCCGGTATAGAAAAAAAAATACGTTATGAGGGATAATCTTTTTTGACTTTTTCCAAAATAGTTCTTACATCATAAGATTGTAAATTGCAAAAATGATTCTTCACATGAAATTAAATCGAAATCGTTGGAGCTGTTTTGGACAAAAATTAGCATTTCAAGAACTAGACACCCAATTCCAAAAATTCCTCTGTAGGCGGCCCCACTTACCCTAGCCAATAAACAGACAGACTTGCAGGACCCTCTGCTTTTATCTCAAAATCTCTGCACGATTGCAAAATTCGCTTTATAGTTCTTGTAATCGTAAGTAAAAAATAATTTAATGGAAGAACAGATTGGTACATATAGGTAACAGCAAAGTCCAAACTTCAGGTAGAAATTCATCGCGGAAAAAAATTGGTTTAAAAGTGAGCTCAACATAGTGATTCGCTACATGTATATTTGATAAGTTGTCAAGCTTAATGTATAAAGTACCCCTGAAAGTGATTTCAATAAATGCCATCCCATTGAACCATAACCTCAACAAGTTCAATTAAATTCCTCTCCAAGTAGGTGGAAAATAACATTTGGATTCCAAGAACATCGAATTAAAAAAAAACTCTTTAGGTACATCGCAATAGCAATTATAATACGTCACTACCAGTCCACAAAATCCCACGAATTAATAGCATTTTGTTTGTAGTATTTTTGTCATCTGCTTGGAGTTTTTTTTAGTTAAAATTTGTTTAGTGTCTTATTATTTGACTTTTGTTTTTTAATTCTGATTGCATTCAGAGCAAAGAGTAAAGAAGTGATTTTCAGTGCAAACGGCGAGTAAAATATAACTTCTTGTGGTGTGCGTGTTTTTGAACAACTTTCAATTTATATAAAGTGTTTCGTGACCGTTATACAAAAGGCCAAAAAAATCTATCACCCTGTCTTACTTCACGTGTGGTTGTTTTGTTGTCATTTCATACTCCTTTACTGCTATTTCACAGTTCTTGTTATAAAACATCGTTTGCGTTACACACAACGTAGACTAAGTTTAGTATTTATTAGAAGTTTATTCAGTACACAAAACACATGACATCAGTTGAAATTTTTTGCTTTTAAAGGAGCAAACAATAATAGCAAATGCCAATATCATCTTTACAATGTTCCGTCCAGCTTTCTTATTCGATTATATATAAAAAGGAAGCTAAATACACACATAAACACACTCGTTTTCTCTTCACCCCATAGTGCGCAATCACAAAATCTGTGGAGCATAATTCAGCATTCTAAAGAACATTCTAGATTCAATCTTAATAAATAAATTTACTTTTTTTTACAGGTTCTGTACGATGGCAAACTATCGAGTGCCATTGTCTTCATGTACAACCCAGTCGCCACGGATGGTCAACTGTGTTTACAATCATCCCCAAAGGGAAATGTTTCATATTTTGTACATACACCGCATGCTCTTATGTTGCAGGTGAGTCTTATTTTTGTTGTTGATTTAGTGCAGGTTGGTACTTTGCTTATAAAGTGGCAAGACATACTCGTTAAAGATGAAGTTATATATACCGAATGAAATTTGATAACAGGAAGCTGAAAATTGCCATGTTTGTTGAAAAAACGATACAGGGTTTTGTAAAAAAAATTGTGATTATTTTCTAAGGCCCTTTTAGATGATCACTTATGTTTCTGTTTCAGTTGAGCAACCAGTTAAGCTCTCAATTAAACTGATGTCGAAATGCAAAAATTGAACCGTTTAACTGAAACTGAAACAGAAACTGATGGAATTCCCATAAGTTGTCAGTTCAATTATAAGTTACGTTGATTTCCGGCTGCTCACAAGTAAAATTAAAGAAAGCTCAGCTGAATAACTTACTGAGGTGTAAGTACCTAAACACACTTCTGTATTTACTGAACTGATAACTGAACTGACAGCTGATCGCCTTTGAGGCCCTTTAAAACGTTCATTTCTATTTCAGTGAAAGTTGAGCTGATAGCTTTAGATAAACTGATGTCTAAATTAAACTGAAGCGTTAAACTGAAACTAAAAATTAACTGAAAACTGATAGAACTCCCATAAGTTGTTAGTTCAGCTATTAGTTAAATTGACTTTCGTCTGCTCACAAGTAACATGGACGCTCAACTGAAAACTGGACTTATGTCAAAATATACTGTCTTTTTGAACTGAACTAACAACTGAACTGATAACTCAACTGACAACTGATCGCGTCAAAAGGTCTTTAAGGAAATCATTGAAGTCTTTTGCAAAAAGTATGAGACTGCCTTTCCTAATGGAAAGCAATATCATTCAAACGGCTCCCATGAGTAGGCTTTCAGGACCACATTCTTTTGATGAACTTTGTCATTACCCTCTTTCATGTCATATTTGCAGCTGTATGTTATCGATGACCTTACGAATTCTGTCTTTGAGATCTTGAATTGATTGTTAACCATTAGAACGAACCTATGTTTCACGTTAGTTCAGAGAAAAAAAAAAAAAAAAAAAAATGATGATAAACATCATCATAAAATCATTGAAGACTTGGATGGTCGCATCAGCACTGGCGTACAGTAGTAATATGCTCAGTTGTCCTTAGGTTATGTGCACACATTCGATTCTACACATTATTTACTTGCCTAACTCTAAACAGTTTAAAATTTCAACCAGTTAAATAGCGGGCTATTCAAACTGAAACTTCCTATTTAAATTTTAAAGTATTAACCTTGGAGCCAAAAGTTCACTTGAAATCATTAGATTCTGAAAATATTTCCCAATTGTGAGCTACTGAGACAAATTACCTTCAAATCGTCAACATGATCTCTTCCATTCGTCGAACTCTTTTTGAGGCATTAACACATTATGCATCTCAACTCCACTGCTTTGATCAACTCCGCGATTATTGAGTATTTTTACTCTCTGTTTGGATTGATCTGACGAGGCTCTCTGGCGCAGATGGCGATACGATTCATAAATAGTTTCTCAGCTGAATGAACAAAATTGAAAACTGTTTCTAAAAGATCTCTAGGTACGAGAAAACAGAACCCATAAACCATACCTTAATTTCTGTAGGACGCCATCATGACAAGTCATTGATTCCGTCCGTTGGCTATCCAGGCGTCAGACAGACGTTCAGAAAGAAAATATCAACCACTAATCCTATTCTATTAATAGGGGCGTTCAGACTATCCAATTCGTTTGTCAAAATGGATGAAAGATTTACTGAACCGGGACCTCCTGAACGCCTCTAACGATAACTGAATTGAGCTCTATTCGGACCCAGGAAAGTTGAGTCACTTTATAAAAATGTGATAAAGTAACATTAAAACAATTGCAATTCTATTCACGTGCTTATGCAGTCGGTGAAATTCCCTTGTGCACCCTAAGGAATTACTACGTAAACAAACACTCTTATATGATTCCATTTAATCCTTGTAATCTTAAAAAAAAGAGAGTCAAGTAGAATATCCTCATTTTATTTATTGACACACGAATGCAGCAGAAGAACTGCAACAGAACGTATGAACAACATAAAATTTATGACAATGTAGCACAATTCAGCGCAGTAGTAATGTGTTTTTTTGGTTTTTTTCTTAAATTTTTTTTTTATCTTTTTTTCTCCATTCTACGACTTATTGGAAGCAGGACGTTAAGGCTGTCGTAACACATTCGATACACTGTACGTTGAATTCCATTGGGGGCATTCAAGTACTGTTTCCATTATTCTCACAACTTGATATGGCACACGAAGGATGCAGTGATGTGAAACGTGATCCAACGTTATGGTAAGTGTATTTGAAATAAATTTTATGTTTTTGTCTTCTATGGGCTTTATACGAGTAAATATATATGTAGTTTTGAATTCTCCTTTGAAATGGATTTTAATGTTATTTTTGTTTTTCTATTACTTTTTCCCCCTTTCTTTCATTCAGTTCAAAATTACTAGGTTTTATATGTGAGCTTGTGGAAACATCACAGACTGTGCAGCAGCACATGATACAAAATCGAGGATTTCTAGTGATTTCGTTCATGTTGCAGCGATCGTCAAGGGAACATCTGACGCTGGAAGTGTTGGGTTCATTTTTGAATTTGACAAAGTATTTAGTAACGTGTTTGTCGGCGAATAGTGATTTGCTGCTTAAACAGGTGAGTTTAATAAGATAACTGAATACAGTTGAGAAATCTTATCAGAAAAAAAATGTTATGAATGAATGTAAGGAAATGACAAATCGGGTTCTCGCAGGGCACTGCTGTTGGGCCATTCATATTAACTTGGTTTTGAGTAAACGTGTGGCGTATTAAAGAACTTAAGTCTCCGAATTCTTTTCTTATATCTTAGTAATAAGAGGAAACAACTTTATTCGTTGCGAAGAGTATCCAACGTTAAGTTGGACTTTGAAAGCAAACCATAGGCTATTTTGTTTGTGTTGGTGTATCTGAAGCAATCCTGGCTTGAACCAGTGATCTTAATTTAGATACTATGATCATACGTAAATGTAATGGTGTGCGCCTCCTCTTCTAATAAATTTTCAACAGCACAACTCTTATGCAAATACATTGTCTTTAAAAAAGAATAAAGGGTTTCATCCGTTGTCATTTGCTATGATTTCATTTTCGTTTTTAAAATAGAAACATTAAACTTGTCTTAAACCAAGACAAGATTTTGACATTTTGAAAGCGGTTGATTCCACTGTTTCTTCTTTGTCTCCTTAATTGCTCTATGGGCATTGTGAACTCAAAATGGTCAAACCCTCTAATTATCTGCTTCACACTAGTACCCTACTGCGCTTCTCATCATTTCACTAAGAAAAACAATTAATAAATGAATAAAACTCTTTCTCTAGGTAAAGGCAAGCACATTTCATAAATGCTGCAGTTCTGCAAAAGAACAGATTTTCATTTCCTTACAATCTCGTAACCAACTACAACTTTGACTATACAAAAAATTCCACATATTTTAAATAAATTAAACGCATGTTATTCCAATTAAGTTTGTCTGAAAATAAAATTGATGTTTAATCGAGAAGCAAAAGAAAAAAAAAACAAGAAATCAAAATCATACAATTGAAATGCATGACAGTTAATGTTGAAATTATTTAAATTTAAAATAATAATCTACTTTTTTTTTATCTTAATGTTAAATTAATGTTTCAGAGAATGCCAAATCTTTCTTTTTAATTTGGTTTTTTTTTATTATTGTATTTTTGCAGTTAAACTTGGGCTTTCGCTTGAATTATAAACGAGTAATTGTTAAAAATGTTGTTTATCATTTTTTTTTCGTTTTCGAAGAATTTGGTGTGATCAGAGATTTATTTAATAGTAAAAGTCATTGAATAAAAACCTTATTTTTTAATGTTAGGGATAACTCAATAAGAGAATAGTCTAGCTTAGTTGAACTTAATTCGCTTAGTTATAAGTCAAAGGAAAAACGTTGCTTCGGGAAAGAGAAAAAATACCATAGTTCTACTATAGTTTTACTCAGATCTGCTTTATTTTATGAAACACGAGTATTTGAAACTAAACTGCACCAAGAAGCGGAAAATTTGTCATTTATTTTTGATCAATCGGAGTATTCTCCAAGTTACTTGTGAAGAAAATGGCTTCTACTCAACGTAAGAAAGTTTGATGTCTTAATGTCTTGCTAGGTGGACTTTGACAGACTTCGTTTTGACAATAATTTCAATGACTTTGCATCGATCGGTTTTCTTTGAAACTGTGCAAAACTATTGGATTTAATCAACAGTCTGATCTCAAAATCCTGAAAAAAAAGTATTTAATTTTTTTTTTTATTTTAATGTAAAGGTGCTCAGCTATTGAACCGGTAGAAAATTGAAGGTCCCTCTATTCCTTCACAAAGGATGGTTGTGAGTAATGCACTAGTCCTTGAGGCTCTTCGCGCTGTTGCGCCAACCTATTTATCTCTTTCTTGAGGTACTCCAACCGAAGTGACTACTTCTTTAAAATCAGACTATACTCGTATTCATGTCTGTTGCAAAAAAGGCAAATAAGACCAACTGTCGAGAAATACGCACCTAACCTACCGTTTGCGTCAACTTGTATAATGTATACTTTGGTAATCGCAAACTGGTCACGAGGTTGCTCTGACTCTGTTCTCTGGAAATTCTGTAAGAATTTAGAAGTATTGTGTTTGGCATACCGGGTCTTACTTCGGCTTTGAAACCCTGCAGTACATTGTCAGAAGCTTGCGGCACATCTGAAAAGTTTTCCGAAAATATTTTATTTCTTTAAAAGACCCAGTCGTCCTCTTCATTAAAAATCATTCGAACGAATTAAAAATCATTCGAATAAATAGAAAATCATGAATTAAAAATTATTCGAATGAATTAAAAATTATTTCAATGATTTAAAAATCATTCGAGTGATTATGAAATCATTCGAATGAATTTGACATCATTCGAATGAATATGAAATGTGAAAGTGAACTGGAAATTATTCTAAATTCATTCGATTGGTTTTCAATTCATTCGAATGACTATTCCAATACTATTTGACTATTATTATTTGGGACATTTGAGAAACAAAATTCGTAAAAATATTACCATGCAACACCCTTCTGTCCAAATAAAGTGACAGTGCATGACAATGAGAAAGCGAAATGATGAAGTGAGCTCAGATTTTCTTATCTCCAAATGAAATAAGAGCAAATTTAAAGTCAACGTGCTTGAAAGAGAAAGTGCCTACTTTGATTAACATCACTCTAACTTACTTTAAAATGGGCAAATGAAGTGAAGCAAAAGACCATAAAATAAGAAAAAATAATAATAATAAGCAAAGTATTAAAAAAAAGTTTTTATGAAAGCTCAGTTTTTGTTTAGAAACACTTGACTCAAAACAAATATTAGTTCGGAAATAAATCATACAAGCCAATTAAGAAACGTCTGAGATGAGTAAGAGCATGGTTCTTAGTATTTAAAATTAGGGTTGCCTGATTTTGAATTAAGAGTGACTCTAAAAAAGTGTGAAGTTGATTTCAAGTGTCATATTGAGCTAGTGTGGCACTAGGGCTTATTTAAATACGATTTTTAATGATTTTATTAATTTGCGCTTTATTCTTCATTTCATATCCGTATACCCACGGGAAAGAGAATTCAAAAACTGCTGAACTGATTTCAAAAGCTCTTTTACCATTTGAACGCTACATTCTTTGTTAGTTTATTATTACTCTTACCAACAAAAAATATCGGCATACGGAATGAAGTTCTAGCTATGACGAAGAAGTGTATATCGTGTTTGATTACTCGTGCACATAAAGTACAGAGACAACTATTTGTAGGAGGGGGTTGTATTAGAGCACTAACACCAATCATTGGAAATTTGTCCGAACGGGGAAGTAACCTTTTTTTCTTAGTAGATAAAAGTACATAAAGAAATGCAATTTCATGACATGTGGGCTAAAAACTCACTTGTACAGACAGTGCATACCATCTCAATACAATAGTAAATGTAGTGAAAAATGGAAGTAAGAGTTCTATGTGTAACCACACTCGAATTATCTACCATTCAATGTAAAGTATCATTGCTCATGTGTAGAAATTTTGGTAAGAATATGATCTACATCTACAAAAATTGATTAACCGGAATAAAATCCATTCGACAGGCGACTCAATTAGAAACTTCGAAACATCTTCAAAAAAGTTAAGAATCGACTAACGACTACACACATCATAATTCTCAAGTTACTAAGTTTTCTTAATAAAAAAGAATTGAAGTAATATTTTTCATAGGACAATGTTAAAATGAAGCAACCCATTTGAAGGTAGACAAAAAACACAGGGAACTTCAAGTTTTAGAACAGTTGTTATAGACTTACGCAGGTTTGCGAAACTTACAACTTGAGTCTGACTTTAATACACAAGCTGGTTTTTTTTATTGTGAATTTAAAAATATTGAATTCATAAACTAGTTTGTGAATCATGAATTGGAAAACACTCAATTCACAAGCAACTTATGTGGATTATGAATTGGAAAATATTCATTCCACAAACTAGCTTATAAGTTAAATAGTTTACGTGTTTTTCAATTCATGAACTGGCAACCCTGGACTTATGTCAAACAATTTTTTTGTAGATTCTGCGCGTGAACCGTCGCGTTACCTTGAACGGGTCACAAATCTTCCACGTAGCTACTTCACTCGAATGACATTTACTGCATTTATCTTATTTTATTATTGCTTCAAACTTAGAAGTAAAGTATGTTGATTACAGAACAAGTTGGTTTTAAGTAAAATTCCAGTCCGTTGTTGAATCTGAGAAAGAGAGCGGCCTTCAATTTCTGTCAGTTTCGCAAAACGAAGATGATCATTTTTTCGGAAAAATTAGAAAACTGCTGAATGTACCCCAACATTATGTAAACTAGGCCATCAATGTGCATTAAATAAACTGTCGTGCTTAAGTAGGAATTTTTTCTTTCTAGTCTGGAATGTTTGATGTTTGAGATATTTTTTTGGTTTTTTGTTTTTAATTTTGCATTCGTGTTTTCTTATGTGATTTCTTATCTGACGTAGATTATATTTTGGATTGATTTCTTCTTAAAAAAAAAAAACTATAATTGTTCTCCCTTTTTTTCAAACTTTCTTCTTCTCCTATTTCACTAAAAAATAGTTCTACCAGGTGAATAAACTCCCTTGTTATGATTGTGTCAATGTTTTATTTTCTGTTTTCCAAAATTCATTCATTTATTTATTTATTTACATATCTACTGTTTGTTTTATTCGATTGTGACGTTACGAAAAGTGTGCGCTTTAAATTATGTGTTTGAATTTAAAATGGTTTGCAGTCATCCTTAAAATCGGTAACTGGGCTGATCTCATACTATTCTGTCAAACATTATATAAAATATTTTTTTTTGTTATTGACTTAATACGCGTTCTGAGAAATTATTCCACATAAAGCTCAAAAAATAAAAAATATAGGTACTTTTAAAAAGGGAATATCAATAAATTATAAACATTCAGTTAATTTCATTGATTGATATAATGTAAATGGCATTCAAATATGAGGCTAGTCCAGTTTGTTCAATGAATTGTATGAGTGTGTTTGTGTGAGTCTGGCTTTATGCGATATGTTTAACCAATGATACGCTTACGCATTGAATATGGCTCAACAAAATCCTTTATCAATAAGTGGATCATCCTTGTGTACATGCCATCGGGAAACCTCATCAATTTATTGAAATTCATTTGCAGTATGCCATTACCATCAGCTGCCATTTAATTTTGAGTTTACATTGTTCTTTTATTTTTGCAAGTAATACAACATTAAGCAATCAATATTTACCTACGAATAAATAAAACGAATATGTTACACACATCAATAAGCTCTCAAATTGTATTTAAATTCAATACAGGCAATGAGCCTTCATCCTATAGTCTCCTCGCGCTCATTTATTTTGCAATCGATTTTTTTTTTAAGTTTGTTTCGCATTCAGTTTTATTTGTCTTTTCTTAATTACCTGTCTCATGTATAGTTCCTCTGTCCGCATCAGTATCGCCATCATTGATAGCCTTAATGCTTTGGAAGGGCTCAGGTTTTAATACCCCCGATGATGAAGTTGTTATAATAATTTGTATTTTCATGATGAAGACAGGACACTGGGTGATAATGATTTTAAAACATAATAGGCAATACTGTGGCTAATTATGGTTTTAAGTGTTATGTAGTCTAGGATCTAAATAACAACAACAAAAAAAAAAATATGGCGCCAGGGATTGAGTGTGCGAATCTACACACCATCGTTTTATCGTTATCCTTTTAACACAGTCGTAAATCATAGGATAGAGGGATGTGAATTCCATGTCCTTTCAGTACAATCCATGGTAGGTATACACAAATAAAATTATAGGAGCCGGACGTTTTTGAGCGACGCTTGAGAAAAAAGGTCAGGTAAACACGTTTAACAATAAAAATGGGCGGGCTGTTGATTTGGTCCTTACTTTAATATTGTATTTGGGTAAATATTTGTTTGAAGGCAGGGAAGCAGATTTATTTTGGAGACCCTTTGGCTACTCAATGATGTCACAAACATAACAACACTTGACACTGACTGAGAGGCGAAAATATTGAATTGTGATGACTTCACGACACGACTCACCGGCAATGAAGGCAGGTGGTTATTAAAAAAAAGGCCGTTTCATGGAGTGTTATAATATTGAAAAGGGTTGTGTTTGATTAAAGCTTATTTGTTGACTGCATAGCTCTTCCAGTAAATGCAAAGATTTTTGAAGTCTTTCAAAGAACCTTAGAGTTTATTAAGGTGCTCTATACACAATCTTAAAATAACTAAATTTAAAAACATGGTTTATCATGGCTTATTACTTTCCTGATATGTTTCTCGCGTAGGCGTAGTCAAGCAGATTATTTTAAGGACATCATTGGAGAAGAATCGTATAAAACTTTCAGGGAACATTAAAGGGGTCGTATTTTGAAGGAAGATGCATTCTTGACTTAAAGTACGAGTAAAAAGTGACTTGAAAATTAATTTCCTTTTTTAATCTGCACACTGGTGTTATTTCCTGTGGTAATAGTGCCATCTGCGTCGATTTTCTGAAATACTTTTGTCTAATTTTCTCATAAATTGAAATGCGGTACGAATTTTTCTCTACGGTAAACATAAGAAGAAAAGAGAAAACAACGCACTTTTATTACTTACTGTTTAAAAAATTGCATAACTTGACGGTGCAACAGTACCAACAGCCACTCAACACTAGTTTTTTTTCTCGTACTGTTTCAAACTTTAAAGATCGCTTTGCCGAACTGCACATGCCGGTCGGCGTGTGAACGTCCACATGATATGACCCGACTTCCAGCTAACGAAATGGATTCGATTGACGCCCGGTATTGTGTGGACGCACTTTAACACACGAATATTCGGTGCTGCCATTCATAAGAATAACAATGTTTTGATGTCCTTTTTTGACTATAGGATGGTTAGTAAGGATAATTATATCCACGATAACCTTTCAATTAATTTAAACCGCTTCTGTCTCTATACTCGAAAGGGCAAGCCTTTGACATCACGTTAAAAAGATCGCATTATGTAAATTTATTTTGTATATGGGAGTAATTGTTAATCGCTGAGTGTCATTATATGACGAAAGGCGAAAGGGTTCCGCCAGATCGCGACCCGGAAGAAGAGGAATGCCAAACCGTCGCTCCTGGCACTCAAATGCAACGACATCAGCAATGGTGCTAAGTATGTACAGAAGAATTAGATTTCAAATTATAAAAAATAAAAAGAATTCATAAGCATGAGGCTTGCCATTGCTATCTAAGGTCAACATGGCATACGCCACAGGCACCACACGCAGATCATTAGGTCCAAGCAGAACTGTGAGAGAGATCTGCAATCCCACCACACTCATAGTGCGGTTCAACAAAAATGGCAGTAGGCAGCAATATTAATCAGCCTAAGTAAGGTACCAATTGAAAGTGAAACTATCCAATTTCTTACAATGTGGAGGAATTTATTTTAACGACTTGTTTGGAACAGCTTGTGTTCTTCATAGTCATTCCCAGAGTCAGAGAAGTCTTCGAAAAGTGTCGATGTTCTTGTGTCAATTAGAAAACAAACAAATAAAAAGGGGGCCCCAATAGAGTGATAAGCCTTGGAGCCTAGCGCATTTCGCATAACTATGCCGTTCTGAGGGAATGGAGGGATCTAATCATATGGTACCGGTATTGTGACCCGTAAGGATACTATTCAAAATACAACTCCTGCCCGACGAATCCAAAATGTACATCGCTTCCAAGTATTGTAACCGTGGCGTGATAGTTAGCATCCCTGCCTGTTAACCGGGAGGTTCGTAGTTCGGCTTTCTACAAAAGCCAAAATGTTGTTGAATAGCAAGTCCTCCGTTAGTCAATTCGTTGCAACGAAAAACGTTGTCTTCATTAGCCATTTGAAATCGGCAGAAAATATTAGGTCCCCTCCATTTCTTCACAATGGCAATGGTTGTGAAAAATGCCCTAGTCCCTGGGGCTATTTATTTTTATCTCTTCAGAATCAATCATTAATTCTTCTTTTTTTAAGACTGAAAGAAGATTAAAAGACTGAAAGAAGATAGAAAAGTCCTTATCGCTTGAGCCTTTAATGTTTGAAGAATTTTTTTTTTTTTTCTATTCTTAGAAGGGCGGACTTAGAATAAAAGTTTAAAACGGATCTCGTTTTGCGTTATCTGAAAGAAGAACGTCTTAAAATATTTCTTTCAGACTAATCAAAATAAAGTCACCGATCACTTTGGAACGGCATTATTGATAACTTTGAAGTTTTTCTGAGTTAATTTCTGGTAATTCAAATTTCTTCCTCTATTCTCAGAATTATGCCTGTCAAAGACCCAGTTTTCTTGTATATTATTCTATTTTGGATGATCTAGTGACAAACTGCAGTGATCGCAAACCTCTCCACTTTTGGTGTATTCCACGTTTTTCTGCATACTCAATTTACAGTATTTTCTTTGACATGTGCGAAAATACTTTCTCAAAGTCCTTTCCTTCTCTGTAAATCGCTAACTTCATCAAACCATTGTTCGACCTATAGACTACGAAACAATTTTTTATTTAAGGTTCTTTCTATAACGCATCTTCTAGGTACAGTATTTTTAAATAATACATGAAATTCTTGCAACTGCAAAATCCCCTTGCAGTCCTTCATTTAACCTTAATTTAAATAGCTTTTCACTCCTCTTCATCCTTGTTTGAAATTTAAAACCTATCAATAGTTTTCATCTCTTTAAGTGTCATGCATTTTAAAATTTGTAAAGATTGTGTTTACGAAACATTACAATATATAAATACATATTTATCGACTTTATACTATTTTCATATTTGTGTGTGAAATTTTTTGTGCATTTTGTTATGTTCTTGTCTATCCAAAAAAAAAAAAAACTATTAAAATATTTTAATGTCCGCTTGCTGCATGCCAAATATTTTCATTTTTGTTAAAAGAAAATGAAAAAATATATCCAAAATCGGCTTGTGGCAGGACAGAGGTGTTACAAAACTAATGGATAGCTATTCTGTTTCTCATTTCTTACGTGGCAGCTACTCGATCATGTTCTCTTCAATCCATCGCTGTGGATCTATACACCAGCAAATGTACAAGCCCGACTCTATTCGTATTTAGCTACAGAATTTCTAAGCGACACACAAATTTATAGCAATGTCCGACGAGTTAGTACTGTCTTACAGACAGTGCACACATTAAAATATTATTATTGGGTTGTGAATCCTCGAGCTAAGAGTGGCATCATTCCAAAAGGACTAGGTAAGTTCTATACCTAAGCAACTGAATGAGGCGAATCAATAATCATTTCAAATGAGTTCCAAGATAAGCTCATTTGAAATGGCAATTAATTGTCTTTTGAAAAAAAAAATATTTTTGCTTGAAAACAATGAATGTTAATAAATTCAAAATACAGATGGACCACGACCAGCCCAAAAGGATATTTTAGCGATACGCGCTTATATTCTTTTGTTTCTAAAACAGTTGATTATGATTGGCAATGGGGTTAAGGAAGATGAATTACAAAGTATATTGAACTACTTAACGACCATGCATGAGGTAAGTTGGGAGTAACATACAAATAAGTAAGTAAACGACCAAATGAACTAATTTAATTGTATTATATATGTGCAATAAAGGACGAGAATCTACACGACGTCCTACAAATGTTAATATCTCTTATGTCCGAGCATCCAAGCTCAATGGTACCTGCTTTTGATGTTAAACATGGTGTTAGATCTATATTTAAATTAATGGCTGCCGAAAGTCAATTGATAAGACTACAAGCGTTAAAGTTATTAGGATTCTTTTTATCGCGCAGCACACACAAGTACGTATCTCTTATGTATGTTCATATGTATCGGGTGATCTAGAAAGTTTGTAAGATTTTTTTCTTAAAAGAATTAAAAAGATTGATAGTTGATTTTTATTATTAGTATTTAGTATTTATTTATTTCTTATAAAACTAACACAGTAAGATAAGATAAGATTAGATTTTAGCATTAAGTAAGTGCATGTTTAGTAACATTTTGTTATAAAAATAAAATATAAACTAATTCTTAAAATTTTTAGTTGGTTAAAGACTTGCTTTTTTTATCTTCTTTTGTACTCAAAGTGTGCCATTCTTAAAATTAATTTGATATTGAAAGAGTTTATACTGTGAGTGAATTGACTTTAGATTGGGCAGTAAGTCGTACTTTTGGAACTCTCCTAAACCAAAGCGTTTTTGAATGTATGCTACAAATTTAGCTGTCAAATTATGTTTACCTACATATATAATAGAATAAGATTAAATTGTATGGAGGGTTGAGCTTGCGTAGCTCTGGGCACTGCGTTGGCTGAATGATACCTACTGTGAAATATCAGAGCTTTTTTCTGCTCTTAAGTTGAGCCTGAAGTTAACAATCTTCTGTGGCTGAATGAGTTTAAGTTTTCTGAGGGGAAATGCTGGACATTCTGTAACAGTATGCCGAGATGTTTCCTCGCTTTCGAGGCAAAGTTTGATGCGAATGTGTACTGGTACTAAACTCATTTGGTGAAGGTTGTTCTATAGAGAGCAGTGGCCAATAAATAGTCCTGTGCAGGTTTTGAAGATTTTCCTATTGAGGTTCGGTATGAATTTTGATATTTTTATAGTATAATTAATATTATAGTATTAGATCGCTAAGATGTCTGCCTTCTTGTTAGCCTTTGTGTGATGGAATCCTGTGGAGGATGACAAAATTTTTCCTTCCTAGCTCTGTGATTGACGTAATTGTCTCTTGGAATAGTTTTGTTTTTATGGCAGATGGGCTTAGTGCTTTAAGTGCCACTTGGCTGTCTGACAAATCCAGTTTTGAATTTTTGTATTCGATGAACTTATTTTTTTCGTATGGTTAATGGCAAAGACTTCAGCTTGGAAAATAGACGGCTAACTGCCAAGACTAACTGGAAAGTTCTTTCTAGGAAATTCGGTGAAAATGTCGGAACCCGCGCCAGTTTCCATTTCTAAGCCGTCAGTATACTATACCATATCTTGCCTTGGAGGGTGAGGCTTTGTGTTCTTCCAGTCATCCCTGTGGGGGATGACTATGGAGAAGTTGAGTTTGAAGTTGTATACACGGGAATGAGAGCATCGGGGCACATATAAAAGGTGTTGAGCTTTTCTAGACTGTGCATTATCGACAGTTGTCAATGCGGGTCCTCGATGGAGGAGACGGTCGGTGGGTTGCCAGTCTTGCTTCCATTTTCATAAAACCCTATGTTTAAATATACTTATGCTTGAAATAAATAAATACAAATACAAATACAAAAAGGTGAACTGGTGGTTGTTCTATAATGACATTAAAGGCGTCTGTAGGACCTGTTCGCATACCTCCAGCAATGCATGTTGTTGTTACCTTTACGATATATGAGAGTACTCACACTGAAGCTTCAAGAACGACGTCTCGTAATTTTTTCATACATTGGCACATGTCGCGACGAAAAGACTCCTTTTAGGTTTTCCCAAACCGAAGTGTTTTTGCAGTTGCAGCAGCTGAAGGAACGCTATTGTCATCATTTTTGCCGTCGCAGCAATACAAGCAAACGTATGTTCTTTTTATTGTCGCGTCGTGCCGGTGTGGGTATTCTCATATGTCCCTGTATAACTTAATTTTCATTACAGAAATTGCCGCCCCAGTGACTCTAAAAACGCGTTGGTTAGGGGAGTCCTTTAAACGTCATTTCTGCCGCTGCCGCCACTACTAAACGCTTTGGCTTTTGAGATTCTTAATTCTGAGTTAAAAATCTCTTCGTAGCAATGACAATGTTGCCATAGCTGTTTCGCTTTAGTTTTTAGTCCATTTTTCTTCACAAACTGTTCTAGTATGTTTAAAAATTGTTTTTTTTTTTTTTTTTTTCTTAAAAGAAAAACGCAGATCGTGTATTTAGGAGGCCTCGCATCTACTTAGCAAGCAGGCTTCCTTCCTCTTTAGTGGGTATACTCATTTTTGTCCTACATCTTCTCGATTCCGATTCTGAACTTTTACTGCTTACAGCATAAAAATAAATAAATAGGGTGGCGCAACAGAGCGAGGAGCCCCTGGGCCTGGCGCATTTCTCACAACCATGCCTTGTGAGGAAATGGAGGGGACTAACAAATTTCTGCTGGTTCCGAACGACAAATTGAGAAAGCGCTTTTCATGGCAATAAATTAACTAACTTGCCAATTCCTCTCGAAAGGCGATACCCATGAAAAAACACTTTTGCCTTTGCTGGGATTTGAACCTCGAACCTCTGTGGGTTAGCAGGTGAACATGCTAACCATCACACCACGGGCTACAGCATGCGAGCTTTATAATTTCGAGTGCCTCCTTGCACTCCGATATCCTCAGAAAGACTCCATCTTCTTTTGTGTCTCTGACTTTATTTGACTGTTGAACCCCGATTCCTAGAGCACTTCTCACAACCATGCCTTTTGGGTACTATAAGGGACCAACAATTTTCTGAAAATTCGGAGGTAATCGAAAAAGCGCTTTTCATAGCAATAAATCTACTAACTGAAAAAATTGCCAATTCCTCGCGAAAGGCGATAACCGCAGAGAAAATTATTTTGTTTTCTGTTGAGATTCGCACTACGAATCTCTCTTATAACAAGCATTCATGCTAACCACTAAACCACAGGCACCACTGATCGACTGTATTAATTGTCATAAATTTATCTCTATTAAAGGGATACTTCCTTGCCATTTTCAATTGAATTTTATGCCCATGTCGCACTACAGCTCATTCAGCTCTACTTACTAAGATTAAACCCAAGCTTTTGAAAAGATTTTGAGACTCTTAACAAAGTGTCAAAAACTTGAAAAAAGTTATATTCTTTGCCCTATTTTTGTAGCTTAAGAAAGATTTATCAATTTTTTTTTTTTTTTTTCTAAGGCTCATGTCTAAACATAGTGAGGCGTTTTATGAATACAAAACAATCCACAGATTTCCAATATCTCTAATAGTTCCGCTAAAATCGTGCCAACAATTAAAAAAAAAAATGCTTTTTATAAAATGTGTTTAAAGATAACTGATTAATATAAAACATATGTGGGCGCAGATGGGTATGGAGGTCGGTAGTATTTGAATCAGCATGCTTTCAAGTAAATCCTTAACAATTACATGCTCCTTATGGTTTAAGATTGAAAATAACCTAAAATACAAAATTCAATATTTTTAAACCGCGAAGTTAGAGGACCCCCTTAAGCATTGGTCCTTTATCTTTACTTTTGTATGAATGTCACAAATAAATCATTTTACTTCTCCTGTAGGTATACCTCCTTTTGTTATCACCACAATTGAATTACTCTCTCTTCTTGTTTTTGTATAAAAATCTGAAAAACTTTCTAGGTCATCAACGATCACAAATCTGTCGCACGTAATAATTAAAAAATTCTTGAATCATACTTCGTTGAGGTTTCTAATCACAAAATTGTTTTATATTTTTTTTTCTAATCCTTCGATTGCATTAATCAGAAGAAAGTACGATGTTATGTCACCGCACAATTTATATACGCTATTAGCCGAACGTTTATTACTTTACGAGGAGTCGTTGTCCCTACCAACGTATAATGTCCTCTATGAAATTATGACCGAGCATATATCACAGCAAATCCTTTATACAAGGCATCCAGAACCCGAGAGCCATTATCGACTAGAGAATCCAAGTAAGTTTTGTTTTTGCTATTTCTTATTACAAATACATATACATAAGAGTATATTTCTTTTTTTTTTTTTGTGTTTTAAAAATAAAATCAGTGGAAGGATATTTTCTATTTTATAATGTGTTATACACTGTATACATTATGCATTTCTTTTGCCACGGCAGCAGCGTTTTGTTGTTGTGCAGAAAAAGAAATGAATTGTGGGTTTGAGTTAATAAAGAAAAATAGCTTTCAAAGGATGAAAGAGGTAGCTTTTCTTCTAGAAAACCGATTCTAAATTTAACAAACATTTCTATGAGGTTGCTAAGGTGACTTATGAGCACTTAGAGAAATGAGATGTATTATATTTCGATTTTTGTATTGCTATAATAAATTTAAAAGGATTCTAGGTGTGTGCGGAGGAAAATATTGTGTCACTAAACAAAGAAATGCCTCGGCTGTAATGGCTTATGGCAGTATTTTGCGTTTTACAAAATTTCATGTGGGGTTTTTGGGGTGATTGAGTTTTGAGTATAGCCGATGGGCCAACTATGACAACAAACAGTGGTAACCATTCACTGCGGGTATGATCTCTTTTTAATATTTGAAAAGAAGCTTCATTAGAAAATATCCTTTTAGCTGTGTACACAAGTATGTATCTCTCCTTTCACTCATTAATCATATTTTTTCTTTGTTGTTTTCTCCGCAGTGATTCTGAAGGTAGTTGCAACGCTGATACGTCAATCCAAGCAAACCGAGTCCCTTATCGAAGTGAAGAAGCTATTTTTGTCTGATATGACGCTGCTGTGTAACAGCAATCGAGAGAACCGGCGAACGGTTCTGCAAATGTCGGTGTGGCAAGAGTGGCTTATCGCAATGGCATATATTCATCCAAAGAATAGTGAGGAGCAGAAAATCTCCGATATGGTGTATTCCTTGTTCCGAATGCTGTTGCATCATGCCATTAAGCATGAATACGGAGGTTGGCGGGTGTGGGTGGACACACTCGCCATTGTTCATTCTAAAGTGTCCTATGAAGAGTTTAAACTCCAATTCGCCCAAATGTATGAGCATTACGAACGACAAAGAACTGATAACATTACAGATCCTGCTCTGAGGCAAGCCCGTCCTATCAGTACAATAAGCGGATGGGATCGAGAGGAACAGCAACATCAGCAGCTGCATGCAATAAGCTCGGAGAGCATAGCGACAACCACTGAAGTGGAAGAAATTGAAAAACCAGTAACACCGGTTGCAATAGCAATTGAGCCAATGGTCAGTAATGATGAAGAACCTGCTGACGAAGATGTTCATCTTGAGAATGTTAAGTGTGCTTGTGAAGAAGAGGAAGAGCAAAAGTCGAATGGAAATGTTGGTTTTACGGATCAGAATGCAAACAAGGAGCCCGAAAAGGCACCAGTTCAATCATCGACAGTGTCAAATATTACCGATGTTTACAATGCCCATTTGAAGAGCGAAGTGTTGTGCAATGGCAGCGCTGCTGAAGAACAGCATTTCCAGGAAAGTGAAGAAGTCACTAGTTCCGCAGGTCATGAAGCTCTGAAACAAGTCCTTGACATTGAACCAGAAGATTTGGATGAAGTTAATTTAGCTTCAGGAGAACCAAAATTGGATGAGGAGAAGATAGTGACGGAGGTCCTCGATAATTCCGAGAAACTCTTGAATCACTGTAAAGAAGTTTCCGATGAAATTCTTTTGAAGAATGCCGAGGAAGCAGCCTCGTCTGTCATCAAAGATGAAGAAATTGAATTGGCAGTGAATGAAGTCGTACAGGGTGTTCTTAATATTGAAAAGAAGCAACAAACATCCATAACAACAGCCACAAATACAACAACCCCTACCACCGATGAAGAGGCTGACAAAGTTAGCCTTCTGAACTCGAAAAATCTTAGCAACAACAATAACGAATCCGAGTCCACGGTAGCAAACGATACCACCACCACCACAATCACTATCGCATCTGCCACAATAGACACATCCACAAAAACAACAACAACAACCCTAGAAGAAGCCATTGATAATCAAAAGACTGATTTATCGTTATCAAGTGCAATACTTATTACAAATAATAATATAAACAATAACAACAACAATATTGAAACTGACGTTACCCAAAACAGCAGCAGTACCACTGATACTAACACAACAATTACAAGTGACAGTACATGTAACAGTATTAGTAGTGAAGAGAGTACAAGTAGTATTCTCGCAACTGTCCCTAGCACCACCGTGACATCAGAGTCATGTGAGTGTCCTTCGAAGCAAGAGGATATCCAGGTAGAAGAACTTGTCAAAGACATCGTCGATGAAGTAATCACAGATTGTTTAGAAGACAGCGTGGAGAAAACAGAGGTTGTAGAGCCCACAACCACCACTGGTGAGAAGAATAATAACGAAATCAAGGACGAAAAGACTGTTGAACTTGAAGATGAAGCCCGTGAGGTCGTCGATGAAGTTCTGTTTTCTGCTAAGGAACAGGCTAGTTCAGTAGTCAAGACGGACGAAACAGAAACAAATGCCAACTCCAAGGACACCACTGAACTTGAAGCGAATGAGACTCCAGTAGTAATGACAGAATGTGTATCATTGCCGCAGATGGAAAATGAATCACTTCCAACTGAAGTGGATAATACTAAAGAGCAAACAGTCACACCTCCGAAAACACCAACAAAAGTCCTCGAAGTGGAGGACGAACCACCACTGATTGAGGATAAAACGACGAGTGTGGCAGTGCCAATGCCAATGCCAATGCCAGTCACTACCACCTCTACCTCCACACAATCGTCTCCCGTCAAACAAATCCTGGACGCAATACCAAATAATGTAAATGACGAGGAACTACTACAGGAAGAAGAAGAAGGAAGCACAATTGATGAAGAACATGAGGAAGTAGCAGAAATTTTAGGACCATCAGCAGCAAGTGCGAAACCAAACAATGTGGTCGTTGTTAGTTCGGTTTCAGAGGTGGATTCACAAACGCAAACATCACCATCGGCACAAAATAGTCGCACTAGTGCTGATGGCGGTCTAAATGATGAACAGCACCAGCACCAGCTGCTGCACCAACAACAGCAACAACAATCAGAAGAAGAACGAGAACAACCACAAGAACAGCCACAAAGGCGGTCACAACACAGTGCGAGTACACAAGTTGAAAACAATCATTTCGGTGAGTTGCACTTTGTTAAAATTTTCATGCATTTTCAGATGCTTCCAGTTTTTGAGGCTAAACCCCGAAATGGGAACTTGAGTTGAGGTTGTTGTTCTATGGTGATATCGTAACACACAACTCAAAGCATGTTGAGCATTGAGTGTTGGATTTGATTAAATTTGGGGTTAGTTTTTGGAATATGCGTCGAAAGTTAAATGGAGCAAATATGCACCCTTCTGGTCGTAAAAAAATTCAATTTGTGAAGTGCATTTGAAGGCAGGCTGTAACAAAATACTTTTTATAGCACGGAAATAGAGGAACATGTTGTTGGTGAAGCTTGTGCTCACACTGGAAGAAATTCATCCTAAAATTGTCAAATTCCTCTTTGTGTCCATAAGAAAGTAATGGCTCTCGGTGCTTGTATCGTTTTTTCAGTCTTAGGGTAGGAGAAGGTTTCCAACAAACGTTTAAAACGTTTACACGAAAGCCAATGTAATTTCCTGAGCTGAAGGAGAGAAGGCGTTAGTTTTTTCGGGATCATCCAAATCTCATTTAGATTTCAACCGTGAATGATGATTTCCTCAGCCTGATTTTGTGGATGAGAGTTACTCTTTGCTACGACATCACTGCCATTTGGTTTTGTCCAGTAACCTTCGTTACGTGTATCTCAATCCGTAAAGAGTACTGCTCATGGAGCGCCTACAACAGATCTCCTTTCTTCTCACGTTGGCGTTATAATCCTTGTAAAGAGTCTTAATGTCATGTTTTTGGCATTATTCATATATTTTAATATAGGTACAGCAGGGAGCTTCAGTGAATGTCTGGTTTTATGAATGCATTCACTTATTCATTGCCTTACACACTATTCAGGCTACCATTCATCTTAAACCAAAGCAATACACATACTGCACTCTCTTTTAGTCAATAAGATAGGTTCTCACTCTTACTCACTAAACTGAAACAATGGCAGGCAATGACAATATCTGTATGCGAACTTGTGCGAATAATGTCTTAAGCAACGAATCATCTACAGTGCAGCTAATACTTTATAAGGCAACGAATACTTCACAGTGCAATGCTGTGATGAAAAAACATCACCGAACAAAAAAAAAAAACTCAAAAATTATAAATATCGCCCAATCAGGTTACAAAATGTGTATTCATAATGTGTGTATGACCATTAAAAAATATTCGCTATCATCCCTCATCATTCGTGAACATTCACTTTTTTCGAATGCAAACGAATGGTGTACCTGTTTTAGTATGAATGGTCCATTCATTCATCATTCATGGGCACAAGCAATGCGAGGGCTCGTATTCACAAGTGTTGTGTTCTTTTTCTACAAGCATCACACTTGTTTCATCATTGTGAGCGTGAGACTGTGAACGGCTTGTTTTTAGGGGGATGATTCGAAAGCAAAAGTGATTGCACTCTTGCAGTTTTCTGAGGTGCAGTTCTTAGACACTTTTTGATAGCTTCTTTTTTCTGAATAGTCGCAGCCGCTTGCTGCTATCATAATCACTATCATAATCACTATCATAATCACTATCATAATCACTGTCACTATCACTATCACTATCACTATCACTATCACTATCACTATGACTATCACTATCACTATCACTATCACTATCACTATCACTATCACTATCACTATCACTATCACTATCACTATCACTATCACTATCACTATCACTATCACTATCACTATCACTATCACTATCACTATCACTATCACTATCACTATCACTATCACTATCACTATCACTATCACTATCACTATCACTATCACTATCACTCACTATCACTATCACTATTACTATCACTATCACTATCACTATCACTATCACTATCACTATCACTATCACTATCACTATCACTATCACTATCACTATCACTATCACTATAACTATCACTATCACTATCGCTATCACTATCACTATCACATCACTATCACATCACTATCAGTATCACTATCACTATCACTATCACTATCACTATCACTATCACTATCACTATCACTATCACTATCACTATCACTATCACTATCACTATCACTATCACTATCACTATCACTATCACTATCACTATCACTATCGCTATCACTATCACTATCACTATCACTATGACTATGACTATCACTATCACTATCACTATCACTATCACTATCACTATCACTATCACTATCACTATCACTATCACTATCACTATCACTATCACTATCACTATCACTATCACTATCACTATCACTATCACTATCACTATCACTATCACTATCACTATCACTATCACTATCACTATCACTCACTATCACTATCACTATTACTATCACTATCACTATCACTATCACTATCACTATCACTATCACTATCACTATCACTATCACTATCACTATCACTATCACTATCACTATCACTATCACTATCACTATCACTATCACTATCACTATCACTATCACTATCACTATCACTATCACTATCACTATCACTATCACTATCACTATCACTATCACTATCACTATCACTATCACTATCACTATCACTATCACTGTCACTATCACTCACTATCACTATCACTATTACTATCACTATCACTATCACTATCACTATCACTATCACTATCACTATCACTATCACTATCACTATCACTATCACTATCACTATCACTATCACTATAACTATCACTATCACTATCGCTATCACTATCACTATCACATCACTATCACATCACTATCAGTATCACTATCACTATCACTATCACTATCACTATTACTATCACTGTCGCTATCACAATTTTCACCACAATCATTATCATAACATCTAATCATCTGATTCGATCTTTCAACTTTAGAGACAATCACTCTAATTAGTTATCCATCACCGTAAGAAAAAGTTCTCTCTTTGGTGGCATAAAAGTGGTTGCCATATTGCAGTGCATACTTTCAATGTTGTTGCTTCTAAAGGTTTTTCCTTACTCAAAGTCCTTCAGAAAATAAGTTCGTTTTTTATTTGACAATTCATAGACTTCTGTGTTTTTCCCTGTAAACATACAAAACAGTACTGCCCGTTTAATATTTATTGAAAATAATTAAACCGCCCCATCAGATCAGTGTTTATAAAACCAAAACAGACTAAACTGTGGAACTGGGTAACATGTCGCTTGGTCGTTGAATTGCTCCGATTCTCTTGAATATATTATTTGAACTTTTCAAATAAAAATTCTCAAATGTTATTTTTATTTGCGACAGTTGCCGTCTCTTCGCATAAAAAAAAAATCACTTCAATATAAATTTCACGACTGAATCACTTCACGCATCCGTTCATTCTCATTGCCGCCACAAGAATCCAACAAACTTTCGCTCGAAATGGGCCATTCAATTATTTCAAACATAGCTGCACAACCATATTAGGGAGATGTATAATTAAATCGTAAAATGCCCCAGATTTATAGCCACCCATCACATTCAACAAAAAATCAAGAAAAAAACCAAAGAAATCCGCTAAAGTCTTCCTCCTTCACGTACATAGGCCATAGTTACAAAAAAACCATTTGAGCTGAAAGTGGAAACAAAAACAAAGTCATACCAATGCTGGGTGGCTCTGGCTGGCATTTACGACTCTGTCGAGATTTTATGACCCAAACCCAAGTGATAGAGAACACGCCCAGGATTAATTTCGACCTGCAAGACAATCAAAAATACATAAATCTCACAACAATAAAGATCTTAATACATACAATGTGTACCACCATAGCTATACAACATATTTTGTTTTGTTTTTCCTTCTCATCCATCACAAAACAGACAATAAAAGGACGAAATCTGGTTCAACACGTCCCATGTTCAGTCCGGGGCCGACACGTCCGCCATTTCGAATACCTGAATTCAAATGGTCGTACATTCATCAGCGTCTGCTTTCGGATGTGCTATTTTCTCTAGAGACAGACATCCAAGTGTGGCGCAGCCATTCAACGAAAAGTGTCCTGGACTTTGTTAATTCTAGTGAAAATGCAATTTTCGTCGTTAACACTGTCCATCTAATCTCTCAATTAGCTGATAATCTTATAATCGCCTGTGGTGGACTTCTGCCACTTTTGGCCAGTGCAACATCGCCAAATGTAAGTATGACTCAAATAGATACAGGGTGTTTCAGGAGACAAAAACTTTAGTGGAATATAATTGGATTCTAGCTATTTTATTTTTTCGTAGTTTTTTTTATTAATAAGCTCTGACTCCATAAAAGCAAATTTTTTTGTTATACCTGCAAACGGTAAAATTTGACCAGTCTAACTGTAACTGCCACACCCTGTAACTCTAATTGCTTTCCAATGCGACGAGGAGACGAGTGTTTGATTAAATCTTGTTCTAATGTGTCATTGGTGATTTCTATTTCTCTTACAACAGTCGGAGTTAGATGTCCTGGAGCCAACACAAGGTATGCCATTAGAGGTGGCTGTTTCGTTTCTTCAGCGTTTAGTCAGCATGGCTGACGTGTTAATATTTGCCACATCATTGAATTTTGGTGAACTGGAGGCAGAGAAGAATATGTCAAGTGGTGGTATCCTGAGGCAGTGTCTCCGTCTGGTTTGTACATGTGCCGTGCGCAATTGTCTCGAATGTAAGGAACGAACAAGATACAATGCTGGTGGTATAACCAGGGATGTACCTGGTGCTGCACACTTGCAAGCACTTATTAGAGGAGCCCAAGCGTCACCAAAGGTGAGTGTTTTGCTTTAAATTTTCTATAAGGCTAAAGCCAAAGGGAGAGTTGATTGACAATCTTAAATACAATGTCATGATGTAGCAGACGGTTGCTTCTAATGAAACTTTTGTGTAATCTTTTGGTTGTGTGTGTGTATGTTTTCCCTTACAGAATATTGTCGAGTCGATAACAGGTCAATTATCACCAGTCAAGGATCCAGAGAAGTTGCTGCAAGACATGGATGTTAACCGCCTGAGAGCAGTGATATATCGAGATGTGGTAAGTGCATTTAGTTTAATTGTATTGGTACTGTGTTGATTGGAGATAGTTGTATGTGAACTACAATTTGCTGCGGAAAGTCATTTAAGTTCAAATACTGGCCTTAAATATAGATATAGAAAAATGTTTTTTGTTAGTCCATCAACTTCTCAGTTCGTTTTTATTTTTTGTTTTCCTTTTTTTTCTTTTATTTACTATCTTATTTTTATAATTTCATGTATCTGATTTGTTCACTAATTTTGAGTAGACTATCAACAAAAAAACTGGCCAAATCGTCGTAAATATTTCCAAGGTAGGTTAAATGAATCTTGATATATTGGGAAGAGGTCGCATTTCATGGCATAAAATAATTTCATTCACAATCATTTCATGGCGAAAACTTTATTTATTTAACTCATTTGAGTCCTCCCTCAGAATATTTGGGGGCAATACTAACAAATAAAACTTTGAAAGTGTAAAGTCCTCTTTTTTCAAAGCAATATTATTTCAATGTCCTTTTAAAATGCAATGGTAGCTGATGTTTGTTCACCAATAAACTCAAAGCAGAAATAACTGTTCTTGCTAAACACGACACAATTGTATGTCATTTAACTTTATTAAGTATTAAGATAGACTGATCTTCTTCGATTCCATCTTTACGACGAAGCTTTGTAAAATGCTTTTGCTTTTAGGCCAACTTTGGTAATATTATAATACTTTAATAACTTTCAAATTGGATAACTTTGCAAATAGATTGGGTGCGTTTGCGCATTTCAAATGATCGATCGCAAAATGTTCACGACCGCGACGCGACGCAGAAATCTTCAATTCTTATTTTATTAAATTATAAGCAGTAATTTGAGTAATCAATGCCGAAAAGGGTAATCATGTTCCGAATGCAGCCATGGGTATTAATCTCATCGATAGGAATCTGAGTTCATCTAGAATTTTTAGTATCTATAATATTCAACATTTTATTCTAAAATTGTAATTTCGTTGTCGTCACAAAAAATGGGACGCTTGAGCAGTGCAACCATAAGTTCATTGGAAAAGAAATGGCAAGACATGTCAATATAGCAAAATTTTAATAAGCTTCCTTTGCTCTTCTCTATGTTTTCAGGGCGAGACAGTAGTGCAGTAGTAACCTGTTTGATCGATACGAACTGTAGTCGTTGTTTGTTTCTGCAAGTTAGCAGCGGCCCTTCAATCAAACGAGTTGACTGATTTTCTTCAAACTTTGTTCGATTTGATTTCGGTCAATTTAAAAGCTCTCCATGAAATGCGTGTATTTAATTACACGTGTGTTTTTATCAAGCTTACGAATATCAGAAAAAAAAAACTACATAAATAAAAATATAGGGCAAGTAAAAAGAAAATGTTTGTTGGATATCTGAAGGGAGCTGTGATCTTAGATCAAATATCCCGACAGCCCAATGAAATATTACAAAAATTTGTATAAAACTTGGATCTCGAACAGGGTTTTCCAGAACTCATTTTGAATCTTCCTAACACCCATCGCCCTCAATTCTTCTAATAAAACCCGAAAATATCATTTTCACGCTTTTTTGTAACATATGATCTATTCAAGTATGGCGGGAAGAAAAAGTCACAGAAATCCATTACAGAAGTTAAGAGCAGTTTTATATTGCAAGTACGAATATCACAGGTAGTTCAAATTTCTCATTAAAAAATTTAAAAAATAAAAATAGGGTGGCGCAACAGAGCGAGGAGCCCCTGGGCCTAGCGCATTTCTCACAAACATGCCTTGTGAATAAATGGAAGGGAACTACAATTTTCTGCCGGTTCCTAACGGCTGAAATGCAATGAATACTATTGGAGGACTTGCTAATTCCACGCGAAATTCGATACCCGTGTAAAAAACCATTTTTGCCTCTGTTGGGATTCGAACTCGAACATCCATCACACCACGGGTATATCCCTAATTGCCCAATTCTGCACCATGTGTTAGATAGCATTTACAATGGGTTATTTTACCTATTCTTTCTCTGTAGTACGCGTGGCGTATTGGTTAGCATGTTTGCATGTTAACCGGGAGGTTCGTTATTCGAATGCAAAGAGAATCAAAAATGTTTCTTACGGGTATCGCCTTTCACGAAGAACTGGCAAATCCTCCAATAGCACACTCATTGCCATGAAAAACGCCTTCTTGAAAAGCCATTTGGAATCCAAAGAAAATTGTAGGTCCCTCCATTTCCTCACAATGCCAATAATTGTGAGAAATGCGCTACACAATTTTTTTGTTTTTCTATTATTCTACTATTTTGTTAGGAACGGTCTCACTTGCATTTGAACGTTTGCGTTGTTCCTCTTAAAGTAAAGTTATTTCAAAAACAACTTCGTCGTCGACGACTAAATATATTTTGACGAATTTTTTTCTGAAACATTTGAAATACCAATATTTTTTAAGACCAAATTTTTATTTCCAAAATATTTTGGAAACGGGTTTGTTTAAATTTTCATTTTTTTTTTTTTTGTGTGTTAATCAATGATTTTTACTAAATTTTTAAAAACAACTACATATATCTATAAACCTGCCAACCTAAATTGAAAAAAAATTTTTTTTTCAAAAACTATGTCAAAAGAAAAATGTTTGTCGATTGCTCAAATATGCAAAGGTAAACGTTACAAATTTCCGTTTTTGGTCTTTTTGGTTTTGGTCTATACGAATTCCTCACTTAATTTTGCTCTAAAACAAAAAAAAAAAACTGATTCAATACCAACAAATCAAGCATTCTAATATAAAGAAGATTTAGTTTTATCAGGTCAGGTCGTCAAGAACCTTACGTTAAACCAATAGTAATACCTCGATATTCTGCCTTAAAGTTGCAGTTTTGCATTGCTGGATCTGCTCAATTCTCAGAATTTACTAAATAACTCGTGGCTCGTGCCTTCAAGATCGAAAAAATACAGTCTTAACACGAAGAAAATGTCAACCCAAAACCAAACCATTGCTTTTTCGATGATTTGGTACCCGCTGAATTGAAATCTGGTGCCAAAATTGCTCTTCTACATCAAATTAATGAGATATTTACCTTCGAAAGTTGTAATACACAGTCATGCATTATTTTGAAGCCTAGGTAGAGTCTCGAAAGATTGTGGATCAGTTGCTTGGATTATATAAGCGCTGTCCGCACAAAATTGCCAAAAATCTAAAAAGCTGAAGATCGCCTGAAAATTTTTAGTTTTTCACTCCCGTTTTCTTAGGAATATCTGGATGAGGTATAGTCTATGCTACTGAAAACTAAATTACACTCGCCAAAAGATTGAAGATATACTCGAAAATACTTTAATTCAATTTTGCTTTCAAAATTTAGTTTCTTATTTTAGTGGCCGCCATATTGGTTTTTCGTTTTCTTTTTTTATGGTGTTGGTATCTATAATGAGGAGGTTTTGAAAAGAAAAGTGAACTTGCCATTGATTTTTCATTTTATTTTCATAGAGAACTCTGTCAAGCCCTTTCAGTAAATCAATAGAAGCAAATGTTTTGACTGTCGAAACTCTATTCCTTATAAGTTTGAATATTGTATGCCAATCCTTTTGGCTATCACTTCACAGTTCGCACCCACAATTTTCCGTCAAATTTCAAAAATGTAAAAAATATCTAGAATATAGTTTTGTTTGAATCAAAAAATAATTTGCGTCTTTATGTCCGACGAAATTGAACCTTAAAAATTCATTGTACTTGAAGTTGGAGTAGATGATATCTGAATAATTTTTTCTAAAGTGTAAATATTTGAAACCGTGCATAGATATGCCGACGCATCTGAGAATATTCTTCATTAAAAAAATCTATCACCCCTGTTCTGATTTTCGTTCGGATACCATATCCTCCCGTTTTAGAATTTTTGCGGTTCTCAATTCCGAATCCGTACGTTTTCAATTCGCTTATCATTTTGTTAGCGGAATTGAATCCGGTTAATGAATTCTGTAGAGCATTATTTATTGCTAGAAATGAAAAATAATAAACTACATTAGCACTAACATGCAATAAAGCTGTAAATAGTTCCAATAAACAAAAAAATTTAATTTCCAACACGTTTTTGTGACAAAAAATCAGTAGTGAATCCGTTCGGAAATAAGAACACACTTTTTAAATCCGTACGGATTCAATTTCGGTTTCCGTTTTGAATCCGTACGAAAATCAGAACAGCCATGTATGGCTGTATTATATGTAATTCAAAAAAAAAGAAGAATTCATGGAACCTTCATACTTTCTCACCAACACATTTATGTGAGTGCTTGCTAAATTTGTTTCTGTTATCTAATTTCAGGAGGAAACAAAACAAGCGCAGTTCTTGTCTCTAGCCATTGTCTACTTCATCTCTGTTTTGATGGTCTCCAAGTATAGAGATATTCTAGAACCTCCCGCTGAACCTCAAGTAACGCGTCAATCGCCAATAATGCAACGAGGTACTGCTGCCGGTAAGTTTCTTATTCTCTTCTTAAATGTTTTCGTATGTTAAATATATTTTATTTACAATTCTGTTGAACAAAAAAATATAAAAACACACACTCTTCTCACTCAAAAATAATGCTGTAAGAAGAAATCAACTCAATTTATAGATCCAACTTAACACACTAACTACTATAGACAAATTCTTCTTCTGTTAACTTTTTTATTTTATTTAGTTTTTGTTTTTACGAACCGTAATGTGTTTTTTTTTCTTTTTTAAGAAAAATTTTAGTTTCTTTCAAAAAAAGAACAACAATTTTTGAACCAAATAAACCTCCCGTATCGCTAATGAGAGTATTTTTTCCCCTATTTGTTTCTTTTGTTTATTTTCACGCTGCTTTGTTCGGATCTATATAAAATATTTATGAAACCCGTACTAAAACTACCAACACTTTTACTATAAATTGATAAACAAAAAAAAAAAAAAAACATTAAAACCATTCAACCAATCCAATTGTCAACCATTTCTTTTTTGTATATTTTGTAAATATAAAAAAAAACAAAAATTTTGTACATAATTGGCGCGCGTTGTATGTCCCGTTATTTGTGTTTTCTGTTTCATTCATTTTTGTCTCACACAAAACGCACAAAAAATATTTCAAACCACCATTTTGAATCGTTTTTGATTATCATCACCTCAAATTGCACCTTTAATTTTCGTCATTTTGCTATGCGCGCGTTTCATGATCGCTAGAACCAACATCGAGGCCGTTGTTCCCCCAATGGTCCCATCACGTATATCCACAGTTTTTGCCTGGTTCGCACCAGCAACAAGCTGGTCAGGGGCAACAACATCAGCAACAACAGCAACAGCTTCAGCACCAGCAGCAACAGCAATTGCAACAACCTCCTTCCATTAATAATAATCAATCCCAAATGCAACATCAGCAACATAACCACCAACATTACTACCAACAGCAACAGATTGCAACTGGATGTCCAGGAGCTGCGCCACCTATCGCCGGTCATCACAACCACCAGCATTATCATCCATCGGCGTACGGCGCAGGAGTTGTTGATCCATCATCACCGCCATCAGGTGGCGGTGGATCATCGTCGCTTTCCTCATCCTCACAGCCTGCTTCATCGTCGTCCCTATCCAGTGTTGCATCCCAGCCCCAACACCAGCATCAACATCACACACATCATCATAGCATGAAACAGCAACAACAACCACACCCATCACAGCATTTTATGATTAATGGTTCATCAACAAAAATGGCTTCAATAAACAGCAATAACGGTCATCATATGCACAACAATCACAGTAGCAGCACTAACAAATATTCAAATGATATTCAAAATACAAATAACTATTATCTCCGGGGTGGTGGTGGAGGTGGAGGTGGGGGAGGAATGGTTAATGGAATCGGAGGTGATAACCATCATTTACACAACGGTGGTGGCCCACCACCAACACAACCCTCTGGTGGAGTAGTGAATTCGATGCGTAATCGCAATGGCATCGGACCTAATGTCAGTGGTGGTGGTCAGATAAGCTATAAGACAACAAATGGAATAAACAATAATTACCGTTATCGCAACAATACAGGTAGAGATGCAGCCAGCAAGAGTTTTTGGAACGATTTTTCAGTTTTTTTTTTTTTTGTATTTGTATGAAAATTGAATTATAGTTGCTTTTTATTCACAATGCACGCTCAGGCTGAAAAGTCAGTATACTCATTTAAAGCACCCACTCATCACACCACCAGCTACGAAACAAACACCAACATTTAAAAAAAATATTCTTTTCAGTTTTAAATTGTTCCTAATTTTTTCAACATAAACTCTTGAATGATTTAATAGAGCTCACACCTGTTGACAGCTTAGACACTCTTAACCCACACCCGCAGCCGGAGGTGGGTGGCAGAGAGAGAGGTGTTGACTGCAAGCAGGGATTATTGTCAATATTCATCTATGATAATAGTAAAATTATTTATGCATGCAAAATTGATGTTTAAATTAATGCCATGTGCTGTTACTTGACACTCTCTGGATAAGGCTTGGGGGAGTGTCAGGATTAATTATTATTATCCTCGTCATTGAAATAGCACACGCTCTGGCTGCTCTGCGGATGTGGATGAGTGTATCTGTGTGTTATTTCAAAAGGGAAATTTTTGGAAGGTAGGGCGTGGTATGTTTGGTCAGAGTATCATATTGCGTATGGAGGACATAATTTGGAAAATTAATTGAAGAGACAGTGTTATTATATTGGATATGCGGTCAGGGACGAACTGAAGCATTTAAAGGAATTTGCACATGGAAAACGATCTGCGGCCGCATTAAATGCTTTCGAAACTAGTAGTTCTCAAATTAAATTTTATAATTATGACTCGGATGTGATAGAAGAATCATAGAGGATGAACATTCCAACCTGATGACGTGGAAACTAGTATCCTTTCATTTTTACTTAATAAGTACTAGATTCCATCTCGCAAAGTTATGGCGGAACTTGCATTTGAAGTTTCTTTTTCAAAAGGCATGGCCAGCGGCCATCCCAGTCGTTATCGTTATGAATAATGCAGTTGCTAGGACTAGCTGAAAAATAAATTGACAGGAATCTCTTCAAACAACCCAATCCTTCGTATTTTCGACCTCAATGCGATATAAAGAAAAGTAAACATCAATTGCAAAATAAAAGTCAAAAACTCTATAGCTCATAGAGGAATCATAAAGGTAGCTTTTTGCGAATCAAAATACTTTGGGGATGGTTATATTGGTTTCAAACAAATACGGAACACATATAAAATTAATACTTTGGTGTTTTTGTAACATCTTTCAATTCCAAAAGATTCCAAAATGTTCTTTGATAAAGCGGAGAGTTTCGGGGTCTAGAACTTTTCTCACAACCGTGCCTTGTTAGGAAATGGAGGGGACCTACAATTATCTGACGATTCCGAAAGGCTAGTCGAGAAGTCGTTTCTCATTTGAATGAATTTAATATTGGAGGAATTACCAATTCCTCACGGCAACGCTACCAGTGTAAAAAAGTGTTGTATCGTATTTTGTCTCCCAAGTAACAGACATGCATGCTAACCTTTACCCACGGGCACCGCATGGAATGGTGTAGAGATATTAATTCAAGGGAGATAATAACACCAATGGATTTAGTTCTCTTTCCCTGTGATTGATGTGGTTGGTGTCCGTCTTGTTGCACAAGAAGTTCGTGGTTTGAATCCCAAATACCTAAACAAAAAATTTTCTAAGTATCGCTTTTCTCAAGCAATTGACAAGTTCTCCAAGAGTAACTACACACTCTAGAGTCTAGATAGATAGATAGATAGATAAATTTGTTTTATTTAATTTAAAAAGTAGTTATTAAAACAAGATTATGCTGGTTTACAAAATTAGTTGAGACAATAACTTGTTAAAGTTTTCTGTCAAGTCATAATTTTACTATTTACATTTTGGCTTAGCTTGAATTTAAATTAATTATATTCATTTACAATTAGGTTGCGATAATTAAGAGCATATTTTAAGAAGTTAGAAATGTTGAAATAACATTTGCCATTCAATATTTGAAGAAATTCATTTCGATCAATTGTTTCGGCACCTAGAAATATTCTTCTGTAGGATTTGAAAATAGGAAAAACGCTGACTAAGTGGTAGATGTTCTCAGTTGCATCAAGATTGCATAACGTGCATAAGCCAACAGTGTAACGCTGAAATGCCCTAGCATTCAAATTAAGTAGCCCACACCGTGTTCTTAAGAGCAGACTTATCATTTCTCGTGAGTTCGAGTCATCAAAATAATTGTATTCGTTATGAAATTGCGATTGTAAAGCCCGTTCGATAGAAGTATTCCACGGTTGTTCCTTAAGTTTAGCTTAAATCAAGTTGTGAGTCTGTTTCCATTCAAAATTGCTGGTTTTACAGTCAACAAGGATGCTAGTCTCGCGGAAATGGCCTGACCATTCCTGGGACCAATAAATATTTTTGCGGATTACTGCTGTTGAAAGTATTCGTGGTAATCTAAAGCTGGGAAGACTCAAACTTTACGCATAATATATGTAGAATGTATTTCGAGAGTAGTAAGAAACGATTTTGGCAGACCATTTTCCATATGTACAACGTAGTTTGGTGTATTATCAGGTAGATTAAAGCATCTTTTGACAAAAAATCTTTGAAGTTTCTCACATGGTATGTACTCTTTGTACCCCCATACTTGTGCACAGTAGGTAGTACATTATGGATCTAACGGCTGCATCATGAACTTTAAACTTAGCTGAATAAAGGTTGCGTTTACAGTATTTTTTGATGTTGCCAGCCTTTTTGTGAGATGTTCGGACCAGGACATGTTTTATACGTAAATACTACACCAAGATATTTATACTGATTGGTAATTTTTATTTCTGTGCCGTTAAAATACCATTTTTCACAAACCGCTATTCGTCCTCCATTCCTAAAGATAACAATTTCCGACTTCTCAAGATTGACTTCAAGGTTCCATTTATCGCAATAGTTTCTGAACTTGTTTATAATATCTTGAAATATAACAGGACTCTCAGCTAAAATAACTATGTCATCAGCGTATAAGAGGACATTTATGCCTATTCCTTCTACAAATATTCCAATGGGAAGTTCAGAGTGGAGATCATTTAAAAACAAGACAAAAAGGAGAGCACTCAGTACACAACCTTGCTTCACACCTTTGTTCGTTCGAAAAAAATCAGATGCGCTGTTTCCATCCCAGACTGCTGCAACTGCATCTTGATATAGTAGTTTGATGATTTGAACCATTTTCGTTGAAATTCCTAATGTGACAAGTTTGTGAAAGAGAGCTTCTCTATTGATGCTGCCAAATGCGGCCTTTAAATCTACGAACCAAGCATAAAGTTTTTTTTTCTGACTTAATTGCAGTTGAATAAGGCATGAAAGGTAGAAGATCTGATCGACAGTGCTATAATTGTTTTGATAAGCAGCTTCGTATTCATTGAGTATGTTCTTACTTTCAATCCAAGTTGTAAGACGATTTAAGAGGACCGTGGTGAATAATTTGTAGAGGGTGTCCAAAAACGAAAGACCTCTTTAATTAGATACAAGGCTAGGATCACGTTTTTAAAAGAGGGAAAGATAATTGCTTTGTTGAAGGATGATGGTACCGTTGCTGTTTCGTAAATTCTTTTGAGTAAAATGTGGACCTCAACAATAAACGAATCACTTGCGTTCTTATAAAATTCATATATGGAATTCCATCTACACCCGGTGCTTTATTTTCTTTTGAAGATGCTATCGCAATTCTTCCTTCATTCAAATCGATTGGGTGATCAAGTTCACACTGTATGAAGAACTTAGCCTTTCAGAATCAGCATAAAATTATAGCTCCTTAAAATACCATAGACCCGTTGCTTCTATAGTTTTTTTTTATTTGTTGGCAAAAAAATTAACTTCAGTAAAATAAACTAGATTGCAGTCACACATAGAACTTTTAAATTTAAACCAAACGCAGCGAACTGCTTTTTTTCATAGTTCTGAAAAACAAATATTTTTTTTTTACTGTCTGCTTAAAAGTTACTTAAATTTTTGAAGGTAAGCATGTTTGCGTGTTGGGTGATAAGTTCGAGTTTCAAAATTATTTAGTTGTGTTTTCACGCCTTTGAAAAGAATTGGTCCTCCGAGAGAAATAAATGTGTCATTATGGAACTGCCATTAAATGTGAAATCAACTATAGTAGAGTTGGCAAACGTTTGGGTCCCCCTCATTCCATGCAAGATATGGTTGAAAGAAGTGAGCTGAGTTGTGTTACCCTTTTATTATATTTTTTATTACTTTTACAATAACGGGTTTTTTTTTGTAAGGCAAATGCCTCAATGGTCATAACTACATTGATGTTGACCCGTTGTAATGCATTCGGTGTGTAACCGGTGACCATTTTCTGGTGTTTTATGCCATTCCAAAATGTGAGCAATCTGTTTCCAGATAGTGTCGGAGAGTTCCTCTTTTTCCTCGAAGAACTGTTTTCCTATAATAATATTTCCTTACGATACTGTTTCTCTGCGTAGGTCTTCTATGTCAAGTGCGATTGTCAGTTTTCTGTTTTCTGAATAGCAACAATGGTTTCCTGGTTGAAACACAGATGTCGAATGAGTTCCGTTATTTAGTACTCCGACTCCCTCGTTGCGGAATTCCTTATCGACCAGAGTCTTAAGCACTGGAAGCTTTTCGTACCACCAGGAATTGAGTTTTGGACTCTTCTTTCATCATTTCAAATATTTTTAATTGTTTATCGAGGTTTCTTTGTGCATAGTCGATAATTTTTCTTTAAGACAGGCTTTTTTTAGTAATTTTTTAAAAGAATTGAAAGAGCTGCTCAAATTCCTTCTTTTTTCTCGTGGTGCCCGTGGCTTGATGGTTAACATGTATGTCTCTTACGTGAGAGTTCGAGGGTCGAATCCTAGAAACATCCAAATGTTTTCCCACGGGCTCGCTCTTTGCGAAGATTTGGTAGGTACTTTCTTGATTACTTTTTAGGAATCCACAATAAAACTGATTCGATTTGTGTTTCAGACTTGTTCTTCCTCAAAATAAATTCAGTTCTCAGAGAAATTCATTATTTACTGTGCCAAGTGTACACTGACATTTTTTTTTCTATTTTGTAACGTTAAATATTCGTAACATTATGTCTGAAAACTTTTAATTGACTTGTCCCTAAACAACTATGTTGAATACATCTGCTAACAGCGAGAACACAAAAAAAAATACAGAAACAAAAGCAAATTAACAAAAATATCTGGAAAGGCAATTAATTCATAAATTAGAAAACCCTCGACATTTTGTGGGTAAGTGCCGCCCTTCAAAACCAAATGTATTTACCCAAAATAGCCGAATATTTTGTACAATGGCAGTATACTACACACTCTCATTCATTTTATATAGCAAACATGACCTGTCACTAACACTGACACTGTCAATACTGACCACAAAATATTTAATTGAGTTGTATGGCGAAGTATAATTGAAAAGGACGAAACCCAAATTGACTCTATAGGACTGTGCCTTTTTGCCTTTTTTCATGCCAATGGATCTGTAATTGAATGTTTTAACGTTTTCCTCGCAAGACCTTGTTGAATATTTTATTGTATGGTTAATTATTCTGATAATTAACACTCAAGTAACAAGAACTGAATTATATTTTCTGTTATGGTCGAGTAATTGGTTAGGGTAAAAAGAAAGGACATATAAAATACATGTTATGTAACTGGATGATGGGAAGGCATTACTAATTCTGACCAAAATACGAATATGTATTTTCATTTATAGTTTGATTGGAAAGTAAATGTGTTTCACATTAAAAAGGTTTGATGAGGATATCAGGTTTTTTCTTTCAATTTGGTTCTTCGTTCGCTGAAATTAATTTTTTATAAAAGCAAGTAGCCATCACGCCTTTCTCACGGCTATTTTTATTAAAAACTTTTTGTGATGGTTATAGCATGTCCGCTTATGTCGTGGGAGATATTTGGATCTCTGAAAAATCCAATTATTTGCTTTTTGCGAAACTTGGCAGGTCTTCCAAGAATACATTGACATACAAAGTATTTTCTTGAGTTCATGTAAGTACCCCCAACAAGGAAAGGTACCTAGTGATTCGCCAAAGTCTACTTTATATGACTTTCTTCTGATGCCACTTAAAAAACATAAATAAGAATGTTGGGCGCCATTTTTGCATTAGTTCTGCAAACCGATTGAACGAATGTCTATAAAAGTTACCCAAAACTTTGTTTATGCAATTTTAAGTTTATCAAAAGCAAACATTTGCTTTTAAGTTTTTAATCAGGTTATTGGATGCCATTTTCAACTTAAAGCGGAATTGATGAAAAAAAAACCTTTTTAAATATAACTTTCTTAGTTCAGTATGGTTTAGATGCAAAATACTTGCTATTTTTGTAAATTGAAAGCTCACATTGTGCGCCATTTTTAACTTTAAGCATGAAATTGAGGAAATGTAAGTCTCACCATTCAAATAAGTTTGTGGGCTGTTTAAATTTTGTTTATAATTCACCAGCTACTAGACGCTTCCTGCAAATGCAACTTAAAGGGACTTTTATGACGACGTTGGGTGCCGATTTGGCATTTCTGAACAAAAAAAAAAATTTATAACTGGACACCAATTTTAACTTCAAACACCAGATTAATGAATTGAAAGTGTTTGCAAAGTAAAACTGTTTGAGTCCACTTCGTTTTATCTGCCTTAGTTGCAGAATATATGACATTTTGTATTTTAAATGCTCATTTTGGGCGCTGTTTAAGCTAGAGACACAAAACTGATGTAATGAAAGTTCAATCATTCTAAAAAAGGCAGTGGATTGGTAAACTCAATGCCTAAACTACTAAACACTTCCTTCAAATGATATTAAAACTAACTTTTAGTTAACCATTTGGCGCCATTTTTTCATTACTTAGGCCATTGGGCATCGTTTCTAGTTTAAAACTTAAACGGTCCTATCGAGGTAACCATCGGAGCAGAGTTCTGTCCGATCGGAGACATTTTGCTTCGCGGTAGTTCTCCGATCGGAAGATCCGACGTTCTCCGATAAGTTTTTGTTGCGGAGATTTTAGTTTTGAGAATGCAATGCATTGCCGCATTTGTGAAAAATTTCTTACGACGACAACTACTTCGAAGCAAAATTGAATCTCCGAAAAAAGATGCGTTGCAGAAAAAATTCCGCTTCGACGGTGACCTTGATAGGCCGTAATTTACGTAATGAAATCCTTTCAGAAGTTTTACTGTTTCAATCCACTTCGTTAATCATGCCTTAGTTGCAAAACAATTCTCTTGAAAAATAAAAATAAATAAATAGGGTGGCGCAACACAGCGAGGGCCCAGGGCGTATCGCAATTCTCAAAGCCATGCCTTGTTGGGGAATAGAGGGGACCTAGAATTTTCTGCAGGTTCCGAAAGCGCTTTTTTTAAAAACAGCGATTATCGATCGATTAGCTCCACTTTAAATATCCCAGCTACAAAACTAAAACTTTCTTTGACTAACTTAGTTAGGATGTTTCGATGTCTAAGCAGAGCGTTGAGATTGATTGGTGGGTGATACTCGTAGCTCACTCGTAGAATCTATTAATGCTATTGAACATCATCGAAACGTTGCTTGCCTCACTCTCTTTTTTCGCTTGTTTCTCAAATAGCGAAGAAGCCAGTTGCTACTGTTGGCTCCTCTGAGACAATTTAGCCATAACACCTACCTCGATAGGATTCCTAATAAGTTTTACTATAAACTGATATATTCAGCAATGCATTCTTATATAGAGATTCATATTTTAGTCGCACAACCCTAGCGTGGAATACTTTGCCGGACTCTCTTTTCCCCTGCACTACTATTCACAGAAGTTCAAAAACAATGTTCATCGGTGTCTCTTATTAAATTCTCTCCTGTTTCCCTGAATGCTCACACTGAGTTATTACATTTTCTAAAAAAACGTTATTTACGAACAGTTGTTGAAATGAAAATTCAAAAGCTGTCATTTTGAATTGTATTTGAATTCGCATTTATAAGTTGTGTTTTATTTTCCACACTTTTCCATTACACTAGCCAATTTGCTTAAGAGCCTGTTGCATCTGCATGTTGTGAAGATGTTGCACGTTTTACATTCTCATGTGTTGTAGATAAAATTTAAACGGAAGCTTTTCCTGAGTTGCTTTGTTTCATTGCACATTTTTTTTATAAAAACATATGTAGGTTTGTTTTATTTTTGATTTTAATCTTTATTTTTAAGCTGTCATTTTTAATTGTTTTGGTTTTAATGTTCTTTTTTTATAAATCAAACTCATACCAATTCAAAATTCTAAACACAAGTGGTGTGTTTCAAATAACAAACGAGTCGTTTATTGATAAATACAAATTCACTTTAAGAAAATTACTCAAACAATAATGTCAGCCTTTCACACTATAAAAGCAAAATCTTAAAACCTCGGTTGAAACTTTTATTGTTTTTAAGATAAAAAATACTTAAGCTTCTTTCCTCATTGGCATTTTTCGTTTATTTTATTTTATTTTTCATTATATAAAAGCCAAAACACTATACACAACTATAAAAGAAAATATTAGCTAACTAAACGAGAGTCGACAAAACGAAAACCTTCTAGAAAAAATTTTTATATTTTTCTTTTAATTGACTGCAAGCATTTGTTAATCCAATTAGTGTTCAAAAGGACAGTGATCCTTTTGCTTTTGTTTTGCTTTATTTATACAAAAGAATATATATGTCCATACTATATATATATATTTTATTTTATGAAAATATTCATTTTGTTTTATTTATTGTATTTTTTTCTCTTTTACCTCTCCTTCCGCATTCTAGGCTCTCGAACAATCCAGGACGGTGACTACGAAATCATTGTTGTTGACGAGAATAATCCTTCAGTGTTGGCGGATAACGATTCACATTCAAGTGGACCTCCTTCAATCAAGGTGAGTGAAATTTTTTACGTCTTTCTATTTATTTGATCCTTCAATTCAAAACTAAACTCAACAAATAAAATTAATTAAACTGGAGATTGAAATAAATGAAACATAAACACTTTGAGCATGGGATGTTAAAGAATTGTTGGGGTAGCATATTTTTTTTTACTTTGAAAACAAACAAAACAATTTCATCAAAAAATAACTCAAACTAAAACAAAACTTGTAAAAATTGCATGTTAGAGTAATATGGGTATAACGACGTCCAGTGGCAAGCATTTCCAACAGCAGCCACTTTCACCACCAAAACCAGTATTGCCAAAAAAGCTCCCAAAGGTAATCGTATTGATTGAATAATACTTTTTTCTTTTGTTGCTCTTAAAGTTGAATAGTTACGTTCCTTTTGGGCAGAATTTTCCGTTTTGTTTTGGCTTTATTTTTTTTTTTTAACATTTTGTGTGTTTTTCTGTGTAGGTGTTGTTTTTAATTATTTTTTATTTATTTTTTAATGTAGCTATACACACATTCGAACGCATGAAATTGCACAAAATAAACTCATTCACAAAAACTTTTGTAACTGATGCGATGGCCGTTGAAACAAAACACACATACATACAAGATACAAGAAAAAATACAAGATGATTTTTTAATTTAATATTGGAACACTTTAAATGAATTCCCATTCATGTGCTTGTTATGTGAAATAATCAAAGCATTACACTTTTGTATTGGGGCTCTACAAGTTAGTGTTTCTAAATATTTTTCCACCAAAAACTGTTCGGTATTCATTTTTCAAAGAATGGTTACGTTTAAATAAAAAATAACTCTTTCCGGCGTTAAGGGCACTAGTGATACCGTCGTAAGGTATGTCGCTACTGTATCGAAATTTTTTAAAGTGAATAGTTTTGGTTGAATTCAACATTTTCCGGATACATTTTTTCTTTAAATAAAAAATAAAAAAGTTCTGATTATGGTCCCAAAACGTTTCTTGTTGAAAATCGACAGGTCTCCCAAGAGCAGAACTGAGGTGAAAATTTGTTTCGAAACGGGTTGAGAAAATTGGTCCATCCTAAGCTTGCTGCGACCAAATTATTTTGAAATTTACGAAAGAAAACTTTCACACAGTTGACAGCAAACAAGAAACAATACTGCAACCAACGACAGCCAAAAAGCGACATGAAAAAAGTTGCCTGTTTTTAAAAACTTATCAATGCATTTGAAAAGTTTTTTCATTATTATAAGGCTTCATTGTTCCTGAGTAGCATGTTCTATGTTTTGTCCCTTATTCCCATGGGTACGAGACTGAAAAGCTACAAGAACTATTTCAAAAGTCCTTTCACGATTATTATTTGATTCCCTCTGGAAACAATGCTTCGATGAATTGGTGATGAGATCCTTGGCTGTTTTTGATTTAAAATAACAATAATTTGGGTTCTAAATCTCCTTGACATTAATGAAATAAGATGGTCAAAACCGGGTCATCCCTTGAATCCAGCTAGTCCAGTTTTTATGTACTCGAGTCACTAAAGCTAGGAAAAAACAGAAACCAACCAAACTTTCTAAATATTTGGTGTTTATCTTTAGAAACTTGCCAAGTTCAAAGGCACCAAATATGTTTAAGAAAAAAACTTAAATATCCTTAAATTCAGCCGATGTTAGGAGCTTTTTCCGTTGATAGGTATTCTTTTGGGGCCGCAACATGTTGAGTACCCACTTGCTGGAAATAGTGATTAGGTCATCCGATTTATGTAGGAAACCGAGAATGTGAGGTTATTCCAGTTCCTCTTTAGATGTCTAAGCTTAGCCTGAACCAGAAAAAAATGCTTTGGATCATAATTTCTCGAGGAACTGGGTGATGGGGTTGAGCTTAAGATCATCGAGAAAATAAAAACAATAACCAAAAATTCATTCAAGAACTTCAAACGGTTCGGGAAGACATTCTTAAACTAATAATTCAATCACTATAAATGATTTACCCTCCCAAACACTTCTCTTCCTATTTATTCTATGATCCCGGAGAGCACACCCCATGTACTAAATTAAATTTGCATTTAACAGTGTATCATTTGCTGATTCTGACAACGCAAGAAGATTTGATATGAGCCTGTTGATGGTTGCGTTGTAAGCCAACTAAGATTTATCATTAAAGACTAAAAAAAACTATATTTCTTCCAACCGCTACCATAATAAGGGTGCGTGTATCAACTGAGCAGTAATTAAGCTTAGTGTAGACTCTTAACGGAAAGCTGACCATTCCGTGCATAAAATAAACAAAAATTATATGAAAAGACATAGCTCAATCTAAAGTTGTTTCAGATAATGTTTTAAGTTACACGACTGTCACTCAAATCAAAAAAGTACCACTTTTTATGGGAAAGGCATGGAAACCTTGCAACTACTAATGTAATTCTTGGGATGTTATTATTTTTCAGAAACATAATCACATATAAATATGTACCTATGTGTATTAAACCTGCCTTTGTGTTTTGTTTTTTGGCTATCGTTCCTAAAACTCATTAACTTTCAAAACTGTAACAAAAGCCCTAGCCTTTGCGAAAGCTAACTTCTCAGAAATACTTTCTTTCAAAAGATTTTTTTTCTCTTTGCACCACTTCAAAAGAGAAATAAGTGAATAGAAAACAGAAATATTTTTAAATTGCAATTTGAATTCATACAAATAGCAAAGAAGTAACCAACTGAACAGGAGTGTATCCATATTTTTGAATAAAAAATACACATTTCCTCTTACCATTCCGACAAGAAGTTAAACTAATTGGATTATAAATGTGCTTTTTATGTTTATTATGTTGCAACAGACATATATTAAACAAAATATTGAAAGAGGGAAAAACTAACTGGCTTGGCTTTTATTGTTGTTTTCATTTTTCAAGCCTTCGAGAGTCAGGGTTGTCAGTGTGTTTAGTTCAACAGGAGTATGATACGAGTATTGAAACGAAAATGCATCGTTGAGATAAAAGCAAATATATCAAATAGCGCAAATTTATAGTCATTTAAAATTGCCCTCAAATGTGTCTTAGTGCCACATTAGCTTAAAAAGACACTTGAATCAATTTAGAATTGATTTAAGCCTTACACTTTTTTAGATTCACCCTAAATTTAAAATCAGACAACCCCCATTTTAAATACTTAAGACCTTGCTCTAACTCAACTGACGTTTCTCATTTGCTTCACATTTTCTATTAAGTATTTCTAGACAAAAATCTATCGAATTTTAAAAGTATGGAACGAACAGTCTAATTCAAACTCTTACGGGTTTAATGAACAATATTTTAGAAGACGGTGTGGTACCAGAATAATACCTATATTGAAGCCTTAGTGTTTCCTATTTTTAAGTAAGGCTGAGCAACAAACCCTGAGAACAATAGAGGTGTCCCCTTTCTAAATGCCACAATTTTACCATTGTGTTCTAGAGACTATTTATGACGTGGATGGAAAGGAATAATATTATCAGTGAATTTCAAGCAGGCTATAAATCTATTCTACAACAGACCATATTTTTGTCCTCAAAACGGGCTTGAAATGTCCTGAGATGTCCTTTGGGCAGATCATTGAAAAAATTTATAGAAAAAATAGATCGGCTGTATGGAATGGAATATGGAACAAATAAATCTGAATGATACCAACCAAAATGATGCAACCAAAACAGATGTCAGATAAGGCTGTCCATTAAGTCTAGATCTATTTTCACTTTTTATAGATGATGATGATTTGGTTCAATATCTACCTGGTGGTATTAAGTTTGCGGGTCTGCAAATAAAAGCCCTCCTTTTTGCTGATGGTTTTGCCATAATGGCCTACCTGCCTCAATCTCTGCAACAAATGCTTAACTAGCTTTATGAAGATTTTAAGCTGTGGAATCTCGTGGTTAATCCGTATACAAATCGAAAGAAGGGCGGAGGTAGAAATTGATCGAAAGAAAAATGGTGGTATGATGGCGAAACAGTTGAGTTTGTAGAAGAATACAAACATCTCGGGTTACTATTCACGTACAATGTGCAAATGGAAAAACATCTCAACGAAAACTAGCGATTATGCTTTTTTGGAAAAATTGTTTTACCAAAAAACTTATAAAGTACAGTAGTAGAAACTATAGCGAAATCAATCCTTTTTATATAGTGCGGGGAAGTGTTGAATATATGATGGTTGAAAAAATTTGAAGATACTACCTCAAAAGAATATTCCAGCTCCGTTCAAACTCGATGAACAATTCATTTACCTGAACTGTCGAAATATTGGTACTGGTCACATTTATTTTAACCAAGCCCATTATAAAGTTGCCACTAGTAAGTGTGGTGTTTATAAATCGTCAGTTAAAAGTTAGAGTGATGTAAACAAGAGCTAGCACTTTCTCTTTAAAACGCACTGACTATATGTTGCTAAAAAGGTTTTTTTAGACGTGTAGTTTTCAATCTTTCAATACTTATTTCGATTTTGGTCTTTTTGATAGTTGTCACTTGATTCATGCTAAATTTAGTTTGCTATTTTATCGTGGAAGAATTGAATCCGCATGACTACTACAATGTGTGAGTTCGTTAAATTATCTTGAAACGAAGTCGCTGTTGACGCCGCCTTTTCTTCTTGAAAACTGCACGTCTAACTAATCACAATTCATTACTTGTTTTTATTATCTAAACCACAAGGTTTTAATTTGGTAAGCTGAGGTTTTTTAATACCAACCATCTGAAATTCAGCTCCTTTGATCTGCTCTTCAAAACGCTGAAAAGAAATAACAACCTTCAAACCTGTTATTCAGTTGTTGAGATAGTTTGCAAAGGCATAAACAGTCTATATCATCTGTACTTTCACATTACTTTACTCACGAAACAAATTGTCCATGCCAAGTGATCAACACACCATGTTGTGTCCGGTAGTGACGAGAGTTAAGAGACTTTTTGTTCATTTTTATGTAATATTAGTCTTCTGTTTGCTTTATTTGTATCGTAGTCATCGTATTTCGTCAATGAAAAGCATGTTTCTGTTTGTTCCCTATTCCAAATTGCATGACTAAGATTTTCTGGTTATATTTTAATACTTTGAATTCGCCTGCCAATAACCTACTATTTGGTAAAAAAGTTGTGGTAAGATTGGTGCTACATAGTTCTTCATGAAATTTCAAATTCCGTCCTAAAATAATAATGATCGGATATACATATCTTTGAACACATTCACACGTGGGTCTCTGGAAGTCCTCGTTATCTGAGGGTCACTTTGGTTTACATGGTGATCCATATACTTTTGATTGCTTCTCTTATCAGATCGCTTTGATATTTATCGGAGTCGGCTACAACGTACACGCATACAGCTTTTTAAAGAATTGAGCAAAAGGTTGGTAAAACGGTAGTTTTCACAACTTCGTGTATCTCCCTTTCCTTTCTTCATTGGTATTAGGTTGTTTCTGCAATTGCTTAATCAGACTATCACCCCCTACAGGCTTGGAGATGAGAACCTTGGGTTTCGCACCTTGTTCAAATATTCAAAATTCTTATGGTATCTCGTCTCGCCTTTGCCTTTTTGGAGTTCTTAACTGCTGAGAGGGTGGGTATTTTCGTTAAGTCTGGTTCAGCTTCTGGAAAGTATTCTCGTGGAAACGATTCAGAAGATATAAGCAGATTGGCGCAACAGAGAGGGCCGTAGGGCATTTCTCACAACCATGCCTAGTGAAGGAATGGAGGGGACTTGCAATTTTCTGCCGATTATGAATGGCCAATCGTGAAAGCGCTTTTTTATCGGAGGACTTGCTTCCTTATTCGGGTCCATAGCTAGTGTTGCATTAGCAGTCGACGCAGAAATGTCTTCTAGTTTCCGATATACGATTTCCGTGTTTCTTGTTTAGAGGGTGCACTTCCTCGAGTCCAGTATCTTCATCGCAATTGTTTGAAGCTCATTTTAACAATATTTTCTACAAATTTCTTCCAGTCAAACCTTTATAACAGTACTTTCACAATTGAACGGTTTGTTTCAAATTTTAATCTCATCCACGCCCCAACGTGATATTTTGCAGAAGCAGGTGTCACAGAAAAGTAGTTTTTGATTATAGTTACCACAGTCCGTGAAGGACTCGACAAAGGAATTTATCAGCAGAGGAACACCGCAAGGCGGAGTCTTATTCCTTCTTTTATGGAAAACAGTTATAATCGAAATTCTTTTTTGCTTAGAAGATTTAAAATTATTGCATACGCAGATAATGTTACCATTGTGGTATAAGAATAACATGATCACGTCCTTTCAGAGTTGATACAAACCGCTCTTAAAAAATGTTAATAAATTGAATAACATTTATAATAAATGAGTCTTTGTATGGTGAACCGCTCTAGACAAGGTGACCTATTGCGATAGTCTAAGCAGAGTCCAGCGTTCAGCCTGTATGTGCATAAGCGGACCACTGCGATCAACACTCTCAGCTGCCCTAAACATACACATGTCACACATGTCACACCCTTAGATATCTTCAGCAAACAAATGGACCCAACCAGCCATTCGTATGAGAGCTTTGTCCCTACAAACCAATAACCACGTTGGTCGCTCAACAATCCTAAACTTGTTCAGAACAAGTCACTCCGACAACGCCATCTCCAAATTGGTCTTTGAAAACAAGTTCCAAGTCTCTATCTCACCGGGAGCAATTTGAGAAACCAAAGAATTTTTAAGAGATGATTCAAAAAATCATTGAAGGCGGGTTGGGTTGCGGAGTGCACTCAGACAGACTAAACTGTGTTCTCTCATTCCGCCTCCTAAACTGTACCGTGTTCCAAGCGGAAGTTTTGGGGATCAAAGCGGCCCTGTTGCATCTTAAGGAAAACGTGATATTTTCGTACCTGAAACTTTTTGGTCAACCAAGCAAGTATCAAATCACTCGGCGCAGTTTCCTCGAACTCAGTAACCGATATCAATTGGCGCCTATCTCTCACGGAGATGGCTAAACAATTCAATATTCATTCACCCATTTTGGGTGCAGGGCCACAGACACATCCTTGGTAACCGCAAAGCCAAATGGAACCGGTTCACCTTACAGTCATCAAGTTGAACATTGATATAAATTTTGTTTTCTAAAGCGTTAAGGCTGAGACTCCATTTCGTTAGGGTGTTATTACATCAAAAGGATGTTTTTCTACTGCAAATTCTATTATGCCCCAAAGAACCTTAGAATATTTTGGTATGAAATTAGGTTTTGATGACGTTAATGTTTAGTTTACTTCCATTCGTTGTTTAAAGATTTAAACAGCTTGGTTTAATATTCTTAATGGAAAATAAGCGATTCCACAATATGTCTCCCAAACGTGCACTCTTGCAGAATGATATCAAATAAACGCAAACACACACTAAAAGAAAATAACGTACAAAAAAGCCGCCATTGAATAAACTTGGTGTGCATTATTTTGTGTGTTCTATGGTTGTGCGATTCAACAGAGCAAAAACATGCATTTTGTTGATTTTCCCTGTTCTAGTGTGTTTAACGAATTTTCCTTAAAAAAAATTTCCATGGTTCAGGTGTACCTACACCTACCTATGACTTAATTGTTTGCAGTCATACCATCAACTAAATAAACTCAAAAAATGAACCACCGGAAAAGCTTTTAAATAAATTTGGTTTTTCACTTTAAAAATTGTCATGGGGGGATTTGAAAACAAAACGAAAAACTAAGTAGAGTCTCTAAAAGCCCTCGGCGGATATGGTGGTCGCTTAAATTTTGGTTAAAGTTTAAAAATTGTCGTTAGATGGAAAAACCAATCCCGCACAAAACTCCTTTTTAGGAAAACAAAGCCTCCTATTTATCGTTTTAATTAGCCCGCAATGGGGAACGTCAAGAACTTTCCCATCCAAACGCTTACTAACAATGGCCGCACATAAATCGCAGAACAAAAGTGCGTCTCGAGAGAATAATTTTGCTTGGGAGTTTGTTTCATTTTTGCTCGATTCATTCTCTTCAACCAAAGGATATTTCTTTTTCTATTGTTGTTTTTCCTATCAAGCGTATATGGTGTCGGTGTGCCATACTATCAAGGATAACAAATGAGTGAGCTGAACGAATTGTATAAACCCTAAGCCCCAAAACCACCGCTGCAGTTCAACTCATTGGTTCCTATTCATTAGACTGGGAAAACAAATTCAAATTTCTGTGAACGAATGTGCCGAACAAAGCCACCATACGTAGAGCGCCCGCCATCCTTTCAATTTGATTAATGCCCCTTATATTTTGGCTTTCAATTTTGTTTTGTGCCATTGCGTGCGTTGTATGTGTTGATCTTGTTAAAGCTTTTGTATTTTTATTTTTATTTATTTAGTTTATATTCAGCTTTATTTCGTTTCCTATTTTTGTTGTGGTAACACTTTGCTCATGCACTAAATAGAAGCATCCACCATTGTCCTTTCGGTGAAAAATAAAAATAAATAATAAAAAACAATTCACTCACAAAAACCACTACTTCAAGAAGGTAATTGCCATAAATTAGCTTTAAAATATACTTTCACCTTAATTCACTCACACAAAACCACGACTAAGGAGAAGTAGAACTCTATCCAACTTTCCAAACCGCTCATCACTGCGTGCTACTCGTGTTTCGTTTTGTTTGCAACAAAAAGTTTGTCCTTCGTACTCACACACTCAATCAAACACCCGAGTATAATTAGTTAGAGGACATTCCATAGTATTTAAGGTAGACTGACCGGATTCTTCTTTTTATTTTGACATTTGTAGAGCGTCGATTCAGATGCAGCCTCACTGAATATGAACTCCACGGAGAACGAAGTCCAAGAAGTTGAGTCTTCAAGTGAAATTATGGTGGACGATAATAAGCCAAGCAATTCGAATGACGAAAGCTGGACAGATGTCAATTTGAACGAGGATGGCAACGATAAGATGCGTGACATGGAGGGAAATATTCACCATTTGGTAGCCGGCGGAGAGCGTGGCGATAAGCCTGACTCTGAAATTTCAGTTGTACGAGTTCCACAGGACAACTTTGGTGGTCCATCATCAACTGGACAAAGGTCCAGGCCAGAAGAACTGCCCATTAAGCCGCCACTAGTAGGTCAATTGCCTATGACAACTCCATCCCGAGAGGCCAGCTTAACTCAAAAACTAGAGATTGCATTGGGACCTGTGTGTCCTTTGCTGCGTGAAATAATGGTCGACTTCGCTCCATTCCTTTCAAAAACATTGGTTGGATCTCACGGCCAGGAACTCTTGATGGAAGGAAAAGGCCTGACCACATTCAAAAACAGTCAGTCAGTTGTTGAACTCGTCATGTTGCTGTGCTCTCAAGAATGGCAGAACAGTCTTCAGAAGCATGCTGGTCTAGCTTTTATCGAACTAATCAATGAAGGTCGCCTGCTCTCGCACGCGATGAAAGATCACATTGTACGAGTTGCCAATGAAGCTGAGTTCATCTTGAACCGGATGCGTGCGGACGATGTGCTCAAGCATGCCGATTTTGAATCGCAGTGTGCACAGACTTTATTGGAACGCAGAGAAGAGGAGCGCATGTGTGACCATCTAATCACCGCTGCCCGACGAAGGGACAATGTAATTGCCAGCAGATTGTTGGAAAAAGTCCGGAATATCATGTGCAATAGGCACGGAGCATGGGGTGAGTCCAGTGGAAGTGTTGTAAAACAGGCATATTGGAAACTCGATGCCTGGGAAGATGACGCACGACGACGTAAGCGTATGGTACAAAATCCTCGAGGATCAAGTCACCCGCAGGCAACACTAAAGGCAGCTCTTGAGAATGGTGGCCCCGAAGACGCAATAATGCAAACTCGCGACGAGTTCCACACTCAAATTGCAGTAACGCGATCACATCAATCATCTCAACATTCCACAGATTTGCTAGATGACGCCGAGCTGCTGATCGAGGATCGCGAACTTGATTTGGATCTGACTGGGCCGGTCAACATCAGCACCAAAGCGAAGTTGATCGCACCAGGTCTGGTGGCACCAGGCACAGTATCAATCACCAGCACTGAAATGTTTTTCGAAGTTGACGAAGATCATCCTGAATTCCAAAAGATTGAACAGGAAGTATTGAAATACTGCGATCATTTGCATGGCAAGTGGTATTTTTCTGAGGTTCGGGCAATCTTCTCGCGGAGGTATCTCCTGCAGAATGTTGCATTGGAAATTTTCCTAGCCAGTCGGACGTCGATCTTGTTCGCTTTCCCCGACCAGCACACGGTTAAGAAAGTCATCAAGGCTTTGCCACGAGTTGGTGTTGGAATAAAGTATGGAATCCCACAGACAAGACGTGCGTCTATGATGTCACCACGTCAGCTGATGCGCAACTCTAACATGACACAAAAATGGCAACGTCGTGAGATATCCAACTTTGAATACCTGATGTTCCTTAATACGATTGCAGGACGAACTTATAACGACCTCAATCAGTATCCCATTTTCCCATGGGTTCTAACCAACTATGACTCGAAAGACCTCGACTTAAGTCAGCCTTCAAACTACAGAGATCTGTCGAAGCCAATCGGAGCATTGAATCCCAGTCGCCGCGCTTACTTCGAAGAACGGTACGAGAGTTGGGAAAATGATACTATTCCACCATTCCACTATGGCACTCACTATTCTACGTCCAGCTTTACTCTGAATTGGTTGGTGCGTGTGGAGCCTTTCACCACGATGTTCTTAGCCCTGCAAGGCGGTAAATTTGACTATCCGGATAGATTATTCTCGTCCGTGTCTCTGTCTTGGAAGAATGCTCAGCGAGACACCTCTGATGTGAAGGAATTGATCCCGGAATGGTATTTCTTGCCTGAAATGTTCTACAACTCATCTGGTTACAGACTTGGCCATCGTGAAGATGGAGCTTTAGTTTCTGACGTAGAACTACCACCATGGTCGAAGAGCCCAGAGGAGTTCGTCCGCATCAACCGAATGGCATTGGAGTCTGAATTTGTTTCGTGTCAACTACATCAGTGGATCGATTTGATCTTCGGTTACAAGCAACGAGGACCTGAAGCTGTTCGTGCAACAAACGTGTTCTACTACCTCACTTACGAGGGAAGTGTAGAACTTGAAGCAATTTCCGATCCAGTCATGCGAGAGGCTGTCGAAAATCAAATACGTAATTTTGGCCAGACACCTTCCCAGCTTCTAATGGAACCCCATCCGCCACGAAGCTCGGCAATGCATCTTTCACCGATGATGTTTAGTGCCATGCCCGATGATGTTTGCATGTCAATGAAATTCCATCTAAATTCACCAATCATTCACATTTCGGCAAACACTTATCCGCAGTTATCATTGCCGTCTGTTGTGACAGTAACAGCGGGCCACCAGTTCGCCGTCAATCGGTGGAACTGCAACTATACCGCATCCGTCCAGAGCCCGAGTTACGCCGAATCGACGCAATCGCCCGGCTCTAATTTACCACTCACCATGGATCCTGTTTTGTGTAAGTTCTTTTTTCTTTTGTGTTAATTTTGAGGTCCTAATTTGCTTTTCGTTTAGCAACACAAAATACCGGACACAATAATCCAATGATTCGTCGGCACCTGGGTGATAATTTTAGTCAAATGCTGAAAATTCGATCAAACTGCTTTGTCACAACTGTGGATAGTCGATTTTTGATCGCCTGCGGCTTCTGGGACAATAGTTTTAGGGTTTTCTCTACAGAAGCAGGTAGCTTTTCTCACCTCAACTTCATTTAACAATCAAATGTAGCAAAAATTCCTTCCTTTCCTCAGCTAAAATTGTTCAAATTGTCTTCGGCCATTTCGGTGTCGTGACCTGCCTTTCAAGATCGGAATGTAATATAACCTCGGATTGCTATATTGCTTCGGGATCATCTGATTGTACTGTGCTGTTATGGCACTGGAATGCCAGAACGCAAAGCATTGTTGGCGAGGGTGATGTTCCCACACCAAGGGCTACCTTGACGGGACATGAACAAGCTGTAACTTCGGTTGTGATAAGTGCGGAATTGGGACTTGTAGTTTCTGGATCGACAAGTGAGTCGAAAAGTACAAATTTGGGTCTTTTTGGTTTTAAACTTTTTTTCTATTGTTTTTGTAGATGGTCCAGTTCTTATTCACACTACATTTGGTGATCTTCTGCGATCGCTTGATCCTCCTTCAGACTTTTATTCGCCGGAACTGATAGCAATGTCACGAGAAGGATTCATCGTTGTCAACTATGATAAGGGTAATGTGGCAGCGTTTACAATCAATGGAAAAATGCTGCGTCATGAGTCACACAACGATAACTTGCAGGTAAGTCCCAAACGATTTATATTTTATTCCCATTTCGTTTTTCGCTGTTTTGTTTCAAGAAGAGGGTTGGGTGGGGACATATCAAATATCAAGAATAAAACTGATGACTTTGTTTCTGTTTATTGTTTTCACAGTGCATGTTACTTTCACGTGATGGTGAATATTTAATGACTGCTGGTGATCGAGGCATCGTCGAAGTTTGGAGGACATTCAATTTGGCGCCACTTTATGCTTTCCCTGCGTGCAATGCTGGAATCCGATCGTTGGCATTAACGCACGATCAAAAGTGAGTTCGAAGTTTTTTACTACAATTTTTGTGTAGGGTGAAAGTTTTTTCATAAAATTTAGCATCACTTCCAGGATGTTTAGGGAGAAATGCCAAATATTAAAAACTATTGAATTTTATAGTTAATTTGACGGCACAAAAACTAAAATTTAAACTTTGTTACATTTCATTTAAACTAAAACATTTGTATTTTATTTTTCTTTTTTCATTTCTCTAGATACCTCCTAGCGGGTCTTTCGACAGGATCAATTATTGTATTCCATATCGACTTCAACCGGTGGCATCATGAATACCAACAGCGATACTAATGTATGTATGGAATATTTCACAGACACCCTCGAAGGTAACGTCATTACTGAAATATAAAACCAAAACATAAAAACAAATATGTTAAAAAAAGAAAACAAAACAAATTACCAAGAAAAGAATTAAAACTTAATTTAACAACTAATTCTACATGATACATCTCCATAGTGAAGCCAAAATTAAAAAAAAAACTTATCACCGAAGTACTTATTGCAATTCTCTAGAGCTAATTTAAATACACCCTTATACAACTACTAGAACATTAGGTAGATTTTTTTATTCAGTTGTTGATTCATTTTTTTTATATGTAACTATTACATCAAAAAGCATATTTGAATGATTAGTTCTTTTCATACGAAAAACAGTGGCCAAAATATTGAAAAAATAAATAAGAGTGAAGAATATGAAGTTCATAATAAAGAAAAGTATAAAAGCCAATTGAAATTTCAACAAAAAGAAAAAAGTAGTAATACGCATAATTAGAAAAGGATAAAAAACAAAAGAATAGTTCGTTCTAAAGACATTTTTTTAAATACTTAGGAGCTTGGTTGAATCAGAAAAAATGAATATCTTAGTGCTCTCGCTTCAGAGAAAAAATATTGCTACCGTGCGTTGATAGAACTCAATAATACAAAAAGAAATGCTTAATACTATTGAGAGTATTTTTCACATAAAATTAACTTACATAAATACATATATCTAATTAATTGAAAAACAAAAAGTGAAAATTGGGGAAAAAATATGTTTTTGAGTAAAAGCTGCCGAAAACAATGTACTTATGATGTAAATATTGTGCTTAAAAATATTCATTTCAAATAAGTCCGATCTTATGGCTTTGATTTAAAGTAAAATTAAATAAAAAGAAAATGAAAATTGTATATTTTTCGATGGGAAATGTTTGATGTGATTAAAGAAAAAAGCATTCTCCTGTCCCAAATTATTATTTTTCGAAATAAAATACGAAGCCAGTCATATTCTTTTTTACCAAATTCAAGACCCAAATCTATGACAATGGTTTTTTTCTTTTGAGGGATTCTAATTGTCCTTCTCCCTTTAAGGCTGCAAAAGCAATTTTGATGACAGCCAAAATGCATGTACTTAATTTTTAATATGAATTTTAATAAAATTTTCTTCCTATTACGTCCAACATCAATCTTACGTCCTTTTTCGTCCTACTTATCTTCCAAGTCCTATTTAAACAACCAATTTTGCCGCAGGACGAATATTTATATTTTAACTGCTGCAATTCATATTCCTATTAATTTTATTCAATTCCAAGCGAAAGATTAGCTCAGAATCTTATTTTAGCCATTTTTTATGTTAGGCTCAACAACAATCATTGAATAAAAACAAAAAACAAAAAAAAACATACAAAACAAAACCTTACTGAAATCAATATTTATATACACACATAAAATAATATATTTAAATATAAAAACATGTGAAAGTAATAAATACCTACACTATTTTTGTGAAAATGTTAACATTCCGCCATCCAATTTTATTAAAAGTATTACATTAAAATAAAAATAAAAAATAAAATATTAACGCTTAGCTAATAAATTAAATAAAAATCATTAACGTTTTAAACACGAAATTATTCTTAACACTATGAAACTAATATTATTATTATAATTATTACAAAATATGGCGCATTTTTTTTTTCTAGAAAATAATATCAACGTATTTTAAAAATACGTTCTCGCTATTCTGTCCAAATTATTAAAACAAAAAGTAAAATAAATGAGTAAATTTGTAATGTTTACTTTAGATTTAATAAAATAAATGTTTTTAAAAGAAGAACAAAAAAAAACAAATGTAAATACTTAATAAACAAAAAAGGGACATGTATGCTATATCCTTTGTGAAAATTAAGTTGATTAAAGCAAATGAAAACTCTTTGATGGTGGTGGGTTCTGGTAAATCGCAAACAAACAAAAGATCACTTTAATTTTTCTTTGTCAATTGATTTTGTTATTTTCGTTTGCAATTTTAAATGTAAATAATATAGTAAATAATTTTTAAATAAATGCCAAATAAAAATAAAAAAAAAATAATGAAAATTCTTAAAAGCATAGCTGTAGTCTATTAAAAGTCAGCAAGAAAAATTTATTTTTATTATTTTGCAGTCATTAAATACAAAAAGAAAAAAAGGAAAACATTAAATTAGAAAACACAATTTTTGTATGCATTACTAACTATATTTAGTAAAAAAGTAAAATTACACTTATTAAAAACAAAAACAAAACAACATAATGTGTCCGAAACAAAATTAAACTTTTTTAGAAGTATAAATCCTTATTGCATTTGCACGTAATAATAAAAAGAAAAACAAAAGAAACTATACACACATACATATACACTTTAACGCTGGAAATTAAAAAAAGAAAAATCAACACAACAAACAAAACAAAGACATTAGTTAATACGCCTGGCTAAATATTCAAGTGAAAATAAAAGAAAAAAATTAGTAATTTTATTGAAACAATAATATTAACTATTATATTTTGTCAATGATGTTTCAAAGCATAAAAATAATAAAAACAAATTTACTTAATTTTGAATAAAAATAAAGATAAATAAATAAAGACAGAAAATGCAAAAAAAAAATGATGATAAAGGTAAAAGTATATGATGATAACCTTAATTTTAACAAACAGAAATGAAAGTAATTATTATAAATATTGATATGGTGAATAATGAATTATTATTATGTTCAATAAATGAAAAATGATTTAAAAATATCTCTTGGGTGTTTTATTTAAGTTTTGTGTTTCGCTCTGCTGTGGAAGGGAGTACGAAAAGATTATTAAAAAAGTTCAGTTCCTTGTTCCTGTATTAGTATATGTGGATGTTTGTTGCTCTTTCACTCAAAAACAACTGTATGGTTTTTCATAAAACCTCTCAGTAATATAGCTTATACATCAGGATAACATAAGGCTATTATTGATCCCCATATTCCCACGTGAACGGGCACGTAAATGGGATAAATAGTATGCTACACAATCTGTAAGTATTATAGTATTTCATCCCCATTTAGATCCGAGAGAATGGGAAATTTAAAAACTTTCAGGCAATCTTTACCTTGGTCCAGCGAGTGTTCCTGATCAGTTTTGATTATTTTTTTTTTTTTTTTTTTTTTTGTAATGTTGTGTGAGCAAAGCTTTGAAGAAATTAGACCCGAGCAACGTCGCACAGTGTAGCATTTAGGCAAAAGTGCTTGGATAATTTGTTGTTCGGGTAGATCTACAATGAAAAGTTTTTTAATTCACTGAAATAAGAAATCCTTGGAGCTCTAGAAATTGGAAAAATTATTTTATTCCGATGAATGGTTTGGGTTGCAGAGCGATTCAAAGTTGAATCAGGAGAAGTATAGCTTATTTTGACCATATACTTGTTATATGCTTAAATCATAAAATTTTTAAAGTTGTTAAGTTAATTTTATATGAAAACTGACTTAATTTTCTTTAAAATAAAAAGATTAACATCGAATAAGCTACTCTTTATGCGCGAGCATTTTTTTATAAGCTACTGCTTTGTTCTTTATTTAACTTTTAGTTCAGGTTAATTAAGTGAACAGTTTCTGAGTGATCAAATCTCAAAATCAACAGACCAACAAAAATGGATCTTCCTGGAAAAAAACAATTTGCAATTTATTAATTTCTTGAAAATTTTTCTGTGTGGTTTATTGTGTTTGAATAAGAACTAATTAAAGCATTAACTTCTTTAAAAAAAAATTCATATAATAGTTCGAAATTTTGTTAAGATTTTATTCGAGGAAAAAACTTTGACTTTGAAATTTGATTAATCAAAAACCATTCACAAAATCAACTAACTTTAACTAAAATGTGAATAAAGTGTTAGCTTTAAAAAATACTATATCTGTGGCAGCGAGTGGATTTAATAAATTTTAACATTTTTTTTTACAAAACTAAGTAAATTTTTATTACAAAATTGCTCCTCCCGATTGATCGGAGAAAGATAGATCCGTTCCCATACGATTTTCTCTCGTATTAACCGAAACTATCTGCCCTGAGGCTATGTCGCAACGTATGCAAGAGAACCTGAATAATTTTTTAAGCAAAAAATTGTGGAACACCCTGTAAAGCATTTTTCTAAAATTTTATTATTTCATGAACCTTAATCCACTTTTCATTATGGTCTTGACATAAAATGTACTAATGTCGTAGTATATTTTTACTCCAGCAAGACTTTCTTTATATATGAGCAAATTTTTAAGTCTTGTGACCTTTGTTGGTTCCTTGAAGCGAATAATATAATAATTACTTCTGCGATAATAGGAAAGCTTTCTTATTGGTCAATCTAAATTGAGCTCATTGCAGTCAATTCAGTTGCTCGATTGGTTTTAGATTTGTCATTGAAAAAGTTCTTCTGAAAAAGATATAAGCTCAATGCATCAAGATGAACTTATGGTTTTCACTTAAATCATCGTTTCCCGCTAAAATTACAAGATCTGCCTTTTTAATAAGTATGATTAGGTTCTTTAAACCTATCAGCAACAGAAGGTTGCTAACAACATATTACTTGTCTAATGAGGTAGAGAGGCTACCCACCTTTGAAACACTGCAGATATATCAGTCAACGATTATAACCAAACCCTTATCAGAATTTGACATTTGAAGCTTTTTCAATATAAACGAGCAAGAGCTAAACGTAATGGCTAAACGCGCAATCTAAAGTGTTTTATCTTTGCGGGCTTATCCTTACTCCCCCATATCTGGGCGAAGGCTTTCAGTTTCGTAGTTTTCGCGAAAATTTACGAATCCTCTCTAACTGGATCCTAGCCTAAATTACTTTCCTGCACAGTGTTACTTGGGTGGGTTGAGCTGCTTCAAATAATAGTTTTTCTTTTTTTATATTCTGGAATGGAATGAAATTGAACAAGTCTGGATTCGTTCATTCAGGTGAGTTCATGCCGATCTCCAACGACCGAGAGATTCAAAAACAAAAACTGTTTAGAAAAGAGCGATGAATGCGTTTTGCCTACGGCGCGGTGGCGCAGACTCCATTGAATTTGCTGAGAGTACTGTAGGTACCCCGAGACGATCCTTTACGATTCTGATTGGTCGAAGTTGAGTGGAATATGCTGAATGCGCTAAAGAACGAAAAGAGCCAAAAAATGCCACTTCTAGGTTGACCTCTAAAAAGAACAAAGAACCAGAAAGTTTTCAAAATTGGAAATAAATATATGAAATGCAAGCCAAAGTTGTGGAAAGAGTTTGTGCTGGCAGGAAGGCCAAACTCAGCTTTTTGTTCTTGTGCGCAGCAAAGCTCCAGTCAGGCAGGAATCCAGGGCACTAAGTGATAGTAGGGGCAAGAAAACTCTAGAATAGGTTTCGTCAGGAGAAAGAGAAGAATTTTCTGATTTTGAAAGATAGCGTGAAAGTGTGTTCGCTTTGTGCTTTGACCATTGAGTCATATAGTGTATGTCGGTTACCCTTCGCTTTTCGTTCTCTATCCTAATATTGTAGGACGCGCGATCTTTCTTTGACTCTTTTTCGGGAAAACTCCCAAAGAGTCGTTTTTACGTAACTTGATACAATCGAGGATTGTCGATCGTCGGCCAACTCGAAACAAATTATTTTTGACAGCACGTGTTTTGAAATGAGTCTCATTTTGATATCAACTTAAAAATGCGATTATATAAACTACGAAGGGAAATGTCAAATTGGTTATCTTTAAAATAAAGTTCGATCGAGATAATTTGAATTCCATTTAAAATAATTGATAATTTTGGATTCAGAGAGTGATGATGAAGAAGTATTCAACGCAAAAATCAAAAGAAGATGACATGAAATTGCATGACAATGAGTAAATGCGGTATTACACTATCATATAAATATGGCAAGTTGACAAAAAAAGGATGGCACAACATCGTCATATAAGTGTGATAGTCATATATATATGGCAGAATTTGTATGTCTCCATATGTATATTTATATGACAAGGATTCTAGAGCCATATATACAGGGTGTTCCGTACTTAGTGTATTATCCTTTGGGGTGTGATTCTTGGTCATATTCTAAGAAAAAAAATGTTTAACAATAAAGCTCAATTCTCAACTTTGACATCACTTTTAGACAATTTAAGAAAAGGCTAACTTTGGTGTACTATGACCTATGTTAAATTCGATATCTCTGTCAATACTAATGGTAGAGACCTAATCAAAGAAATAACAACCTTTAAGTTTGTATTTAAGTTTAGCTTTCACAGGTTAAGGATTGTCAGATTTTCAATTCTAAGTGCTGTTCAAATTTTCGTCCCGTAACAAAGTTTTGACTTTGAGGTCATTTTTTTGCAGAAAATGCTTGGTAAACATATAATTTCTTTGATTTTAACAGATGAACTAAACAAAAATAAAAAAATAACTCAGCATTAAGTGCTCAAAAACCCATACATTTTATGATAATTGAAAAAATACAAAATGGGTAAAATTAAAAAAAAAAAAAAAAGATTTTTAAATTTGAGGTTTGTTTGAATAAAACAATAATATGGGCACTTTTAGTATTTTTTTTTTTATGTATTTTATACAAATACAGTTAAAACAAGTGCTCGGCCTAAGTGTGTCGGGCAATGTACTCATTGGCTGACAGCCACTTCCACCTAGCCTAAACTATACCCTTTACTAGTTACAAGTTACGTGCTGGCACCTCTGGATTGTGCTTTGTGCACATAATCAATTTTTTGCCATTTTAATCTGGTTAAAAGCCTATCTTCTAGCATTACTTTCACTTCATTTCAATTGTTAACTTAGTTCCTGCCAGACTTACCATATTTTCTATGCCATCATTGCTTGTAAAAAAATCACAGGTCTTACTCTCCTTTACCCGTAAAGGTTTCCGGAATAAAACATATTTTCATTTTTGTTCGAAATCAATTGCAGTGTTCTTAATTTCTTTGAGGAACATTTTAAGCTTTGAAGTTGGTTTGGAAATTCTAAACAAAAATTTCCTGGCGCCCTTGTTTGTGAAACACCCTTTTGTGTGTTTTGATTGACTTTTATTCAATTCATTAATTCCTTTTTTTGTCAAATCGTTTACTCTAACGAACTAATAAAACTACCTACAAAAGAATCATCCCTTGCATTGGCAGCATATAGGTATTATTGCTACATGTTGCATTCTTTTCCCATTGAAACTCACGCAGCTGTCATTTGACAGTTCATCCTAAAATTAAAACACGATAAACACCGCCGTTTATCGGTGTGCTTATTTGGATTTTTTATCCTATGAATAATTAATTAAGCATTCGTTGTGATCAATTAATATGTTAGGTGATTAATCCAAATCGTGAATTCGGATTTAACTTGTTTCGCTGGGAAGAAAGGGTTTCTAACAATACCTTTCTCTTTTTTTAAATCATTCAAAAACTTTCGTTTTGTTTCAAAACTCCGCTCGCATAGTAAATTTTTTAAACTAGTACATCAATTCATGAAAAGGCATATTTCCCCCACAAGGAAGAACTTATGGGCTAAAATCAGTCCCAGATGTGAAGAGAATTAAGAACTTACTCTTTAAATTGATTTGACAAAAACATAATCAGCAAAGGACTTAAGCAGATGCAAACTTATTTTTATCTTTTCATCAATACAGTTATTGGAGGACCCCTAGCTTTTGCCAGTGTAGCGTAATTTCCTCTAATCACAAATGAAATCACTTTCTTCAGCCACCGAATGATTGTGTGATTTCCTGAATTTTAAAAGATTCAAAATACTTTATCTGGAGAGGATAAAACTAAGTCCTTATTTGCTTGGAATATGAAACACCAGTTCTTTGTGTTTATCCTCAAGGCTACGAAATAAATGAATGTTTCTACCCTTATCGTACGACAAAGTAATAAAGCTTAGGAGTTCTATAGAATTGGAAAAATCAAAATGGGGTAGTTTTGAACGAATAAACTTGTCCTAAGCACTAGTTATGACTACTGTGTGAGCAGTACCTAACTTCACTCAAATGAATTCAAAATGGTTAAAAAGCGCCTAGGGCTAGCTATTTTGTGTTTGGAGTAAGTCAACAAAAAAAATCCGAAAAGTCTGTGTCTTATTCTGGAATAACGACCTAGTACTGAAATGATGCAATAAACTTTGTTCAAGGGCTTTGAATAGAGAGATGTTATAATCCAATGCTTGCTCCTAATCCCATCGAAAAAAACTTCAATGGAAAAGGATTAAATAAAAACTTTTCAAAGTTGACATGGCCGTCTTCACTAAAATTTCAAAAGAGATAGATAGAAAGTGTTTCTGTGAATTACTTACGTAAATATTTAACAGAACAAAGAGGTTTTTCTTAAGCAAATTCGCGGTAAGGCTTTATTTGTTTTAAATTAATTCAAGACATTGAAGTCTTTTATGGCAAAAATGTGTTTTCATTTTGTTTTGTTTTGAGAAATTCCAAGATCGTTTGTTTCAGTATATTTCAAAAATATTTAATGCTGTTGTATGCAACTAGGACGAGTGCAATTACCAATCACGAACGTATAGGTACGCAGTCGAGACACAGTTGATTGTTTGTTTTTACTTCTCAGTAAAAATTTAGCGCAAATTATATGGGCACTGGGCAGAGGTGCAGTCTGTTCTGCGTGGATTTACAGCAATCTCAAACTCTTTACTGACTTCAAGTGTCAATGACAATTCGGAATTACTCTTTTCCAGAAATGGCAAAATCTATCACTCATACCTTTTGTCCATAAAAGGGAACAAAGTTCACTTCAAATTCACTCAAGAAACTATGCCTGCAATTTTTATCACTAATTGTGTCTATTTTTTGTTTTTACTTTGAACTAAACTACGCAAAAAAAGTTTCTTTTGGCGCTAATGTCGTTGCACCGTGATGCTTTACATGATCTCATCACCTTAACAACCATTCAACCTTATCTGCAATGACTTTTTTTTGCCAAACCTTTTTCAGTGAGCAAAAACACACATCAGCACAGCACTTCAACTCGATATTACTTTTATTATTTCATTTTCTAATTTGACTAGATCTTTTGTTCTTTGACTTGGTTGCCAGGCAGAGACTCAGCACTCGCACTCCGTTTTATGCGATTAACATTACTACAAACCCAATACACACACACCTACCCGACATGACTCCCCTGACATAAATGAGGAAACAAAATAAAAAATTTACAGAAAACAGGACGAAAGTTTTTCCTCTATCGAGGATAAATCCAATTAAAATTTACCCAACGTCACTTTGAAAAAGTATGTGCACACTCTATTCAGTGCGCTTATTCATTCAGTCATGGGATTAAAGGACGCGAGTGCTGCTAATATGAAACTCATCCTTTAGTCATTCATTTTATATCATGTCATGTAGTTTTACTTTTGGGGTTATAAATCAGGCAATGGTATGTGATGCAGTTAGCTAGCGACTTGCGAATGGGCTTTTGCAGTGTTCGTTTGGACCTAACCGCGGCCACCTTTCGAAGCGACCAATGGCATCATCTGTTGTTGCACTTTCATCTCTTCACCTACATTATACGTAGTGCCTAGTGCCATGTACTTATACAAACTCTCGTTGATGGGGGGATCCATCATTTGTGCCTTGATGTGATTTAAGAGGACAGTCAGCTAGAGCGCTATATATTCTATCTATGAGGTCGACATGCCTACATGGCAAATTGTACAACAGTAAAGCAGGCTTTATACATATTGTATAGGCAACAGTGACATTAGTCATCAATTATTCTCATCTACTATGCTTGAGGTGTTTTTAATTTAAAACGGTTTCCTTTTTTTTTAATTCCGTTCTGTTTATGTTCAAAAGCTGAAATGGGGCTGAGCTGAAGTTCTCGAAACAATTTAAATAATTTAAATGATTTGCAGAGGAGGGAAGTTTGCAATTAATCGCTTTTAAGATGACTAAGGACTACAGTGTTTGCTGTTTCCAGCCCTCGGTTCTTATGTCCACAGGTGAGTTTGACCTTAAGAAAACGAGCTAAATGCAAAAGTATAAATGAAGGAAGTAAGCAAAATATCGACGGGATTGAAATGAAATTGATATGAAAGTATCTTTTCATTTCAAAGCATTCTGCATTTCAAACACACAGCCATAGTTTAAACTGTTATCTAGGAGTGGGGGGAATGGAATCCTCATATAAAAACTTTTACAACTCTTATACATAATTTATACATATATTAAAATTGTAAATGAACTACCTTTTCTGCTTCACTAGACAATACAAGAAATAAATGTAAAACAACTTTGTTGACTCTCAATGTCTCAAAAATAAACAGGTGTTGATGAGCTAATTGTTGGAAAGGTATTGTTTTTTTTTAACGAAACCTTTAAAAAAGCACAGAAATCGGATCAGTCGTTAGATAGTTTACCACAAACATACCAAAAAGCAGCTTGGTCTCATACAGGGTGTCCTCTAATTTAAAATGAGATGTTTTTTTGGACAATTTATAAGAAAAAAATTTTTCCACAGTAAAGTCAATCTCTTTACTTTTACATCACTTTTTGACGATTTAAGATAGGCTAAGTTTGGTGTACCCAGATTTTCAAATTCGACATTTTTTTCCAAAAATGCAGAAAAAAGATTTTATATTTTTTTTTTCAATTATAAGAATATGTTATTATAACTTATAGTACAAGTAAATTGTGCGGTAACCACTGGGAACTGGGATGTTCCGTCCGGAGAGGACCTGCTAAACTAGTAAGTGCGAGTGTTACCAAAGGGCCGAAAAAGAAATAGATCAACACTATAATGCTCTGCGAGTAATGGCTAACTGCCCGAACCACCGTGGTCTACCAGAGCTTTTTGGGAATGTCTCAGCTAGTGATGTGCCAAACCGTAAAATTTACAAACCGGGTTAACCCGAGTTGGATTTTGATTAACCCGAGTTGTAACTCGAGTTGGCTAACTCGGTTTAGAAAAATAATATTTGCGCTTATTCCTTCAATACTATGTTTTGAAAAATAGAAACAAACAAATTTTTCAATCAAAATAAACGGATTTAGTCAAAATGCATTTATAAAAAAAAAAAAAACCAAAAGCAATAAGCGTACCTACTAATTAATCACACAGGAAAGAACCGAACCGACCTGACTCGGGATATTTTACAGAAATTTAATTCCTAACTCGAGTGGCAATATGTACCCAAAACATTCAAACCGTCTACCTATCAACAGACGAGAATGGAAAAACCGAAGCGCAGTCCAACTCGGTTTGACTTGACTCGGGATAAATTAATTCCTAACTCGAGTTGCAGTATGTATCCAAAACATTCAAACCGTTTACCTATTAACAGACGACAATGAAAAAACCGAACCACAGTGCAACTCGGTTTGACTTGACTCGGGATAAATTAATTTCCCGTATAGCTACAATGGATACATACTGAAACTCGAGTTAGGAATTATTTTATCCCGAGTCAAGTCAAACCGAGTTGTACTGCGGTTCGGTTTTTTCAACGACAATGAAAAAACCGAACCGCAGTCCAACTCGGTTTGACTTTACTCGGGATAAATTAATTTCCCGTATAGCTACAATGGAAATGGATACATACTGCAACTCGAGTTAGGAATTAATTTATCCCGAGTTCGACTGCGGTTCGGTTTTTTCATTGTCGTCTGTTAATAGGTAAACGGTTTGAATGTTTTGGATACATACTGCAACTCGAGTTAGGAAGCAATTTTCAGTAAAATATCCCGAGTCAATTTTAACAGATGTGTGTGTTTCTGTATGCCTGCGCAAATAAATCACTTGCTTTGATGCTTTACATACTACTACCAGTCGACTATCGACTTTATATGTATAAGTGCATTGTGTTCGGCACAGACCGCAACTAAAGGAGGGTAGTTTTGATTATGTTCAAGTGAATTCGGTCTGCTTGCATTAATTTCATTTTAATTATTTGGTTGACGGTTCGGTTTTTTCTTCGGTTTGCCAACTCGGTTCGAAAAAATGTAAACCGAGTCAACTCGGTTTGGGCTCAACTCGGTTTGACTCGGTTTATGAAACCGAGTTGACACATCACTAGTCTCAGCGGATGAATTCGACCTGCAGAACCAACGGTGGTCTTCAGAAGTCAAAAAAGCAGAAACCCCTGAATGAGCTACTACGACATAATTGGTTTAAAGGTCTTTCAGGGTCTTTCAAAACCAGGACAGGGTATTGAAGTAGAGATGGCAGCGGATGACCTCCTGGCGAGACATCGACTGCTTCGTACTGCTTCCGGATTATATGGCCCTTTATGTACACGGGGACAGCAAAAGGGCTTGGCCCTGCGTTGGGTCATCCACGGGGAAAAAATGGTTCCAAAACAACCAACAGCCTCGGATAACAATTATAACTTCAGCGTTGACGACCCAAGCAAACGAAAAAATTACAAAGACCTCCGAATCTGCACGTGGGACGTAAGATCCCTTAACGGATTACGTGCAGCTGTAAAACTAGCGGACGCTCTGGACTGCTACAATGCGAACATTACCGCCATCCAAGAAGAGCGATGGAATAAGTCGTTCATAAAGAAGTTGAAAAACTGCGACATCTACTATGGGCGATTGGTACACACACAACGCTTATTTAGGTGCGGATTTTTAGTTAGAGGAAGACTCAGGGATAAGGTTATCAGCAAAAATACAGTTAAGGGGGGAGACCAATTTAAATTTTTCAAAAAATCAATTTTTCTATTACATATTTCGAAAGTATGATATCCAAAAGTATGATGACCAAAAGAAAACTGAAAATATCGAATAGATGAAGAGATATCACTTTTGGAGCGCGAGAACAACATGCGGTTGGGTGACGAGCCAAGTAGCTCGAGCCGTTACAGGAGGAGCGACCTCCACTTCACCATACACTCTACTGTTCACCTTTTGTATTGTCAGGTCGCTGTTTCACGGAAGGAATTCGAAGGTCTATTGTAGGCGCCTGTAATCGGCGATTAATCCGTAAGTTACTACAATTAATAATTTTGTCGTGGTGAAACTTTAAACGCCATTATCTCGAAACTACTTTTTCAAAAGTGGCTCGTGTTGTAGCCCAAAAAAGTACCTATTTGGAGGACATTTTGGTTGATTACTCTCAGTAGTATTATAGAAAGGATATACCTAAAGTTTGAAAGCTAGCGTGTAAATAAATAATTTTTCGGGGGTCAAATATGTCGAAAAAACTGCCCAAAATTCAAATTTTGGAGTAAAAAGGCTCCCAAATTTAGAATTTTGCACTTTTTCATTCTTTTTTAGGTATATCCTTTCCATAGGGATGTCAGTAGAAGAATTAACTTTGGTAAATCTTTCTCACATCAACCGGAAAAGAGTGACACCTGCAGCAGTTTTCGATGTTGCCGGAAACAGGCGTCCGGGAAACCCCGATAACGCCGAAAAGAAAAGATACTTTTTTGAATACTGGACAACTCTAATAAACATTTCTCTTAAGGGGGAAGCTGATCAAAAATTTTACTGATAAAAATGCTTGAGTTTATGGGAAAAAAAATTAATTTTTTGAGAAATTAAAAAAAAAAATTTTTATGATTCCAAACAATTTTAAAGAATAATATTTACCAATTGCCCGCTGCATCAATATGGCTGAGCGCTTGGAAGTCGTTATTGAGAACAGGGGTGGTAATACCCGTTATTAGATCCAGTTTATATAGTGATTAAGTTGAAAAAAAGTTTCCAAGTTCATACACCAAAAAAAAAGAACCAAAAAAATTTCAAAAAAAATTTGTTCTCAGTATTTATTAGGACTGAACGAACTACGTAGCTTGAAAAATTTTTTTGTCATTAGATCTCAAAACTCGAAGCTTTGAGCTTATAAATACTTTTTTTGAAGTTCCTGCACGACCATTTTTAAGAAAATTGCAACCACTTGAAAAACCCCAAAAAATTTAGATTTTTTTTTTTTTGATCCTTTAATTTTTTCCACTAGTTTATGATTTTATAGTACTTTAATCTTTAAACGCGTTTTTCTCGGAATCACTTATTTTGAACTGGCCAAAGATATAACTCGAGCAAATCTTCACCGATCTTAATGAAATTTTAACACTACATTCAAAATACCTTTTTCCGGAGACGTACGTGGCATTTTTTGTATGTTGCATAGTTTTGTTTAATCAATAATTTTGTCGTTTTTCATAGTGAAAATTTTAATGTTTTGTTCAAACGTGCACCATTTCGCGAAAAAAAAAATATCGAAAAAATCCTTCTTACGTCTCCTGCTGTTGCAATTTTCGGGGTTTTGTTAGAGGACCAAAATATAGGAGGTTAGCCGCCATTTTAATTTAATACGAAAAAATTTGTTTTTGTATACTAGAACCTAAATTATAAAACCTTTTTCACAGATTTTCGATTGATCTTTTTGTTGAGTCACAAAAAATTCGGCCATTTTTTCAAGCTCTTGGCCAGCTTCAATCCTCAATTTTGAAAATGATTGGGATATTCTATTTCCTCTAAAAAAAATCCCTAAAACACATGTTTTTTACGCTCCTAAAGTGGTTTACCCCTCAAAGAGCTTATAACGCCCATCATCAGTAGCGCAAAATTTCCCATAGCCTATAATATGCGCCCACGCCGCACCCCCACAGAAGAGGAAAGAAAACAAGAACTCCTAAGACTGTTTCTACGAGCTTCTCGAAGAAACATATGAGCAGTGCCCTAGACACGACGTGAAAACTGTTCTTGGCGATTTTAACGCAAAACTAGGGAAGGAGGACATCTTTGGAAAAACAATCGGTAAGCAAAGCCTGCATGACAAAACCTCCGAAAACGGACTAAGGCTAATCTATTTTGCTGCGGGGCTAAATCATGTTGTAAATAGTATATACGCTTCCCGCATCTCAAAATTCATGAAGGTACATGGTGAAACCCAGGTCAATTTACCGCCAAACAAATTGACCATGTTGCTTGGGTCCGAGGGTTTTTATGAAAACCTGTGAATTTTAGTTTTTTTTACTTTTGCGGAATCCGGCCCAAGGAATGTAACGAACCAAAAACCAAAACCAAAGATGTCCCAATATATAGCGGATTTTTTTTTCAATCATGTACTGTGTACTAACATCCGTTACACACACACATATGCATAGACACAATATCATATGGATTTTCATAAATCTCCCATTTTCACATTTAGATGCAAAACATTTTGAGTCACGAACAAAGATTCAAACTTTCCACTCGAAAATACAAAACAATAAGTTACCACCCTCTAAGTCACTCTAATGAATCATAAAACAAAATCCACAACCACTTCCCCAACCACATATGGTAATTGATGGGATGTGAAATTGTTTCGAACACAATAAAATGTATAGCAACATGCAAAAAATTTCCCAGAAAAATCTGGCACCTGTCATCGCAGCACATATTACACATTGTATTTTCGTGACATGAAATCTGACTTATGAATTGCCGTAAACAATTGCACAAACATTGCCACATACGCAGATCCACATCCACATCCACTCACAGAGCGTCGAGGCCACAGTTCCTATAACACAAATTCAAATTTTGAATCTATTCTATATCCAAGCAGAGAAAAAAGCCACCATCATCCTGATGGCTCCCACTCCCATCTTTGTAGAGGAATGTCGGATTTTGGAGTGTTTAAATCCATTTTCCACAAAACAAAAAAAAAACAAAAAAAAAATAAAAATAACCAAAATATCCCATTTGTAACATTTTGAAAAATCCAATTCAAACGTGCGCGACATGAAAAGTCATACTTTGTGTTGTTTTAAGAAAGCTTTCGATGTTGTTGGTTTTGGTTGATGCTTTCCTTCATTTTTTTTTTTACTTTATTTTTAAATCCTTGAGCTTTATATTTATTATCTTCCGATTCCCTCTTTTTTTTTTTAATCTGAAATCTCTGCGCGGAAAGAGCTGAAGTTGAAGCTATTTACTTTTTGTACTCCATTATTGAGGATTTAAATATCTAAGTACGAACAAGGGTTTTTTTTACTTGTACACTTGTACAATTGTTTGGAATACACTATGAAACCTGCTTAAAAGGGATGAAGTCGTCATGCGACTTGACAGAGTCATGTGGATTTCACACTTCACGCAAACGAATTTATAGCCCCCCTCGTGATGTTTTTAGATGTATAGCTTAAAGGGTCCCTAAGTGATCGGAATTATGCAATAACTTAAGCCCAATTCCCTAAAGGTGATCGGAAGTTACTCACATATGCTATTTGGAATGATAAATGGGGGTGAGTATCTGTTGACAGTAGCTAGTAGTTGAGTTGCAAAGAAAAAAAGTTTCAAAGTTCTGAAAGTCTTCAACTTCAGATTCGCCAAAGACGGGCCAAGTTAGGGGATATTGTTTTTACTTTTTTAAATGCAAATTCGTTGTCACTTCTAAATACCAGCACCAGACCAGAAAAAGAAAATCTGTGTTGGAACTTTTTTGAAAGGTTCTCCAGTGGGGATGAAAACAAAGTTTTACTTTTACTTAACTTTTACACCCTCGAGAGATAAGGAAAAACCAAAAACAGTGTTGTTTTTTTTTTCCTCTTGAGTGTGACTTCGACTGGGTCATTATGCTAATATGAGCAAAATTACGACCAAAGTTGTTGTAGTTTTCTTTTTGTTTTGCTGGGTATAGGCTGGATGGAGCTTATAACGCTTGATTGCCGAAGAGCACTCCAAAGACTTGGATTTGCTTAAATTCCAAGAAGTTCTTATATGAGCATGAGGAGGTTATTCGACTAATGGGGTTGTAAAATTAATGGAAATAAGGGTTTATGGAGTTTGATCATCGATAATGGAGCTTTGTTTCTCTAATTTATCAGTTTCATTTTCAGAAGGCTGATTTCAGGACACACTGCTGGCTAATAAAAGAAAAACAATTTCAAAGAAGTTGGTAGATTTCGTTTGGGGCAGGTATATGACCTTTATACTATGAATTTTGGTGGGCATGGAAAGCTTCTGTACCTACTTTACGATTATTACCTCCTTCTACAGTGACGAGATGAACCAATTCCTGAACTTGATGTTGCTTCCTTGGTTTGGTAGAGAAAAGTATTTTGACCTCGCAAGCTCGGGATGAGCGGTCCTATGCTCATGTTTTTCTTTTAGTTCTTTGGGGATAGGACTTGTAATTTTCACCGAAAGCATTTTTCACGAAAGTATTACCCTCGAAGGACTTGAGAACTTCTGACGACAAGCGAAGAATTGGCAAGTTCTCCGATAGTGAACTCATTGAAATGAAAAGCGCTTTCTTGTTTAGCCGTTCGGAACCGGCAGACAATTTTAGGTCTCCATTTCCTCAAAGAGAATGGTTGTGAGAAAAGTGCTACCCCCCGGGGTACGTTGTTCGCGGCTCCGTTTCAAGTCGTTCATTCGGAAGGTCCAATTTTGCGGCACTTTTTCAAGCATTTTGTACTGTATCCCAAGAATTCAACATGTTATGTTATGCTGTAAGTCTTCAATCGTGTTCGGCACATAGACAAACGACTTTACATAACTTCACAAGAGGTGTTAAATCGCATGATCCTGGGGGCCAACTCAATGGGCCATTTCGAGAGATAGCAGCTTACCAAATTCATCCTTCAACATGTCTATTGTTTCACGAGCTGTATGGCATGTGGAACTGTTCTGATGAAACCACATGTCAACCAAGTTCAACTCAGCCAACTGGGACAAAAACCGTTGTGCACCATTGCTCGGTATCGTTCTCTATTGACGGTAACGTTTCTCCACGGTCGTCTTCGAAGAGAAATTTTACGATGATGCCACACAGCCCATAAATCAAACGAAACTGTCGTTTTTGCGGAATGCATCGGTAATTCTTGTATGGCTATTTATAAACAGTTTTACTTCTTTACGAATCCGTTGAGCCAGAAATGAGCCTCATCGCTGAACACAATTTTTCGGTATAACAGCGGATTTTGATAGAGCTGCTCTAAGTCAAACTCCCATTCGTCAAAAATTACACGTTGTGGTAGGTCATTCGGCTTCAGTTCTGGCATAGGTTGAATTTTATAGGCAATTGTTGAGACATTCGATGAATCGAAATTTCACGATCCTTATTAACACTGGACTCTATCTGTGCAATATTCTCTTCGGAACGCACTGTACGCATGCGAGTCTATGGTTTAATGTCCAACAAAGCAAATTTAACACGAAGTTTGGTGATTGCACAACGAATTGTTGATTCAAATGATCGATTTCGACTACCATAATATGGTCGTAACAGACGATGTACATTTTTTGGATAGCTTAATTTTTGATAGTAGAATTCATCAATTTGTATTCGTGGTATCCGTATCGTGATGGTTAACATGTCTGCCTGTTACACAGGAAGTTCTTTGTTCGAATCCTGACAGAAAAAAAATGTTTTTCCACGGGTAAATCGTCTTTCGCGAGGAATCCTCTGATAGTCAACTCTTTGCCTAGAAAACGCTTCCTCTATTCGCCGCTTGGCATTTGTAGCCAATTTGTTTCCCTGCTGGTCTTCACAGGCATGAGTCCGGAGTTTGCCACCCTGGCATCGTCTTTTTTACTTTTATGTAAGACTTAATCTCATTCATATTATGTCAATGAGCGTTTCTCATGGTGTTTCTTTTTCTTTTTCAGAGTTCGGTGTTCTTACCTTATTTTTCCTTGAATTGTTGTTGCACTGGTCATCGGCTGTTCAGATATCCTTTCGCATCAACATTTGTGGTGCGTTTAGTTCAGATGCATTTGAATGAGTGTGTTATACCTACATTTAGTTCCTTCACCTTTAACTACTATTGCCAGTAAGCATAACTGTTATTATGCATATTATTGCTTTATCAATAATATGCATACTAACAGTTTCCGGCCACACTTATTGCGACATGGCTAAGTAGGTCAATCTGAATTCCAGAATGCAAGTTAAGCAATGCATTCTGGAGTTCAATCAAAAGTTCCAGGCAGGTCAACGGAAATATGGTGAGTCTATTGTTAACTACCGAAGCGAGAGGTTGTGTGTCTTTTTAATTTCAATTTTGTACGTTACATTTCATTACATTTCAATTTAACTATATTAACTTCTTCATCGAACAATGGGTTTCGTCTCGGAGACCAATTGAAAAAAAACCTCAGAAGCAGCGGTTCTGATGGCTTGTTGGCATTGTTGTCATTTGTCTTCAATGTTTAATGCTGTTGAAATGGTCAGTTTCGTTGACGTTTGATTGACCTGGGCATCCAAGTACCTTTATGAGTTTTGAGGTCTAGAAAAGGAGTGCTTATTGCAATAACATTTAGCGAGGCAGCAAATACAAGGTTTTGTCATTTGTGCAAAGCGTTGAGCGATTGGACTATTGGAAAAGTCATCTTCCTGAATATTTGCATAGCAATCCATAAGGAACATATTCACGTCATGTATAGGGCATGGCTGATATCGAGGATCGGGAAGAAATTTTTTTTTTTGGCTCTTCTGTAGGGCGTGAGCGCATATCGGAATAGTACTGAAGCATTTAATTCTGATGCAGACTGTTAAATATACACTATTCACCCAGATTTTGGCTAGTTACCTTGTCCCTGGATCCATCTCAAACGACAAATCGGTTGGTCCCAATGGCAAACTTATTAATGTCCCGCAAATTTTTACAACACCTGATTTTTTATTAGCTAACGTATAGGAAACTGTTTCGTATGTGGTCAATCTGGCGTAATAATTAACAGGTCGGCCTGGCACTTTTGAAGTTCGAGGTTCGAATACGAAGAGGTTCGAATACGAGTTCGACAGAATACGAAACTAGTTTTCCCAAAAAAATTATAGTGACCCTCCATTCTTCACATGGTATGGTAGTATGCTCTAAGCTCCTATGCTTCCCGCTCTTTTGGGTCACTCTATTTAGTTATTTATTCATTTCCTTTTTCCAATACAGTGTAGTTGGATTTATGCAATTAAACGTCCACTTAACCCATGACCGAAAAGACTTTTTTTCAAAAGGATCATTTGTTCAACCCAAACGTACAGAAAAAGTTGATTTTGTAATTGAACTGAGCCAAATAATTGACTTATCTAAATTGGAATAAAGCCAATAATCCCTCTGATTGGCTTCACAACATATATTGTCAATGAATACCTAGAATCTTTGTTTTGCAACCAGAGTACGTTTTTTTTATACTAACGGTGCTAAAAAGTGCGTTTTTAAATGCATTTTTAAATTTATATACGAATTGAGCCTTTTAAATAGTTGTGCGCCTTATCATTTTTCATTTTTCGTATTTCAGTTTACAGTCCGATACTCAATGGGAAGTACACAGTTACAGAGGCTCCACCGTTTGATTTTCATTTCACTGACTCAAAATCTTGTAATCTTGTAAAAAAATTAGCTCTTTCTTCCCAATGAGACAAGTAATTCAATCACTTCCCATTTTCATCTGCAAACATACACTCAGTCATTTCTTCTTTGTATGAACTCCATTATTCCGCCGTGAAGGGAATGACTTTGCAGTTGGCGTTAAGTGATCCTTGTTTTCACGTCAATCAAACCATTGCTGACTCATTAAAAACGATACCATATACACCCAAAAGATTTAAATAAATCTCAGCACAATCTCATGTGTTTGTGGCTGAATTCTCCAAGGACTCAAAAATAAGAAGGTTAAACATACAAACAGCACTGCAGCAGCAGGCTTCCGTTCCCATCTAATCGTATGTTGCCATTTGAATATACGTTCTATGATGATGGAAATGGATCTGTTTCCCTCAAAATAGTTGCTCCTTCTTCTTCTTCTTTTTCATCCGACCGCAATCACAGATGGTTTGTGCCACCACACAATATCATTCTATATAAATAAATGTATGTACCTACTTCAAGTTCTAACCTTTTCCAGTTTTCACACCATCACATATTCTGAAACGAACAGAGGACACAGCAGTAGCTGTATAGCACTTTAAATCCCTTCTATCAAACCTGGCACTCGTTTCACCCATCAAACATTTTCTACAAATATCCCCGAATACCGCAACCCGGTTTACTTACACAACGTGTGAGAGATTTAACTGCCACCAGACAGGTGCCAAAAAAATAAAACTCATGGTGAACTGTAAAACTTCTAAAACGGGAAGGTGAGGACTGTGATATTCAAACCATCAACTGAATCATGCCAACTAACATCATTTGGAACCTTAGAAGTCAGGTAGAGAGTTAACTATACGGTTAAAGTACAAAGATTTAAGTGCTTTGGGGCACTCTCATGTAAGTGCTATGGCATGGCAATAGACTTTTCAAAGAGGTTTCTTGGCAAATATTTAAGTCGCGTTAACAAAACTTCTATTCTTCAATTCTTCTCCTACATGATGAGAGACTTGACACAAGTTGAGATAAAAATAAAAAGGAAAATAGAAATTCCCAAAAATTCACCTTCTTCATCGAGGCATATGGTTCATCGAGGCGAAAGCGATGTTTTGACTTTTATTTTATTTTGTTCGTCTTTTTAGAAGGCTGGAGCAGAAAATCTCAACCACACTTGTCAAGACATGCACGAGTGACTGGCTTCGTGCCTATTTGGATGGAGATCATTTCACCAAAATTAAGATATGGGGGAGACATACTCTACCGCAAACCCTTTTTTTATTGAGTGGAATGATGTCAATTCGTCTCGATTAAGCGTCTTCCAGTGTGGTTTACGGGAGGCAATTTTTCCACGGATTAAACTGTTTGGGTTTAGGTATCAAGCCATGTGAAGGATGAAATCCTCGGATTAAGTCGCAGAAATATACTTATTAACTTTTTGATGGCTTCATTCTGCTCGTAATGGCAGACAATTTTATCCTCTCTTTTTTTAATTCTAAAACTTAAAAGTACGTGTTTTTAAAATCTCTTTGGAAAATGGTTTCAGTCGAAGCACTTTTAATTTTTTATTTACTCATTTGATCCTTTTTAATAGAAGGAATATGATTGGATAGCAGATTAAGACTATTTTCACATACATTCGGCAAAATTATCAAAAATGTAAAAACAAACCAAAATATTTTAAAATGTCCAGAGTAGATCCCGTGTTGGTGGTGTTATAATTGTAAACATGTCTGCCTGTTACGTTACGAAATTTGAAGTTCAAATTTCATCATAAAGATAAAGTTGTTTTTGAGCGGTTATTACCTTTCGCGAAGAATTGGCAAAAAACCACAGCATTTTAAGTAGAGGAGTTTTCCCACGTTTTTACAGAGTAACGTTGTGGTAAGTTATGGTCCTCGAATATGTGGTTTCGATTTAATTAAGTTTTGCTAGTTAAAGGTTTGTACTCATATCATAAATGCAATGAAAATAATTAATACCAACGAAATGTCCGCTTCGGCTTCACTTTCCGGATCAAATTTTTGCCACGAAATTTCCCATCACCGATTCATACATGTACAGCTGTATGTTATCAATAACCTTGCGAATTCTATCTTTCAGGTTGTCTTGATTGATTCCAAGGTTCAAACTACGTCAAAATAACTCAGTCAACTTTCCATCGGTTCAGGACTGGTTCGCTCCAGAATCTGAGCCTGGAAAGAACTGTTATCGTATCTTCACAGATGGCTCCAGAACCGACGAGGGTTCTGGTGCTGGTGCCTTTGTTGAGAACGACAACATACGACTGTACTCATCTTTGGGATCATACGCATCCGTTTTCCAAGCGGAGGCTTATGCTATCCTAATGGCCTTGAGCCACGTAACGAACAATGGATGGACGGGGAGAATTTTCTTTGTTTGCAGCGACAGCCAAGCTGTGCTTAAGGCCCTTCTCAACTTTCTAACCACTTCGAAAGTGATCCAGGAGTGCAAGAGCTCTCTGAATGCGATCGGAAGATTAAATTCCTTGAGTCTCATTTGGGTTCCGGGCCATCACGGTATAACTGGAAATGAGATCGCCGATGAACTCGCTAGGCAGGGATCTCAGACAGCTTTCTCAGGACCTGAACCGTTGCTAGGTCTGCCAGCGTCCTCAGTGAGAGCTTCAATCAACGATTGGATCTGTGAAGAGCAAAACCGTAGATGGCATGCCTCCATTAGATGCAGACAAACCAAGCGTATGCTCCCCAACGTTAGTAAGAAGACTGCAACATTTTTGCTAGCTCGTAGCAGAAAAGACTGTAGAAAGCTTATTGGCGTTGCCAGCGGGCACTTCTCTTTTCCCAAGCATTTATACGCTTTAGGCTTAAGTGATAACACAGTCTGTGAATCTTGTGGAGAAGATGAAAACACCGCAGAGCATTGCCTCTGTGAATGTCCTGCTATTTCTCGCATGAGTTTACAGATACTCGGCGCAGACTATGCATGGACATGATGAAAACCAACAATGCTTCGCTAATTACATGCGCAAAAATTATTCATGCTGGGGAAAAAATAACAAATGTCATTGTGCAAATGCAAAATAGCGATGATGTTGACAAAATTCTAAGAGCAACGAGTGTGCTAAAAGGCACAGGCATCTCTTTACACAGAGACTACCCACAGGCCATGAGAGCAAGAAGAAGACAGCTGATGAAAATCCGAAACGAGATCTACGCAAGGAATAAAAACATAAAATCACAATTTAAAGGGCAAACTCTGAAAGTGGACGAGCATATCTTTTATTTCGACAAAAATAATAACATCCAAGCAAAAAATGGAAATGTCAAGGATATTCTTCGCGATTTGTTAGGAGAGGACTGTCAATATGTGACAATGACAGAAGAAACAAGTGATGCCAATGATCAACAATTTTTAGAGAATGCGCACTCAGGCGCTCAAACTGTTCCGCAAACTCAAATCCAACTTCAATCGCGTATTAACCGTGGATCGAATATGAAAAAAAACTTTTAGTGTAAATGCCGTCTGCCAAAATGAACCTTTTAATAATAATATGCGTAGAATTAATGTTAAGAATTATAAATTACTCTCATATAACATATCTGGGTTAGTAAATAAATCTTTATGTGTAGATTTTTATGATTATATAAATAATTTCGATTTAATATTTTTATTTGAAACATTTGTCACAGACAATAAATATCATTTATATGAAAATAAGCTTATTAATTTTAAATTTGTCTGGATACCTGCTATAAGAACCAACACTAGAGGTAGAGCAAGCGGAGGATGCTACTATGGGTATAAAAAAAACATTCAAGACATCAAATGCAGCTTTCTATCTGTAAATGGAATGACTGTTTTAGACCTAAACTTCGATAACAAGTCCCTTCGAATAATACCTGCTTATATTAACTGCAACCATTGGGAAACTGATTTCAATATACTGCAAGAAACACTTAACTGCGGAAACCACAACAACGTTTTAGTTATTGGTGACCTAAATGCTCGTATTGGAAATGAAGCTGGTGCTGAAAACAATCTACAAGCTAATAGTCTATTGATTATGTCGTAAAAAAGGGCAGATAAAGGAACTCGACATTGAGTGGACTTTTATTGCATGAATCGATTAATGGGTTAATTTTAGAGAAATAGCCGAAAGTGCTATTAAATTAGAGGGTGCGATTCGGAGATATGGGTTCTAAACCATCTTCATTCGTTTTTTCAATATATCTCGAGAACGAAGCAAAATTTCGATACAATTCCAAGGACTTTTTTTGTAGAAAACAAATTTTTCCATCGAAATGCATCTTTTAAAAAATTATAAAAAAATATTTTTTATCCAAAATAATAAAATTCCCGACAGAAAAAAAGGCCATTTTTTTCAATTTTTGAGTTTTGTCAGTTTTTTTAATGGCATTTCTTCCTGGTTGCAGATAGGTATAGGCAATGCTTCATAAAAAAAAAGTAAATAAAATTTTCTATAAAATGCTATTTTAGAAAATTTTCTATGTTTGAAATTCACCGAAATATTGCCATTTGAACATAGACATTTATCGTAGTTTTTATCCTTTTTATAATGACTATATTTATTTTTGTTTTGTTGAAAAAAAAAGAATTTTTTACTCAATGGAAAGGTATTTGTTATAAAAAAGAGTATTTTACATATTTTTTTTTTGCTCAACAATACAAGTGTATAGTTCTGGTACTATTATGATTCTTCAATAACATTTTGAAGGTCGATATCGACATCAACATCTACATCTCCAAAAATGTCTTCTTCTCCAATATCGGCTACTTGCATATTATCGCAATTGACTCCCATACATTCCTTGCAAAATATTGAACAAGCAATTTGCAGTTTTCTGCACCCACAGCTTCCATGGCAACCTGTAGTGCAACCACAAGCCATTTTTTTAAGTAATATCTCTGGTGCAGGAGGTAAAATTGTGCGAATCGGAATCAATCCACATTTAGAATTTTCCCAGCCCCAGCTCAGAGGATTTAAGGGGTTTCCGTGCCACTGTTGTATTTGAAGATAAGTTCTTAGGCCATGATGTTTGATGGCATCGCATGTTGGTGGTATTTGTGCCAGCGAAAAATTTGCACTTTTTGATAATTTGCAAAAATATTGGAAACGACAGTTGCTCAGGGTCTGGTTTAACTTTATTCCGTACAAAGAAGCTGCAATATATTCTGACGCAGAAATAACGTCTTTTTTAGCTGCATCATGTCGTAAAAATGTGTCCATGTGTGTTTGTAGTTGTCTTTAATTTTTATTTATAGATTTCATGAATTTTTTTTGCCAAAATTATAGAATGCAGATGTTGTATCGCATCCACTAAACGCATGAATAAATCCAAGGTACTTTCGGAGATGAGGAAAATTAAAACTATTACGACAGTACCATTTTGCGCTAAACTTGGTTTTAAAAGATACACGTTTTGGTATTGTTCCGGCAAAAGTGATAAGATAATTAGAAGGTCTACATCTTGGCCAACAATAACTGCATTTTTTGATTGTGACGCTTTCTCTTTTGCGCATTGTACAATAAGAACATCTGCGTCTTCTTCCGCTTGGACAGTTTCGATGTTCACTTCTTTGAACTTTTCAGTCATATACGTAATGAATTTTTTTTTATTATTTTCATTCGATAAAAAGTTATCTGGTTTAGAAAGTGGTTTTAACTCATCTTTAATTTGGACACCTGGGCCAATTTGTTTACCTCGTCGCATCGTTTCTGCACTTTTCGTACCACTATTGTAGTCACTAGGATAACCGTCAAAAACTACAGTGAAATCTATGTATAAAGTTTTCAGATGTTTTATAATTTTTTTACTAATTTCTGCAAACGTATCGGTAGCATTCCATACGATTTTATGCAATAAGTACCCACCATCAATAACATGATGAATATTTTTGATAGAAGTAGCATCAACCGGTGTAAAAAATTCATATAAGTCTGATTTTTTATTTTTCCTCATATGAAACCCGTCAAAAATTGATGTTGGATACGGTAAAGGGTCAACTTTAGATAACTGTTTTAATAATGTTCTACAAATCGTTTTCAAAAAAATATAATATTTTATATTTATAAAAAGTTGTATTCAAGTAAATTATTTTACTTACTATCAATCTTTCCATTGAGTAAAAAATTCTTTTTTTTCAACAAAACAAAAATAAATATAGTCATTATAAAAAGGATAAAAACAACGATAAATGTCTATGTTCAAATGGCAATATTTCGGTAAATTTCAAACATAGAAAATTTTCTAAAATAGCATTTTATAGGAAATTTTATTTACTTTTTTTTTATGAAGCATTGCCTATACCTATCTGCAACCAGGAAGAAATGCCATTAAAAAAACTGACAAAACTCAAAAATTGAAAAAAATGGCCTTTTTTTCTGTCGGGAATTTTATTATTTTGGATAAAAAATATTTTTTTATAATTTTTTAAAAGATGCATTTCGATGGGAAAATTTGTTTTCTACAAAAAAGTCCTTGGAATTGTATCGAAATTTTGCTTCGTTCTTGAGATATATTGAAAAAACGAATGAAGATGGTTTAGAACCCATATCTCCGAATCGCACCCTCTAACTTAATAGCACTTTCGGCTATTTCTCTAAAATTAACCCATTAATCGATTCATGCAATAAAAGTCCACTCAATGTCGAGTTCCTTAAGAAATGACATAATCAATAGACTATAAGGTGAGGCGATCAAAAGATTCAATATGTAATGCAAGGGGAGTAAAACTCCTGAATTTATGCGATGAGTTCGGGCTTCGTATATTAAATGGAACGACGGAGTCGGATGAGATGGGAAATTTCACATTTGTTGGAAGACAAGGGACCTCAGTAATCGATCTGAGCCTCTTGGGTGGAGATTGGAACTCATACGTTAAGGACCTGGAAGTTGATCATGTACCTTTTTCTGAACACCTGCCTATTGTGGTAACATTTGGCATTGAAGTGGCGGAAATTGATGTCATACGAGAGATGAAACTAATACCTAAGCTTACATGGAAAGAAAAACATGCAACCATTTATAAAAGAAACCTAGCTCGGATTTTATCTTCACGAGAAATTGATAACTTTGAGGAACTAAATAAATTAATTAGTGAAGCATATCCTTCAAATAATAACGTTGATTATGGAAGACGTGGAATAAGACAACCATGGTTCGACAAAGACTGTATGAGAGCTAGAAAACAATCCTTCACATGGCTAAAACTGTTTCGAAATTCAAATAGGGATCACTTTAAGGAAATATATATCCAAACCAATGCAAAATATAAACGAATGTGTAAAGAAAAGAAAATAGCTTATCATGAAACTCAGGCTTCAAGGTTAGCGTTATGCAAAAACGCATCTGATTTCTGGAAAACTGCAAAAAATGTTAACGGGAGAAAATTCGTTATTAGTAAGGACTTGAGCCCAGCGTTATTGGCTTCACACTTCATTAATCTTTTAAATCCAGAAAATCCAAAAAGCTCGCTTCAATATGCGATGCCAGCGTTTGTTGATGAATTCTTGGACTGTGAAATAACGGAGCTTGATGTCAGTACAGCTTTAAAAGTACTCAAAGATGGAAAAGCACCTGGGCCAGATAGAATTCCAACAGAACTGTACAAATACGGAAACACAGAGCTTATGAAACAAATTACAATTTTATTTAATAAGGTTGTGGAAACTGGAGCCATTCCCAAAGAATTCAAGGAATCACTTATTTTTCCGATTTTCAAAAAAGGCGATAAGGCAGATCCAGCAAGCTACAGAGGCATATCATTCCTGAACGCGTCATACAAAGTCTTCACGGAAATCTGGAGAAATCGACTGGCATTGTGGATAAATCGTAATGATAAAATCAAAGAGTACCAAGCGGGTTTTAGATCAGGATACTCCACAGTGGATAACATTTTCGTCTTAAGTAGTATAGCAGAATCCTACCACATAAGAGGTCTTAAGCTATATACATTTTTCGTAGACTTCAAGGCAGCATTCGATACCGTGGATCGCAGAGCACTTCTCTACAAATTATTTACGAAAGGGTTATCAAGGAAGTTCTGCACTTTAATGGAAAGAATGTATGATGAGACTTGGTCAACAGTTTGGAACGGTGAAAATCTTTCAGAGCCATTTCAAACAAAATTTGGTGTGAGACAAGGATGCTCCTTGAGCCCTTTGCTATTTGCATTGTTTATCGATGATATTACAGATTACTTACCAGGAGGCATTGAGTATGGTAATCATAAAATAAAAGCCCTTTTATTTGCGGACGACATTGTCATAATGGCTAATTCACCTGAAACATTGCAAATGATGATAAACAAACTGGTCGAGTACTGCAACATGTGGAACCTTACTGTAAACCTAGATAAATCAAAAGCTATGGTCTTCAAAAAGAACTCTGGAAGAAACGCAGGAAATGAACATTGGTCTTTCAACAATCAAGCTATAGAAGTAGTCAGGGAATATAAATATCTTGGGGTATACTTCACGCCAACCCTCAATATGGAGAGACACCTCAAAGAAAAGCTGGTGAACGCCAAATCAGCAATAAGCTCAACCTGGAATAACTGCTTCGCAAACAAGCATGTAGCTCACAGCAGCAAATATCGAGTGTTTGAAGCTGTATCGGAGTCTGTGTTACTCTATGCAGCGCAAGTGTGGGGGGCCAAACAGTATGAGACAGTAGAGAAACTGCTGAGATATTTTGTGAAAAGGATCTTTCAACTTCCAATTTCTACTCCAAATTATGCGATAATGCTCGAAACTGGACTATCACCGCTCTTCATCAAGACCCTCAAACTTCAGGTGGATTATATCCTAAAGGTGCTGAATATGCCTAACGGAAGACTACCCAAGATAGCTGCGCTAAACACAATCAGGAGCAAAACCGGATGGTTTGGTGAATGGATGGATCTGGCACGTGCATGTGGTAGCCCGTTGAATCTTGACATCGAACAACATACCTCGTGGAAGCCAATTCTCTATGGGCTGATCAAGAAGGTGGACTGGATGTGCAGGGATGATTTCCTCAGGGAAGCGTCAAGCTCGGTTCACAGAGCAACGTATAGTGTGCTAAACCACAACTTGAAGGAATCAAACTACTTCCGAGATGAATATAGCATCCAACAGATCTCAATGATGGTTAAGCTAAGAGTGTAACTAGTCAAACTCAATTATATACCACACCGGGAGGATCTACCAGTAATATGCAGCATTTGTAACCAAGGAGTTCGAGAAGATGTTGTTCATTTTTTGGGAAAATGCCCAACACTAAGAGAGACAAGAAGATATTACTTCGGCGAAGACTTTTTAGACGAAGAATGTATTCTTCTTTTGTTAAATGAAGTGGATGTGAAGAAATTAACTAACTATTGTAGAATAGCACTAGCTTACCGGGAAAAAATTATAAATGAAAACTTTTAAGAAAAAAAATGAATATATCGATAGAAGCAATAACTAAATATGCAATTTAATAAAATTTGAAGTATGTATTTATAAAATAGAAATTTTGTCAATCGGCAGACGGCAAAGCCATGTCTAAATTGATTATTTGTAATGTACACAAACCTTATGCTTATAATGTTTAAAAACTAATAAATAATCTAATAATCTAAAAAAAATCTAATCTACTCGGCGCAGACATTGTGAGAGTTGGTAACTTAGGCTCCTTATCATGGCAGCGTCTTTTGGCTTTTCTCCGTCCATCTGGAAAGCTATAACAAATAGAAGGTTGCTATCTGGTCGAACAATGGACCGGTATATAGGTCTGAGTGCTCCAGCGGAAAGTTGCCATAAGCCTTATCTTTCACGTAGCCCCAAAATAAAAGTTTCAAAGAGCGGTAAAAAACACAAACTCAGGGATCTTTTCAACCAAAAGAAGCATAATACGTGTGCTTCCGCTTATGTGGCATTTGACGCCGTTTCGGGTTATTGGAAATTATTGATCATCGTTTGATGTGCTCCTGTCCCACTTTCGATATAAGGCCCATTGACGCCGATTCTAAAGTTGAAAGAAACAATCAGACCTCGAGAATAGAGAGGCTTTTTGATGAGAATGAGCCGATTTTTCGATGAATGATATTCCGCATTATTTAGATGCAATTCAAGGCCCAATCAGCAATGACAATACTTTGTTGATGGCCGGAAGGACTAGAATTCTTTTTTTTTATAATTAAAGTTTTTATTGAAAACCCTTACAAAATTACAACAAATTTTACGATTATAAATTCTTTGACTAATATTTTTGTTTTAAATCTGCGAGCACATAAATATATGGCTCTGCTTCGAAAGGTTGGCGAGTTTTATACAATTTCATTTAAAAAGTGTGTATGTCTAACATTTACTTGTTTCTTAAATAAATAATTATTATGTTCTCGTCGTATTGAGCAATGCTGACAGTCGATGGCTGTAATGTTGGTGGGCGAGAGATATTACTTCGATGGTCGCTTTGGTCTGGAAACTGTTGTACTTCCGTTTTGTTGGGTGGGTCTCCTGGTATCTTGTGCTTCGTTCCACTTCCTGCAGCGACGCAGAAGTCTCCGACGCTGTCTTCTTGCGACATTAAAAATGCTGGATCCAATATGGAAATCATTTGGAGAGGTGGGTCGTCAGGGGCTGGGTTTCCTGCAATCATATTAATAAGAGGGCTGGAATGGGATGGGATATCTCTCACCATTTTGGTGCTGAGGTTGTTCAGACATTTGTCTATGGAAACAATTTAAGATGTTTCGCAGAGCCTTTCATTGCTGTACTGGCGGATTGAATTTCGTTTTCTATACAGATGTGCCATAGCGAAAAGCCTTGCACTCGAATACTTGCACTTGGCTGTAATTATTAAGTGCTTTGTCGAAGTTCAAAGATCGATGTGAAATGCGCAAACCTGGGTTCTCATCTCTATAAGAGACATCAATATTGTTTTCTGTTATTTTTCACCCAAGCGTGCGGTTTTAATCTTCCACATAAGAAACTTTCTACTTGAATGCTTTAAACGGCTTAGTTCTGAATTGCCATTTAGAAAAAATGACAATAATGATGAACTTTAAAAAAGGGTAGGGGAGAGTGTGGTCGAAAGTAACATTTTGCGTATTTGGTTCTATAACTTTTGAACCAAAAAACATAGAAATATATTATAACGTGCAAATTGACAAGTGGATATTTGGCTATCTTTTTCAGCTACTCAGTTTTCCAACTTTCTATTTCCTTCTGGTTAAAGCTGGACAAAAGAGGTGAAAGTCGAATGTTACAACCGTCCTTTGCGTTGTTTCGATTGTAACACAGAGAAAGGACGGTTGTAACACCACCTAAATCTTAAAGAATAAATGAATGATATTGTTTCAACTTCATATTTAACAAATAAAAATTAATAAAATTAAAATTAAAAACTAAAAGCAGTCTTGTAGTACTTACAAACAACAAATAAATTAATACCTGAGATGGCTTCAGGAAATAGCGAAGCTTGTGATGAAGATGGAGGCAGTGATGTCAAATTATCATTTGAGATAGTTTTAGAATGTTTGGAACGTTATATGGATTTAGTCTATCAGTAACATCGGAAGGAGAAACTCATTATCCCCGGTTGCAACATGTTACAATTGCCAATTCAAAAAATGTTACAACTGTCCACATTTCGTTTTTTTGATTAAATATGAAGTTTATTCAAATACTACTTTTACGGGAATATCTTTGGGACCCTTGAATCGAAATTAAATAGGTTGAAGCAACAGAGCGAAGAGCCCTAGGGCCCAGCACATTTCTCACATCCTTGTGGAGGGGAGCTAAAACTTTCTACAGATTTCTGCAAAAAGGCGATATCTGTGGAAAAACATTTTTTGTTTCTGTAGATATCCTAACCATCACGCCACCGCACCGCCTTGGGGCTCTGTATTCAGCTTTGTTATGAACTTTAATCTCACAGACAAAAGAACAGTAAGCAATTAAGTGAACAAACGCTTTAAACACCATTACCATAGTTCCTTAATAGATAGATAGATAGATACAGATTTTTATTGAATCACAGTAAAATTTACATTACATCACTAGTTTTTACTTAACAAAAATCATTATAGCATGGCAATTGCCGTCTGCCAGATTGACAAATAAAACATAAAATATGTAATGAGCCCTAATCATACATATGTAGGTACAATTCAATATTTAAAAAGGGACTAACAATTTTTAACAAAATAGAGTACATAAACAATAGTTAACAAATTTTAACGGAATTGAACAGAAAAACAATCAAAAGTCTTCGTTCGTTATAGCAGTTCTATATCCCAGCGCAATTTTGCAAAATTCGTATAGTTTTACAACATCCATTTCATTTAATAAACTTATTACTTGATCTTCGGATTCTTAGATCCTTTCGGAATATACTCCTTTTGATTTCTCTGAGAACTGGACATTTTCCAACGAAGTGCACAGTATCTTCTCTTTCTGCCAAGTTACACATACGTATTACACTCCAGCGGTAAATCATCCCTGTGTGGAATGAAACTTAAATTGAGTAGTTCACTACGTAGTCTGACCATCATAGATATAACGTGTACATTATTTGAATCATGAAAATAGTTATTCTCTGCGAGGTTATGATTAAGTCTGCTATATGTTGTTCTGTACAAGGAATTTAAAGCTTGTACCATATAATCAGCTCTACATTTCTCATCAACCTTTGAAATGACTTCATACAGGGTATTTTTAATGGCTGATAAATCTCCAATGGATATACTAAAATTAGTTTGGCATCCTTCAGCTAAATCTTTCCACTCACGGTACCAGCTATTTTGGTATTGTATAGCTTTCATGGCCACTATTTTAACAACACGTGAATCATTCATTTTAAAAATTTTGAGTAAAAAATCAGCTTGTAACTTTAGCGTTTTTATGAATAATGGTGAGAGACCAGTTTCTAGCATGATGACGTAGTTCGGTGTATTCTGCGGTAGGTAAATGAAATATTCTTTTAATGAAATGGGTCAGGAGCTTCTCAACTGAGTTGTACTTTTTACATCCCCATACCTGTGATCCATATAGAAGTATGCTCTCAACTACTGCTTCAAATACCTTAAATTTACTACTGTGCGCTATAAACTTATTCATGAAGCATTGTTTCCATGTCATGTTAATATCAGTTTTTGTCTTAACCAGTTGCTCCTTCAAGTGTTTCTCCATATTAAAATTATTTGTTTCAGTAATGCCAAGGTATTTGTAGTCACGCACGCATTCAACATTTTCGCGATTAAAATTCCATTTTTCATTTGCTGCATTGCGTCCGCCACCACTCTTAATAATCATAACCTTCGATTTATCGATGTTGACTACTAGAATCCATAACTGGCAATACTGATAAACCCTATTAATCATGAGCTGTCGAGTTTCTTAATAGTGTAAACTGAAATGCATTTGAAAGACAATGAAACTCTTAGTCTTATCAAAACTGCTTTAATGAAATTCTATTATTAACAATTGGTACTTCAAGCTTTTGAAAAAATTTGAGTCACTGATGTTATTTTTTAATTGCAAATAAAAGACCCTTTCTTTTATTGCTAGCTACAATTTTCTGTTTACCGTGATCCAATTCCTATTAACCCTTAACGGGTACGCACGGTGATTAGTCACACCAGTCTCAGAAATTAGAGGTCTTAAAACTTTTAAAGAAACACAACGTCCGTCATCTGCCGTTGACACACATGTGTGAGATGTGACTTTACTTCATATTGATATAAAGCTGAAGAAGGGAGTGGTGTGGCATTGTGCGCTCTCTTTATCTGAGCCAGTGGGGCCATAACCGCAGTTAAGAATAATTTTGCAAGATAAATATATTTTTTGAATAATTGGTGAATGCCATTAATTTTTTGTGAGTGGTGTGGCCGTTAAAGGTTAAAATACATTGTTTTTTGTCTATCATGAGTCATGACTAACTGGCATGTGTTCCAAGAGTAAGGTCCACGGTCCCTTCCATTTCTAGATGGAAATTTTAAGACTAAAGCAAAAGTCTATGGTGATTGCCAATTTTACAGTTGGCTGTAGATTTGTGGTAAGTACGTTTTGACACTTCACAATCAATAAACTTGCTCCAGAACAAAGTTTTCAAATCGTTTTTGGCAGTAAACGACCCTGCCAAGTTGCTCGAAAAAATGGTCGAAAATTGGACTTGTCGAATTCGCTTTATTTGAAACCGTTTACTAAGCCGTGTTTCAATCAACAGCCTAGATACTTAGGTTAGGATAGGTTAGATGTGGCTGTCAGGGTACGGAGTCTGACAAATTTAGAGATTGGGTCCATTGAGATATTACTGAGACTAGAAAGTTGTTCACCCTCTGGTCCCCATCTAAGAAATTTGAGAGTTGATCACCCTTTAATCGACCAAGTTAATAATCTGCAAAACTTACTTATTCCATATTTCACAGTGTTTTATTTTTGGAAGAAGTTTTGAGCATATTCATGGTCTCGGTTTGGAAAAAGAAAGTGGTAACTACGAGTGTCTGTACACCGTGTTTGGGTGATTTAGAAGCAGAAAGATTACTTAGCTGCTTTCAAGAAGCATTTGAGCAAGCATTTTAGAAAGTTATTACTACTGACTAGTCTACAGTAACTCGATACTTCCTTTCCTTCACGCACCGTGTAAGTATGGCCCAACTACCAAAAGTTTTTTTATCCTGCAAACAAAAATTTCATTTTGAACCGAAATTTAAGCTGTATAGGCATGTCATTGAAACGGGTCGATAGGGATGGCCACTTTAGAAAAAAAAAGTAAAGCGTGGTATTTATTTTCTCAGTAGTGTAACACACTTTTGGTATAGCTCTACGAAATGTTCCCATCTCCAGTCCAACATGTATTTTAAAAATTGATTCTTCTAAGGTTTTAAAATAAAAGAGCTTGATTTCATAACGAATATCTATTTAAAAAAACATATATCCTTGCACTTTCTTACATGATGCAATAACTCATGACTCATGAGGTTTGCCTTGTAGCTATTTTGGAGTTATTAAGGTATCAAGCGTTTTGGTAGAATCGGCTTTTTTGATTTAAAGTGAACACCTCACTTAAAATGTGTAACTCACGTCGTAACGCAGTTCAGTTCTTCATAAATGGACCTTTAATTTTTTTTAATCTATTCTCTTGGACACTTTAGAGCCATTCTCTTCTTATCAAATATTTCAGCCATTTTTTCATCACCCATGACCCCCTCCTACCAATGAAGACAAAACTTTTTGTATTAAAATCCTTTCTCTTTTAAGAAATGCCAGTGAACATCGTTACTCCTTAGCAAACAAAAGATCCATTACGGGCCCATTATTATACATTTTTTACAACTGCAATCTGCGATATAAATTACTCCCTCTGGTGGATGTGTTCGGAGGCAAGATATAATCTCTATCCTCCCACTTAGTGTTAACCTTTGAAAAGCATTAAGCCCAAGCACTCAGAACGACTGCCTACTCGTAATTTCACGCTGATGAAAAATGCAAATTTGAGATTACCATTTGCACACTTTATGATACACTCAAGCATCAGAAATAAGAATGTTGGCAATATCCATGACAACTGCTGAAGCCATTGCTCCATTTCCATTGTTCAAAACTTTAAATGAAAGTATCTGTGGTTAAAAAAAAAAGAAATCGAAACAAAAACCTATGCACATTGATGTCGCACATATACGCCATTCGGTAGTATTGTTGAACTAAGATCCCAGTTTTGTACTGTAGATACCTTCGTAACTAAAAACACAGCTATGTACTTCTAAATTTATGTGAACATGTGCTCGCTTAAGCCTTGCCAGGATATCCACCAGCACCGCAACATCGGCCGTTATTTGAATTTTTCTTTTTCAATGAAGAACTGGTGTATGCTTTTTTGTATTAATTGCAGTAGGTTCCTTTAATTTTGAAAGAATGGCCTCCCGTTAAATGAGCTCTAACAATTGCTGCACTCATCACCAGTGGTGAATCTTAAAGCGAGCCAGGTGCAGGCCCCAAAACATAGAGTTAATATTGTTTCCCTTTCTCTGAATAAGAATAAGGAATGGCATTCACATTACCACGGAAGCGTCTTCAAATAGTTGCAAGAACACACTCGCCGCAACTCGGTCCAGTGAACTGTGAAAGCTTTGGATCATCGTTTGAGTTGGAGCTCAAAGCTTAATTTTAGCATTTGTTCGATACTTTGCTTACCCCATTAATCGAACTGTTCAGCAATCAAAGGAAAAATTTGACAACAACATTTGAATACCACTTCACTCTTCCCAAATTCTTTCGTCTCATTGGCTTCATTATATTTATACATGAATCGAAAATGGTTGCTACTTGCAACCCTTCAACTTGGCTAAAACGTCGTGTATGAACATGAATATAATATTGTTGGAAAGATATCGTTAAGAGTAAGTGCACCATATAAAATTCATGTTCATTTATGGCGTTTGAGATAAGTAATTGTTCAGTTACAAGAGAAATTACTTTTCTACAAACTTTCAGAAATGTTTAGTTTTTATTTTGTTTATAATATTGAACGGGATCGCTATCTCTATTTAAGTTTCAGTTTCCTGCAATGAATACAAATGACGAATGAGAAGGCCAACAGTCGCGGCGGGCGTAGCTCAGGTCCTATTTTTATCACTTCTATTGGCAGAGTGGGGATGAAAAATAGTCTATGCTACTCAGAGGCAATTAAGCACTTTAACAGAGATGACAGAGGTTTTGTAGTAGGTCCAGGACAACCGGCGTTGCTTGGGCCTGTGGTTTTAATCCTGGGGATAAAATATCCGCTAATAGGATACACTACACTACACTACGCAAACACGTTTGTACGTGCGTGTGTTTGTGCAAACATAGTTTTGCCACACACTACACAAACATGTTTGAGAGATATTAGTTGCTTGACGTTTTTCATAGCATGTGCTATTTTAATTGTTGCAATAAACTTTGCCCCCACACACCAAAACACCGTTAAACTTTTAAACAGGGTGTCCCGTACTTCGTGTATTATCCTTCGGGGTGTGATTCTTGGTCATATTCTTAGAAAAAATATGCTCTACAGTAAAGCTCGATTCTCAATTTTGACATTATTTTTTGACAATTTTAAAAGGCTAACTTTTGTGTACCCTGACCTGTGTTAAATTCGACATCTCTGTCAATACCTATGATAGAGACTCAATCATCTTTTTTGCAGAAATAACAGCCTTAAGACTGTATTTAAGTTGAGCTCCTATAGGCTTAGGGTTGCCATACTTTCAATTTTAAGTGCTGTTCAAATTTTCTTCCTAAAACAAAGTTTTGACTTTGAGGTCTTTTTTTTGCAGAAAATACCTGATAAACGAGAGTTTATTTTTTTGCAGATGATCAAAACATTTTTAAAAAAAAATCTCAATAATAAGTACACTCAAAAACCCATACATTTTATGATACTTGGAAAAAACTAAAACAGGTAAAAAATTTTATTGTGGGTTTCTTACGATTTTTATTGCAACAACTTGCAAAAGGAGTAGTTTTAAAAGAACTTTTAGTAGTTTCTTATACAGTTATAACAAGTGTTCAAAGTCCCCTGCTTCGTTTTGAATGCTTGCCAGAGCCCGTTTTTGGATTTCATTGTGAAAGTTTGCTCTCGATAACTCTTGTCTTACTTGCAGTGATCCTTCGGAAATACGTTGTTCTAAATCAGTTAAGGTTGTTATTTCAAATGAGTAAACAATTTCTTTCATGCGTCTCCATACAAAAAAATCCAGTACAGTGAGATCGGGAGATCGTGCAGGCCAGTGAATTAGTCTATTTCTGCCCACCATCTACCACCGTATTTTTCATCCAGCTAATCGTTAACTTCGCGACCATAGTGGGCGGGAGCACCATCTTGTTGAAAATATGATGAAACTCGTTGATGCAGTGGAACATCCTCCAATAGGCCTGGTAGATCATTTTGTAAAAACTCCAGGTAATTTGTAGAACTAAGTCGGAGTGGTAACTTGAAAGGTCCGATTAACTTATTTCCAATAACACCTGCCCACATATTGACACAAAATCTGCGCTGAAACGATCTTTGCCGTCTTGAATGTGATTTGCTTGAAGCCCATGTATGGAGGTTATGGGAATTGGTGATACCATCCCTTGTGAACTGGAATTCGTCTGTCCAAAGAATTCTGTTTATAAAGTGGTTGTCATCCAAGCTACTCTAGCAACCAGTCACAAAATCATTTGGAAGTAGTTCCTGTAGAGCCGCATGGTGATATGGATGCATATTTTCGCCATGCAGTACTCTGGAGATTCTTTGTCTGGAAACATTATACTGTAGAGCCAAGCGTTTTATGCTAATGGCAGGATCGGTTTCAACAGCTGCCAGTATTCTTTCATCGACGGTAACGGTAACTCTTCTTCTGGTTGCAGCTCCTACGTTAGGTCTTTCGGTTAATACTGATCCAGTTTCTCGAAGCCTCCGAAAGGTTCTTCCAAAAACATTTTCAGAAGGAAGTCATCTGTTGGGATAAAGTTCCTAGTATTTTCGTTGTACTCTTCTTCCATATACGAATAAAATGTCTGCGTATTCTTCTTTCGTAAATGAAGGCATTTCAAAACGTTCCCTGATCAAACTGCAGTCGTGACATATTTTGATAAACTGATGAACAAATTTGTTTTCTTATTCTTTTATATGACCCATTGCACATTCATGCCCCAAAAATTTCCCTGAGAAGAGGTAAGTAAATTAGGATTATGGTAGCAGGTCAAATTTACTTTCAACCCTTTTCATCAGTGCAAAGTCATAAAAACTACTTAAAACAATCAATTCTTGGAAAACTACTCCTTTTGCGAGGTGTTGCAATAAAAATTCATATAAAACCCACAATTAGATTTTTTACCTGTTTTAGTTTTTCCAAGTATCATAAAATGTATGGGTTTTTGAGTGTACTTATTATTGAGATTTTTTTTTTATTATTGTTTTGTTCATCTGCAAAAAAATAAACTCTCTTTCTGTATTTTCTGCAAAAAAAGACCTCAAAGTCAAAACTTTGTTTTAGGAAGAAAATTTGAACAGCACTTGAAATTGAAAATATGGCAGTCCTAAGCCTATAGGAGCTCAACTTAAATACAGTCTTAAGGCTGTTATTTCTGCAAAAAAGATGATTAGGTCTCTATCATCAGTATTGACAGAGATGTAAATTGACAGAAATATAAATTTATGTCACTGAGGGATGAGTTCAATGAATTTGAATTGATACAGACGAAATTAATTCAGCAATAATCAGCAACCAAACTTTTTCTCATTGAACTCTTAATTATAAAATGTGTTGAAAGTAGTTACAATTTATTATCAGAATAAAACTTAAAAAAAAAAACAGTACGTATACGCCAGAGTCAATAGTATACTCGAAAATGTATCAAAAATGTCTTTTTTGTGTTCCGATAAATAAAAGACTTTTGTATACATTAATTTCAAAACAAACGAGTCCGTATTTAATAAAAAAGAATTTTTTATGAAGATTGAAATATTATTATTATTTTCGGCACGTCATGTTCCTTACTTACAAAACAGTGTTTTCCTGAAATACTGGCTATTTATAAGGTTTAATTTTATATTAACAGACATACACTGTTATTATACAGTCTGTTAGTGTTAGTCAATTTTAAGCTTTCTCATAAAGTTTATTTTTTGTATTGTTTTGTGGTGCGTAAATAAACAAAGAAGACGGTTTTCCGACGCGCGAATATGCGAGAATATAACTGTCCATGCGCGAAACAGGAAAACTCCAAGTTGATTACCCAAACTTTTAACGACTGTCCTTGTGATTTATTCATGATCATCGCAAAGGCCAGACGTACTGAAAATTGTAACCGTTTAAAATCAAATGGTAAATCCGTTGGAATCATCGGTATCCGCGGGATCAAGACATCCTCTCCTTTGTATTGTCCTTTCATGATTGTTGCTTCAATGACGTTATTCATCAGCTTTTTCTTAGCCAGTCTTATTCCTTTGCATAGTCGAGGTTTATTGATGTTACGCAGCATGCGATAACAACTGATCCTACTTTTAACTGCAAATTGTGAGGTGGTAGTCCAGGCAATTCCAGTGAATTTCGAATTTCCGTGGAATAGTTGACTACGTCATCCTGATTCATAACGGTGTCGACTGATTTGAAGGAAACCAACTGTCCTGGAAGAAAATTCTGAATCGCATTGAGATCCTCGACCTTAGTCAGGTCGCCTTCTCCTCATCATCGTAAATTGCTAAATTAGGAGTAAATTGTCACTATCACAGAATATCAAAAAAAAAAAAAATTATTGGAAAAAGCACATTACTTGGAATGTCACTATCACAAAAGTACAGAAAGTTCTCGCGCACGTAGAGGTAATCTTCACTCACAGAGATTGGTTGTCAAGTCTTAAATGTTATGGTTGCTTTCAGAAATCTTGTTTGATAAATTGACTATTTGACGTTCACATTTCCGTTCCTGTGGGAATTTGAGTATGAAATATAACCTATTGTACTCATGGGCAATAAGTTAAATTCTTACCAGACAGAAAATTAAAATAATTTTCAAAAACAAACAATTAAATAATCTTATTATTTGTTATTTATTATTTTAATTTTTGTATAAAAGTATTGTTTGAATTTAATTTTCTATTCATTACAGTTAAGAATAAATAAATTTATTTATTTTATTTCTTTTCATATTGACTTACCTTTTAAACCTTCCCTAGACCTCCACGAACATTTTAAGACCAAGACAAGATTAATCCGTTCAGCCGTTCTCGAGTTTAAGCCAGACTAACGAGCAGCAATTCATTTTTTATATAAATAGATAGATATAGATTTCTTCTTCTCTCTCGATATTTTCTCTTCCATTGACTGAGTATTGGTAATCGGTCGTTTCTCCTCTGAATCATTTGAAAAAAGCGGCTGTCAATACGGTGTTTCGAACCGATCCTCTGCGCTTTCTGAAAATATTTGAAATTATTACATTTTCTTGAATTTTTGAAACCGTTGGATAGCGAATTTGCACTTTTTTCTGTGCCGTTATCGTCAGAATGATTCATAAGAACAAACACCTGAAATACCACTGTCGCTGTTAAAAATTATTTAACTTTTTCAAAGATTTGCCGTGATACACTGTACAGCCTTAAAAAATAATATTTACAACAACATCCATTCACTCATTTCATTCGAATTTTATTACAGAAGCTCAAGAAATCACAGAAACTCAATTTCATTAGAAAATTATACCACCAAATGCCTCGGCCTCCAATTGTAGCGTTGGTCAAATCCGTCCATAAGGCTCATTCACCAACATACGATATAATCTTTGCATTGTCCGGCATTTTGTCGCATTGTCCTCCCTCACCCACCAACTAAAGCAAAAACAGAAAACTGAGAACGAGTGACGATACGACACCCTGTTGAATATGCTAGTTTCCTTTTGAAAATGACATTGCCTCTAGTATCCTTTGAATAATCTTCTACCCTTTGTTCTTTTCATCTGTTTGCTTTCTTTCACAATCATTTTATTGCTCTTTCCTCTAACCGATATGAAAGTGCATAGCATACCTATAGAGATAGAGAATAACTAGCAGCGTGTCTACGCCCTGGAAGAACTAGTGTACTGGCTAATTGGCGAATGAACAAGAGAATTCCTGGAAATACTTTCAATTGTCATTGTTAGTTTTGGCTTTTTGCGCTGACTTTACCTATGCCATACTTACACCAAACTACATACAACGATTCCATGGCTTTGCGAGATTTACTCGTTGCATTTAAATAGATTTTGGTTAAGTGAAAATATTTGGAAAAAGGAATTTGTCTCTTTGGGGATTATAAGAACTCACAAAATCTGGTTTAGATTTCGGTTTAAAGAGATTTATCTGTGTGGTTTCAAGAAACAAGGACAAATGTGCAACTTTGTAGGGAAAGAAGATTTTTTCCTTCTTATAAATAATATGTGCACATGTAAGTGCACTGGTCATTGTTTTATTAATCTCAGCTCTTACATTTTAAAGCCCCATAAATTTTTGCAAGGCAGTTCCTTTCATCACCATACGCAATTATTTCCATTATTAAACCGATGACTCCAGAGATGTGTGTTAAATTTGATTTTATCAGCTCATCTGTTTGGTGGCGGTTTGTTTGTATTTACCTGGTTTCCATTCAAGCAAATGAATTGGAGGGGCAATGGTATTTGCTTGACATCATCAGTCAAAGCGAGAGCAATGATCACAATCCTTGCACCTGGCGTTGCATCGGTAGAAGGAAAAGTTAAGTAAACCACAAATACAATGTAATATTATCGGGCCACCAACGACCAACCAGTCAGCATGACCAATACCAACCAGATAGTTTATCATAGCACGCAGGGTATATGTAGTCGCCCGATATAGCAAACTTTGCATCGGCCGATTGAATATTAATGATGGGCTACACTACCTGCAACCTAAATATGGTAAAGGCTTCAGCGGAAATCGTTTTTCCGATGAATTAAGGGACTCGACTTTGATATCCGAGATGAAAGGGCGATCCGCATCGAATATATAGTTTCCATTATTTAATTGAATACGCATATATATCTACATATATGATACGTATACTTAGATACCTACTGTGTTATTTATTGGGTCGAATTTGAAATTTTGACGTATCGTTTTAAAAAATCGAAAATCTTTTTTGTGGGAGCACCAAAAAAGAATGGTTCACCAGCCTGAAATTCGACGGATTTTTTGTTTTATCATATCTTTTTTTTATTTTCTTTATGCAATAATAAAAACTTATAAGAAATTAATAGTAAAAATTATTTTTCTTTTTTATTTATTCTGATATAGAAAACTCTTAAGATATAAGCTTCTAGACCAAAATACCCCCTTAATATGTGTAAGTGTTTAGTTTATTTAAATAACAAGATAATTTAAGTATAAAATTAACATTATGGCACAAATTTATCCATTGTTGCGTCCATGTACGTTCGTTGATGACTGAAGACTTCCATTTTCGTAAACCTGTATCACCTACTACTTACATACGTGCAGCGGATGTACGCTCAAGGTCGACGAGCTTTTGAAGACACCCGAAAAGGATATTGAAGATGGAGGGACCCCTATTTTTTCAAAATCAAATGGAGTAAACCTCAACTGACTTTAAGTGAAAAGCTGGAAAAAGCCCACCAGAAACGATAACAATTCATAATGCTGCCATGCTGGTCCTTAAAGCCTTTTTTCGAGGCTTGCTACTCTAACATAATAGTTTTATATTATGGTTAAACTTACGAGTTTCATTCCCATCATTGCACATCTCAAATATCTCAATGGAATTTTTTTAATACTGTTTCTTTTTCTTTCTGAGAATTTGGTGCTTTCCAATAATTTTTCTTGTAATTCTCCATGTTGATGCAGCCTGATTTTTCTTTGCGTCAACATTTGTCGTGCTTTTTGTCTGCATGCACTCTTTATCGAACCAAATGTTTCGTTTTGAAGGTTGAGCGAATCAGAGATCATAGGAGGCTGATCTTCTGATATCTGATGCTGTCGACATAGGATTCGAGGATAAATTGGAGGGACACTCGATTGGAAGAGGTACTGGCATTGTCTTGCGATTCTAAAACGTAAGCGAACAATATCGTTTCAAAGCGATAAATCATTTGAGTCGCGAACAAGATATTCTCATTTTGGTTCAAGTTTACGCCTTTGGAAATTTCAGACATCAGTTACAATGGAGACGTTCTTGTGTCTATTGTAGCATAGTTAATTTGGTAGACTGTTTATTCATCTAAGGGCTGCCATGTTCCTCTATAAATTTTGAGTTAAGAGAAATGTGTGCTGCTGACAGCAAGATTTAGTCCCGCATTTAAAAATATTGCCTTGAGTCCGATATTATGCGTTCTATGCTTTTGTATTTTCAAAGATGTTCTCTTTCCCTATAGTTTTGCGTTACAATTAATTGCCAAGGACGATTTCCACATCATGTCTAGGCCATTGCTCATCTGTTTTTTTTTTTAAGAAGCTCGTAAAAAATACAAATACATACATAAAGCGGCGCAACAGGGCGGTAACCCTAGGGGCCTAGCGCAATACTCATCATCATGCATTGAGAAGGAAGGGAGGGAAAACATTTTTTTGTTGGGATTCAAACCACGATCCCTACGTATAAAAGAGATGCTAACCACAACACCACGGGCATCACTAGGTAAATTTGAAAATCTCGTTTTCTCTTTCTTGGGGGCGTGGGCGCACACCAGGCTAATTTTGGCTCACCCGCCGAATTTTGGTAAATTACCATAATCCTGATTTTTAGTCTAGGGCATCCGCTACCCGAAAGTTCTCCTTTTACACGTAGCCCGTTAAGGGATCTTGCCTTCTTCACGGTTTTCCGAAGGTCTTTGCGATTTTTTCGTTTGCTAGAGTCGTCAATGATGAAATCATTGTTGTTACACGAAGCTGTTGGTTGTTTCGAAAATGAATTTTTGAAGGGTTGGATAGTTTACTTCGCTTACTACCTCCAACTTGGAGTGCCAGGCCCATTTGAACTTCGGCCGGGAAAATCGATATCAGCTCTCTGCTGCCAACATAGAAAAATGAGTAAGAACAGTGTTATGAGAAACAGAAAATACAAAAAACTGTGGTTTTTTAATCAGTTACTCCTTCCAAAAAAGGCATTGGTATCAGCTTAGATAAGCAAAACTTCCCCCAAACTTCTGAGAAATATGATTTTACTTTATTTTTATATTTTTTAAGTGTGTGTAACGAGATTTAATATTCTAGTCCTAAGCCAACCACAAATTCTAACCACGTCAATAATCACGCATCTTCTCCCGATTTGTAGAAACAGTGATTAATGACTACTTATTCCTTGGGATACATATGTTTTGTTAGTATACCTCCCGTTTACACATAGCTTGTGGTCTCCTGTAAGAGATATTTCAATTGAACTTCAGGTGACATAAATGTTTCTCTCAACCGCAAGACGTTATTTGACATGATTTAATGATTCCAAAGTCAAATATGTGGTCAAACTAAATGGTTAAAGTCGATGCCCCAAAGCGCATACTTAGATGATACTTAAATATTTATCCACGACTTAGCTTTGTCACCAATTAGGGTAAGTAATAAGCAGCAAGTAGTCTCTGTTTAATTAATGATCAGAGTTGATGTAGAAGAAATGCGTTTGTGGTTTGTTTGTACCCTGAGTGCATTTGCATTTCTTGATAGGAGGAGAATTCGGGATTTGCATAAGCCATTGAAAATACATACATGGCGCCCATTAAAGACTATCGAAACTTGTGAACAAACATCTACAATACACCGAATGTGAAGCTGGAAATCGATTATTTGGTCACCCGACATAGTTGGCTTTAAGTCTGGTGGAAATTCGATTTGGATTATCATCGGTTCACCAACTCGCATTCGATTGCAGATTAGGAAATCCCATTATAGGAGTGGTTATTTCTCATTTGAAGTGGTATATTTAAGAAGAGATGTTGTGTGATGGAGTTGAGTTGCCAGAAGCAAAAGACTCTTTCGGTTTTTGTTGATTAACTTTGACAGAAACTGCTTTTCAAAGCAGAAGTGTCATGGTGTACTACAAGTTATTTTGGCCAGTATATCAGCCGTAAGGGGCGGAGCAACAAATCTCACAACATCTTCATTTTGATGTTTTTACAGGGTGTTTCCGACTTACACCATGTTTCCCTACAGGAAATCAATATATGCAGAAGTGGTTTTTTTACTTTCCGATTTGAGTTCTTAATTGGAATAAAAAAAGTTTACTTCTTTCAAAGCTTAACTTTTTGATGGTGACTCTAATCACGTTCTTACCGTTATGCTACCGAAATAAGCCACTGAAAAGTCAAATAAAGAATACACTCTCGTCACACTCCAAGAGGGTGCATTTAAAAATGTCAATAATATAGCAACCAGTAATGCTCTTGATGAGCTGCACATAGAAGAATACATCAAGAACATGATAACAACAATGCTCAGCAGCAAAAAAGTTCCAAAATGGGGAACTATAAAACAAGCAGAATGGCACAATAGAGGAACCCCGCAGGGAGAAGTTCTATCTTCTCTACTGTGGAATCTGGTCGTTAACAAATTGCAAATCGACCTAGAGGACGAAGGTTTCAAAACCATAGCCTATGTCGATGATGTAGCAATTGCCGTTTCAGGCAAGCACCCACAAACCCCGCACACATCACTTAATAAGCTTTACAATTGGGCTGGAGATTGTGGACTGAATGTCAATACCCACAAAACGGAATTAGTTATTTTAACGAGGAGATACAGATTTTCGGACTGCAGACCCTCAACTATTAAAGGCGTATTTCTCACAATGTCAAATCAGGCTAAATATCTAGGTCTCATTCTTGACTAAAAACTGACCTGGAAAACTAATGCAGAGGAAAGTGTTAATAAAGCCAACGTGGAACTCTCCTTTTGTAAAAAAAAGCCATTGGCGGGAAATTGGGTTTCTTCCCCCAAATCACCCACTGGCTGTTTACCTCGGTAATTAGACCGATACTCACATACGGAAAGATTGTCTGGTGGACCACACTAGACAAAATGATCAACTACAACCGGCTGGCCAAAGTTCAAAGAACGGTTAGTCTGTGTATTAATGGCACACCTTTAGATATTTTCAGCAAACAAGTCGCAGCTAACTCAGCTACTCGACTCAGAGCTATTTCACAGTGGAGCAACAACTACTTATATATACTACTACTGTATATAAGTTCTACAACAGGTGTTCTTACGGGACACTGTCTAATAGGAAGACACGCCAAAAGACTTGGTGTGTTTTTCAATCATTTCTGCAGAAGCTGCATGGATGAAGAAGAGGAAGAAACCGTTCAACACCTTCTTTGCTCATGCCATGCACTACTTTTAAGGATTAAAACTCATCTCGGTGAATTCTTCTTCGACGATATCGACTTAGCTTACATAGACCTTAAAAGTCTTTCAAAATACATTAAAAGTTCCGCGTGGTTTGACAAGCAGGTGATTAACCGGTTAGTCCCGTAGTGCAAGATTAATGGGTGATCAACTCGTTAATCTTACATCGGTTTTCTGAGATCAGTAGGTGATTAGTTTGCTGATCTCTGTGATATCACTCATAATGGGCCCTTGTGGTCTTAGTGTGTCAGGCAATGCACGTAGGTGCTACTCATTGGCTGACAGTTACTTCCACCTAACCTAACCTATAGTAGATACTGACCAAAACTATTCACAACGAGTCGTCTAGTTCTTTTATGTGTCCTGTTAAATCTTTGTCCGACTGGATTGTCTAGGTTTGTCTTATATGGTGCTATTAACCACTTACTTGAAAAAGGAATCGCTATCTCATAAAGGAACTGCTTTTTGAAGTGAATGGTAGTCTGCTTTAAAATTTGCTCCAAACGAAAATTTCTCAACAAACTTGCATCATCTTCACTATCTGACCAACTTACGTTAGCAGCATATACATAGAATGCATGCAACTCCAATAAATTATACACAAAAGTTTTTGCTAGAGTCTAAAACACATATTCCTTTCACTGCTATATTGCAACTTATACCGAATTTTTGGTAAATCAGATTCTGTATTTGTTTTTGTGACGCGAAAGCTTTCCACTATTTGAAAATTATTTTCTATTTCAAAATTGATTTTTAACTTTATATCTCTTACATTAAAATTACTATGCCCTTCGAATGCATATTATTGAAGAGCTTGTTTCACTTTTATTTCGCGCAAATTAACTTTACGTTTAAACGAAACTATTAGACGTGATTGCATTTTCCGAAAGTTTCAGTGATTGGTGGAGTGTTTTCCGTCGCGTAATGGCTAGCATGTTTGTCTATTAGGCGGGAAGTTTGAATCCCAACAGAAAACAAAAACGGGTATCGCTTTTCGCGAGAAATTGGTTGGCGCTCTCGTGCTTATTCAAGGACCTTCATCCCCTCATAAAGCTTGGTGGTGAGAAATACGCTAGCGCTAGGTCCCCGGCTCCCCACTCCTTTGCGTCACCGCACGTATGTACGTATGTATGTATGTATGTGGAGAATTGAACTACTAGAAGAAAAAATGCAAAAGTCTTTATTCTCAACAAAGGTCTTCGATGAGGTCTTTCCGACCTCAACAGTAAAGCGTGAGTTCGTCAAAGTCATTGCACAAAATTTTACGAAGTTAGCAGAGATGCCAAAACCAGACATAGCTCTGAACAGCTCATCTCTGTAAATACGGACGTGGCCTTGAAGTGAATGCGTGAATTGTGTATGTCTATGTTATAATTTCCGAGATTTATTTCAAATATCAACCGTAATGTAAGAACTTTGAAGATTATATGCTTTTCTGGCCTAAAACCGCATATAATATATAATAAAGATAAGGACTTATAAATCTGTTGACGTAGGGTTTCAGACGATAACATATTACATGTGACTTTAAGAAGACTTTTTTTCTGTAGCTGTAATAAATTGAGTAGCATAGCAAATCAATGGAAACCTCAAGGCTTAACGTTTTTTCAAGACCAAGTAACGAAGCTATGGAAGCCTCGAGACCTAACGTTTATTCAAGACCTACAATTTCATGCCGATTCTCAAAGGCTTATAGTAAGAAACCACATTTCATGGCTGGCTAATTCTAGGTGAAGGGCTCTTTTTTCTACTTTTTCTGAAATTTGAGCTTCGAACCTCCCGTAGCAGTTATTAATTCCAACCATTACGATTCAGGAACCGTTCCTCTATATCGCAATTGTGACGGTCTCCCTTTTAAACGCGCAGCTTTCCTCCGATCATATCAGCTGATGCATGCTTCTTCCCAACTAATATCCAGCTGCCTTGTAAAGTTCAGCATCAAGGCCATCTGCACCTGCGGTTTTATTTTAGTTAAGCTTACCTATGGCAAGGTTAAGTCCAGTGGACGAAATTTTAGATCAACGTCGAAGTTGAATTCTGTCTGATAGCGGAATCTGTTACTTTTTCGCCGCTAAGTATATAGCCTTTCCAAATCCTCAGTGGCGACTGTTATCTTATCACCATGTTTCCTCGCTGGTGTTTAGAAACTCGAGTTTCAGGTTTGAAACCATATCTATTTTCCTTTTTTTGCTACGACTTTCAAATATTATTCTTATCCTGTCATCTCTCTCAACTTCATCAAACGACAGCTTCTTTTTCCTTTTCAAAGCAAATTAAGTAAGGAATTATTCGATTGCTTTAATTATTGTGAGAAGGTCTTTTTGCGGTATGAATTTAGAAAATAGATTTTCTGTGCTTTATTCATAGCTAAAGTAGCATTACAATTTCTTCCATCGTCTGTTCTTTGACAGAGTGGTTCCTTGCCCAAGACCAATAACATTTGCATCCAAAAAGTAAAATGGTAAACGTTCCATCAGTAAATCGAATACCTTTATTAACTTTTGATTCATTCGACCATAAAAATTTGTCATCTGTTTCGCTTAGTTAATGAAGTCGACAAGCAACTTCAGAGAAGTGTTTGCCTGTTTTACCTAAAGTAGATACAAGGACCTTAGAAACTGCCATAGTCTTACCAATTGGTGTTGGCCAGTTTCCAACATCTTCAATTTTCGGTGGATTTGGTAACAAACCATTTTCTCCAACCATGTATCCTAGTAAACTGCCCTCCCTCAATCGAATGATTTAACTTGAGTAATCAAACTTAATCGAATTATGAAAGACACAAGGGAAACATAAAATTAGTACCGAATTCAATGCTCAAAAATTATGGGCTACAACTTTGAGAAATCTCCGCCATATTACAGTCAATGGCCAGTAATTGTATAGCTACTGAATCCAGACCTATGGAATTATGCGTGTTTTAAAATATGCATTGAATTCCGTTGCATATGTGGCAGGTGTATGATTATGTTTAAAAATGGAAAATCTGCACATATCACAGTCATCACACCATTGAATTGTTCGGGGCATAATGTTTTGCAATAAATATGAATCATTTGTTCATGTTGCTCATTGCTCCAACGTCAATATTACACCATGTCATTTTTTAATGCAATAGCTTACCAATCATAAATATCCTCAAAAAGTAATAAAAAATAAAAAATTACATCATGGCGTCCCATTAAAAACTTCCCTTCTGATTTAAACCAAAAGTGCTATAAGTGTCAGCCATATTCAAAGTGTGAATATTATTTCAAAATTAAATTTCCAAGTTTACATCATCACTCCGACGCCGCCGGCTCTGTTGTTGACGATGTGGAAAATTTAAATTCAACCCTGCTTGCCCCTCCACAACCGAACCCTAGTGGTGGTTCAGCAAAGTATGGTGTTCAAGGAAAAAAAAAATAAAAAAAATAAAAAAACCGAAGATACATCACAGCCCTGATCTCCTACTGAGAAAGCTAAAAAAAACCGACATAAAACCCCCCTCAATATAACAGGCGATGATTTTTCACAGGTAAGATTACCTAAATTGAAATATGATGGAATATCCGGATCACCCAAGTGCGAAATTCAACTGAAAGTTAGTTCAACCGTTATGCGGACAATGTTTTCATTTTTTTTTTCTTGCTTCCATGTTACTGGGATTAAAAGAAAATCGGAAACACGGGCTGTTGGCTATTCGAGTGCAATGCGCATTCAGTTGTAGAAATGAAGTCGAATCAATTGGAAAAATGGACATCAAAATAACTTAACAACTTATTCAATCAATAGTTGAGGATAGTTATGCAAAAGTTTGCCATCGGCATTTAAATAAAAAGTTCGTGATAAAATGATATTCATCCAACACTTAAAGGCTAGAACTCCTTCGTTTTTTTTCTCTTTCGTTTTGAGGGTGGTAGTGGAATAAAAACAAATATCGCTTCTATCAACTTCATATAAATCCCTGACAAAAGTTTTCGAAACTTAATCAAGTTTAGAGATTTTAATCTCTTCAAGAACCTCTAAGCTCTTCTCATTTCCCATTAACGAATTATCTGCCTCAATTTTACATATGAAAATTATATCTTAATACGCTCCATCAGGCTGGAATGACTCAACCATATTCATTTTGCGTAACAGCTTTTCAGTTTCACAAGAGTCCTTTTCGCATATAGATACGAGTATATACATAGGTACACTAATAATGCTCCATTAAGTTGAACAAATTTCAACATCATACCGCAGTAGTTTCGTGGAACATAATCATCTTTGAAATTACTGAAATCACAGACATTATAGAGAATTTCTATTCCTTCCATGCTTTGCTTCTATAACCACACATCTTATTCAACCACAACGTGGTATAGTCGTTGTGTCGACAGCGACGGTGACGTTTCCGAAGGAACTTGAAATGAACGGATTCCGGATAAAGCTCTTCGTCGTTCTTCGTTATAGGTAATCCCGTTGACAAGGCTCACTTATTCAATGCAGAAGATAAATTAGCGGTTAGGAAAGTTTTTTTTTTTGTAATTGGATATCTTAATGAAAGTTTGTCAATATTTTGCTTTCTCCTTTTAATCGTATGTTGCGGTAAGCTTTCGAACTTATTAGCTAGGGTCTAGGGTAAAGACAAGCGTCTTAATTAAGTATAAGTATACAAAGTATTTGTTCTGTGGCCGTGATAAAGTAAAATGGGCCGTTGCAAGTTGTAGAAAACTGCCTTTGGAATTTATTCAAAAGCAAAGCAATTTGAAGGGCTGTGAAAGAACAGAAGAAATGTCCTGTTCTACACTATACATCCTTCCTTCTCCGAATTAATCACACACCGACCGAAGCTTACTTGTTTTTCTTAAACACAATACTTATTCTTAAGTCCCGAAGTAGGTACCTTCTGTAAGAGAAAAAGAAAATAGAGTACATGTGTGGTAACATTTAATACAAACATTTTGTGAGAGCAAGAAGAAAACAATAAAACTAGGATTTCGATGTTTGGGAAACACTCATTCGAATAGCATGCCAACTAAGAAGAAGGTGCTTACCCAACAACAAAAGCTGAAAGTAAATAAGAAAAACAAAAACATTGTACTAAGAAGAGAATAAAAGTTTTCTTTAACTTTGGCATTTATACTTTTGTTTTAAGGATGCTTTAGGGGGTGCTATATTATTATGGAAGAAAAATATAAACACAAAATAAGGTATGTAACTTGTATGGAAGCTACACGCGTGCAGGAGCAGAATAGCGCCAGGGATTACTATTGGAGGATGTGTGGAGAATTATGATAAGCATGTAAGAGTTTTCGTAAACCAGCTCGCCTTTTAATGAAGGTCTGAAGAGGACCAAGGAGACTGGTTATGGTTATGCTAAGGAAAGTTGTAAGCAGTATAAAGGAATTATGTTGTTGTGCAAAGCTTTTGGTTAGGTAAGGAGAACAATTTATATGAACAATAAATGCGTGGATAAAGCTGATGACAAACGTGACAAGTTGACGAAATATTGCTCTTAGGAAAGTAGACACTGTTGTCTCATATGTGTACAAGAGATAACATTGGAAGTGAAACTATCAAAAAATGAGCCATTGTTTAGCAAACTTCTTAGAATAAATATGCCAGTAAAGTAGACATCATAGCATGATAGCATGTTCGCCTGTTAATCCAGAGGTTCTAGTTGGAATCGCAATAGAAGCAAAAATGTTTTTACCACGGGTATTGCTTTTCGCGAGGAATTGGAAAGCCCTCCGAGAGTATTCATTGCCATGAAAAGCGTTTTCTCGATTAGCCGTTCGGAACCGACAGAAAATTGTAGGTCCCTTCCATTCCCTCACAAGGCATGGTTGTGAGAAATGTGCTAGGCCCAGGGGCTCCTCGCTCTGTTGCGCCACCCTAATTATTTATTTTATTAAGTAGACATCAGATAACGAATCAGGGGGTGAACTTCGGGGTCAGTGATCGAGTGAGTGAGTAATATTTTTCTTTCAAAACTCGCTCTGTATTACACAACATCCGTCTGCTGTTCATTTATTGAAATACTGATGATAATATTGGTACGCACTAAAGTGCTGGATAAAGTTGCCAAAAACACATAATTCAGTCACGTATTGCTCGATCACTTGTGGGATAATACGGCCTTACTTTTTTCTGTAGCAGGTCAATAAAATACTAACTGGAACCTTCAAATCAAATAACCGGTCCATTGTGCCCATAAATAGCAGCTTTCGTCTTTTATAGCTTTTCCAAAAGTTCGAAGGAATCCAAAAAAACACAACCAGAAGCCTTGATTACGTGCTATGATCGCGTCTGCGCTGATAACCTGATTCGAGAAAATGAAGGAAATTCACAGAGGAAGTGATCCACGGTATCATACTTTCTATACAGGATTCACAGAGTATGGTATCACTTTTAGGCTTAATGCGTTGAAATGATTGCCAAAAGAGAAGTACCCTGTGCCAACGCCAATAAGCTATCTACAGTATTTTTGCCACGAGATAGCAAAATCAAAATGTATTAACAAACGACAACCGCTTAGCAGAAAATAATTAAAACTATTCCACTGACCCCACTTTGGGCGCCAAAAATGTAGGTCCATGACAAAAGAAATTTTTAAGCTTTTGCCTTAAAATGTAAAGATAATGGAATAAAAGGTCAGCGGTAAGCGAATTAAGTGGAAAACAAAAGATTATTTTGAATGTTCAAATTAGTGGTGTTGAGAAAACCTTAAAGTTAAGGAATAAAACACAAATTATTTCGAAAATATTAAATTATAAGAGCAAATAAAAGGTAAAGAAAACAGTAGTTTCGCCAAAGACAAAAACTGCAAGAAAAGCACGTTGTCGTGCGGTCTCGAAAAAGCCGTATTGCAATGAAAAACGTCACAAGTTCTCAATCTACGGGAAATCAGCGGCAAAAAGCTAATTAAATTTTTTTTACCCAAAATTAACAAGATAGTTCCAAGAAGAAAATCTAAGCACCATTCACTAGAAAAGTCTCACCCTACTTATCTTTCAAAATTGTTATTATTTCAACTTCGGAGTACTCTCCCACTTCTTCAAGAATCCTCTTGCGGGAAATTCTGTTGCTGGCTCTTTCTGCTAGAACCCTTTATCCACAAGTGAGAAAATAAGCTACAAGATTGGACAATAAATTACTATTTTCCAAACAAGTTTCAATACTTGTAACTTGGAACTATCGAATAATTTTCAAAAATATCAACCAAATATCGCTTTTTCTTACAAAAATTCTCAGTCGTATAGCCAACAATCAAGACACTTCCACAACTCCCTTGTCAAGTAGCCTCATGTTCGTCGATTTGATTTTTCTTTTAGCCACAGTGAGTTCCATTACAGATATTTGGCACCAATCAGCGATTTGTGTGAGAGGACTACGGATTTATTTGAAATACCCTTCTGTTACCGATTTGATAGTAAAAAAAAAACGCAGCAAAATGTTTTGAAAATTGCTTACGCGTATTTTTAAAATCTAAGTGTAGTGGACTTTTGCTCAGATTTTTAACAGAGTAAGACGACAAATGACGTGGTTACCTTGCAACGGAATTTAGAGTGGCGATTAATGTAGGTATGTTAAAAGTTGGGCACTCGGCCATTAAGAAGTTTGTGTTTGTCTCTTCGTTGAGTACTTTGCCATTGATGATTTGGAGGTAATAGAACTGTGTATCAAAGTTAGTGTCCGACCGAAGATTGATTTCAAGCCGAAGCTTCAATAACTAGAAGAATTTTCGTTCCAGATTGACTAAAAATGAAAAAAATTATTATTTTTTAGATTTTTTTCTAGAATAGGTTCTTTTGTTGAAGCCCTGGGATCGCTCTGTGGTTGCCACAAAGCGTTTTTTGAAAAACCTAAGCTCGCTCTGATTGTCAAACTGAGTGTTTTTTGAGCCCTGGGGCTGACCTGGGCTTGGTACAAAAAGATTTCTCCTAGTTTTCTGCTGGGGCGAAGTTGAGGGCTGTCAAATGGCATGTATTTTTATTCAAATGATAGGGATGTGTGATGATTTTGTTGTTTAGTTTTTTTTTTTTTGAGGATTCATAGTGTTCTGAAGGAAACCTGGGTTAACTCTAAGTAAAGCTCAAAACGAATCGGTATGCATGCAGTAAGCAAATTAGCGGGATAAATTAAATTAACGTGTCAAAAATAATAACAAACTGAACTAGTATTAATATTTTATTGAAATTAAGGAAAAGAACAAAAAATATCTCAACACAGTTCTACGTTCTACGAAAAACGAAATTGAATTTTTTCAACTCCTACCACAACGCACGAAAACTCATCCTTCGGCTTCGGCCAAAATTTCGGCCTATTTTGGCCAAAGCCAAAGGTTTAGCCGATTGTAGTTTGTTTTAGCCGAATGTGGCCGAAGCCGAAGCATCGCTCGGACACTAATCATAGTAGAATTGTATGTATGATGATGATTGTATATCAGTGTAGGCTTGGGTATGTGATGATAGGGAACATACTCCTTCTATCCTTTTGCAATATGCATACATTATGTTGTGTGTGAGTCTCCAGCTAACCTACTGGCTCAACACGACTGAATAGAAGAGGTAGGTAAACAGGAGTCGGTTTGTGAAGAGAATGGGTTGAAAGCTTTGCAGAACTGCCCTTCTGCTCGCGATTGGTTGGTTGCTTTTGCAGGGATCTCTGATAGTACGCCACTGATTGATCGGACCATGGCTGCCCTCAACTCACCATGTACTATGCAACTGTGACCAAAATCAAGAGGTTATGGTTTTCAAACAAACTATCGTTAGGTGGTTTTTGTTGTCGTAAATTTTATCACAGCAAAACAATTACATTGTTGAAAAAGTTTTCGATATTACTCAAAACAATAAAATTATAAGCTTCGTCACTTTGAATTGATGCACCATGAGGCCAAAAGATTTTGTTATATTTGTAAGTGGCTATTTAAAAAAAAAAAGTATTTGGTCACAGGACTTTGTTGTGAACCAGGACCTTGAAAGTTTCTTTAAACCATTCTCATGAGACAATGGGCGGTAGTAATATGACTTTTTGCAGCACCGAACGGATTTGTTAAATTTTCCAACTTCTCTCTCACAATTACACAACCACTTTAATACTAAACTATTGATGTTTAAAGGGGAACTCAATGTTTAAATCCCAACAACATCAAATAGTTTTTATAAGGATATCGTCTTTGGTAAGGAATTGGCAAGTCATCTGAGGATGATTGAGCTGTCATGAAAAGTCTTTCCTTTCTCTTTTTTTGCTATTCAGTATTAGTAAACCCCTCCTTTCATCATCTAGGAATGTTTGAGTGAAATGCGCTAAGTCCCGCAGCTGTTGAGTTCTACGATCTTCGCGAATATTTTATTTGTTGTTGCTGTTGTACTCGTATTTTCTACCCTGTGTACCTTATAGGCAAATACCATATTCAAACTTTCGCATATTTCGAATGATTTGTGGGAGTCATAGTTACCTACTCGTGAGATAAAACTTCCTGCTTCATTTTATCAGTTAAAGAGCATCAATGTACATTTTACACCCTTTCTATATCCAAAAGGGGAGTGATATCAATTTTTTTGTAACAGAAAACTTCAGCTAAACAGACCACGTCTTAGATTTTAATATATGTAATTTCTATATAAAGTTTGAAAGGGGCTGCACATCCACCACTAAGTGCCACGTCTGATCCTGGTCCTGGTCTCACTTTCCACACAATTATGTCTATATATGCTGAAAATTAGATTGCCCATAAGCGATAATACCCACCGCATAAACTTACCTCAAAAAGAGACTTATTAAAGAGCAAGTCTCGTTTGACTCGATAACGAATATTATACCCACATCGTCGCGTCGCTTTATAGTTTTTTGGCAATCAGCCGTAAGGGTTCAATGGCTCTACAAAAGCCATTTACCTATTGCTCTAAGTATGTCTACATCAAGTACCTTTATCTTTATTTGTAATAGCCTAAGCAAAGAGGAACCTAAAAGGCCACTGATATAGACATTTACCCTTAAAAGTCATCGTCCTCGAATAAGCCAACCTCTAAGCACATATTGTGGAACAAAAAGAAGTCTATCCCTAAAGCAAATTTTACATATGGCGATGTCGGTGGCGACGGTGGTTTTGGGATTCAGGTCTGCACTGTACTCGAAGCTCAATAACTTTTTATCTAATGAAAATTTTACACAAAATTACCTGGAAAGTATAATTCCATGTCTATTCATTTGAGAAATTTGGCAAGGTGAAGGTGATATCGGTTCACTTTTGGCATTGCACGAATAAAAATTAAGAAAGAGAATATCTGAGAAAGAAAAAAATGAGACTTGTTGTCAAAAACGTCTGAGTTTTCATCAACAACATCCCTTTCAGCAGTCAGACAAACTAAATTGAAAAAGAAAGAAAAAGTAGAAAAAGGGCTAGCATCGAATTTTTTTTTTGTAATTGTTAATGTGACTCAACTTATTGCGATTATATCTTAAAAATGGTTTTTCTCCATCTCTAGCTGACTGGTTTCCAAAGCAAACCACAAACATTTCTGTTGCTTATAGGAACTCCCTTCCGTCCGTTGTGCTGTGGCTGTGGCTGAGAATACTGCATATATATTTGTGTCATAAAGCCAAATGGCTATGATTATTGCGCACAATTATTGTTATTGCTTTTTATGCCCTCATTACGTACAGAGTGTTTCTGGGCAGAGACATGAACGTGGTCCTGTGGAGTAAGCATTGCAATCGCATTGTAAAAAAATGTATATATGTACCTACTTTTGAAGTCGGTTTCAAATAGATAATAGAAAAAGCGGGAGCAATATTAGATACAAGTCTGATGTTTTATGTATGATCCAAACTTAGTTCGGAAGCTAAAGGGTCAAATGTGGTTGTTTTATAAAAAACAACATCGCTATAGAGAAGGCAAGTGAGGGTTCGCTGTCATCGGAATTTTATTGGGCAAAAGTTGTATGATTTGCAAATACTTCCTGCAAAAATTTCAAAAGACTTGTTCAAAAGATGTGCCAATGTTACTTTTTCTAATTCCCAACAAGGCCATTACGGCAATAAGTTTAGTTTTCAACTCCAAAAAGTCGTTCTTCCAGTCAGATATTGTCCATTTTACTAACGATATTTAGGTACTATAAGGCAAGTTTAGAAAACGTGTAGAAATAAAAAAAATTTGAGAGGACATTACGATGATAGAAAATATGATAAAAGTGGGCTCTGTCTGTATGTCTATATGTCTGTATGCCTGTCCGAAAAAGGATCTAAAGCTAAACCGCTTGACCAATTTTATTCAATTGTGGTCTACGAGGCGGCGGAGAATTGTTCACCAACTGTCGCAAAAAGCGCAAAGCGCCAAAAACTTTGAAACCCGAATGCTCATCATAATGAAATGTTCATCTTCTTCGCATATCCCGAACCTAATGGAGCTTAAAATAGTAAACTTATCATCCGATTAAAAGAAAACACACAATGTTTAGTTTGCGTAGTGTGGTTGAAAACGTTATTTGAAAAAATACTCAAAGCATCACAAACAGAACTACATAATTTGTTTATTTAGTGCTGTATAAATAAACAATATTGGCTGCGGATTACATTTATTTGATGGTGTTTTAATACTCAAATACGCAGATTTCGTAGATAAGTAAACAACATCTGAACAGAAGGAAACTGATGAGTGCGCCGGAGGCGTTGAATGAACAGCTTTGTAATAAATTTAAAGAAAGTAATAAATTTAAAATAAAAAGCTGCTTCTCACACCAAGGAATTTATCTTTAGTCTGACATTGAAAACGATAGGAGGAAACCAGGAATTCTTAATTTGTAGTCTTTTGATCTTGCATGTTTTTTCACAGTTTTTAAATGTTCGTGCCACTTTATATGTCTGCTGCTTTTCCATAAAAGAAAATGTGTGTAAAATTTAAGTTGGAAATCCCTTTAAAGTCTGATTGGAGAGTTTTGTATAAACTTTTGCTAGTTGTTGCGATTTTGTGGAAAAGGGAGCTATAAAAGGAACTCTTATGAAGGTATAATTGCCGGATTCTCTAAAATGTTTTTCAAAGATTTTAAACACATTCCTTTAATTGCTTCTCATATCTGCCAATACAGCAAAACAAGGGTTCACTGTGGCGTATGCGCGCCGTATTTTTTAAACCAAAGATAAATATTTGCAACATGATTAGACAACGATCGTCTGCATCGACTTATTTTTTACTTGCTCTATGATTAAATGAACCAAAGCGTTCAAAGATGAAATATAATTTCCAAGTTGAGTTTGCTATAACTTTTGTTGGTTCCACAATATTTTGTATATTTAACTAGCTGAGCCGCCCGGCTTTGCTCGGGTCTGTAGTTTTAAGGTTCCCGTTCTCGTTTTTCATCTTACGTGAGAATTCGGGGATGAAATATAATTTTTCTTACTATGGGACTATGTGGCATCCTAATGTTGAAAGAATTTTTGAAATCTGTACAGTAGTTTCTAAGTTTCCCTTCTCAACCCATTCCTGTTGGAATCTTCCGTTCCAGTGGAAATTTGTGAATGAAATATAAATCTATGTCACTGAAGGATAATGTTACACCCTAGAGTTGAAAGAATTCTTGAAATCGGTCAAGTAACTTAATGGTTTCCGTTCTCGTTCCCGTGGGATTATAGGGATGAAATATAGTTTAGGTTGCTGGTGAAGGGAGATAACGAAGCCCCATAGTGCTGAAAGAACTTTAGAAATCTGTGGAGTTGTTTCTAATTTTCCGTTCCCAACACCGTTCCTGTGGGAATATGGGAATCAAACCTTGATAGGAGCCATCTCTGGACTAAACTATGTCTACTATGAAAATGTCATAAAAATCCGTTGGGTGGTCTAGGAGTTTACCCCGGACATACATACATACAAACATACATACATACATCCTATTTTATATATATAGAAAGATAGAAAGATAGAAAGATAGAAAGATTTTAAAATCAATATTTTTGTGTTGAAATCAGCTAGTAGAGGAATTTCGTTCGCAAAACTCGCAACTTTAACAACATTTGAATCCTTTAATGCTCTTTTCGGATTTAGCAGCGGTGATGGATGATGGTAGTTGGCTTTGATGCTAGGCCCCGATTCTTCTGAAGGGCATTGATTGGTGAAGCCTTGGAGTCTTTGCAGTCGGAAGGGTTTTCTGGTGATTTAAACTTGTGTTGTAATCTCTGGGTATGTCTGGTGGTAAGTGGTATTTGAGTAGTTACGCAACTGATGTCACTGTTTCAATTCTTGTCTGGTGTGTGGTGGGTATGTAGGTTGATTATTGGTTGGCGTGTATCTGGAAAGTGAAAGTGAAAATGTGGCACTTTATAACAAGATCATTGAATTCCTCATTTTATTGACTCTTAATCTTATTTATGGTGCCCGTGGAGTAATGCTTAGCATGTATGCCTGTTACGCTGGAGTTTCGAGGTTTAAATCCAAATAAAAACCAAAAATAATTTTCCACGGGCATCGGCTCTCGCGAGGAATTGGAAAATACTACGATAGTAAAATTCATTGCCATGAAAAGCGCTTCTTCGATTAGCCTTCATCAGCAGATAGTTGTGGGTCCAATCCGTTCCCTAATAGAAATGGTTGTGTAAATTGCGCTAAGGCCGGGGCTTATTATATACTTTTTAGTCTCCTTTTCAGACGCCGAAATGGAATCGAAAGATCTGTTCCTTTTCAATAATTTAGCCAGCTGCTGTGCATAGCTTAGGGCGTTTAGCATACCTGTCAGTAACACAGTCATCTGTTTTTTAAAACCTGACATACATATTTGTCACAAAAAAAAAATTATAAATACCTACTGTGGCGCAACATGGCCCGGCGGAACACTATGGAGGCCTAACGCTTTTCAGGTTCCTTCAATTTTATGTTGATTTCGAACGGCTTAGAAGGAAAGTGGTTTCGTTGCAGTGCTAAGTTACTATCTGAGAACTTACCAGTGATACCCATGAAAAAACAATTCTATTTTTCTACGTATCAGGCAGATATACAGACATGCTGAAACGGGCGCAACGACGGCAAACATGCGACAGAAAAAAATCTTTGGTGAAATTTAAAATTTTCGATAGAACTTGCGCTCTTGATTATAATACACTTGTTTCTCAAAAACTATCGCAATCAATTGAATCATTGTAGTAATTGAAACAAAATAGAGAACTTACTGTTGCAAAAATATTGTGGTGATTATTATTAAAACAGAATTATAGTGAACCTAACAGCAATATTGTAATTGTCACAGAATTCTATTGAAACCACTGCAGAATATCGTAAGCACGACACAATTCTTGTGATCATTATTAAGTTGTCATAAGTACAAAGATATTACAGTGAAGGCTACAACAATATCGTTACTGCAATTGTCGCAATCTAAGTGAACTTGTGGTAATCGAGACAGAACTGTTATAATAAATCAAAGCGTCATGAAAGCAACGAAGATTTCATAACAAAATTGACACAATCACAACAATGTTGTCTTTATTCTCTCACAATTATCATAAGTGTAACTTCAATATCAGAATCACACTGACGTTACCGCGACAGAATTGTCGTTAACGCTATTAAGTATCGTGATTATGACAACTCTGTTCTAAAAGATGCTGACGTCTTTGCCATAAAATTCTCCATAAAACTGCAAAGCTGCCGTAGTCGTGGTTAGCGGAAAATCGTGGTTTTGATAGATCGTCGTAGTCCTAATGTAGCTTTTGTGATTGTTACAACATGATCGTAATCGCACGAAAACTTCCATAAATGACACCAAAATGTGGTATTAACAGTGAAATCGCCTTATAGCAATAAGAAAGTGTTCTGCAGACGGAGTTGAAAAAGAAATCGAAGTCATTAAAAAATTGTAATGATAGCGTCAATATTGTTGTACACAATCGATAAATAAAATTTTGGGATTTGAACTTTATATTTAATTGCAACAAAATTGAGGTTCAAGTGACAAAATACTTCTTAGCAATACGTAATTGTTGTATACTTTTGAAATCGCAAATTATTTTCAACGCTTAAAATGGTCACACTCTTTACAAAATAATATTTGTTTCTCTTCCAATAATCTCCTGTAAGATTTTGAAGTTTCGTTCGGTTGCCGTTCATGCAAAGCCCGTTCTGGAACTGGTTAATTTAGTATTGGTCTTAGCTTAGATTCAATGAATCTGAGCACAATGCAGGCTACTCTAAATAGACCCTCGCTCTACATTCAAAGCAACGAAAATGCATTTTCAAAACATGTGAATGTGAATATGTATGTATCTTCAATTATAGTAATAAAGCAACGAAAGACAAAATTCACTAAATTCAACTTTCGGTACGTACGAGGTTTTGGTGCTGAACCACCATTGGATTTTTGAAATACGAAAAATTTTGCACTCTATAACTTCAACAACAAAATAAAATATCCTTAAAATAGACATTGGTGGTCAGAAAACGATGTGCTTTCACAAAAAAAAGGGATCCACTCGTGGGAGTGGATCCCTTCCCCGAGCAAAAGCATTGAAAATGTTGGTAGCATCGAAAATGTTACTATAATTTGTGATTGGTAGGAATAACACGCTCCAGGCACACTCCATAGCTAAGCGAAAACCACATTAAAATCCATGTAGCCGGAAACCATAATGTTGAAAAGGTTTGACCCAAACTACGTGATATCATCATAATCACCGATCTCTGGACACTACGCTGGACCAAGATTCATGAGAGCGGAAATTATTCATTGCATGCATGAATTAGTTTTTCCAAGCCAAATGGTGTTGATTTAATTTCTATTGAATCACTGTCTGCACACCTCAGAGTACTCATACAATATCATGTATATTGATTGCAAGAGTGTGTGTTTGAAAAAGTTCTTTGCGGATGTGAGGTTGATAGTATTTCCATGTGTCTTGCATGATATGAGAGGATGACATGATTGAGTTTTGTGATTATGGCTTGAGTTACACGACTGATTGCAGAACTTGGCTTCAACTTGTTTTAACCAGTACCGGACTTATTCAATGACTAAAGAAGGGACGCTTTTAAGGCGATTCGGTCTGCGAAAAAAACGGATGAGATTAAAAGTAAGTGAAGTGGAAATCTTCCGAAACGTTATGAAAGTTGATTGTTTCATTACCAAAATCTCAGTGACCTAAGAAGCCGACGGAAAATCTGATTTCCACTTCACTTATGTGTCTAAAAATTGGTCAATAATCCATCTTTATGAGATTTTAAGTATTCTCTACTGGGGTCAATAAAACAGGAGAAGCAGTTATAATAGTTCTAAGCCACAAAAGAGAAGTGGAGTTGATTCTCAAGTTTTCAATGTATTCTAACAACTGAAGAACAGAAATTTGTCTTCGAAAGTGGAACACCGATTCAATACCTAAATTTGACATTGAGCGTGCGTTTATTTCTTGTTTCCGTTGTCGTCTTTTTTAAGTTTTCTTTCAAAAACAGACTCCAAAATTTGACGAATAAAAAAATGTTTCCTTTTTTGTGGGATGAGGCTTTTTTCAATAAAAAAAAAGAGGAGGTTTATGCTAATCTGGAGCACTCAGACCAAATTGCCGGCCCATTGTACTACCAGCGTAGCAACCCTCCCTTTTTTGCGGTGCAGTAGATTGAAATAAGGTGGCTGTAAAATTTCGTATATAACCTCAAGGACGGCGCGCGTCCAGATGGAACTGGGAGGTTGATAGATTAGTAGTGTTGTAGTAGTGATAGAAATGTAGTAGTAAGCTCAAACCCACGCTTCCAGCCTACCTACTGAACACTATTCCACTACACCACGGCCGCCATCTATGAGGGATGAGGTTTAGCAAGATACTGAGATGCGGATAGAAGATTCTCCAGAAATAAAATCACACTTAAAATGGTTAGTAAATTGATGCTTGATAAATTGATTTCACAATTTGGTCTTGGGGATGAAACTTTCGTGTAGCAATGGTCAGCGTGTTTAACTACTCGTCAAGGCTCGATATAAAAACTGATTTTTTGCCGATATCAGCCCCCACGAGGTAACGAAAACAATACTGCCATAAGCAGTGTTCTCTTTCAAAATAGTTCAGAATCAGAATCCTAAGCTTCATTGAATTTTCAATTTAATTTGGATGGATTTATTGAAGTAACTCATCTCGACCTGACGGGGCTGCATGGGCGTAGCCAGGTAGGGGCAAATGCCCCAACCTAAGCCAAATGTCCTCGAAAAATTCTGCGTTTTTTAAGAAAAAATTAATCTTTGTCCTCGAGGACATTTGGAGAAAATGCTGAAACAACGAGGTTTTTTCAAAGAGTATCGTTAAAAACGAGGACAATTTGGGAAAAAAAAAAACGGAAAAAAGGAGTATCAATGAAAATTTTTATAAAAAATGAGAACAATTCGCAAAATTGCCGAAAAACGAAGACTTTTCAATGAGATTTCTCGTAAAAAACGAGGACAATTTGGGAAATAAAAGGGAAAAAAAGGAGTATCAATGAAAATTTAAAAAAAAAAAAAAAAAATTAGCACAATTCGCAAAATAGCCGGAAAACGAGGACTTTTCAATGAGATTTCTCGTAAAAAACGAGGACAATTTGGGAAAAAAAACGGAAAAAAAGGAGAATCAATGAAAATTTTTATAAAAAATGAGGACAATTCACAAAATTACCGAAAAACGAGGACTTTTCAATGTGATTTCTCGTAAAAAACAAAGACAATTTGGGAAAAAAGGGGGAAAAAAAGGAATATCAATGAAAAATAAAAAATGAGGATAATTCGCAAAATTGCCGGAAAACGAGGACTTTTAAATGAGATTTCTCTTAAAAAACGAGGACAATTTGAGGAAAAAACGGAAAAAAGGAGAATTAATGAAAATTTTTATAAAAAATGAGGACAATTCGCAAAATTGCTGAAAAACGAAGACTTTTCAATGAGATTTCTCGTAAAAAACGAGGACAATTTCGGGAAAAAAGGGGGAAAAAAGGAGAATCAATGAAAATTAAAAAAAAAAAAAAAAAAATGAGGACAATTCGCAAAATTGCCGGAAAACGAGGACTTTTAAAAGAGATTTCTCTAACATCTAGAAATATTACACGAGTATATTTGGACATTTATATTTATAATTCTTCGAATCAAAATATTCTCCAGAAATTCTGAATCATCTGAATGCGGCATTTTGAATGCTATTACAGAACATGCTAAAGGCAAATATCCTACTCTATTTTTAGAAACCAAAAAATGATACTTTAAAAGTATCTCTCAACATTCCTGTCAATAAATATGTCCTACTTTTTTTTTCAAAAAAATGTCCTCGTTTTTTCATTGATTTTTGAGAAATTGTCCTCGAAAAAAGACCTAAAAAAAATCCTGGCTACGCCCATGCGGGGCTGAGACGATTCGATTTTGCACCACTGCACTGGTCTTGCATTCCGTAATCTTGGAAGCCTTATAGACTTGTTTTGCAGAGAGAAAACGTATCAAGATGTCTTGATATATAGAAGAACCCTTGTGTGAGAGTAACCATCAGTTCAACTATAAAATACCTATTTATTTCCCAGTCCTACTATAAATACTGATCCCATCGAACATCTGCGCACAGAAATGAATCATTCAACTGTCACCATCCCAACACAGTTAAGTGAAGAAAAAGCACTCATTGGTCACTGCACAGTTTTTGATCAAATCAATCACCACGACTTATAATTTATAACCAAATACTTCTTTGTAACTATCTGTTTGTATCCAACATGTCGCTTTTTAACTGTCCTTGTGCTTTTATCATGTCGCTTTTTGGCTGTCGGTGTGCGCATTATGGAAGTCTTAATCTCATATTTTCTTCTGAGCCAACCTCAAAAAATGCCTTAAAAATATCCTTAAAGCTGAAGTTTTTTTGTTCAAAACATCATCAATACTCATTCTACGAGCCCATCTCTCTACCGGACTATATCCTTCGCTTCGGTATAGCTGTTCGAGGATGATGTCATTTTCCTCCGCAGTTAGCATATACGGGATATCATTCCTTCCTGTATCCTGGATTACTTTTCCGCCTCTAGTATGCAATACACACTGCACAGGCCAGCCATGCATCCCTGGTTAAATATAATTTTCGGTCACCGGATTGCAACAGAATCTCGTTGCGGCTGTATGGTTAATGGACCGGAGAAAAATTGATATGTTGCCTTATGAGAGGTTGTTTTTTGGCGCTCTCTAAAATAATATTGTACAGAGAAAACCTCTTCTGATGCAATATTACGCAACGAGGAGGATGTGGAAAGGATACACCAAATGGAAACAACAATTTACCGAGCGGGTTCATGCATTTATGGAAAGTCGTCGTTGTATCCGGAAGTGTAAATTCAATTATGGGTTTAATTGAATAATTTTTTATGTCCTTTTTTCAAGATTTTATAGCAATTTTTATTCGCATGATAATTATTGAGGAAAACAATTAAATTAACGAGTTGATTTGCTGAGAACTTTAATTAAAATGTGCCTTATTGAGCGTGACTAATGACGGTGCGAATATAATCGTATCATTCTTCTGTTTGGCATCTTGTTTTCAAGAAAAGGTCTATAAACCAATGTCTACTTACCATTGTACAATGTACGTAAGTCAAAAAACAAGAAAACAAATTTAAATTTCTTCTGGTCCAATAAACAAACGAAGTGGCGTGGTAAATTTTGAAGACAAATAAGAAAACCACTCGGTACGGTACCTACTTGGTCAAACTTTTGCTTGAACTAACATCGCAGAATTATAATATAAGAAGAAAGCCACTGACCGGAAACCAAAACAAGGATACCTACTTTGTGTGACTTTGGTCTTTCTTTAAATACGGGTAGCTTCGTGGCTAATGAAACGAGTAGAGAGGCCATGATCCTGGGATTTTATTTTTTATTCGCACCTTGATAAGAATTTTGTTTTCCTATTTCTCTTCATAGACTCCCGCTTCATGGAAATTTCAGAACAATACCGTTATGGCTTGGTTTGGAATTTGAAAATAATTTTAAGGAACTGTAAGAAGGCAACTAAACTTTTTGACTGAGGATTTGATATAATTTGTTACCGAGTTGTTGACTTTGTCGTACGTCCAACTTCAGGACACTCTCGAAATTTTCGCTTGAAGAAAAGCAACACGTTTTGAACGATAATGAAGAGGGGCTGAATTCAAAAAGAATTTTAAACTTAGAGGAGGAAAAGACTTAAATCATATTGGAATAGATTATTGTGTTTTGTTGAAAGAAAATGGTTTAAATGATAAAACCACGACATTTTCAACTTTTGTTTGCAGAGACGAATGTAGGAAAACTTCATTTATTACTAAAGTGACAATCATTATTTGCTGTTAAAATCAATATAACATTAAAAAATGGTTGAATGGAACTTAATTGAACCTAGCCCTGTTGCCGGCCAATAGAGGTTTTCAGAATAAGTCTCAGACTATTACGGGCAAGAGAGGTGCATGTTGACTCTCTCTGTTTTCTTACCCCTTACCTATTCCGAATTTGTCGTCCTTCAATATTTACACTCTGTTTTAATCGTTTGAATAGCACGCTTATTCTAACATTTTTCTTCGATATTTCCTCTACCTTTCAACAATTAATAGAAGTTAAGGATTTTTTTTTTTTTTTTTTGTGGAAATATTCCGTTGACAGGATTGGGCTAAGTCATACAGTCGTCTGCAACTTTAAATGAAATATGGAACATTATTGGAAAAACAAAAAGAAAATTACGGCAATACCGCCCCAAGACCGAGAAGGTATCCATTATAAGGTATCAAATTTTAGTCTATCTGTTGCCAAATCCCGGATTAAAATTTTGTATTGAGGACAGCAAAGCCAAACAAAATCCTTTGAAATTACAAACATTGAAAAAAATTCACTTTATTGACTACGCCAAGAGCAGTGCCTATGTTTTGCAAATTTCAAATTGCGATTGAACAGATAATGATACCATGTAGCCATTTCAGACGAAAAAAAAGCAATTTTGGATTCTTCCGAAATTTTGTAATTTCACGACTTAGATAGATAGATAGATAGATATAATTTTATTTCCATAGAAAAGGTATTACAAATACATTGTATATGCTGGTAAACAATTAATTATGACAATAACATAAAGTTGCCTGTCAGGTTAAAAATAGTAATATAAATGAATTATATAAATTTAAAAAATTCATTTAGAATCAGTTTTCGGTATTTAAGTGAAGATTTCAAAAACTTATATAGATGAGAGTAGCAGCTGCCATTCAAAACACTGAAAATTGTGTTCGAGAGAGTACGTCATTACCAAGAAATGTTCTTGTTCATATAGACCACACTGGATGGAAAATGGTTATGACGACCACATTCGCCACCGAGAAAAATCCACTTTCCCAATTGACACGTCAACCACCAAAAAATTCTGCTCCAACTCCAAGAAACAATTTGCTTTTTTTTATTAGTTTTTATTTTATTTTATTTCTGTCTTCCCGTAGTATTATTGTTGTAGGATATACAGGATCAAAATTTTAGTTTTAATTAAGTTAAAATAGGCCAGAAGGGCAAAATTTATAAATTTAGAAAAGAAAGGGAATTTAATGCCAACCAAAAGCAAAAAAATGGCAGATGGCCCAAGATAAAATTTAATAAGATGTTGGCTGGTTGGCATGTGAAAAGATAATGACGTCGTCGCTATGCGACGAACCACTTACAAAAAAAATGTAGTAGATTATACAAAAATTCTGTTCATGGATTAATTAGTTCCAGAGAGCGAACCATGAATGGTGCCAAACTCTAGTTTTTGATTACGCTGGGGAGTGGCAGTGTTCACACTAGATTCGTGTGAACAGTTCTTCTATAACTTTTAAGGATCAGCCATACTCCAACGAAGTGCAAAGTTTTTTCATAGGCATTCAAGTTACAGAGAATGTATAAGCCATTGGTGTTTCTTTGTCCACAGCGGGTTTTTTATATAAGGCAGATCATATCACGTGGGTTGGCGTCATTAAAGTAGTTTGGAACCTTTGGAAGAGCAAATTAAAGAAGTCATCGTGAAATTATGATTTTTTGCATTGCTGACAAATCCATTCCAATGTTTTTCTTTAAGCTTTGACAAAAGTATGCTATGCAATCCTTTCCACTCAATTACATTTATGGTGAACGCAAAGTCTGGAAAAGATCAAACCATTCCTAAGCCCAGAAGAGTTTCTTTCTAATAATTGCTTCCGACAGAATTCTGGATAGTCTACCGTTGGAATGATGCAGTGTTTTCCGTATATAAGAAAAAATGTAACTCCCGGGTTGTTAGGAACGCTTTAGGAAGTCCAGTCTCGATGTGTAAAGCATTTCATTTCACGACTTTAAAAGAATTTCTCTGCATAAAAGACTAAGCAGGGACGGGGGGGTGGGGGGGGGGTTCTGCAGATTTCGATTTTCAAAACTTAGAAATGACATCAAAAAACTTTGATTCAATGTTGCCTTTCCTAAGTTATTTTCAATAAATTAGATTAATTAAATAATTGAAGGTACTAAATATAAGGCTAGTCTTGCAGTCGTGCAGAAAAAACATTTCGAGATAACAATTCAACATGAACAGCCTGATCCATCCATGTGGGGTGGCCTGCAGAGGGTTTTTGGAATTAAGCCTCTTGGTCTTGAAATAACGGTACCTGCCATACAACCAATATGATAATACTTATTTTTTCTCAAAAACAGCTACAGCGGCTTCGATAAAATTTTGTGTGAAGGATTAATTTGTCTTTCTTATGGTGTAATTATTTTATTTTTTTTTTAAGTCGAAAAAGGGTGCTTCACGTAGTACATACCGTTTTCTTTTAAATCGAAATTCTCATTAATGGCTAACACTGTGTTGATAATATTTAATATTTTAAAAGTCCAAAGTTATTTAAGAACGATTTCATATCAACATTTGAAAAATTTTAATTTGTGAAATGTTGATAAAGTTAAAAAAAAAATATTTTGAATCTAAGAGTGCCAGCGAATTCGTCCGCAAGAATTGGCATAATTTTTTTTATTTATCAACCGATTGACGTGAAATAAACACTAATAGTTAAGTGAAGCTTACCACAATATATTGCTGAAAATTCAATCTAGATAGGATAACCCATTTCTGAGATTAGCTTGCACAAACAAACAAACTGTTACATTTTTATTATACACTGCCAACCACTAGGATGAGGCCACAAATTTTGCAATCGATTTGCGGTTCTTATAACTGGCGGATGCTTTGTTCCCGGAAAAGTTTATTACCAATTGATAGATATGTATTTTCCCATAACAAATTCATCAAATTAAAAAGTTATTCGAAACGACCGTTAGAATTTCCCAAGATCAATTAATGAACTACTGAAAAAAAAGGTATGAAAAGGTGCTCCACTAGGATGAGGCCACATGCAAAATTTTAGAAAAAACAAAAAAAAAAAAAATAGTGAAATGTTTAAATTCTATGGTTTACTAATATTTATGAATAACGTTTTTTTACATTAATAATGAGAATGTCCACCGTTTTTGAATATAACCTCTATTAGATGGTTTGGAATAGAATCATAAAGTTTTTTGAAATAATCATATCAAATTTGGGGTCGGGCACTAAGAAAAGCATCAATTAAGGTGTCATTGTCTTCAAATCGTCTGCAACCTTCATAAACTTTACGAGATAGCCATGATCAAACATTTTCAATAACGCTTAAGTCCGACGAATATGGCGGCCATGACGAAAGTTCCACGTCTTCTGATTGAATCCAGCTTCTGACAACCCTGCTAGTGTGGATTGGGGCATTGCCTTGTTGAAAAATCCAAGTCAGAGGTCCAAAAATGTTTTTCATTTTTGGAAATGACCGTTCCAGCAAACATTTGTAGCTATTTTCGTTCATTGTTGTGGACAAAAACTCCAACTCCAATTCTACTATTCATGCTGCAGTAGGTTATAGCTCCCCACATCATTATACCTGATGAACGGCTATGATGTCTTTCCAAAATAAGCTCATACCTTCTAATATCATGGAAATAAAAGTTGTAATCATCAGGACCGTCAAGGTTAAATTTTTTTCATCCGAAAAGACAACGCGTTTCCATTCACTGCTCCAATCAACATGTTGTCTTGCAAAGCCCATATACGATGCTTCTTGTGTACTGGCTTCAAAACCGGTTTCTTTTTAAGTTTCCTCCTTTGAATAGTATCATTTTTTTGTATTATTCTTCGAACCGTTTTATATGCTGACTGAAACTCCGCTTTTGGCCCTTATATCATATTGGCTGGCAGAGAGAGTTTGAGGTAAGCCGTAGAATCAACCTATTTTCTCTTGGTGTTGTGGCTTTTCCCGTGCGTCCTTTCTGATTTTTGCCATAGTTTTGTGGATAAGTAAGATTATTGCTTACAACTGTCTTGCTCCTGTTAAGTCTCCTTGCTATTATACTTCCTGAGGGTCCTTTTTCCTTGAAAGCATCTATTTTTACTCTTTCTGTCGCTGTCAAAGTCTTTCCGGAACCCACGTGTGCTTCAAACTAAACAAAACGGTTATTTTTAACACTTTTTTAAATATTTTATACAAGAATGAACATGCGCACGGAAATATTCGCACTGGACACATCCTTGTGGAGCACATTTTTAAATCTATTTTCAGTAGTTCATTAATTGATCTTAGGAAATTCCAACCGTCGGCGTCGTTTCGAATTAATCCTTAAATTTTATGAATTTGTTTTGGGAGAATACGTATCTATTAATTGGTAATAAATGTAACTGTAATTGGTAGTGTATGTATAGAATAGATATTGATATAGATATAGATAGATGTATAGATAACTTCAAACTAAGCTGTTACGTTTGGTTTGGAATGTTGGGCAGACTATCTACTGTTCCTAAGAACTCCTTTGCCAAATTTGTTTGTTCGTTCGGAATTATAAGTTATTTCATATACCAACAAATTTAAAATTAAGCATACTTATGCCTAGCTGTAAGAAACTGGCTGGATTCTCGTTTTAAAGACGGATTGGATGGAAAGGCACAACTGAATGGCCAGCAAGATCACCAAATCTAATACGTTTGAATTTTTATGCATGGGGTTTCGCGAAGAAACCGTGGTAGCCGTAGCATAATGGTTCGCATGTCTGCCTGTTAACCCAAAGGTTCGTGGTTCGAATTTCGAATACCAGAAGGGGCTAAACTGTTTTTCCACGGCCTTTCGCGGGGAATGGACAAGTCCTCCGTTAGTAAGTTCATTGACATGAAATGCGCTTTCTCAATTAGCCGGAACCGACAGACATTTATAGGTCCCCTTCATGAAGTCACAAGACATGGTTGTGAGGAACGTGCTAGGCCCTGGGGGTCCTCGCTCTATTACGCTCCTTATTTATTTATTAATTTTCTATCCATTTGGGAAATGGAGGGAGCAACAATTTGCTGTCGCCCAAGTCAGAAAGTTGTCTTCATGGTAGGATAATTTCTCTCCGAAGTCTTTGCAAAGGTGATACTCGTAGAAGAACAATCGAATGTTTCTGAGACTCGAACCTCATGTTACAAGCATACATCATTATAGTTAACCCTGGTACCAAAAAAAAATAAAAAAATTATTAGATAGACGACTTTGAATGATAACACCAGAGCTTTTGACTCTTTGCTTCTTTTGACCAAGATTTTATTAAAGGAACGGTAGGACAGTAGTGTAGATGTTACACAATTAATTAAACCATAAAATAACTTTCGTTTTGCACCCTTATGAAATATTTAACCCCGATTTCCATTTCCAATTCGAAACAGCATTTATTTGAAGAAAACACTTATACCCAACGCAATTATAACAATAATCAAGCTTTGTTTCTGGATAATAAGATTTAATTTCTCATGTCTTCGAAACGATAACGAGAATTTATGGAATGTAAAACCCCATGCTGAGAATGAAAACAAAAGGAAAAAAAAAATTGTTAAAGTTTTGCCAACTAGATAAAAGTTATAAGCCTCTTAATCGCCAGTAACCGAACGAAATTGTTAAACATTTTAATTTACAACTCTTGTTGTACCTACAAGTTTATTTTGTTTTCCACATAGTAAAACCAAACCAATTTATCTTTGTTACCAGCCACGAGCAACCAACATTTTTGAAATCTCCTTCTGGCAGAACCGCACTACTTCCATTTCATAATGAACTAAAAACCGAACTCGACTGCTGGCTGTGTGTCGCTATGTGTCTGCCTCTGCAACCCTTACCAACAAAAAAACAAAAACAACAACAATAATATAACGAACCAGGAAGTGCAAAAGTGTATGACAAAGTTTCCGTAGCTTAGCATTTCGCTTGGAAATATTTAAATTTATATTTGCAAGTAGGATGGGAATGCGGGAACAGATACGGTTCCTCGTCTGAGCTGAGTAAAAGGGGGTAGACACTAGATCTCCAGCCAGAAAGTATACGTGAGCAATTCTATTAACCATTTCAAAAGACATTCCAGTTCAAGATGGAGAAATTAAATTACGAAACAACTTGTGCGGCATCGAGGAACAAACACCAGTATTTTTTTTTTTTTTTTTTGCTTTTTGATCCTTTATGGTTGATGAACTCGTTGGGAGTTTTTTTTTAATTTTTTTATTTTAAATTTGGAATAAAAAGGAAGCAGGGAAAAATGGCAAAAGTCTTAAGCTGCTTGACTCGTGTTTGGCCAAAAAGTTTAATCTTTGCTGTATCTGGTAACTGGTATCTGTTTACTGGTGTCTCCTACGCTGTAAGACGCGCGATTGAAATCGATTTTTGCATTTACTGTGGAAGAAATTTTAATAATCAAAATATATCGCCTCACAACGGAATTGCGGCAGTTTACTATGATCAACGTTGAGCTTGATGCAACTTCTTCTTTCTTTTTGTAAGCTAATTGAATAATTAATTTTTTACTCCTGCAGTTGTCATAAACTTGATGCTAACGATTCCAGAGCTTAAAATCCACACAACGATGTAGAATTGTGGAGCGTTTGTTCCAGCTTTTGACTTGCAGAAGAGTATGCGTTGTCATTACTGTTGTCAAGGGATTAACGTTCAAAAAAGGCGCTTAAATGATTGTGCTTGGTATAGAATCAGCTATCAGCTTTGGTGTCTTAGGCAGAATTGTGTGAGAGGAGTAATTGGCAAACAAAGACACGAGTTTGTAGTAGATGTGTTTAGAAGATCCAAAATTTTATTCAATTCTAATGTCGTGAACTTTTCGCATCAGAAACTGAGAGTGTTGTGTAGACGTTTTTAATTAAACATTACTTATGAAGAACTTGGAGTGCAGTTGTTTGATTCTCTCTGTGAACTTTGCAATAAATCTATTTTCAAGAATATTAAGGTTTATATGTATTTCAAAATGTACATTTGTATATGTGTTTTCTTTAACTGTGAGTCTTACCTCGTTTTCTTTCTCGTTCGTCAAAGAAAATTCGGTTTCGAAGAATTGGGTATCTTCATAGACAACTGCGACAACTAAGGCTGAATCGTAATTGAGTTTCGAGTATGCAACGCATGGATGAAGTGGATCACTGACAAGATTAATTAAAGCCTGGCCTTGAAGTGGAAAAAAAGTTCGCTTAAATAAAAGCAAGGACCGCAGAAGGTGTTTTTCGGCAGTCTTTTTCACAGCTGCTGATGTAAGCCCAGCTATTCCACCGAAAAGTTTTCTCAAAGAAACTGAACCAGTTACGGTTACTCTTTTCCATGTTTCCAAGAAAATAAGATAGACGACGTAACAACTAAACGAATAAAAAAAAATTGAAAAAAATAGTGTTGTGTGAGGGATGGAAGGGGCCTACAGTTTTCTGCCGACTCCGGACTGCCAATTGAGAAAGCAGTTATGGCAATGCATTTAATATAATTCTTCGTGAAAAGCGATGCCCGTGAAAAAACATTTTTGTTTCTGTTAAGTTTCGATACACGAACCTTCCAGTTAACAGACAGACATTCTTACCATTTCGCGACGTCAAAACTACCGCTCTATAAAAGTTAGGTAAATGGAACACTTTGAAGGTCTTTGAGTGTCTATTGTGTATCCGCAAAAAAGGCTGTTTGATGACCATTGCAGTTTAGTTTACAGCAAGCAAGCGCCTTGAGTCAATTATTGCTTTTTGTAACAGTTCCTAATTATCAGCTGGAAGATAAATTACAGAGCACCTTAGTACGTTGGCGTAATGGTAAGCGTGTCTGCCTGTTAACAAAGCGGTTCGTGATTCGAATATCGTATCCCAATAGAGTCAGAAATGTTTTTCCACGGGTATCAGCTTTTTATGTTTTCTAAAAACTGTATAAGTTTCATTGAAATCTATCGAACGGTTTTTGAGTTACAGTGGTCACCGCAAGGACCCATTATTTAAACCTGTTCAACTTAGGCGGTCTAAGTAAATAACTTGTAAAATAATTAGTTTTTTTTTTTTTTTTGAAATTTTAATGAACTAATGTTAAAGTATGATGAAATGGTACTATGTTTTTACTTATGTGAAATAAAGTTAGTTACTAGTAAAAAAAATTCTCAAAAAATTGCATTTTTCCTCGCTCATGACACCTAACCCCTTAAATTGGCCTCAGACGTGGAAAAATTCAAAACTGATTCTTACCGCACGAGAGAAATACTAGTGTAAGCCAGTGAAGTGAAGGAGCTGTGATTCCTTGAAGATTACAGTACTCAAGACGTAGTAAAAGCAACAGAAGAAGTAGTAAAAGTGAAGACAACGACAATCCCGTTTCAAAGGAAAAATATGGTTTGGAAAATAGCCTTAGGTGACTGGAATATCCTTCTTAAGTAGGATAGCATAGGTTGCTCCCCTTTCTCAAATTTCATATAGCTGCAGTTCTTAACAGAAGAACACATTGTGGCTTTTATGCTGCATTAACCCTTTTATACTTGCTGGAAGAATACACATCTTTGGTGGGTATGATATTCCCAAAGCAAATTTTTCTGTTTAACAGTTTCTACTTCAACATTGCGAAAGATTAATTGAAAGCCAATGTTCAAACCAAAAAGGAAGGTAAAATATTTTCTTTGCAGCCTACCCCAACCACCACGAAGTGAGCGTCGACATTGATCCATTTTTTAAACTCGGTGATACTCCATCCAGTTATAAATAAATAAATTAAGTGCAACGGAAAAGCAATAAAATCGTTGGATCTTTCAAGGACCCTCAATTTTAGGCCGATTCTAAACGTCGTCTAAGTGAGCAACTGGTTTTGGTGGCAGTGTTTCTCTCTTAACGGAACAAGGGGATGCCCGTGGAAATACAATTTTATGTTTCTGTTGTAATTCCAACATAAAACCTCCAATGTAACATGCAGACATTGTAACCATTACGCCACGGTCACCATCCATCCGGATATAGACCTTGCCAAAGGACAGAAATAGCTACATAAACTCGAGTTTAATATATTTGTGACGTTGCATGGGAACATTTCCCAAAGTCTTTGACAAGACCAAACAAAAGCTGAATTTTCGAAAGAGAATACCAATGGCCTTCTGATTGAGAAAACTTCCTTTGACTTTCGTACAAGTGGCGTTTTCATTGAATATACCAACGTAGCTCCTACTTGATGGATAAGGGTAAAGAAGGCTTTGAACATAATACATACCGGCAGTTTCGACCATGTATGGAACATAAAAGCACTTACTTAAAGCTCAAGTTTAGTGTGTTATTTGCAAATGCCAAACAACGGAATTGTATTGTATTGCCATAGCAATATCACAGAGCCCGGACATCATAACTTTAAAACCATTTCCCACTGACGTTAGCAAAAGCCAAAAGAAGCATTCAATTTCTGAGTAATGTCCTTGATGATAAAGCATCAACCTACCTTACCCACAACATCATCTCCCAAGGCATGCAAGCCTAAATTTCTTAAAGAAAATTAAGTGGTTCCATCTCGAAAGGATCCCTTGTATGTGACCCACACAGTGTGCATTCCTCTGTAGACCAAGAATTTTTTTAGGTACAAAAATTTTTCACTTGTATCCACATTTTAGAAGATTTCCTTGAGGAAACACTTATACTTGAACCCTCAGTGCTACGCCTCCGCTGCGCTGCCATTAATATCAGCTATATTTTTTGTTGCTTCCTTGCCACCATCATCCTACCGAAAGAACTCATGTCAATTTCACAAATAAACCCATGGACATGGACTAGGACATGAACCGACCGCCTGGTCTCCAAATAGCTCCCAAACTATAGTTAATACTACTTATCCAGCCTCCAACCCGGGGATGTTATTTATTGTTATCTCGGGAACAGGATATTGATGGCAGGTTATGTGCACTTGAGTTGGGGACACTTTTTCTCGCCTGAATTGATAGCAGCGAGTGTTAGTTTTGCCAGAACAATAATATGTTCCGTCCCTGTGTCAACTTATGTTACACACATCTAAGTATCAACAATTTATGAGAGTGATGTTCGTTCGTTTGTAGTATAGAAAAGGTTTCCCCAGAGAGCTTTAAAATTCCCCAAGCCAAGAGCCTAGCACTCGAGGCTGTATGGGTGTGTGTCTTATGTTCGGAAAAACTTTGGAATGTGTATTCACTCGTTTTACCTTGCTGCCCGTCGCGTCACCGTCGTCGTCGTTAGACGCTCTTGTCTCTGGTCCCAAATTGATTTCTTAAATCTTTATTTTAGTTGCGTCCTTTAGCTCTCTAGAGGCTGTCTTCTTCATCGTTTAATGTATCTGCTTCGTCTGTGAGGATGGAGAGTTATATTGGTAAGTTGTTTTCGATTGGAAATAAAGCGATAATTGTTGCTATGTCTCCAGTGACATCGAGAGGTTGGAATGAAATCATTAAGTTACACTTTATTCGAAGGGAAAGAGTGTTAGGTTCAAAGAGACGTGCGATCAATAACCTGAGGGAATTGACTTTCATATATCCTTTGTAGTTCAGTTGACTGTTGCTAATGCCTTGAAGTATGATTAAATAAGATTACGCTTTTATGAGATGACTTCCATTCCATTAATGCGTTCAAAATGTAATAATAAGTTGAGTTGTAAGAGAGGACAAAAACTGATGTCTTGGAGCAGTTGAGTTTAGTTCTTCAAACATGTCTGTAATCATGTTAAATGCTCGGGGTTCTTATTATTATTATTTTTTTTTTTTTATGTTACTAAAAACAACCAACGGCAACGATTAAGAACTATGATTTTTTGTATTTAGAGTTCAGGGCATAAAACCATCTATGAAAATAATTCGGATGGGTAAGGAATTCCTAGGTCTTCAACCTTTATTCAGAGTTGAAACGAAAGGTAAATGGTCTAAGAATCAATTATTAAGTAGGCAAAGTCTTAGCATAACGTTATTATTATGTCATTCAAAATCATAGATCTTACTGAACTACAAAGCTGCATACCTTATGGCCCTTGCCCATAACATAAAATTGTCAATCATGATAGGACGTTCGCCTCGAACGTGGCTTTAGCGTAAATATGATAAGTGTAGGTAAACTGACATGACGTCAAAAAGCATTTGAATATTTCCCATTGAGCATACGAGTCATTCAAATGTACTTTGCTCCATCAACATCTCTGCTTGCTACCACATATTCTGCGAGTCAATTAACTACAATGAATAGTTTGAACACTACAAGTTCGGAGAGATCCGGATCCGGGTTGGAACTTGAGTATGTTACCGGATATAAATAAAATTTTTAGGAGAAAAGATCAAAATGACATTTAGAGTATTAAGCTCCAAAGGACGACAAATAACGGTTTATAACTTACTTCAAGCAGTAGGAGTAGATCCTGATGTGAGTCCATTTTGAATGATGAGAGCTTTATAGTGGAAGATGATCAAGAGAGGGCAGATCCAGTGGGTGCTGTTATCGAGCTAGTATACAAGGTGAATGAGAGCATTCACCCTAACCACGACATCGAATATAGAGCCTTTGTTGTATACTTCTATCTTAGAGACGAGATCTCGCATTGGCGATCTGAGAATTCTCGTTTCACTAGGTTCAATGACGACCGATTGCAAATACAGTCATCGCCGAGCAAAACGGGGATAACACCCTGTTCATTTCTATGATGGACCTCGAAGATATCTTTCACAAAATAAAGATAAAAAAAATCAGCAGAAGGCCAGGCGGGGTTGGGTTCGAAATCCCAGTTTTTATATTCCCGCTAATAAAAATCCCGGTTTTGAAATCCCTCTTTCCGAAATCCCGTTTTTAAAAATCCTGCTTTTTTTAAAATACCGCCTTTCAAAATCCCGCCTGTAATTATCCCGTTTTATAAAATCCCGTTTGTTAAAATCCCGCTTTTGCAATCAAAACCAGTTGTTTAATTTTAAAAAATCGCGCGATTTTTTTAAATAAAACAACTGGTTTTGATTGCAAAAGCGGGATTTTGAAATCAAAGTAAAGGAAGCAGCAAGTGATTTGTTTGGAATAAATTTATTGTATCGCTAAGCAAATAACAAAAAATTCAAATTATCAAAATAGATTATTATTATAAATGGTACACTAAAAAAAAAATAACATAGGAACGGAGATAATAATCATCAACAATATTTCTTTTAATTTTATGTAAGTGTGATTGTATGCTATAAGCAATGCGACGTAAAAACCTTTTTTACTCATTTTTTGTCCATTTCTTACTCATATTTAGTTCATGACAAATTCAAACAGTCTTTTATAAGAACTTGAGCACTCCTTATTCGCGGGAAAATTGTGAACTGTACGATAAGTGTTCGTTGTTTGATAAATAGAGGACAGTTGAAAAGACAAACTACTGGGCATGTTAACTTTAATGCACTCAGGCGAAACAAACTCTCTGCCTAAACAAATATTTGTATTTCCTTTGCAGTTGCAGCATTAGTCACAGTTAGCTTATGGAAGGTGTGAGGGAAATCACTTTTTGCGTTCCTAAAAAAATTTCAATGAAAACTGAACTGCACGAAAAATTTGGTAGACGAAGAGCTAAAGCAATCGAAACTCTTACCAACTACAACAGATAACATATGTAACACCTGTTGAGCCTCAGAGATCTCTCTATATAATTTTACCAACTTTGGAAAATCTACATGATGAAAGGCTGCTTAAAACTAAAGATCTAAAGATCTCCACTCCAACCCATCAGTCAATCTTCTTTTATTCTTAAAACACTAGAGAAGTTGATTGATATGCACTTACGAGATACGCTTGATAAGTAACCTCTTTAATCAGCAACAATATTTCTTATAATTTCATATTAGTGTAATTGTATGCTATGAGCAATGCGACGTAAAAAACTTTTTTACAAATTTTTTGTCCATTTTTGTCGTAGTTTGTAAAATATTAAAATGGATAAAAACGGGATTGACGGGATCTTAAAAAGCGGGATTTGAATAAATAAGGATTTTGAACGAGCGGGATCTTAGAAGTCGGGATAGTAAAAAAAACAGTAATTTAGTAGACGGGATTTCAAAACTTTTTTTTTTTTGGGATTTTTGAAAAACGGAATTTTGAAAAGTGTGATTTCGATACGCTCCCGTCCAGGCGGCATACCCAATATTGTGCTGCGAAACCTCCCTTCGGAAGCGGTGGACATCTACACCACGTTGTTTAACAATGCTCTGGTACGTTGGAAGACGGCAATGGTTCATCCTCTCCTAAAAGGATGGTTCCAATTTTAATCCAGCAAATCTTCGGCCAATTAGTCTTCATCAGAGTACCAGCAAAGAATTCAAGAAGGATCTCAATAGGGCACTGCCCACATGGGTTGAAGACAAAAATATTATTTCAGAAAATCATTTCGGTTCCAAGACTGGTTATGATACCAAACATGCCGCGTCTATACTAGTATCTGATATTCAATGGGACAAAGCTAAGAAGTAGTGTACAGGTGCATGTCTGGTTGACTTGGAGAAGGCATTCGATACCGTTTTGTTAGATCGTCTTTTCTATAAGTTGACTGGATACATCATGAGTAAACCACTGCTGTATATTTTTAATTGCTTTATGGTAGAACTTTTCCTGTCAAAAGTGACAAAGTAACTTCTACCAGAACTTTCAAGATTCAGAACAATCTGCAAGAGGGAGCAATTAACTTGCCTATTTTGTTTAGCATTTTCAATGGCAATCTAATTGCTTCTCTTCAACGTGCTATAGCGCACACCGACGACCTAATTGCGTACAGAACATGTCTAAGGATCAAAGGCATCAGAATTCTCTTTCAGCGTGACTTCGATAAGATTGAAAATTGACTGCTTTCCAAAATCGGAAACTTTTATGTTTCTACCTTTCTACCCCGTTGGCTCAGGACTCATGCGTTATGAGAAACAACTGGCGAAAGCTGGTGATCGTCGATCTACATGGATACCCATTGCAGGGCAAAGTAGTAGTCAAATACCTTCGCCTCTGGCTAGATCAGTATCTTTATTTTAACAAACATATTCATTCAAACGAAATGTATCTGCAAAATCTGAGAACTTTAGAATCAAATGACGTAACGGATACTAACAATGTGAAAAGTTGGTATGGCGGTAAGCTAACGTAACGACATGAATTTAGATTTCCCAATTCAGTGATGAAATATAACTGCAACGTAGCTTAATCGTAACATTTCACTCAAAATACACGTATTACGCTGATCTCATTATGAGAGCTAAAAGATTGAGTGTAAGAATGTGACTTTCGGAGTGACATAACATAAAATTAATCAAAGCTTAGAACCGTCTCAAAAGCTTAGAACCTTAACGAAAAAATAACGTAACGGAAGCTAACAATTTCAACTAAGGTATAGTGAATAGCCGTCGTAACGAAACTGTGCAAGCTTTCGCAAATGCACTGATTCTTCTAAAAGAAGATGATATTGATGTTCTCAATCTCTAAAATTTCTACTAAGTAAATTCTTAGAATGTCCTTATTATGAGCTTGAAGAGGTCTAATTACAAGCCTTACTGTCTCAATATTAATAGGAATCGTAACGCAACATACCTTTTGTTGGATTTTCTGTTATTATACCCCTGGTTCCTTTTTCTCTTTTTTATCTTCTAAGAATTGCAAGACAAAATAACCATAGGGGCGAATACACAAACATGGAAACTGTGTTTATAATTGATTTTGTATATGACAAATTGTTACACCTATTCAAGAAGCATGGTTCTTTTCGCTTCTAAATGCAACTGCGCTTAACTGATGACTACAGATACAGATATTCATACGTTTCAGAACTGCCAAAGTAATAAACACAACACGCTCTACGAACTACGAAACTTTAATTGACACGAGTTCTAAAATCCACTTTAATCAAAAGATTTTCCTAATCAAATATTATTTGCAGTCAAAGCCACAGCTCCCACGCTAGGTATCTAACCAAACCAACAGCATATAATTCAAGTACTCAAAATAATTTTGCCAGGCTAAATACCCACACAGTATCAGAAACAAAATAAAATAATAATATGTAAGGACTAGAGCTAAAATTTGTTTCGCTGGCAAAATATATTTTGAGTTGTTGCTTCATCAGCTTCTCGTTGAGATTTTTCAGTAAACTCCAACACTACAGTGCCACATGTGAAGCATTTTGTGGTATGCAATTTGGATTACTTGGCCTACCTACGTACCACTGCTGAACACATTTATAGCGTGGTTGCATGTTGTTTGTAAGTGTTTCGATGTATCCATAGCAATGCTACCTATTTATTCGACGATGAGTTAAAATCAAATTTTATTTCAATCATTTCTAGGTTTTTACTTCATGGTTTGGTTGTGCATAAGTTTTTTAGCCTATCAGCGGTGTCAAGAGATCATTTTCCTCTAAAATATTCCGGAAATAAATGGAACACCAACAAAACAAAGATAATTTGTTGGCCCAAGTCCATCCACACATTGCCTTCAATGGACCGAAACTGATATCCAACACTTTAATTTTGATGTAATTCAAGCACCCAATCTCGTTAACCGAACTGTTTTACACTCCATCTCTCGCGAAATAGTACACATCCGGCAGTGAACACCCTGTGGGTGCCGTGGTAGATGTGACCGGATGTAACTAAATGAAAGCTGACGCAAATCCTTCCAGCAGCTTTTTGAACCAGCACTGGGATTGAGAGAGGGAATATTCACCATACGTTTAAGCAGGCATCCCATATGATACAGAACAAGAGAGAAAAAGAACAAACAAAAACTTTTTGCCATCTGTACAGAGTGGGCTATGAACATGCGGGGGGGTATGCTCTCCTTAACATGATTGATGTGTGATCTTCCTGACGTCAAACTGCACTCAGAAAATTTAAATTTAAAATAAGGACCTGCAACGATGAGGAGAAATGAATTTGTTTAAAAGTAAAATTGTTTTAGTAAATTGTTTTTTATCTTTTATATTAAATCACGTGTAAGTTGAAGGTATAAAACTGGATCGAGGACACTTTGCTGTGGAATCCCAACCGTTGTGAAGTCCTGAAGGCAGATGCTCTATTTATGTTGAACTAAAATGAAAGAATTTTAAAAAAATTCTTGCTTTTAGTTATTTAAAACAATTGGACTGGGAATAAAATAAATTTTTTTATATTTATTGAGCGGCGATGTAAACCCTCATAAGCAAGTTTCAGAGAATGGTAAAACGGCTTCTTAGTTTGAGTACGCATTGATGAACATCTTTTTTAAAGTGTACAATACATAGTCTTCCTCGTCCGTTTAAAACTCTGATTGCGTCATAACCAGCCTGGCATAGACAAAAATACGAAATCCTTCGACAAAAAATTGTTTTTTTCCCACTCTCTTATTTTCTGACTTGCGTTCTCGATGCGTGCGTGTATGTAGCTTTAGCTTGTATGGATTGTGTTTGTGATATGCTTAATGCATTTTCCATTGCTGAGACTGCACAAAAAACCAAACCAAGAACGACCTAGGTTAACGAGATTTGGGAATGGCGTATTTGTTGCATATTGACGTTTTCAGACGTCAATCGTCATCATTCTTGTGTATAGGGAGGAGACAGAATTCCGAGAGCTCAGGGCAGTGATTTTCCGTCAGAGTTGTATGTACGTCCGTCGTTCTTGTTAACGATGAGAAATGACCCCTCTATTTGTTGGGTGGCAGTGGCTGTGGCAGACAATGTTCGTAGATAACCTCTCCGACAGAGAGATAGGATTTCATTAATATTTGTGTTCAATTTGATAGATGACCGCAGAATGTGACATTCGACAAGCAGCCAGAATCATCATCATCATTGAGAGTCTGACCAACTGAAATGATCCTTGAAAAGAACTTTCAAGCATGGGTCAGTAAGAATATGGTGGATGAGTCATTAAAGTAGAGTTAAAGATGTCAGATAGTAATTTGGTCTATCAGTTCCGAAACATTGAACTGGTTACACTTGGTCTGGTGCAAAGCTAACTGTCAAAGTGCTAAGATATTGTGAGACATATTGTTTTAAATCGGTGTTGGGTAACTGGTGGTAGATAGATAAGTAGTTGTCTTTTTGGGGGGGTTATTTGTATCACATTCCATTTGATAATGGTTAGAGAATTGCTTTTCTTCTTTTGCTTCTTTTACTTCGTCAATGATATTGCATTTGGACTTCAAAAACAAGTGTTTCTAAGTTGAGGGATGGTCACGTTCAAATAAGAGTTAAGCTTTTTAGAAACCCAAAGGAAAGTTCTTTCCTGCTTCGATTATAACTTAAAGAGTTCTAATGGAAGCCAATTTCACTCATCTACTTCGACGGGCTTTATTTATGTTTAAACAAGTAAGAACAATACAACCTGTTATAATAGAAATGAGCAGTTTATATTTTTTGGAGATATTTCTTCATTTTAGAAGATTTTAATAGTAAAAGAGAAAGAGGTGTAAGGAATAGGAAGAAGAAGACAATTAAGAAGTTCAAAGCAGCATCAAATTAACAGCAGCTCTTATTCTTTTGGTATCCATGGCGTGATAATAAGCATGCTAGCCTGTTACGCAGTAGGTTCTGGTTTCGAATCCCAACAGAAAAAAATACATTTTTTTCACCGGCAGAAGTGGCAAGTCCTCCGATAATAAATTCATTGCCATTAAAACGCTTAGTGTTCGCCAGAAAAATGTAGGACCACTCTATTCTTTTGCATTGTTGTGAGAAATACGCTAGGAATCGTGACTCCCTGCTCTGTGGCACCAACTTTTTTTTAACTTATTTATCTAGTCCACATTTCATTAACATTTTACAGTGCGCATTTGATAAAATACATGATCGGAAAGCGCGGGGAAATGTATAAATTGTTTATTTAGATACGTCGCAGCAAACAACCAACGTTATACCTAAAATAGCAGGATTTTATTAAAATATAATTTCACTTATTAATTCCGAGTCAAACACAGAAAACCGAACAAGAAAACCCTTTCTATCTTTTGAAAAATAAAAAAAAACCGAAAGCTACTTTTTTGTGAGTTTCCTGCTGATTGGATTTTAATCTCTCAGTAAAAAAAAAGGGTTTTCCGGCACAGTTCCGATAGTTTTTTTATTTTTTTTTTTTAATTTCTAAAAAACAGTTTTTAGTGTTTGTCTCGGAATTATTAATAAGAAAATTGATAACTGTTTAGAAAAATACCATTGATAATGCAAATTTTTGCAAAAAATTTCATTTAAAAAAAAAATTTTTTTAAGTTTTGATTTTATGACTCGGTTACACAGCCACGCGATTTTTTTTTTTTCATTTCGACCCTACCTATCCACACTGAGCCATTACACTGTTTATTCCATGTTACTGATGTAATGAAGGGGTAAACTATTTTTTTTAAGTCGTTAAGTGGGTCCAGTACTTTCTAAGTTCCTGATTTTGTTCCCGTTCCCGTTCCTTTCTCGTAGTAATTGAATTATAGCCTATGCCATTTTTCAGGCCTTAGACCGTCTTTGTTCCAAATATTATTCAATCCAGCTCAGTAGTTTTGAAGCCAATTCAATACAAACAAAAAAACAAATCTCTGCCTTATAATAGTGTAAAGATGTAACAAAGACACTTTATTCATGCCAACATTCGTTGATGACCTTCTTTTTGTAGAAAGGATAATAATAACGATTGAAAAATTCATTTCATTTTAATTTATTTAATATGTACATCTTTTTACATTGGGCCTTATGGCCTATGCTATAATTATTAAAAAAATTTAGTAGCAAAATTTGAATTTAAGTTAATTTCAAAATCGATATCAATATGTTAAAGTAAATTAAGAAGAATGACAAACAAGATACAAAGATTTAACAAAGAATTTAAATTTTCATTGAAAATATTTTATACAAAATTTAGTTAATTTTAACTGAATTAATGTACTGCCAAGTATCTGAATAGAGCCGCATCAAACTGCTTGGTGCCGCGAAGTAAATTGTTCCACTGCATGATAACGTTGACGCTCCGAGTTTCTACAACTGAATCTCGGTTGTAGCAACATAAAAGAGCGAGGTGATCTTGCGAAATGTATTTTTGCAGAGAGATATGATGATTCATTGATACTAATAATATCGAGCCCTTCCCGCAAAATCATCGTAAGCGACATTTTAAACAAAATGGGTTTTTTGTACAATTCAAAAGCTTACATTGTTTCTCAATTTTCTGCATTTTTAGTTTTACATTGTAACTGTTTTACGACAATTTACAGCGAAAATAAATTTTATCGTAAGCGACTGACCTCTGGTACTTTTCCTTTGAATGCTTGTGATACAAACAACCAAAAAACGTCTTCCTGTAAAACTTTCTTTTTGTCGCTTACGATAAAATTGCGGGAAGGGCTCGATATTATTCAGTGTTTTCAGAGAAAAATAATTGAAAATTGACTTGAAATGTCAGACTCTAGACCTTTAAGATTTTTTCCGGGTATAGGGATAGATACATACTGTTGATAATGTGGCTTAAAATTATCACAAGAAACAAGTATTGATAAACTTCTTCATAGATCCTGTATGATGGAATGCAACTCCTTAAAAAGTCCAATGCCTTCTTCCATTGCAACTTCATCCAAATAAACTAATCAACACGTTTCGGAGAACTCATTTCAAGTATTTTGCATTTGATGTTATGTTTAAGGCCAGATATTTGTAATGCAGTTTGTTTTATGACTAGATATCAACAGAACTGTTAAAATAAGTAGTATACGCTATTTAAAAGGTACTTATAACTTGAAGCTTGAGTTTGAGTGTGGTAAAGATAAATTAGCTATTGGATTCCCTGATGTTTGGTGGGGCATCTGAAATTGTAGACAGAAAGTCAGTTATTGGATACGTGTTTGGCGTATATGCAAGCACAGTGTCATGGTGGAACAAAAAGCAAAGTGCTGTTGGAACTTTTCAAACAAAGCTGAATATATTGCCTTAAGTTTAGCTACAGCAGAAGGTATAGGGTAAAGAAGTTTATTGAAATTAAAGGCGAATCAAGTTTTTTTTTCCTTTAATTCACACGTATTTCAAGGGGTTTTACCTATCGTTATAATAAAAAAAACAGTGCAGGTGTTAAGAAACAAGGAGCATTCCTTGCGAGGCGGGTATTGCGGCTAAATTTTCTCAGGGGGGGGGATGCAACTGGCTTTTTCACTAGAGCATTGTTTGTAAAAATAGTGAAAACAAATAGATAGAGACATGAAACGCTACGACGATGTAACAAAAAATCAATTGAACCTGCAAATGAACTGTGAACTGCCAATTTGAATGCACTATTTTGGACTCTGTCAAGCAGGATCAATGATGTTTGAGAAGCACTTGCCCAAACATTTAAATTATGCTCTCGTTGAGAACTTATATAAGTACTGACAACTTTTCAATTGCGGTTGAGCTTTCACGACAAAGCCAGCATTGTGTTTCGAGGCATTGAGTTCTTCAAGACTAATATTTTCTATATAACTATGCTGTCAATATAAAAATTCAATGAGTAAGTCATACGCATTGAGTTAGTCATTCCAACGAAAAAATGTTTCTCAGCTAAAAAATTTCGATGATACATTTTTAACGATGGACAAGACGATAGAGCGACACAAAAGAACCTTTTGAACGTTATCGTCGACGATGGATGAATGAACGATCTGTGAAAGTTACGGAATAACTTCCCTGATTTCAAACTTTGTTCGATTAACACCTAGAAATAAATTGTCTATTCATATTTCAATTTCGAAACGAAGCTTTCAAATATCAATAAAAGCGATAGAAAACTAATGACTAATCTTAGACGAAAATCCCACTTTAGACCTGATATGAGCTACAAACGCTAATTTTTAATAGTTGAATTGTAAACCTAATTTTTTCCTAATTCCACTGAGTTCTTTTATCCAATTTCAGGCTACTACAGCAATATTTTCTTTACAAATTGTCTAACATTACCATCAGTCAATATTGCCTCTTTGGATATCTACCATCGCAACGTAAACAAAATGTAATGAAATGAAATACATAGGCATACAAACCGATAAACATAGTCAATGAAAATTCAGTGCACATTTATACATAGGTATTTGAAATGGCTTTTGTTGCGAGTTCTCTTTAATTCATTTCAAAATGTCAATTTATACAAATTTGATTCTATCGCCGATAATAACAAATGAAATTCCAAATTCATGAAATTGAAAATCTAAATTGCCTCCGTTTTGTCCTGGCCGCCTCGTAGCATCGCGTCGTCGTCGGTTGTGTTCCCATTTTATTGATTACAATGCTAAAATATAGATTGGAAGTAAGTAGTACATGCCACACGGGGCTGTTCTACATTTGAGGCTATACCCTCGCTGATAAAACGGGTGGCGACATCCTATTGTACATTTATCTCCGAGCCAGTATATAATGTATAATCTCATTAATTAGATATTTTAAATATGAAATTCAAGGCACAAACAACTGCAATAGTGTGCTGCCCAGTGGTCTGATTCATTTGCGAAATTGGTTAATTGAATGAGGAATTCCGTTCTATTAAACGCGCACATTTTATCGAAGTAATCCTATGGCTGATTTTGTTTAATATTGGAGCGTGAAATATCTAGGATGGCCTATTTGAAATTGTTTAATTATGCAAAATTTTTAATAATCAAATAGGAATAAATTCCATTTGAATAGAATGATTCCAAAAAAAATTATGTAAATCATGCATCTGGACAGATTTGGAATGAATTGATTAAATAAAACAGGTGACAAGGGTGTTAATGAATAATTGAAGCGAAAATAATTTAAGCCCATGTTATTGGCCGTCAATCTTCTGTTTTCGAATTTAAAGCTATGAAGTAGAATAATTACCTTTTTTTAGATTTTAAGATTATTTCTTTTTTACAATTTCCTAAACAGAAATAAATAAATAAAGAAAATAAAAACTAAAACAAACTTTTGCTTCACAATTGAAGTTTGCTTCATTCATATTTAAAAACTTCTGCTTCATGTAAAATATAAATCAATTCAAATAAATAGTTACAGTTGAACGATAAAAAAAAACTTTCGTTTTGGGTGCTAACAATTTGAGCTAATACAAAAATAAATCATTGTCTTTTTCTCTGTTGACTCTGATTCAAAATAAAGCGGGGAATACACGATAAAATTGTCGTACCGATAGCAGACGTACATCGCATGGGATAGTTGTATAGTGTGAGTGCCAAAAACTTCGATTGTTCCGACATCTTAATAACGAATGCCATTAACAGAAAACCAAATTAAATCGTATGCGATTCCAGTTTATTGCATCGTTTATTCCCAGCATAACACCTAAGGTGTCCATTTTCTTGATTGTCACATTCCATCTCGCTATTAACACTCACCCTCATACTTCATTCCACTACCAGCTATGACAGAACATGGACACGGGACTCAAAAAAGCTTTTCGCGCAATGGCTTTCAATGAATCTTCTCATGGCTGTATGTGCGTAACATTCTAGCGTTCCAAAAAACTAGGTGAGTACCAATTTAGTATTCTATCGCTGTCAAAATATTGCGATCAAAATAAGGAAATGAGTTGAAAAATAAATTTTACTGCTAGGCTGTCGGCATTGTTTGAAGAATACGGTGGATTTCAAAAACGGTCTGTTTGTTCGATTTATACTCCTAATTTTGCAATATACAGGGTGTCCCGTAATTCGCGTTACATACTTTGGGATGCGATTCTTGGTCATATTCTTAAAATAAAATTAATATATATTAAAGTCCATTTCTTAATTTTGACATCGCTTTTTGACAAATTAAACAAAGGTTAACTTTGGTGTACCCTGACCTGTGTTAAACTCGATTTCTCTGTCAATAGGTACTGATAGTAGAGGGTGAGACCTAATTTTAAACTCAATTTTTTGTAGAAATAATAATATTCAAAACTGTATTTAAATTCTACTCCAAGCCTTTGCCTAAGGCTTGCCTGATTTTTAATTTTTAATTGTGTTCCAAATTTTCTTCCTCCAGCAAAGTTTTTCTTTCAGAAAATGCCTGTTGAACATAGAGTTTCTTTACTTTTTACAGATGTAAAAGACAATAATAAAAAAAACTGAGTAAAAAGGGCACTAAAAAAACCATAGATTTTCTGATAGTTGAAAAAATACAAAATGGGTAAAATAAAAAAAAAAAACGTTTTTTGCCCTGAGGTTTGTTTGAATTTTAGTATTTTTTTTTTTATATAATTAAAAATCAGGCAAACCTTTGCCTAAAGAAGCTTAATTTAAATACAGTTTTGAAGACTATTCGAATTTAACACAGGCCAGGGTTAGCCAAAGTTACCAAAGTTAGCCTTTTTTAAATTGTCAAAAAGTTAGAACAGACATTAGGTGTCGTAGGACACCTGTGAAGAACCAAGTTCCTTAACATCAGACTCCAACAGTGAAGAAAAGCTTTTCAATTGTGTTTTTGATTGAAACTTTTTTATTCGCGATGAGAGGAAAGTATATCAGATAGAATGAGAAAGAGAGGAACTTAACCTTCGAATAGGAACATATGTATAAAAGAACATCAAAAAGTGTTCGTTTCTTTTCAACATACACCACACTCTTCAAAAAAAAGATGGAATTTTCACCTGCGAATACTTTTGTTTGATTAATATTCTAAATAACATAATACTAACTCTTAGAAACGCGTTATTTCATTTCCATAAATTTGAAGATTTTATCAGTTTTTTTTTTTTTGTTAATTACCTTAAGCCGACTGAGCTAAGTTATTCGATCTCTTTTGATTTTGTAAAAAAAAATGGTTTGTAAGGCAATTTTAGAACAAGGGATGCTCGAAAAAATCATTCGACGACATTTCTAATGCTATTCAACAGCTCAACGGCAGGCTCTGAGTTCCGAATACGTGATAGAGCGATGAAAAAAATAATAAGCAGGAGGGTGTGGGTTAATTGTTGATAACTTTCGGAGTAGTTCATAACTACTCAGGAAACAGTGACCCAGAAACCTCACCTGTGACCCTAGCCACCTCCACTTCGAAGTGCTGTTTTGGATCAGATCGCTTAAGAGAAAGAAGAGAAGGACCATCGTTTTTCCAGCATCGAAGCGTTTCACTTTTGAAGGGATAGGGATGCTTGAAGATATACTTGTTGGAACTGTAAAGGTTGGTGTCATCCCTTCTTTGAATATTTAGATTGTTCCTCAGAGGGCCATAAAATGCTTAAATGCTCATTACTATTGTTTTTTTTTCAATTAGTTATTTTAATATCTTTAACGTGTGAAAAATCTTAACTAATTGGCACATTTTATCAGAATCGGCTTGGAAGACTTCGAAGTATTTAGGCTGGAAGTTGATGTAAAAAAGAATTTCCGACTGATAGACTGCCAAATAAAAGATCACAGTTTCCGTATATTTCCACGTGTGGTTAAATTTTAAGGGCCGATGTTGACTTTGAAGCTGATCGTAAAATACAAATTATTTTGGAAATTATTGTCATTTCTATTAATTAAAATATTATAGCCTCGGCGGGCGGTGCAATCCCATCCAATGGTTCAAATTTCAATGAGGTTAAATGCCTTAAATAAATAAATAAATAGGGTGGTGCAACCCTATTTCTTCCGGTTCCGAACGGCTAATTGAGAAAGCGCTTTTCATGGTAATGAATTTATTAACGGAGGACTTGCCAGTTACTCGCGAAAGGCGATACCCGTTAAATGCCTTTAATGTTCCGAATTATCGTACTCTCTATAGCTCTTGAATTGTTACTGGCGACGTACACCTATTCTTTCAAACAACCCCAAAGAAGGAAGTCCAATGGTGTCAAATCACATGATCTTGGCGGCCAATTTACATCGCCACCATATGATATAACACGGCCATTGAATTTGTCACGCAAAAGAGTCATTGTTTCGTTAGTTGTTTGGCATTTGGCACTGACCTGTTGAAACCACAAATTGTCCACATTCAAATATTCTAACTCGGGCCATAAAAAGTTCGTTAACATCTCACGATAGCGAACGCCATAACCTGAGCGGCTTAATTTTGGAAAAAATGGGGTCCGATGTTGCCACACACAAAAAGTCATTGGTTTTTTGACAATCACTCTTGAATTATCATTCGCCTAAGTGCGGCAATTCTGCTTAGTGCTTATTGACGAATTCACTGAGGTGAAAGTGCCTCATCACTGAAGATGATTTTTTTTTGAAAAATTACCATCCACTGTTGCCATTTCTTGACACCATTCTAGCGATTGACAACGCTAGAAATGGTCAAAATGCTTTAGTTCCTGAGTCAATTGCACCTCGTAAGCGTGTAAATAAAAATTTTTAATCATAATCTTCATCAACAACGAGCGTAAGATGTACAGTTGTTGAGCATGCCCTGGTCTTCACATCTCACAGCTCCTACGGACCCTGTTTGCTGAAATTTTTGCGATTGTACGCACATTTTTACGATTAAACTGACTGAAAAATGACGAAGAGCCTGAATAACTTAAACGCTTTGTTCGATTGTGTATCTGTCCATGGCTCAAATTGAGTTAGTCTGAAACTGAGAGATGTGAAATGACATGCAGAAAAAAAGCTTTACTTCTAGGTGTGGCTAACATTCAACATCGGCCCTTAAGATTCAACAACCCCAAATAAGCCTTATGCGTTTTGGTCTTTCACTCTATAAGCGTAGCTACTGCCGACGCTTGAAAAATGAACATTTCTCTAAATCCCTTTTCTCTAAAGTGGAGCTCACACTGTACAATTAGTTGGTTTTCAAATATTTATGAAAATTTAGAAGTTGAACGCAGCAGAGAAATAAATTACATAATGTTGGACTGCAAATCTGATAAGTCTGAACGTCCAACAACATCTTCTGAAAGCCTGCAACTGGCTTGATCAATTTCTTAAATTTTATTCCTATTTGCCCATCCAAACTCGTTTTTGGAGCACATGTCAAATAGCTAAAACGCTGGCATTAAAAAGGAACAACATGGCCATCATCAACAGTAACAAACACACTCATCTTCCTTTTTCGCCATTTCACCAAAAAAAAAAAAATTATTTGATAAAAAAATATTCCATTAGGTACCCTCCACCCCACACAGTTGATCTCGATTATTTATATCAAAACGACAACCTATTCATTCCAAAGTACACTTGCCTTACAATGTGATTCAAATTTCCTAGCGCATTTTTAAATTCCGAATAATAAAGCTGCCATAAAAATTTCCTGTATCCGATACTACATCCATCTCATTGAAATCCCTTCGTCCGACGCTAATGCCATTTAATAAATTGTCACTCTTCTCGAACAAGTGGCCATAAAAGACAAACAATTGCTTTGACACCCGTGCACACTAACACCAATTCAGTTGCCTGCTTCTGTTTTGTTGTCGTTGAGTGTAGGAAACCCCGTTTACACCGTCATCATCATCAGGGCTCTTGCAACATATTTTGCCACTATTTTCATTAGCTTCACAATCGTTTCTCTTGCAGAGGCAGCCCACAACTGTCGCTAACGTAAGTCGACTTCCAGACTACCACCACTGCCACGAACTCCATCCACAAACAAAAAAAAAGAAGAAAAACAATAACAATAACAAAAAAGAAGGAAGAAAAAAAAGGAAAGATGCAAAAGAACCATCAATAAGCCATCAGCGCTATTGCGCGGAAAATCAACAACACACGCGCTTTCAATTTCGTAAACAACTCACCTTCCTCACCTTACAAAAGAAGAATAATAAAAAAAACAGGTGAGTCTTATCCCTTTTTGTAGCACCACATGCTACCACCATCGTAAAAGAGTACTGCGACACAACCAAAAGGTAAATTGTTTGTTCCATGATTCGAGGAGAAGTGTATACGTTGAGGAGTTGTCGACGACAACAAAAACAACACTGAAAAATTTGTAAAATGAACCCAAAAAAGGACGATGGGAAGCAAAGAAATTATCCGTCTAAATGCAATTTGTCATTTTAATACCCAAGCATTATTAGGAGCAACTTGTCTTCATCATGCATAGTATAACAGGATGAAGGTATCCCCGAGCAGAGCACCAACTGCTTTGAGTTCTTCCTTATTTTTTTCAAAAAAAAAAAAAAAAAGACAATACAAGGAAATGCAAACCGCATCCGTGTACTTTGTTGTCGTCTTCGTCGTTATTGCTGCAGAGTATTCATCTGTTTCTTCTTTTTTGTTTCCTTACTGCAGCTTCCACCAACATCAATGTAGCTGCGCTCTACAAATCTCTAAGTTAAAAAAGAAGTGATATGAGGAGCACACCTTATGCTCGTGCAATGCAATGGGTAAATGAGGAAAAAAATTAATGATGGCACACAAAACAATTTATTGCCCCTTGTGACTGAGGCGGTTGCTGGAGTGCTACCAAAACCGCATCCTGTTGCCGTGTCACAAGGAGGTATGCGGGTGTTGTATAACTTAACGACACTCGCAACCATTTGGAAGATGTTCTAACGAGAAAAGAGAACTAAAAATTACGTTCACCTTGTTCAAAGAAGTTCTTCTCTTTCGTTGTATTTTGGAGTGGATGTGTGTCGTGTCTTGTGTGGCAAAGTCGCTTGCCATCTGAGTTAACTCATGGCCGTAGTTTCAAAAAATTAAGCGATGCAGCTTTGGTCTAAGTTCCGAGCTGAGTGAAATGAAATTGGTTTTGTTTCAAAACTGTTGTTACCAGAAAGTAGTTTGTCCCGTTTAGAATCGATCCCAAAGATGGTGGTTTACGAGTGATTTCGAAATCAAATATCTAGTTAAAAATAGTTAAATGAAAAATGGGTGGTGCAGCTCGGGAAACCTTGGGACCTAACATACTTTCATTATTCCGATTATGGGAAGTGTAGTTATTACTTTCGAAGGAGCCTTTTCCTCGCACTGAGCAATAATCATGAAAAATTACTTCGAATCTCGAACTGCCACGTAACTGGCAGACATTCTAGGCAAGGTGATTTGCTTTTATTGCAAAAAATTAACAACGGATACAGTTCGTCTGCGTTCGAATCCAGATTCTGTTCTTTTGTCCCGTGAACGAGTTAATTGAGACCTCAAGTGGAACCAAAACAAGAACAGGGACTTATTATCCACAAAGAAAAGCTTTAGGTTTTAGGCAAGGTGACAAACTGTCATGCGATTTCTTCAGCATCATACAGATTGTTAGAAACTCAAACGTCAACACCAGAGGAACAATCTTTCAAAAGTCTGTACAATTACACGCATATGCAGGCGATATTGACGTAATGGCAAGAAAAAAGCGTGATGTCATAGGTGCTTTTGCGAGTATTGAAACAGAAGCGGTAAAAATGGGTTTGATGGTTAATGAGGGCAAAACAAAGTATATGCTGTCAACAAACAAGGACACAGAACATCGACGAATTTGACAAATCGTCACAATAGACAGACATAACTTCGAGGTAAGACAGGACTTCGTCTACCTAGGATCCGCTGTAGACACGGACAACAACATCAGTGCGGAGATCAAACGAAGAATAACTCTTGCCAACCGTTGCTTCTTTGGGTTAAGAAGGCAATTGAGAAACAAAACCCTCTCCTCTTGAGAGAGAACAATTTTCTGAAGGGGAACTAAATCATCCTGCCTCAAGAAAATCGGAACCTCCTTGGCCCTGAAATGGATGCTTCTATAAAACCTCTGGAAAACATAAAACATACATTCTTTAAAAACCACTAGCAACGCAGGACAACTCAGGAGAGATACCAACATCTAACAGCTTTCATTTAAGAGCAATACCACCGCAGACAACTGTTTGAAAATCGCTTCAGACAATTGCACCATCGATTCTTGATCAAAATCCTTACTTAATTGTCTGTGCCAAAGGAACGACCTGCAATTGCCAATATCGAATAGAGTTGATACAAACTAAACCCTCCCCCGGCGACAGGCCTGACTCGACACAAGGAGAAAACGAGAATACATCCTCGTGACGCACCAGACGGGCACCCTTCTTTTGTCTTCATTCAATTCTAACTCCACAAAGGGCTTTCCTTAAAGATTCTTGATTCCGCTAGCACATCTTGGGGGAAAATAATAAATTGATTTTGACCCTTTCAATTTTTGTTTGGATGTTCTTCGTGTACGCCCATAGTCAATTACAATAGGACGGCTCGGCGCGTCAAGATGCGTGATCAACAATCTTTACCATCGCATCGGAAGCCTATACACAGATATTATTCAGTTTGTAATTAATTGCAAGGCTCCACATGTGCTGGCATATGAATCAGCTGAACAACAATTGATTTAGTTCATGCCCAAAAGTTACCCTGCTGTTTGTTGGCTCTGGCTGAAATAGACTCTCCTTTCATGTGTCAAACCATTTTTTTTTTTTTTTTCCGAACACAAAGAATTATACAACCTAAACCCTTAGATTTGTATGAAAAGGATCCGATATATATTCACTTATTATATGTTTGAAGGCGTTTGGTGCGGGAAATCCTGAGAAGCGAACGTGAAAGGAATTAATATACTCACTATTAGTATATTTGTGGGTGTGTGCTCTATTGAAAGGTAACATGCGGGGTGGTGTACTTCAATCAAGATGCTTTTGATGCCAATTAGATGCTCGTTTATTTGATAATACGATGGGTGGCAATGGTGGCAGTGGCATGAGATGACATAGACAGTGTGTTGGAATTCAACAGAGAGAGAAGCCTATTCTACTAAAGCGATAGCTAATTAGTGACTTGAATGCGAATGCGTTGGTTAATATTGGGAAATTGTTTCAGCCAAAGGTCGTTTGTGTGTTATACTCACGAAACTAGCTCAGATTGACAAGATTCATTTGGCAGGCAGAGAGAAGAATATTGGGATGTTTGCTGAGTTGATTTACCTAATCATTGAATGGATACTGACATTTGAGATAAATAGTAATTAAAGCAAATGGATTTCATTAAATACATAATCAAAAATAAGGAGAGAGAAAGGATGCTTCTATACAAATAAGCAAATAAAAATAAGAAATCCTTGAAGTATTCTGGGAATGTGTAATGTAAAACTGACAGCTATGAAGACATTTAATAACTGAATTAAAAACATATTTAGTCCTATCGAGGTATATTTGCTGGGATGATGTCTCAAAACTTTAGTTCGCTCTGATCGGAACTTAGATTTCGTTCGAGGTATCCAATTTGTAGCGTAATAAATGAAGCGTACTATCGGATTCATTCGACTCATGGGTCAGCTGGACTACTTGAACGTGTTGAAAATTTTTACTGTTTGATGCTTTCAATTTAATGGATAGTGTTGATTTAACATTAAACGCAGATCGTTTAATTATAAGGACTTGCCACAAGCAGAAAATATTAATATTAGGTATGCCTGATTTTGGTTGCACATACAAATCACAAATTTCAAAGCATTCTTTTTATATAAAGTCGTTTTTGCATATGACTGGAGAGAAACTTAAGAAAAATTTCTAGTCATTCATCGTTCAAATCGCGATTCTTCAGAACGTGAGCTTCCGATTTGCTTAAGATTTCTCCCTAAAGGAAACTATCAGCATCGTGTAAGTGCACTGCTGTTCAAACAATGCAATGATTAAAAAATCACACCTATCAGGCCAGAGAACTATAATAAACCATACCAATATTGACCTTGATCATCCCAGTCCCGCTTTACGGTGCGGAAGCATGGACCATATCGAAAGCGGATGAGGAAACCCTTGGTCGTTTCGAAAGAAAAATTCTCCGAATGATCGTTGGTCCCGTATGCGAAGACAATGTGTGGAGAAGAAGATACAACAACGAGCTGTATGAGCTGTACCGCGATATGGGCATAGCCAGAAGAGTACGCATCGCGAGGCTACGATGGTTGGGCCATGTAGAACGGATGGACCCAAACGCTCCGGCTCGTCGGGTGTTCGAAAGCACATTGCAGGGAAATCGCGGAAAGGGAAGACCTCGTCTTAGGTGGCGCAATCAAGTGGATGAAGACCTCAACCGACTTGTAGTGCGAAACTGGAGAGAGCTCGCCCGAAATCGAAGTCGTTATGGAAGGATGTTGGCTGAGGCCCAGGTTCACCAATATTGACATTCAAACATCAGACTATGCCGACTAATGATTTAAGCCTGCAAGGGAATATTAGAAGGAAACAGGTAATAAAGGCAAATCATGTCTTCTAGAGGTATTCATAAACAAAACCATCGATATCTTCGTGAACAGCCAGGCGGTCATAACAAATACCTTATCTATGGTCACAAAGTCCAAGTTTGTAGAAAGCTGTTGACTAATTTAAAACTGCTCAGCGCAATGAACACCCTAAAATTAGTCTTGCTTCCTGGACTGCGTGACGTAGCTGCTAGTGAAACGGCTGATGAGCTGTATAAAATCAGGTCACAACTCGAATCCAGCGAGATCAACATTTCTGGGCTCAAGCAATAGAGCAAGAAATATGTAGATCCTGGGAAATACTTCTTTGACCAACTCTTCCCGAGGTCTCTAACTTTCCAGTGAGTCCCGCCTTCAGGCCTCGTTCAGGCCTTCAAACAGTTTAGTGAGGTTTCCCAGCCCCAACAGTCTGATAATTAGCACAATCCGCACTACTTCTCAGGTCCTATACCCACCTTCTCATCTTCCGTTATCCAGGGGAGCACAATGGTTTCCTGAGATCCGATCGATAGTGACAAGACTACACCCCATTCAACCTAACCCAACCTAAGGTGAAAGATTTCAATATTGTAGTTGTGCAATAAAAAAAAGTCTTGGAGAATCAGTCCTATGCACAAAATCGTTAGCTCATCCAATGACCAAAATTAACTTTTTTGATAGAACAAGCTTTTCTGTAACAATCGGACGCGCTTATTGAACCCACGTATAAGTAATGAATGCTCTAAAAGAAAAAGCAGGTTTACCTCAATCGAGCACCCAGAACGTTTTGGTTGTTAGTAAAAAGTTAAAACAAATGGATGGGATATACTCTCATGACAGGACAAAAGATGTGGTCTCTTGGATAGTTCACACTGGAGTTTTGACACCATGATCCCAAGGCTCGAACTGCCTCAAAAATAGACAGCCAACTCTCCATCGGTTCAGGACTGGTTTACTGAAGAATTCGAACCAAGAAAGAATCCTTTCGTATCTTCAAGGATGGTTCAAAAATCGTTGATGGACCCGACGCTGGAACCTTTGTGAAGGCACGACACCCACGTGTTCCAAGAGGAGACGTAGGCTATCCAGAAACTGACTATTAGCTACGTTTTGAAGAATGATTGGATTGAAAGAAGTATTTGTGTCTGCAGCGAAAGTCAGCTTCTTAGACCTTTAACAACTTTGAGAGTAATCCAGGAATGCAGGACCTCTCTGAATGCGGTCGGAAGATAAAATTCTTTGAGTCTCGTTTAAGCACCAGGCCATCACGGCATACCTGGAAATGAGATCGCCGGTGAACATACGTGACAAGTATCTCTGACCGTTTTTTCAGGACCTGAAACAGTACATAATCTGTATGAGTCCTCAAAAAGAGTTCAATTAGCGATTGGATCTGTCAAGAGCACAATACTTGAGTTAAATGAAGACAGTTGCTCCCCAACGTGAATAAGGAAACTGCAACATTTTTTCTATTGGGCAGCAGAAAAGATTGTAGAGAGCTTATTAGCGTTGCCACGGGACACCTCTCTTCTTCCAAGCATTTGAACGTAATAGGCTCAAGTGATACCAAACTCTGTGCAGGAGATGTAAATACCGCGGAGCACTTCCTCAGTGAATGTTCGCATTATCTCGTATAAGGCTACAAGCACTCGGCGCAGACATTGTACGAGTTGGGAACCTAGGCCCTTTATCATGGCAGTGTCTTCTGGCTTTCATCCAAACAACTGGAAAGCTTAAACAGAAGAGGTTGCTATCTGGAAGTTGTTGAAGTTGTTAGAGCATGGCTTTGCATGTAAGAAAAGGGGGCCGTGGTGCAGTGGTAGTGTGTTCAGTAGATAGACTGGAAGCGTGGGTTCGGATTCCGCTCTGGGCATCTACTTTTCTTTCAGTCTCCCAGTTTCGTATGGACGCCGCCCTTGAGGTTATATGTGAAATAACTTAAACCTTATTTCCAACTACTGCAACACAGAAAAAAGGGAAGGCAACTACCCTGGTAGTACAATGGACCAGCTATTAGGTCTGAGTTCTACAGATTAGCATACACGCTTCCTCTTTTTAAAGTAAAAAAAAAAAATGTAAGAAATAACCAGACTGCTCATTTTAAGATGATTTCAAATTAAAATTATCAACAAGAGTTTTTATGTTATTGTGCATTTGGAACGCGAAAATGACCTCAGAAGACTTCCCAAAATCTTTTTCAAACCTTGATCAAATGCATTCCCTTACGACATCGGACATGTTATATCTAACCCATTTGCCAAAATAAGTTTCTTATGGAAAAATTGCAGGTAACTTCCTTTCCCTTACAAAGTATCTATGGTTCAGAGAAACGCTTCCCACTCAGATGCATCAGTAAGTATAGGGATACTTACTACAATTTATTTTTGTAAGACTTGAATTTGAGGCATTGAGTTCCTCATCAAACAACTGTTGACTATATAAGAGGCTAGTAGAAAGATTGAAAATTCATAAAGTAAACGATTTTTTTTTGGCTTAAGCGTATAGACAAAGATACCGAATAATTACTTAGAATTTGATTGCAAGGACCCAGTTTACCATTTTAGCCAATTTTGAGGACTGAAATTGATAAAAACAACTCTTTTTGGCTATAAAAATAGTAACCGCGAAAATTACTTTTACTTTTTTTTTAACTACAAAAATTTACTTTACCAAAGTATACAAACAAAATTGAAACCTGAGCTTCCCCATTCTACCTCACAGTTTTTCATTATGTTCCAATTGTTTCGCTCTGTCGCCTTGACGTTCAGTTTCTATAGTTATTATTGAATCAATCTCACCTTATTTTACACTACTAAGTAAGTAAGTTATAAACTAATTCAAAACATTTGTATACCCTGTACACTTGAAACCTTTTCAGTAGCCATGATTGTAAATCTTTCATTTAATTTTTGTATAGCGTTTTCATTCCACCCAATTTGTTTGACATTGAAAGGGTTATCCTTTACAAACAATCTTATATACATTAAGGCAATTGAAAACGAATGGTTGATTACACTTTGCAAAGTAATCAATCAGAAAGACAAGAAGTTGGTGTCCACTTTATTCAAAAGTTAAACCCATCAGAGATCAGACTTTTAACGCGAAATTTAAGCTTCGATACTACTCCAAAGTATAATTGAAAATCGCATTAGACGCAATGGAGTGAGTTTCCTTTTTCTTTTATTGTTTTGAATTCAAGTGGTCCATTGAAACACATCCAGTATTTCACAGACATATTTTGTAATTAAATTCCTTAAGTGTGGTCAAGAATATGGTGTGAGTGGAGAAGAGAACTTCTTTGCCACCATTTGACTGCTTAAATTAAACAAACCGCATCATGCAAAAATAAGACAAATTTAAATTCAAACAGAAACCGCAACTTTTAGTTGGAATCACTTGACGTCTATTAAACAATTGAAATAATCACTCATGGTAAAGGTTTCCTAGTGCACACAAACACACACAGATGTACACGCACACAAGCTAATTGTTCAAACTCAAATTCAAATTACGGAAGACAAACCTCAAAACTAAATAGATTTAGACTGAAACTTCAGTTTTATTTATAAGAATCGTCTTTCTCTACACATATACAACTTGTACACTGCACACTGGACTCATATTGCATCGGTTTCAATGGACTTATTGCATACTGGACTCTGAATGTTTGGAACTGTTCATATATGACAAGAGAAGTATATATATATTTTTGTTTAGTTAGTAGATAGTGAGTAAAAGTTTAAGTGTGTGCGTGTGCATGTATATTAAGTAAAGGCAGTCTACAATAGACACTATATTGACTGTTGATGAAATTACTCGTATCTCAATAAGTTAAACTATTCGCACTCTTAGAAGACAAGTTGGGTGGATACTGCCAACTTCGTAGGACCGTTAGAGTACTGAAATACTATGTACCCTGCGTATCTTGAATATTAATGAATGTGTCGTTCAAATGTTAAACTGCCATTGGGGCATTCATCAAACTTCCGCTTTTCATAAAAGCTAACTTTTTTCTGCTTATAATAAGTCGGACGACACATATCAAACGAAAAATAGAACTTCTGACCAATTACAGGTCGAAAACAGTATAAAATTATTTGACAATTTTGGCGCTCTCTATTCCCTATTAAAACCGCTTTCTCACATAGCCGCCGGATCCAAACAAAAAAATGTACTTCCTTTTCACTTCTGAACGAAATGGTTAAGAAAAATGCACAAATATTAGTCAATTCCAAACTTGGTTGCTCCCAAATGTTTATTTACTGCTTATTCACAATAATTTCATGTATCAAATTATACTAGCTCCAAATTGTGAAAGAAACTATATGGGCGGACCTCGACATGAATCTGATCCATTTTCCTGTGCCTTGGGAAAGCAAAAACAGGGTCTATCACTTCTGCAATCTCTCTCATATGTCCTTTACAAGAGTTAATGGACCTTGTGGTGTAACTTTTAAGATGAGCATCATCTATCGTCTGTGATATTGAAAAGTTGCTTCTTGAAACTTAACTGCTGTCTGGTTTAATAGTTTGAGAAGGAGTTGATACAGCGCATATTGGTATTGTTTGATTATCGCCATGGTATTTATAAATATGACGATTCAAATTTCTTTTTTATTTTGCTCATAAATTTATTTAAAAAGTAGATAAACCATCTTTGAATGGTTCAAGTATTTCGTCGTGGAACCTAAATCGTCTGATTATACGCAATGAGGGCTCAATCGAGCCGAAGCTTGTGTTTCCATCCGCTCATTTCGTCCAGGCCATTGCAGTATCGCAATTCAAACTCTTCCAGCTGTACTCATGTCTTGGTACAGCATTATAAATAAATAAATCGGATGGGGCAATAGAGCGAGAGCCCCCGGGGCCTAGCCAATTTTCACAATCAGTGCCTTGTAAGGTAATGAAGGGCACCTAAAATTTTCTGCAGTTTCCAAACAGCTAATCGAAAAATGGCTTTTCAAGGCAAGGAGTTTACTTTCAAAAATCTTGTTATTTCCTCATGACCTCCGGGTCAACAGGCAGACATGCTAGCCATCATGCCACGGGTAGCACTAGGTCTTTATCTAAATACATCTTTTTTTAAGAACGGTGCTAAGAATCACACAAAGTATTTTCTGTTTTTTTCCGTAAGACCAAAGATCAAAGAATCCTCTTCCGTTTCTGATAGTTGTTCTCAGCTGTATAGCAGGACCGGGCTGATGAGGGTCTAATAATTGTTTCTTGAATGTCTCGAAAGATGGTTTTGTTTACATTTGCTGCTTTGGTGGCATCCCGCCTTAGCATGCGTTTGTACGAAGCGGTAAAGATACCGTTCTGTTAGGTGCTATTGGGATGGAATTTCCATTTCTGGCGGCTTTACGCAGTTACCTGGTATGCATGAATTTCAAGCTGTTCTGTCTTCTCCATAAGTTACGATCAACGTGGTTATAGAGTTTGTAGAAACATTTTTGAGCGAAGGGCTCCGCTAAGACTGTACATCTAGTTGGACAGACTTTGGTCTGAACATACAACCAATAAAATGGATAAAATGAACTCTCAAACTACCGCTTGGCCGCATTGTTTGAGGATAGTTTTCAAATATTTTTGTCAATTTTGTTTTGGAATAAAATCTGAACAAAACTCTGATAAGCCTGAAGACAAAATAGTCTAGGTAGTTTGAACTACCCTATTAAGAATGCTCCCGGGATGCGGACCTTATTTGACCTGGTTGCTATCCCAACTTTAAATCATTTGTAAACTCCAAAGACTACCATAGCCACATAATGTCATGAAATGAGCATGAGCTGCAAATCTAAAAGCATCCATATCTTCAGTCTCTCTCTAGCCCTCTAACTACATCTGATAGAGGTGGCCGCTATAAGGATCTAAAATGCAAAGTAATGCAATAAAAAAAGTGTACCATCTTACTGCTGAGTGAAAACTTTGTTTTAAACATGTATCATGATTCTACAGGGTGTCCCGTCATTCGTGTGACATACTTTGAAAAGTAGTTCTTGGTCATATTCTAAGAAAAAAATTGTTATCCACAAAAGTCACTTTTTCAAATTTTCAATCACTTATTGACGATTTAAAAAGGGCTAACTTTGGTGTACCCTAACCCACGTTAAGTTCGATATCACTTTCAATTATTTTTAGCAGCAATAATAGTCTTTAAAACTGTTTTTAAATTGAGCTGGCATGGTTTTATTGTTGCGATTTTTAAATGGTGTTCAAATTTTTTTCAAAAACGCGCAATAAATATTATGGTTTTTTTATTTATGTTTCAGATGAATAATAATAAGAAACCCATACATCCTTATATTTGTATAGGTTTTTGAGACCTATCTTATTGAACTTTTTTATTTTTATTTTGTTCATCAGAAAAAGTAAGCTTGATGAACTAGAATATTTCTTGAATTTGCTAGATAACATCTTAAAAATTCATTCGGAGTTAGATATAGAATGCTATACACCCACATTTTTCTGTTCTTTTCCCATCCCTTCCCCATGTCCTGAAAAATACAATGGATCCAATGAGATACTACTTCCGCCAAGTTGTTCAAAATGTATTAATAATTTATTTATTTATTTTTTAGCTAGTGTTGAGTTGAAATCCCTCAAATGAATACAACATTACCTCAAAATAAATGGGCTTTTCAACTTTCAAGACTATATACGACTTTGTTCTAATTTCTTAAAACTTCTGTGTGGTAGAAACCAATTACCAATTTCAAATAACCTCTGTAATTGATTGAAATCTAACTTCCCATCTGTGTTCCGGCTTTTGATGTTATTTCAAAGAGCTGTTACATTTTGTCGAAATATGTTTCATACATCCTTATCCCAACCATTCTATCCAAGTTAACTGATAATGACATTTGCGAAGTTACAAAGTTGTAAGCCTATCCCACTTCCTACTAATTTATGGAAGCCAAGGACCATTTAGTAATGTTATATTTAACGACCCCTTCCAAAACCAATGTCTAATTTTTAATTAGAAATTCACTCAACCATATCCTTTCCAATTTACATGTATTTACAAAAGACTTTCCTCAGAAGACAACTAAACGACCGACTCAGCAAGGACGCACCACATGCAAATGCAAAAATCCATTTCTCAACATTCAAAATTTTGTTCAAAAGATTCATACCCAAATTGTATGGATATCAGTATTCCTTCCGCTACCTATGCAAATCTAGGTGTAGGTATAGATAGAGAGCCACCATCAAACTTATGTTGGAACCTAATTGAAACGAACTCAACTTTACTTCAGGCAGTTTATTTCGACAACTGAACTAACAATCATATTCATATCTTATGCTAAGTAATGTTTCGATTCCATTATATTTACAATGGTTAACATATGGGAAATGTCTAAAAGCTTGGTTAAGTGTTGCCGCTTATATATTAGAATGAATGTTCAAGTACAAACTATATAATTTGGCAAGTAATTAATTCAACATGACCCCTCAAATATATATACGTTTGTATGATAAAAACATATCTGTTATCTTCTTATTTACTTTAAAAATTCAATAATAATTATAATAAAGCCAACTTCTTACAATGGTGCATGTGCTTATTTTTATTTAGATTTTTAGTAAATATATCCGCAACCATATCACCGGTTGGAACATAATTTAACTTGATTAAATTTTGATTGTAGACTTCACGCACATAATGAATTCGAATATCTATATGCTTACTTCTAGCATGATAAATAGGGTTTCTAACAAGTTGTTGTGCACTTAAATTATCCCCATTTAGATTAGTCGGGCCATCAATTAGATTCAAAAAACCAAGCTCTTTAATAAAGGTTCGCATATAGACCACTTCCTTTGATGCTGACGATAGTGCCATATATTCGGCCTCTGTACTGCTTAAAGCCACAGATGGTTGTTTTCGTGACTCCCAAGATACTGGTCCTCCACCGAGAAAGAGCACGAAACCGGTATAAGATTTCCGGTCATCACAGCTGCCAGCCCAGTCTGCATCAGCATATGCTTTTAAGGGATCTATAGTTTTTCTGAAAGATATTTTAAAATTTTTAGTGTTAGCTAAGTACCTCAGAACATGTTTAGCCGCTGCTATATGCTCTACATGGGGATCCATGTTAAATTGTGCAAGTTTGCTGATCGAATGCAGAATATCCGGTCTAGTTGATATGCCCAGGTACATCAAGGAACCAATTAGTGACTGGTATACCTTAGGATCAACCTTACGACATTTGGAACAGTCACTGCACCTCCTTAATTTGAATCCTGGTTCTAATGGTGTACTGCATTTTCTAGTCTCCAACATATTATAGCTTTGGAGCAAATCCAGAATAAATTGGTGCTGAGTTAAATTAATTCCATTTGTTTCAGCGTCTCTGCTTATCTCCATTCCCAAAAAGAAATCAATAGCACCTTTGTCGACCACTTCAAAGTGCTGTCCAATAAGAAATTTTATTTCTTCTAATCTCTGAAGACTGGAACACGCTATTAATAAATCGTCCACATAAACTCCAATTATGGCGATTACACCTCCTCGATTTATAATATACACGCATGTATCAGATTTGCATTGGGTGAAGCCAATGGTTTTTAGAGTTTTATCCAACTTTACATTCCACTCTCTGCCGGACTGCTTAAGTCCGTATAAAGATTTCTTTAATTTGCATACTTTATTCGGGTTATCAGGATTGACAAATTTTTCGGGTTGTATTATATAAACGTCTTCTTTTAATTCACCGTTTAAGTATGCAGCGGTAACATCTATCTGGTGCAATATCAAATCAAAATCCACGGCAATGGCAAGCAACAACCTTATCGAGGAATATCGCACAACGGGTGAGAAGGTGTCATGGTACTCGAGACCAAACTTTTGGCTGCAGCCTTTTGCCACCAGCCTAGCTTTGTACCGTTCGACGTTTCCATTTTTATCACGCTTTATATTAAACACCCACTTTGTTCCGATTACCTTACGATCAACTGGAAGATCCACTAGGTCCCAAGTATCATTATGTAAAAGTGAATTATACTCTGATGTCATAGCTTGTTTCCATTTGTCACCATCGTGTCGATTAAGAGCTTCTTCAGCAGTAGTTGGATTCACAAGAAATTTTCCAGATTGTAGTATTGAGAAATTCACAGACGTAGATCTTCGTTTACCTGAGCGCAACCAACAGCTCTTCATGTTTTCTTGTACTAAACCATCTTTCCTTGGCCTGTTTAATTCGTTGTGTTCAATCCCTTTCTCAAGTGGTACGATCAACACGTCGTCGTTTATAACTTCATTATCACTTACATCCGATTCTCCTGTTCTTTGGATGTCACTCAAGAAGCTAGCCTCACCTTCACCATCACCACCAACAACAATTTCAGGGCTTGTACCATACCCATCAATCACATCCCGCGCACCGCTCGTATCATTTGCAACGCATTCGGTTTTAACTGTTGGCGATCTCATATTATCATTTTGTTTTACGAGACCTGGTTGTTGTTTATCGACTTCTGATTGTAATATCAAATCGACATTTTTGCAGATATCCTTATTAATATGCTCCACAAATCGAACGTCTCGACTCTTAAAAATCTTTTGAGATTTTGGCTCATAAAGGCGATATGCCTTAGATTCAATGGAATACCCTATCATAATACATTCGGTAGCTCTCTTTTTAAACTTTGATTTTATTGGGCGCTTATCTAACATAAACGCTTTACATCCGAAAATTCGTAGGTGTGATACATTAGGCCTTCGACCACTCCATGCCTCATACGGCGTTTTATCACTTAAAATCTTTGTAGGTGATCGATTGCGTAGATAAACAGCCGTGTTTATCGCTTCTGCCCAAAGGGAGTCTGGGAGTTCTACATTCAATAACATGCATCTTGCCATTTCGACAAGAGTTCTATTACACCTTTCGGCTACCCCGTTCTGTTGAGGGGTGTATTGAACTGTTAACTGGTGCCTTATGCCTGCATTCTTCAAAAAACAATTAAATTCTTTACTGACATATTCGCCACCGTTGTCAGTTCTCAAAATCTTTACTTTCTTTGACGTTTCGAGCTCAACTAAAGCCTTGAAGGTTTTGAATGCATTAAATACTTCATTCTTATGCTTTAAGAAATAAACAAATATTTTCCTGCTGTAGTCGTCAATGAACAAGGCAAAATAGCGAGAGCCCCCAACAGATTGTGTCCGCATTGGACCGCAAATATCACTATGTATTAGTTCTAATAATCCTTTACTTTGCTTCATTGAGTGTTTGGGGAATGGAATAGCACACATTTTACTCTTCAGACAAACTTCACATTCTATGGCATCAGGATGGTCTGATATTTCCAATCCCATAACCATTTGCTTATTGCATAACGAACTGAGACTTTTGGCATTTAGGTGTCCATATCGTTCATGCCATTTTACGAACTCGCTGTTAAGACCTTTATTAATGTAAAATAGTTTTGAACTTTGCCCCTTAAATAAATACAGATCACCTACTATCTCTGCACTCAACACAATCTCCGCGTTTTTATTTCGAACTATAGCTGCTTTATCATTGAACTCTACTGTATGCTCGTTTTGTGTGGCTTTACTCATTGATATAAAATTTGCCTTTAAGCTTGGAACAAACAAAACTTTCCTCAAAATAAGTTTATAGTTCTTTGTTTCTATCAAAACACTCCCTATGCCAGATGACTCAATATAATTATCAGCTGCCAATTCAATCCTTTCTTTGTGATCTCTTAAATCAGTAAACAAAGAGCTGCTGCAGCATAAATGACAGGTCGCTCCACTGTCAAGAACCCATGTATCTTCATCAAGTGTTGCCAAATGGGCGGCATTAAGCAATGCGAAAGAAGTTGTCAACTTATTTCTCGAATTACATGTTGCTGCAATATTTGCTGCTGGACAATTTGATGCATAGTGCCCTCGTTTGCTACATTTATAACACTTACCGCGAAATGGTTGCTTTTTACTCATTTTATTCCGTTGGTTTTGTGTGTCATGCCTTTGATTGGAAAAAAATGCAGATTCCCCGTTGTCTGTAACAGTCACAGCATCGCTCTCTCGTCTTTTCCACTCTTCCATTAGCTTATTTTTTAATACAGCTGTCGATGGTAATTCATCTCTGGTCTCAATGGCGATAGTGAAATTGTCAAAGCTCTTTGGGAGGCTCGATAATAAAATTATAGCCAACAATTCATCCTGCAATTTAACATCTATTTCAGTCAATTTATCAGACACACTGAAGAAATTATTTAAATGATTTGAGATAGATTCATTTTCAGGCAATTTTAGATTTAGTAATTGCTTGAAAAGCGATACTTTTCTTGCAGGACCACTAGGCCGATGAACGTCTTCGAGTTTCTTCCATGCATCACGAGAACTCTTAGAATTCTTAATATGCAAAAGTTGTGATGTTTTCACACAAAGAATTATAGTCGCTAATGCCTTCTCGTCTTTCTGCTTCCAATTCAAGATCTCCTCTGTCGTTGATGCTGGTGCTGCTGGCACCGATATTTCCCCAGAAACATAACTCCACAAACTACTATGGATGAGAACTGATCTCATTTGTATAGCCCATGCATCGTAGTTGTCATCACATAGTTTCTCAATTTGATATAAACCCGATCCAGAACTCATCTTTGTTGGATTTAAAAAAAAATGCAGCAAGAAGGAAAAAAAAAACTTATTACACTTTCAACTCATGTAAGCCTGGGCCCATAACCTTTGTTGGAACCTAATTGAAACGAACTCAACTTTACTTCAGGCAGTTTATTTCGACAACTGAACTAACAATCATATTCATATCTTATGCTAAGTAATGTTTCGATTCCATTATATTTACAATGGTTAACATATGGGAAATGTCTAAAAGCTTGGTTAAGTGTTGCCGCTTATATATTAGAATGAATGTTCAAGTACAAACTATATAATTTGGCAAGTAATTAATTCAACAACTTATTCCTTCTGGATTTGCATTCACTTAAAAACTCTTCTACAAAAGTGATTCCAAAACAACTACAGGACAACCACACCGATGCTTTACAATTCACTCCAAACAGAGCGCACCCTGTCCCATACTACGCGGCTAAAAAATTAATTTAGATTTGGAAAAACTTTCGAAAGTTTCTTCACAAAAAAAAACTTTTATTTTCCCAACAAACTGAACACGATTTACCTAATTGAGATACAATTTTTCACTTCTAATTAAATTCCTTCCAATGGTTTTATTCTTTATTTATTTTTTGAATTTCTTTCGTCGACATCATTATTGTCGTCGCACGGAAAGAGATGAATGCGAATCTTTATCCAAGCCCATTCCTGTTTCTATCCAAGTCCCTAATGTCTGGTCTCCATCACAGCGATGCGGGATGTAAATTTTTGGAAAAGATTTCATGCAGTACCCTGACCTTACTCCGTCTAGTTTGGGTCAAATTACCATGTCTTAAAGAATAGTCCTACCAAAGCGAAGCCTTTTTATATAAGTACATAATTTGTCCCAACTCGAAGTGAAAGAGCATTGAAATAGTCGCCCTGGCTCTCCCCGCTCAATTATTGGGCAAAGTCCGTACCGCATTGCAGATTATAAACGAAAGTAATCTGCTTCCCTAGAGGAGACTTCCTGTCGTCGTGGGCGTTTTCCATTAACACTTCATATTCCGTAATAAATTCCAAAATAACAACTCATTTCCATCTTCGTTCCGGCCGTTTCTGACAACCGTGGTGATGTCGAATGGTCGTTTCAGCTGGGTTTTCAGCAATGTAAAGACACAGCGCCACGTCCAAATGAGACTAAATAAATTTCTCGCAAATGGAGTATCTCAAGGGCTCCTATAGAGTGTAGATATCCCAATGAGACTATTGTTGCGGTAACGATAGCGACCTTCTGGCGAAACGAAATTTGTAATTGAAGATTCAATTCACACTGTTGAACCCCGGAGCCCGGAGCCCGGAGCGAGGCATTTTGTTGCAGATTGTATTTCATCAGAAGCATTCGCCATCTGGTGGAAAAAATAATATACTAAGATGTGCGAATGCGCATGGCACAGAAACATCCTACAGAGTTTTGATATTCACCATATCCACGACCACGAGTTGGGCTAGCACACTTTTTGCGGTGTTTGCAGATAAATCTTGACACTAGTTGTGAAAATTTCTTTCAGGTTTAGTAGATGGAAAAAACAAAAGCCAAATGGGTCACTCAATCACTGAACTGAAACTTAATGCGTATGTATTGATACTTCCAGCACAGACACACATGTGCTGATTTTGTTTATCCTCCGAATAAACAGTTTAGTAGGGAGTATTGGATTGTAGGTGGTCTTTTTGCGCCACTCGCACCAGTAACTGAGATTATTGAATGCTGTTCCAGATACCCATTTTGGAATGCATGATTGATTTTTATTATAGAGCTACATCACCGCGCCGCCATCGCCATCGCCATGCCACTGGCACATACAATGGAGTTCAATGAAGCTGTTTACTCATATACACAAAGGCTTGTCTTTGTCGAGACTGTGAAAGGTTTGAGAAAGATGAAGTGTTCTTCATCATCAACATCATCATTATCGTCAAAATCATCATCATTATCATCGTCATTGCTGCGAAAGGATGTGGGATTCAGCTATAGACTGAATTCTACATTTGAAAGGAGGCAAAAAGGTTCTTTGTGGAGTTATTTTGTATTGACGGGCTATTGTTGCGTCATGGGAGGCTGTGGTTGATGAGAAGAACTATAATTTTAAAGTTGGTATGCCTCTATGTTGTATTGTTGGTAAGGTTCAAAGTGAAAGGACTTTGATATGGCAATGGCGGAAATTTAGAAATGTGTTAGTACTCATTCAAAATAAGCACAAAAGATGAGTCTGTTACATGAGCCTGTATCGTCATGGATTCCGATTTTAGTAGGAAGGTATTGTATTCGACACTGGCAATGACTTAGCTACTGTGGACCTGCGTGGAAGCATTAGACGCATATTTTTTTCATATTTCAATTTTTCGTTGGGATCCTTATTTCATTGCACCAATAAAATATTTTAGTGCTGGCTTCAGAATGGGAGTTCATGGCATTATGATTCTCCGGCAACTGTAGAAATAAGGATTAAAGTTGCTGTTTTGCAGTATATGACGATTTCCACTATCGTAACCGTAGATTCAAGGTACACTATTAGGATACATTACCAAAGTCTTTCTTATCAAAGCCTTTTTTACACTGCTTCTGACAGCATCATTAAAGAAAGCCTATACTAACAAGAAAGATCCTTAATGGTTTAATTTGACTTGAATGTCATCTTTTCTCATCACAAATTTTGCCAAACATTGCTTCCTTATAGTTCTCGTACAATTCAGTGACTGTCGTTTTTTTATTCAGAATATCATATACAGAGCTCATTTCAAGCACGCCAATTTTCAATAATTTTCAGCTAGCCTGTGCTTCTCCATTTCATGCGGTTCGAATTTGGTTCAGCTTTCGGTAAGGAGGAAGATCGGGACATCCACACTAAGTCGGTATTGCTGATCGGCATGTGCCGATTGATGCAGCTCGGCATAGTGTGGACGCACCTTTAGTGAGCATATAATGCACTAGACTCGGGTTGCATTTATAAAATTAGTCGTATTTAACTGTAGTTGATGTTACTGTAGCTGATTTTTTTTACCAAGTGATACACTATTTGATAGAATGTGATTTAATCAATGTAAAAAATATCGCGATCGTCAACTGCGACTTCGTGGGTGGGGTTAGGAGTGGCAGCCTCCCACGCGTGAAAAAAAGAATTTTTTTTTGTCATTTCCTCCCAATTAAAAATTTATCGGATATTGGTTTACCAAATACTATGAAGGAAAATTAAAATCAGCAGACATTAAGATGGTGGATTATACGTCAGCTGGCTGCTCGATCATGAAAAAAAAAAAATTTATTTTCAATGATTACCTTTCAACTGAAAATTTATGTAGTCGTAGTTGGAATACTACTATAAATAAAAATTAACATCATCTGGCTGTATCTCAGCGGAAAGTTTGTCAGCTGAAACGAGCAACGCAGCAGCGTCTATCGCCTACTCTGAATCTTATCAGCTGACGACTTTCCCCCTGACATAGAGCCAGCTGAATTTTTTCATTACTTACTATAGAGAATGTTAACAATCTTTCTTTTCACACATTGAAGCTTTACATAAGTAGGGATGTTTCGATTATAAACATCGATGTTTTGATCACCTAAAACTAACTCATCGCCGACATATCGAAGTCACAACCGTAAAACATCGGCATTGCTCGTTCATTTCCATTAAGCGGAGGAAATGCTTAAACTGAATGAATTATACAGATTCAAGTATGAGAAAGAGGCATCGAATTCGCTGTAACAGCAAATTTATAATCGTCTGGATAGCTACGGAATTGAACAGATTTCTATGATGCTTCGTTTGCGAGAAATGCTGGGTCTTTAACTACATACATCATAGGGAGGCTTACCAATACTATGCGGTTTGTGCAACAGGAGGGAACGAGAATATACCTTCCATTTTATGGGCAAATGTCTAGTTTTGAAAGAAATAAGGTACATTTGGTAGCCAAACGCTAACAGAGCATGAATGGATAACACGTCTCAACGCTCAACCAAATGGGTGTCAAAAAATTATATAGTTTTGTAAAATTTTCCTTGAATAAGAATTGAAACAGGGGATTTTTGATTAAACAATAATGCATTCTTAATTTGCTTTAAATAAAAATAAATAGTAATAAGAATAACAGTATAAGGGAAATATTAAAAAACTTATTGCAGACATGTGGAAAATAAAAGAGTTTATTGGTAATTTAATGAAGATGATTGTCAATCAAGGAGGCAGACGAAAAAGCCATGGTCTTTTGATTTTTTTGTTATAAAAATATTGCAATTTTATTTTAATTGAAAATTAATAAAAACTCTACTCTCTACTCTCTATTAGGGTTGGCTACCCGCAAGGCGTTGCTTGGGTCCTAGTGTAAATCATCGATTTTGCAATATTTAAATGAAATAAAATCTTTGTTGCCAGGGAATATTGAAGCATTCTAATTTAAATTAACTATTAATTGATATTGAATACAAGGCATACTTGTAGAGCTCTTGTTTTTTGTATTGATTTTAAATAACTTTTACTAATTTAAAATCTGAAATAAAAGGGTTGGAGTTGTGTTACCTACTCATGCGAGCTTTCGGTTCATGCATGCTATAGTTTATTCTGTGGTGGTAAAGGATCTTTCCAGGGAATACCTCTTAGAGCAAAACGTATGAATCTGTGAAAAACCTCAATACGAGATTATTAAACCTCATATAAAAGTGACCAAACCAGAGAAGCGTATACTCAAGATGAAGACGAACATGACAGTCTTATGAGGAAAATGTGGGAGTTGTTAAATTCTTTTGCGCATCTCTAAACAAACCCGAACATTGAATATGCTCTGCTTTTAATGAAGTTGATAAGTTGATTTAATTCAGTATTAATACCAAAAAGAACACCAAGGTCACGGAATTTAGAAATTTGAGGTAATGATTGTTGAGATATTGAATAATTTGCAACGCCGCGCCGCGCCGGGAATGTATTTGCGTGGGATCATCATACTTTGACTCTAGGAAGGGCTTAATCAAATACCGTTTTTGGAACACCATGCAACTGTCGATATATTTTTGTAATAAATTGCGATCTGATACATTTTCATTTCGTCAACATTAATAGAATGTTGCTATAGAAATGTAAGAGTTTAAGTATTTTATTCCAATATTGAAAAGTTGTGGTACACCAAAAATACCGTTGAATGGATTTGACTTGATAGGACCTGTTTTTTAAATAGAAACCTATCCAAACAATTAATACTGTTTTAAATCCAAAAGCTTTAAGCTTAGAGAAGGTTGGTCGAAGGATTTAGGGAAATCAGTGTAAATGCAGTCTAATTCATAAACTTCTTTTCAAGTGCATTAGAGCATTTATGGTAAATGAGTGAAGACTAGTAACCGTCGATTTTTTCTGTATAAATCCGTGTTGCTGATTACAGATTAAATTCATTGCAAAGAAGGATAAACTTTCGCAGGCTGCTTCTCCCATTTTTTCTAAGATGGTGCTTTTGACGTGAAGGTTTTCACTGCTCTTTGTATATACTTTTAATACGATCAAGCTTTGATCATACGGAACATCTTGATCTCAGTTGGTGAATTCACTCTCATACTTTTTATACATTGTCCAACGTGAACCGTATGAAGGAGTTGGACACACTACAGAGGTATTATATATTCATTCCAGCTAAGGGGCATTTTTCTATCGCAGAAAATAGCGGAGTTTACTCGTTACTTCATCTATCCTACGCTTACTTGATGATTAACGTCATCATCGCAAGTTGCTTCACTATTATTCATAGATCCCAGATATTTAAATTTGACACACTTGGGAAGAACAATTTCATTTAAATAAACGTCTAGAAAGTGCATGTTCGAATAGGAAAGCTGGCAACACAAATACTCAATCCTTTTTATCACTAACAGGTACCTAAGGTCTTCTTCAGTTTATATCATACGACAGATGCTTTTGCAAAGATGTAGGGTCCTCTCTAATTATGGCTCCATTGTCAGAAAATAGTAGTAATTTTGTTTTTGTGTTCGGTACTTTGTTATTCTGCTGGTAATCAAGCACGGTTACAAAGAGCAAATGACTCAAGATGGTTCCATGGTGTAAATCTACTATGATTTGGAATGCACGAGTGCTTCAGCTGAACATATCACCCTCGTCAGAGCTCATTTAAGCATATCGATGATCGCCTGCATATAGGCCTCGGGAACTATTCATTGTATGGGGTTGACCCCTATCAAATATCGTGATTGTGGATTGAATGCTTTTTCGAAGTCAACCAACACAACGTTTAAACAAATCCTTTAAGAAACCAAACTATTTTTTCATGGAGATTGGGATTGTATCTGTTGTTGACTTACCCGTGGGAAACAATCATTCGTTATCATTTGGTACTCGTGCTATGTACAGCGACTCTACATTAAGGGGACCCGGTGGTCTAGCGCACAAAAATGACACCTATTTTCACGATTTTTTTAAAAAATAAAAAAACACGATATTCTAACTTTTCGAGCTCATTACTACTTTTATTAATGATATAAAAAAATTTTGTTTTCATTTTAAAAACAATATGTATTATTATAAAAATGCCGCTAAAGATGACCCTCTCGAAAAATCGGATCCGGGCCCCGTAGATGATTTCGAGACTTCTACTCATCTGAAACAAAAAATCCAAAGATATTCTTAATTAGAAAGAGTACATTTATAGTCGAAACTAGAACAAATCGAAAAAATTGAAAATTGACAAAATGGCGGGCGTTGAAAAAAAAAGTTCGTATAATCGGGTTTTTTTCACTAGTTTTTTAGTGTAAGCAATAGGAAATTGTTTGAATAAAATTATGATTCTAGTTCCGACGATAGCCATACATGTTGTGAACAACATATCCAAATTTCAAGTCATTCGGTAAAATAGTTTTTTATGTTCACCCCCGGCGTGCCGAAAAAAGTCGTTTCGAGATAAATGAGTTTAAAGTTTGAGGTATGGGCATTTCTCCACTAAATGGAAAATCGCTGTCCCAAGCAAATTTTATGTAATAAATTAAAATTTTTCTGAGCTTTTTGTATCAATAATGACATAGTATTATGCATTCTTGGCCCGTCACAGCTTATTTAGTAATTTAATAATGTTATATTTGAATAAATAAACCTCAAACACCCCAAAAAACAGTCCCCTGGTACGTCCCTTTTCCAGAATTACAAGTCTTGTTACCAATATTAATTTTTTTGACTTTGATAACTGAATAAAAAATATCCAAATACGTAAAAATAACATTAAGTATCTTTGTACTTCACAAATATATTTTTACAATATAATTTATTCAAAATATCAATGGCGAATGCTGTCCTCAAATTTTTGAAACAGTCCCCTGTTAAAATTTGAAAACCGCGCTGAAGTCAAATTTTGTTTTGGCGCAAAACATTTAGATCGTGAAACGAAACGCAATCGGTGTGAAGTTCGTTCGGCTGTGGAGCTAAGCGAGAAGCCGCCATTATTTTTAGTGTGATGACTGCATTGCTAGTGATCCACGTGTCTCGGCCGTTAGAGGAAACAGTCCCCTGGTAAGCCTTTTTTTATTTTTTCAACAGTTTAAAAACCACAACTTGTTTAAAATAATTAATTATCTAGTATGGAGCCACATCTGTTTCGTTAATCTGATATGTTTAAATGGTTTTGTTTTATTAAATTAAATATTTATGAAAAAATGACAGTCCCCTGGCCAACAGTCCCCTGTTGGCCAGGTTGTGTCAAATGATTAGTTGTAGTAATTTTTCTTTGTTTATATTTTAGTTTTCTATTATTATAAAGACTGACTTTAGTGTCAAACAATTTGTTTTAAAAAAACGGTGAACGAAGAAGTCGATTTTGTTAAGTTTAACACAAATGTTATGAGCTCTAAGAAAGTTCACTATAATAAGTATAGCTTGTTTTAATACTGTTGATTTATTCCAAAAAATAACATACATATTTTAAAAACGATAAAGAAAAATTAATACTATGATTACTTCAATAAACCAAAATACTCGTTTTTGTCCTTAAAACATTCCCCTAAATAGTAACAACAGTCCCCTGTCAGGGTTTTGCATAAAATCGTCCATAACTAAAAAACAAAGAGGAAAATGTGTGGGCTTTTTAAGATATATATTTGGTATGCCGCTGCCCTTCATTTAATTAACAAATATTCTCAATATTTCATAAAATTTGCTTAGGACACCCCTGTATGGACGAATTTCCAAATAGCAGAGAAACACCCGTATAGGAGCGCGCGGACAGCTCTCTACCTGGTTAATGGGCTGTAGAAGCTATAATATTGGGAATTTCCACATGAAAATTTCACAGTATATTCTTAAGATACTATACTTTCGAAATATCGAAAAAACAAAAAATCGATTTTTTGAAATTTCTAGACCACCGGGTCCCCTTAAGTGTTCGAGTTCACATAATCTATAAATACCTATGGGAGACTTGAACGAAACTCTGAAACTTCATTCTTAAGAATTTGGAAGAATTGAGGTCCAATTCTTCTTTCCACCTTCTAAATTCTCAAAGAACCTATTTGAATGATTTCAAAAGCTAAATAAAGTTATACATAAAGTTGCCTTACTATTTCTTTCTCTATCGTATGTTTACTTCAAAGTTGAATATCATCACTATTCTTGAGGGCCGCGGAATTTCAGCATGAATCATCAGAAAGGGTAGTAAAAGAATTCAATCTTTGATATCTAAAATTTGAAAAACTAATGCCTTGAATTTTAATTGTTAGACCTTAAGACATAACTTAGTTATGAAACCCGATATCACCATTTATTTGACATCAATAAAGGTATTGGAATCTTAAATGGATTGCAAAGAATATTGAAGAATTAAAAAGGCTGCGTAAATTATCCAAAGACAGCAAAAGAATGCGAAGAACATCAACGAATGCAAGAGCTATAAAAGTATGCAGAGGACGTTAAAGAATGCAGATATTTGATGTAATTCAAAAACAATGCATTCCATTGCTTACAATTTTCTGGATATTTTGAGAAGTCGAAGTCTCAACGTTAAGTGAATGAATGCCATATTTCATTCGAATTTAATAAATTATTTTTAAAAATAGCTTTTTCTTTTTTTACAGACCTTGTACTTTTAGTGGTGTCCGTGGCGTGATGGTTAGTTAACATGTCTGCCTGCTACACTGGAGGTTCGTGAATCAAATTCGAGAAGAAACCAAACATCGTTTTTCCTTTCGCAAGAAATTGACAATTCCTCCGATCGTAAATTTTATACCACAGAATGTGACTTTTCGAAATATTTTACAGGACAACTTCCAGAAACATTCTTCCAGTTCCAACTTATCAAATTTGGAGTTCTAAATCCTTGCGGAATATTTTATTTATTTTTGTTGAAAAATTTAAGTACATTTAAAAATACGATTCATTTTTCATTTTTCTACAAATAGTCCACTTTGCAGATGCCAACTCGAGGAAGGAACACAAAAACGACTCATTCATAGTTTCACTACTGCTGCACCATTAATTTTCAGAATTGATTCTGCAAAACACGTGCTGTTAAGTTATTTCCGCTCCTTCAACAAAGAAAATACTTTTCATTTTGTTTGATTTCACTCACCCCACCTTTTTGTAGAAAAAATTCTTTCGTCGTAGCTATAGTTGCAAGGGGATTCCATCTTTTGGCGTTCACTGAACACAGGAAATAGTAGAAGAAGCTAAAAGGAAGGAGATAAACGGTCAGCACAAAAAAAAAAATAAAACATGAAATGATTCCATATTCAAGCAAACAATAGGAGTATTTATGTATCTGCGCTCGTTGCATCAGAAAGGTAAGTCTTTACTTTTAATTTTTTTTCATAACTTTTTCGCTCTCTCATGAATCTTCATTTTTCAGTTGAGTTAATCGTGATCATCAGTGAATCATTACTGTCAAAACTCCTCTGAAAAGAAAAAAGCTTAAAGCAAATTTAAAAAAGGTTGATATCGTCAGTGTGGCCGAATTATTCTCTCCATGCTTGATAAAAGCATTTTTGATTCGTCTGATTCATGGGAGAATATAACAAAAGCTTTGTGAAATTAAAGTAATAGGGAGGTTAAACATTTCGAAGGACTTGACATTCGTACTGAGTACTAAGAGACAGTTCAAATTTAGCATTTTGTCTAGATTTCGGTTGGATGGTAGTTGGATAGTTTATGCCTCCCAACAAATGTAAGGAATACTTTCAATGTTGGGGCTTCAAACCAGAATTAGAGAAAAGCAAGTAGATCATCCAGAGTGGCACAGCCCGAACTCAAGCCACTGGAGACGCAGTCGCTACTGAAAATCTGGAAAGATCACTTCTGCAGACTGCATTACTCCAATGGAGACACTAATGCCACTATAACAGACATAATGTCCCCCATTCCCTTAGATGATGACACAGTTTCAAGAATGCAGTCCTGCCGACCTAGAAGAAGTTAAGCTTGCCATATGCAGACTTAAATCAAATAAGACTGCAGGTGCAGAGGGTCTTGATGCCGAACTTTTAAGGCAGCTGGACTTCAGTTGGAAAGGAACAGGCACCAGCTGGCCTGCATGGTCGGAAGAAAGTATGTATGATAAATGGAACCTCAGTATCGTATGCCTGAACCTTAGAACGGGAGAACCTCACAATTGCGCCAATTAGCCTTTTTAACGTCACTTGTAAGATCTTGTCTGCAGTAATATGTGAACGTCTGAAGCCCCACGTCAGCAACTTGGTAGGTTAGTTAGTTAGTTTTCAAATGATTTTTATTTCATAAAAGTTACAATAATTTAGTAAATCTTTCATTTTTATAACATGACTTACGTCGCCGTCTGTCAACTTGATAGGTCCTTATTAAGGTTGTTTTAGACCAGAGAGGTGCACAATAGACCATATTTTCTCACTACGGCAGATCTTGGAGAAACCCCGAGAAAATAATATCGATGTACAGTACACAATCTATTCATCGATTTTAAGGCTGCGTATGACAATACATATTTACAGAGACGAACTGCACAGAGCCATGTATTGTTGCGGAACCCCTGCAAAACTCGTATGACTATGCAGGATGGCTTTGGAGAATTCACGCTGCTCTGTCAAGGTCGGTAGAGAACTCACCGAAGCCTTTGATGTCTAAAAAAGCTTAAGGCAAGGCGCCAACTCTTATGCAATTTCTTCGACGTTGTATTTGAAAAGATTGTACAAAACTCAAACGTCAACACCAGAGAAACAATCTTTCAAAAGTCTGTACAATTACTCGCCTACCCAGACGATATTGACGTAATGGGAAGAAAAAAGCGTGATGTCATAGGGGCTTTTAAGAGTATGGACACAGAAGCGGCAAGAATGAGTTTGATGATTAATGAGGGCAAAACGAAGTATATGCTTTCATCAAACAGGGACACAGAACATCGACGAATTGAACAAAACGTTGCAATAGACAGACACTACTTCGAGGTAGTACAGGACTTCGTCTATCTAAAATCCCCTATAGACAGAACATCAGTCGGAGATCAAACGGAGAATCTTGAAAACCGTTGCTTCTTTGGGCTAAGAAGGCAATTGAGATACAAAAGCCCGGTCCCGAAAAACCAAGGTTAATCATACCAGCCCTTTTTTACGCATGGAAGCATGGACCTTTCGTCATCCAGATACCTTCCTTGAAGTGAGTGATTATCGTTAGCATTTTCTCCTACCTGCTTTTCTCGATGAAACTATACTTAAAGTTTCAAAAGGATTTAGATGAAACATATTTGTCTAGTACAATTGTGAAGTATTGATTAGATTTTCATCATACACCGTTGACTTATGTAAGGGATGCAATGACGAAGATACATGAGGATGTTATTCACTTACTTTTTCAATGCCAATCAATCTGGCTTACCAGAAAAAAACTCCCGGGCAGTTCTTTTCTACGAACTAGAAGGTTTATCAGACACTTCAGCAACAGGCTGTTGAACTTCATTAAGGTCACAAAATGGTTAAAAATTTACCAACCATAAGCTCATAGGTTTTTAGAAATTTTCAACACTCCATGAAAAAAATCTAGAATATCGTAATTAAATATTGAGAAAAGGAAAGGTCTAAGAACAGAGCCTTGGGGAACACTACAGTTATCCAAAAACGTAAGTTGACTCAAAGTTTTGTGGAGCACACTTTTCCTGCTTTTGTCAGATTCAAGTCAAAACATTTCCATAACTGGTAGGCTAGTACCATGATCATTCTTAAATTTCAATACTCAGGCTTAATTTGAACAAAAGTCAAACTACAGGGCTGCAGGAAAATGTATCTTTTGTACTCCAGGTTGACGCGATTTAAAAACCTAAAAATAGAAAAAGAACTAAATATAATAAAATAAATACGGTCGCGCATCTGAGTGAGGAGCTACAAGCCCTGGCGCATTTCTCACAACAATACCTTTTGAGGGAATGGAGGGGACCTACAATTTTCTGCCGGTTCTGAATAGCTAATCGAGAAAGCGCTTTTCGTGGTAATTAAATGGTAAATTTGTAAATGGTTGGTTTTTGAGCAGTTGACCCCAAGGCTGATTTCGATTTTGTTTCGACAATGTTTATTTAAAACTGAGAACGACAAAAGCCTGACCGAAGTCGAGTTGTGCTTTAAGCCGACTGCACTTCTTCATTAGGTTAGGTTAGGTAAGCGGTTGATGATTGAGACACCGATTTCACTATCAAACCATGTGGCGTATATTTTTTGTCTTCCTAAACCTAAGTGCACATCAACGATTTTGTTGTAGGTATAGAGATAATGAAGCCGTTTGGCTTCCATTTAAATTCGTTCAGTTGACTTTCTTCTGTGTTTTGAAAAAATGTTTTCATAATATGTTTTTCATGTTCTCTGTGCTGGTATATTTTTTCACAGACATCGTTTTTATTTCAACAGCAGAAATAAATTCACTGTAAGTACGCTACAAAACAGGAAGTAAAATATCAGTTCAACAACCCCTGCTTTTAAATACAATGCATGAGCCTTGTTGTAGTGGTAGAGATTTGCTTCGGATGCTCCTTAGAACGTGTCTGCTTGTGGGTCTGTTTCTATTTATGAACCTTGTTGGTCAGATCTTTCATTCTAATTATTGTATCGTGTGGATTGAGCTACTAAGAGCAAAATTGGTATTACATCTCGGTGTCCGACTTGATTTTATTTTCATCAGTTTTATGTTTGATAATCCGCAGACGATTCCAAGTATTTGTTGTCAAGTATAACATAAAAGTTCATAATAATTACATAAAATAAATAGACACTTCCATCCAAAGTATCATGCATAACATTTGTTTATGGTTCGATCTTTTCTTACGATAAACAAGTCATTTACGATACGATACATCTCACTTAGGGCAGCACTTTTCTTCTAGGGCTGAAATCACTTTCTGTGGCTCAAATGATTTTAATTAATTAAATCACTTTCCCACAGTATCCCTATGCCCATCTACATAAGCATTAGCAATTATCACACGAATCACATTGCTTAGTTTAAAAGGAAAAAAGGAAACAATGCAAACAATTTCCCGAACAAGGTAACTCGAAAAAATCGTAGAAAACGAAACATTTTCCTTTCCCCAGGTAACATCAAATTGAAGACCACAAACCGATTTTACCACAACGCAGCAATGCTTTGCCGAATCATTAACTTGATTGAAGAAAAGCACCCTGGTTTGATAAGCAAAAATGGCGGAATAGTGAAAGCGAAAAATCATACCCCCCACTCCCAGCAGTCCTTTGTTAATTCATTCAAAGAACATGCATTCTAGTGCGTAGAATATTCAAACTTATACTTGATTATTATTATTAAAAACAATTATTCACTGAAGTTCTTTCAAATCCTAGCGGACCAAAACCTTAGTAAGAATTTGAATCAATTAAGAAAATCAACCATGAAACAAGTTACCAAACTAGAACGAAAGGTATCCGTGTAATGAATCCAGTTTTCACGGGATGCGAACGGGGTAGGTGTAGCAATTTCAAATTAATTTTGCCCAAATTGCGAATGTAAAATTGATTTCTGGAAAAATCGATTTTCTAATAGCCGCACACTCAATTAATTTATCCAAAACCCTAGTCCATGTCAAATCACTAAGGGACGGGAGATGAATGATACTCATTCAACTGAATACGCTCATCTATTTATCTTTCAATCAAAATCATCATCGTCACTGTAGCGGTAGTGGCGCATGAAATAAAAGATATCATCATCAACAACAAAAGGGACCTGCATTTAGCCAGTTTGGTGTTTGTCTTTGAGTATTGATGGAAAGAGGGCTTCTGTAGCAGAGTTGATGTGGCTGTTGCTGTTGATGTTGCTTGGAATCGTTCTGCGAAGGACGAAATTCGAATTATTTGTGATGGTTATGCCCGATTGGTTTGCGAGGTCTATCGAAGCAGTCCATCAGCATTCGTATGCCAAAGGTAGGAATCCTTTTTTTTACTTTACTTTGTTGTTGCTTTTTGAAATTCTGGACCATCAGTCCCGTTTCGGAGAATTTGATTGATCAGAATATAAAAGCAAAAGAAAGGTTAAGCTAAAATAATGAAGGCATAATTATTCAAATCTGTGAAATAAAAAAGTGCCAGGAAAAATTTAAGTAGGGAAACAATATTTGCGTATTTATTTTTAATTTGGGGGTGTTTACTTGGGTAGAACGTTCATCATCGTTTTATGAGTCTTTAATTACAAACCGGTAAAAAAAAGCCACTGCTGATTTGTAGATAAAATCAATACTGACCTCACTTTGAGCAAGGACTCGTTTAGTAATTTGATGTGAAAAAATGGAAAATACATACTTAGATATATCCATGCGAAGCAAAAGAGAAGAGTGTTAATAGATATTGCGGTTCTGGATCAATAAATATCAAACACTATTTATTTAAAATTTTCAATAGAAGGACTTTCATATAATTTATCTTATATCTTCTCATAACCTCTTTTTATAGTCATTTTTACGATCAGAAAGAACGGTGACAGTATAGTGATTTGTTGTACGATTGCGTATGTAAATTTAAGCATACAAACCCAAAACCCTTCCCCTGTGGCACACCAGGTAATACTTCTTCTAAGTCTAAAACGAAATGTAATAGAATCTTGCAACACAAACAATAAAACCGAACTTCTGTTATTTTATTCAAATTATTTCTTAACAACACGTAAGCTAAGTTTCTAGCCCAATGGTCAGACATTTTATACGAAGACTCAGAAGAAGTTTCCTTAAAAAAATTGATGGCACAAGTTAAGATAAAATTAGTTTGTAACTGCCAAGAACTCGGCTTGGAAGACACTCCTGTGATTTGGAAATTTAAAGGAACTGGCAAGGTTGAGACTTTCTGAAATGAACCCTGTACCTGCTTCAACTTTCATTTTCGAGCCGTCTCCGTCGCGTCGTCGGTATATAAATTGATATAGACGTCTCGTTCATATGACGTATTTCATTCTCCCAATCCTGTCTATTGGGGAAGCTGGTTGAGAAGGATGTTTTAAAGTGCAGGTATGGAGTAATGTAATTCGTTCAGATATTGTTGTCTGCGCATCTTAACAAAGTCTGCAAATGTCCTGTTTGGCAGGTTTCCCAGACATTACACTCTTTTGGCCTAAGTGCGCTGTTTGCTGCCAATTGTTAAACATTGATATCAAGGGGTGTGAGATTGAGAAATACTTTTAAGCTCGGGGTTGTTGTATTTCTTATTGCTCCAGTGACACAAATAGAGGCCCTTCTTTATACTTTGGTTGCGGTGTTTAAGTTCTTTGACTTTTCCAGCACATTTCACCAGACCAAATTGACATAATATTAATGATAGATTGGGTCTAACAGTGGTTATGTACATCCACATGATGGTTTTGGGTTTTGGTCCCCAATTTCTGCCGGAAATCCTGTTACACGAATACATTACTATCATGGCTATTTTATATCTCTCTCGTATGCTTGGGTCCCAGTTCAGTTTTTTGTCTAAGATCATTCGCTTGATAAAAAATCTTAATTGGGGTTTCATTTAATCTTCGCATCTCAAAAGTAGGTAGTTTTCTTTTATTCGTGAAGAGTATACCAAATCTATTTTGAGGCCATGGTTAGTGTATTGTTCAATTGTTCGCTGACACCATCATGTTTGAGGATAATAAGGACCTCATTCATGACCAGGATACGGAGTAGTGGTGGGTCAGAACCAAAAGACGCCTTCTGAATATTTTTTGTTTAAAGCTGAAACATTCAAGGAGGACTGGTTTTCATTATCATTATCAAATTGCTGTTTTCAAAGAATTTGCTATCGAAATATCTTATTTTTGAGTAAAAACTCAATTTTTGCGTAGGCCTAAACTTTTTGTTCTATTCTTGTCCGCTTGAATTCAATTCAACACATCTCAGTTGTTTATAAAAGAAATACAGTTTGAACCCATTATCACTTTTTTAAACTCAATACTTCATACAGCCTTATTTATTATATTTCACTAATACTCACTTCAACTTCGGATTAGATAGCACTTATACCTCCCTTACGCTACATCAAACGAATCTATATTTATGAAAACTAGTTGAGCCGCCCGGCTTTGCTCGGGTCTTTAGTTTTAAGGCTTCCGTTCTCATAGTTCTGTGGGACTATATGTGGCATCCTAATGCTGAAGGAATTTTTGAAATCTGTCCAGTAGTTTCTAAGTTTCCATTTTCAACCCCGTTCCTGAAGGAATCTTCCGTTCCCGTGGAAACATGTGAAGGAAATATAAGTCTATGACACTGAGGGATAATGTAACATCCTAGAGTTGAAGGAATTTTTGAAATCGGTCAAGTAACTTTAAGGTTTCCGTTTTCGTTCCCGTTTCTGTTCTTTTGGGATTATATGGATGATTTGATTTATAGTCTAAGTTACTAATGAAGGCAGATAATATTTATAGCACATAATCAAATTTTTTACTAAAACGTAAACTAACCCCAGCTGATTTCATTTTGATTTAGTTTGTTGTGGTTGGCATTTTTCGACAATGGATATCAAACAAAAAAGATAAAGGTCTAAAAATTGAGATGGTACCCAAATAGTAAGTATGTTAGTCAGTTAAGTATACTGACCGCATTGCTAAAGATGAAAATAAAAATGTATATTACTTGTTTTCATTTATACATTTATTTTATCTCGTAGTTAAGTTGTTTAAAAAATTTGAATCATTCCCAAAATCAAAAAAATTTCCATTTCCTCAAAAAATTTGAAAAATATTTCTTTTACACTTTTTTTCTCACAATGACATTTAGACATTAAAACGACCATACGCAGGTTTTGATACTCCTATGAACCAGTTTAAGCTTACTCCCCCTCTAAAACTGTTGTATTTTTTATTAATAAACAAGGTTTGCTGCCGAGTTTAAAGGCGTTTCAAACTCGAAAAAAATGGCATTATCCGATAAAATGAGCTCAATTAACGAGTAAGACCATTTCAAAGTTTCGTGGGTTCGAAAATTAAATTATAAATAAGGTTGACACCATATTTTAAGCACTTTTTCCTGAAAGTTGAAATATAAATAAAAAGATAAATAGGGTGGTGCTACAGACCGGAAAGATTCGGGGCCTAGTAAGTTTGAAATAGTCCTACAATGAGTATAACTGCCGGACTAACCTAAAATGACTCTCGAATCCTTTATAGAGTTAATATTAACATCAAATCTTCTTTTAGAGTCTCTCTAAAGTTATAGTCATGTAAACACCAACTTAAATACATATGTAGAACCTTGCTTTGACTCAACTGATGAATTTCATCTACTTTCACTTTTAGAATTATATATTTTCGAACTAATCTTAGATTTTAATCATGAATTCTGGGGGAAATCGTATTCACTCGAAATCGCTTTACTTTATTTAAAAAACGCTCTGTCGATAGTTTTTCACCTTTTCACTAACGAATTGTGGTGAATATTTATTCTTAAAACCATATCTTTCTGCTGTTGTCAGCGCTAGTGTTTAACAAATGTAACATTGCATATTATGCTTATCCTGTACACCATCCAACTAAATGCATTGGATTGTAAGCTGCGAATAGATTCCAATAGCCTCCAAAACTCTCCAAAAGCTTATCCCATACCCAAACTGATGTGGTAAGTTCACAATTGTTATCAAATATTTTTTATAGATTTTTTAGGCATTGTTTAATTTCTTTCGCACCATTTATAACAGTTAGGAGATATAAATCATTGTATATGAAAACTATAGTACTATAGCATATAATGATGAAATTATTTATTTACTTATGCTTCCTGCTCTTACATATATGCACTCTTGTGGAATACATTCGAACTTTTGTGGACTACTTTCGAATTCAAGTTCGACAGTGCAAAAGGGGAAAGTGATAGTCCTATTAATTAATACCCAAGCAACCTGTAAATGTCTTACAAGTAATAAATATTTTCTAAGAAAAAATACACCATGTCTTTTTGATTGTTTATCACAAAGCACAATTCGGTTTTAGTTTTTTCATTGTATATGAAAACTATAGTACTATCACAGTTCATTATGCCAGTTTCGAAATGAATTTGGAATGCTGTCCACAAACTTGAAAGGGGGAATTTGAAATGTGTCCACAAGCATGCGTTCAAAGAGTGAGAGGTCGTATAGGTGCGAGTAGGAAACAAACAATAACAAAAGCTTAACGGTTTATTGCAGGAGAGGGTTGATGTTGATTTTATATGAAATTACATAATAAATATGCAATGGAGAAGCAAAATGTAAAACAGTGTGTGTGCTTTTCAATAGGAAAGGATAATGTAAAACATTTTACTGTGTGTTACCTTGAGAATTGGGTGATAATGCATAAAACACAACAAATGCTTTTACTGATCATATTCGACGTACTTACTACTTTTGATACGGATAGTAGTGCAATAAGTGTCGAAAATAAAGTATTGGACTTTTTCTTCATTTCGTATGCGTACAAATTAGTATTTGATTTTTTTATTTGATAAGATAGCAACTTAAAAGTGCTTTTCTGCTTTTGACTTTGAGTCTAACTTTGACGAATTCTGTTGGTATTTTTTAAAGTGCTTTTTTCACATTTATTAAAAAAAAGAATTTGTTCTTTTAAATTGCAAAGATCCACTTAAGATTCAAATTTTAAGCAACGTTATCGTTTTGAGAGAGAAAATATGCAATGCTTAAATGAATACTTTGTTGGTAAAGATTTCAACTAGGAAATTTTCATGATCAGTTTTAAGTTAACTTATTCAGCTTTTATTGAAAACATTTTCAATTGAAAGTAAAGTCGCTGAACCTAAAAATTTAAAAATGTTCAAAAATATGTAGATTTTTTTTAGGGTACCTTGGAGATCCTGGTTATGAATTAGGTGCTAGGGAAGATTTAGGTATCCGTTAGAGAACTGTTTATAGGTCAATTAAATTTTTATAAATCAATCAAAAACAGAGCACATTTTTAATTAACGTTTCCATCGAATAATGAGGAAATGATAAGAGCAAAACATGAGTGGCTTAGCAAATACAGCTGTCCGTATTGAATGCTGCTGATCGAGAAGGATGGAGACGTTTTGTTGACGCCCTATGCCCCGAGCGGGGTTACAGGACCTGATGATGATATTGAATGCACCCATGTTGAAGTATTAAAATACCGATTGTATTCAGAACAATACACATGGCAAGAGATATGTGTCCTATTAATTAATACCCAAGCAACCTGTGAATGTCTTACAAGTAATAAATATTTTCTAAGAAAAAATACACCATGTCTTTTTGATTGTTTATCACAAAGCACAATTCGGTTTTAGTTTTTTGCAACGAAAGGCTGCTTGGACTTATTTAAAAGTACCTATACACTTTGTAATTTTGAAATGCACACAAAAGGAAGGTGCATTAGATTTTTATTGATGAACCTTTTGTGTTTTTTTTTTCACACTGGTTTTTTAAACGCCCCCAGGAAATGAAATCTTTAAATTTTGAAGTTACAAACTATTAGATGATTTTGCTCATTGTCTTTTAGCTTGAAAAAAAACACCTTTTTAAAAAAAAGTAACTCTCGGTTTTGAAGCGATTGTGAAAGTAGGAGTGCTGCTTGACCGATTTTCTTCAGAATTTGGTGTCTAGGTGTCTAGGGTCTAGGTCTAGGTTTTCTCGAAAACGGCTCTAACGATTTCGACAAAATTTTATATGAGGGATTATAAATAGGTTGACTTTCTAATAATGTAAGAAAAAATTTAAAAGCGTCTAACGGTTAACATGATTTTGACGAAATTTCATATTACTATGTATATTGATTTGTATAAATACATTGCTAGAAACAATCCTAACAAATATTATAAATGTGAAAGTAACTCTGTCTGTCCGGCTTATTATGTTATCGTCTCCCGCCCAAACTACGTCACTAATATAAATGAAATTTTGTAGAGATATATTCTACAACCTGGAGAAGGACACAAGCTATGTATATTTTATCTCTAAATTGGAACGGAAACGTATTCCGGAATTTATAAACTGCAGCACCGATTACAAAAATTCTTCCACCGTTAGAATGTTACACAATCCCTGAACCCTGAGTATTATAAACTTTAATTCATCTCAATATTCCTACTGGAACGGGAGTCCTTTCCATACTAATATAATAAGTGCGAAAGTAGGTATGTCTGTTCGTCTTTCTATGTTACCATCTCCCACACAAGCAAAAGTAGTTACTGAGCGACTGGCTTTAGTTTTGGACTGGCCGATACAATGTGTTTGCAAGTAGGTAGGGAAGTGAATTTTCATATATTTATATCGCAGGTCCCGTCGTATACGACCCAATATTGCCTCCACATCAACATATCAAATTTACTTACACTAGAAAAGGGTGATCATGATAAAAGCAAACCAAAACCAAAAAGTCATTCCAAAATATATGGAATACCTGCAAATGAACTTATCGATAGATATGTCTTCCGTATATCGAGGGTTTTTTTCGTTAACAGAATGAAATTTTCAGATGAATTTTATACCTACTTCCGTGTTTTATGTTTGTTTTTTTTTTTTCATCTAAGAACTAATGGTTATTTTTTTTATTTCACATATTTTGCAGGGGTATTCAACCCCCCCCCCCCCCATGCGTTCGCTCCTGTTAACAAGACTTCTTTGTTTTCATCAATGAAATCGTTGTAAAAATTTCTCTCAATAAAAATAACACATGATACTCATGGGAATTCAATTTTTTTTCATTGATAGGAACATTTTCTACTTCGCATACAAGCATATATCAAAAAAATTAAACAACTAACCATTCAAACCTATCGCCAAAAAAATAATGGATAACAGCTTAAAGATTAAAGATAGAACATAAGTTCTCCAAAAGTGTCCTAACATTTACACTTTATTGACAGACCTGACCAAAAATTACCCATACAAAAATACAACATAATAGTTCTGGAACTCAGAAAAAGCAATAATGCCCGTATAATCGTTAAAATTAAAGCAAGGTACAATAAAAGATACAAATAATGCCAATAACAAACATTAACATAATAACTCCACTTAAGAAAAAAGATGGTTTCACTAACATTATTGCATACGTAAACATAACTCACTTCAATTGTCTCATTCAAAAAGACATAAAAGCCGGAAACAATAAAAAAAGAAATCCATTTGTCTCCAATTCAGATTTCAGCTATGCAACACATTATTGAATTTCTGAAAATCTGAATTCCAAATCTGGAATGACTCTTCAGATCTGATCATCTGGAAAATAATGAAAAATATGGCAAAACTCAGATAAATTTAAACAATTTTTTTATGTTTGTTTTTTGTTAGTTTAGAAATGTCAAAAATAGGTCTGTTCACAAAAGTAACAAGGAATTTCTCTTGGGTTTTTTTTTTACTCTGTTTACACGCTGGGGTTGAATTCATATGAAACTTGTGATTTATGTCAGAATTGAAAAAATTATTTTGTTACTTGTTTCAAACGAATTAAACTATTAATAATAAAATAATAAAACCAATTTTATGGATTACTTAACATTTACTTTTGAAAAAATGTCAACATTCACAGAAAAATGTGAAAAAAAATTTGCAAAAAGTGCTTTCAATCACAAAATAGACTTTTTTTAATTGCTAATACGTTGTTTTATGTATCTTTATATAAATTTACAAATGTAACTCTTGAAATCAATAAAATTCTAAAAATTAAAAATTTTCAGCAACTAATTTGTGGAGTGTAAGAGAAGGCAGAGGATTTTATTCAGGCCAGCGTTTGTGAACAGACCTTCTGACACCCATTTTGCTTTTGTTCGAGATACATGAAAGTCTCTAGACGCACCAACATTTAAAAATGAAAAGTCGAAAAACTCATTCGATACTCGAATAAACGTCAAAACTCTATCCCCGACCAAATCTTAACCATCCTTTTATCCATAACCTCGGTTGTCGGGGATATTGTTTTTGTTTTGCGTGTAAAATGTAGTTATGTACATAACAGTGCTGTGAAAAAAAACACGCCTAATGTATCGTCTGAATTTTAGGCAGCAAAAAACGTGTTTACGACCCTGAAAAAGTTGCCAAAATTTATGGGGGGACTATAGCAAAATAGCTTTCCCTAACCACAGAAAGTAGGATTATAATATAAAACAATCTTTTGGCGATGCAATCTACGATAGGCGAGTGAACGATAAAATTGCTTGAAAACTTACGGAATCTGGGCAATGATTTAATTGTCATCATGACCCTCTCAGAATAAAAAACTGTTTCAAAAGAAACTGAACGATTGAAGAAATTGACATTTCGGTGAGAGGGTACAAGTATCTTTGTGTATCCAAAGCCAGAAATGTAAGTCTTTTTTAATTACTTTAAATGTATGCCCTCAGAATGAATAAAACAGTAGCTAGTTCGTGAAAGAGATGCTCTATACTTTAAGCCGTTTTTCCAAAAAGTTGCTTCACATAATCATGGGTATTTCCATCACCAGAGAGCCCGAAAAGCAAAATTTAATGCATAGGTATATTCCTCTGAGAAAATTTAAAACAAAAATACCAAGAACTCGGTAATACACACCTCTACGGATAAATATACTTCGAACAACTCGATATGAATATTGAAGCACTCTCATCTGATGCAGAAATAAATGCCCACCCATCGATTCCCTGAAAGATGCACTACACACTAACGGTATGTGATAAGTACAAAAAATGCACTCTTCGTGGTAAAATCATTGTGGAAGCACTCTGCAAATGTACCACGTATCTGCTACATAGAACTCGAAAAGGATCCGGAATTGCAAAATAACTTTTCCAATTTAATCACTTCGGAAAGTTACACAATATCCGGATTGGAGTTGGAGTAAACGTATGCTGCACATCAGCCCCCAACAATCATCTCTATAGGCTTCTATAATATATGTAGATGTGTTTTCAGCCGACAAATAGAATTTATTGAGAGAAAACGGAAGCTTCTTGTTTTCGTTTAAATATTGCCTGGCTCATTAGCGTTGAAGATTCGCAATTCGCAAGGGTGACTTTTTTCCAGTAATAATAAATAAATCGATTTCAGAAGGCAGGAAGGATAAAGGAATCATTTTGTAAAAAAAAAAAAAACATTCGCATTTCATAACTTTGTTTGTTTGTCTCTGTTTATTTTGGCAGTAGTAGTTTTCGGTTGTTGATTCGCCAGTGTCTGGCAGAAGTTGGAAGGTAAGAATTTTGCGGGGCTGCAATTATTTAATAGACCTTTACTAGTTACTTTCATTATAAAGAACAAGCGTCTGCCGCTTTCCATTAGACGAAAAGTAGTGCTCAAATGAGGTCGAAAGCATTCTTATAAGCCTTACGATTCAAGTCTTTTCTCCGTTGCTGTCTTATTCGCAACCTTATCATTTTATCAGTTATTCCAGACATTTATTCAGCCCCAGCTGCTGAAGCAAATCAGGCAATCCAAGAGCTAAGACAAAGCAACTTGAATAAGGGAGCAACCATTTTCAAAATAGCCGCTCAGAGAAGGAGAAATGCGCAGGAGATTCGTTCGCCGAAGTTCATCAATGATGCTCTAGGAGTGCTACTTGTGGATGACGACAAAATTCTTCACAGGTGGCGACAGTATTGTGATGATCTTTTGAATGAACAGTTTCCTCGGCGCCACTTTCCAACAGCTGCACCTAACTTTACGGAAGTATCCGACGTCACAGTCGAAGAAGTTAGGGAGGCAGTTAAGAACTCCAAAAAAGGCAAAGCGATTGGGCCAGACGAGGTACCATATGAGTTTTGGAAAAATATGGGAGACATCGGGTTAAGATGGCTCACGATTCTCATCTCCAAACTTATAAGAGGTGACAGTTTGCCTAATCAATGGAGGGAAAGTTTTCTTCTTCCAATGTACAAGGGAAAGGGAGATACCAGAAGCTGTGACAACTATCGTTCGATCAAGTTGATGTCCCACACTATGAAGATCGTTGAGCGGGTTTTAGATAGCCGACTGCGGAAAATAATAAGGCTGTCTGATGACCAATGCGGGTTTGTCGCGGGTAAGTCAACTACAGACGCAATCCAAAGTATAAGGATCATTATGGAAAAACACCGAGATGCCTTAGAGGATTTGCATATTGTGTTGGTTGACTTCGAAAAGGCATTCGATCGACAACCACGAGATCTGATATGGGTGGCCCTCAGACACCGAGGAGTTCCTGAAGCCTATGTGCGAATAATTATGGACATGTACGAGGGAGCAGTTACAAAAGTGAGATGCCCAGCTGGAGTCACCGAAGAATTCCAAATAACAGTAGGTGTACATCAGGGGAGTGTCTTGAGTCCACTGCTCTTTATTGCTGTTCTGGATTATTTGCTCGAAGGAAAAGTAACGGACAATAAAGTACAACAATTATTCTTTGCTGACGATGGAGCCATCATAAGCGAGGATCCTACATCCCTGCAACGAGCACTTGACGTTTGGATTGATGTTCTGGAAGGAAATGGGTACCGTATTAGCGCTAAAAAGACTGAATACCTGTGCTGCCCTTTTTCTGATCCAGACAAGCCTATTCCAGACATTTATTTGAATGGAAATGTGCTTCCCAAGTGTGAAAAGTTTAAATATCTGGGATCTATGATCAATAGTGAAGCATCTTGTGATGACGACATCAATCATCGAGTAAGCGTAGGGTGGATGAAGTGGCGAGAAAACTCCGCTATCTTCTGTGATCGAAAAATGCCCCCTAAGCTGAAGGGAAGACTCTACACAGCAGTTGTCCGTCCAGCTCTGACATACGGTTCACAATGTTGGACAATGTACAAAAAGTATGAGAGCAAATTGACGGCAGCCGAAATGAAGATGCTTCGGATGACAGCAGGAGTAACAAAGCTTGATCGAATTAGAAGTACTAAGATCCGTGGAAGCCTTCATGTCAAAAGTACCATCTTGGACAAAATTCAGCACGACCGGCTCAGTTGGTATTGTCATGTTCAAAGGAGAGATCCGCAGAACCCCGTCAAAAAGGCAATATCGTACAACGTTTCAACAAATTCGCGACGAAAAAGAAAAGGCAGGCCAAAACACTTCTGGTACAAGCAAATGCAAAAACAGCAGCATTTGGTTGGCCTCAGACATGGAACAATCCAAAACCGGGAGGCTTGCCGACGATTTCTGAGGTCAACGCGGCGTACCCCACAGGCGGATCACTAGTGTGAAGCAGAAAAGTGGGAGAGTTGTGATCGCTTCAAGATCACTACTCGTAACGTCGTAACGCCGAAAATGAAAAAGAAGATCATTTTATCAGTTGAGAATATCCGCGATCTAGCGATCATAAGCGACCATAAACTCAATTTCATTACACATACTGATGATATTATTATTACTAAAAGCCAGTTCAGCACTTGACTTAATTAAGCGATAGACAAAGTACATAATTCTTCGTTCTCTGGTACATAACCATTGTTCGCTCGCTCCTTCAATAGGCGTTCGAAGTGTGGTCCCGTTACCAACAAGTTCACATTTCTAAGATTGAAATATTCTTCGCCGTTTTCTTCGATTTGCTTTGAGAGCTCTTTTTTGGAATAATCCCTTGATTCTAACTTTCTACAAAGATCTCGTCAAACTTCACAGCATGAATATGTTGAAAGATCGAAGAGTAATATATTCGATATTCTCTTCATTCATCGAGTTTTTTCTGGCACTGTTGACTCCACAACCATTTGCAACTCAATTTTCCTTAACACTAATCCTCGCCTCTTATATCTGCTCCCCTCATCGAACGTCCTATGGCTAAAATGAACCTATTTCCCGAATACTGAGTTATTCGAGCTTTAATTATTTTGACTTCAACCTAAGTACTCCTTGTCTAAAACTCCATCTTCTAATTCACCCTCCTCATAAATGTTAGCAATTACTTTCTCAGTTTTTAAGTTAGATTAAGAACTATCTTGCATTAAACCGAATAAAGGGGGTTTTTGTTTTTTAGTCACCCGTGGTGTGATGGTTAGCATAACTGCCTATTGAACGGGAAGTTCGTGGTTCGAAGCCCAACAGAAGCAAGTTTTTGGCAGGTATCACCTTTCGAGAGGAATCGGGAAGTCCTCCGTAGTAAATTAATTGCCATTAAAAGCGTTTTCTCGATTAGCCATTCGAAATCGGCAGTAAACTGTAGATCCTTTCAATTTCCTCACAAGGGCAAGTTGTGAGAAATGCGTTATGCCCATGGGCTCCTCGCTCTGTTGTGCCACACTTTTTATTTTATTTTATTTTATTTTAATTACTATCACATATTTCGAATTCAGAAGCCTAAGCTTGAACTGATAAATAGACCGTAAACGTAAAAGCGAAGCAAGGAGGTTTAGCTTCATTTCTAACAGTTTCTTATGTGTTATCACATTGGAAGAAACACAGTTTATTAATATTTTGTCATCGAATGTAAGAATTCCTCCCAGACCTTCTACGATTTGACAAAATTTGTATCTTATTTACTTATTCTTCTTGTTGACTTTCTTAATAATAAAATAATAAGGAAGTATGAAGGTTGCAAGGTAATAAATTGTTCAAATATTTTGCAAGATTTTCGAGCACATAGCCACAAATGACACGAGTGGAAGTCATATTTGTGGTGTGGAAACATTTATTTTGTATTTGAGACAAGAAAACCTTTTTGGGACACCTTCGTAGCTAATTTGTTTTTTATTTTGGTTTTTTACGACGCGACGCCATGGAAATTGGATGTGGATATCAGCCTTTTCCATTAAATTTGATTAAAAATCTAAGAAGAAATAAATTTCTTGTTAGAAAAGTTGTTTATCGTGAAGATCGACCTCAGCGTCAGCTCATTTTTGCGTTTCGCCCAGGTACGGCAATGGCCTCATCAGTTAGATGTTGCCGTACCCTTCTAATACGCAAAACAATGTTTTAACAATTTAAAGATTTTTATTGAACAAAAGGATATTTACAATTCATACTTAACTATATATGTTACTTAATTATATAATGGTAAGATTTTGCTGTGTTGGCACATAAGGGGCCCAACGATATACATTGTCAGATAATTTGAATATGAATAAAACTTAAGTTAATGACTATTATAGAATAGAATACAATGTGAGTATCTAATAACTGTAGGAGTGTTCAGTTCCTGTTGTCCTTGGAGTTAGTTGCAAATAAGAATTTCGGAGGACGGTGGTGTAGGAGGGGGAGTGGGGGGGGGGGGGGGGGATGTGGCTATGGAACAGCTAGCTAGGTGGTGGCTTAACGCTGCCTCAGCGTAGAAGGCCATTGCTTCATCGTTGTTGAATGTGTCGTCTTCCATTAGTGTCATTGCATCGATGTATCTCGGGTCCGGGTGTCGGACTTCTTCTGCTATCTTTCTTACTAGAGGGGTTGGGATGGTTGGCCAGGTTTTCCAGTAGGCGTCTTCCAGATTGCACCATGTATTTTTCTATTGGGATGACCCTTGCTTTTTCATAGAGCTTTCTATTGCTGACGTTTTTCCTGCGTATCGGATCGTATCCAAGCCTTGTGCATATGCGCAGAACCTTCCTCTCTAATACAACCAGTTTGTGGATTTTAGTCTTGGATATTTTAACCAGACGAAGCAGTAGGTGATCACGGGTCGTATTAGCTGCTTGTACAGCAACAATTTTGTGTTTTGGCTGAGTCCACTTTTTTGCGCATCAGCGGATGGACGCAATGAGAAGCAAAGTTAGTTTTTTTGACGACTGCAGAGGCATGCGGGTTGAAACGCATCAGTTCGTTGAAGTGGATACTTGACCTGCTTTTTCGGCCTGAGCTGTGTACCGACGGCGACGGGAAGGTTTACGCAGATGTGGCAGTTTGTGGCTGATCCGTCCTTGGGTGGGTCTATTTATGCAAGTTAGCCCGGATTTCGCTGGATTAATTCTGACTCATCATAGTTTGTAGTACCTACTTGAAGAACTTCTTTATGTGGTCTTCAACTCTACGAGCAGCGATCACAGGTAAAAGCGCAAAACTATGTTCGGTTTACCCCGACACTTATAAAATCCACTGCACTCACATGCAGTACAATACCCGTTCGAATCAAATTCGACTTCTCAAACCGTAGCAGTAAGCTTTTTTTATCTAGAACTTTTAAATAGCATACCATTTGAAACTTTGTGACTATGTTGAATTGGAATCGAGAGAAGTGTCCTTAAAGAATTGATTTAATTAATGTCAATTATTTTCCACAAACTATCTTATGTGTGAAAAGTAATTAACTTCTTCGATTTTCTAAACAAATACTTTGTTTTTCGTTCCATAGCTTTAAATGTCAAACTAACCAAACAGGACTAGGTCGGGCATGTCCTGCCTTTTGTTTTCTGCCTTTTAAATTTTGCTTTTTACTGGTGACTTCCTGGATAATGCAATGAACTGTAATTCTTAAGCCTAGTTTTAGCTTTTCTCATACAGAGCCGTGAACTAGAAGCAGTTTTTAATTTCGTTCGTTGTTCTTTGGACTTTGTTGTCATGCGTAACTCTTACTATGCAATTTTTCAATATGCAGGGGTTCTAACTTTTGAGATAGTTGCTTAATTACAACATTGTGCCTGTCCTCTAAATATTTTTACGGCTGCACGCGGTCTTGCGTCACTTCATATCCAGGACGATTTGAATTTTTTCAACCTTAGGTTTGGCTGGATGTAGCCGGAGTCCGACACACATAGACCACAAGAGGTCCAACTGAGACCGGAAGTTGTTCACCCTCTGGTCCCATCTAGGGGATCTAATCGAACCTGGGCTTACAAGCTAATCGCCTGCTAGTCAAACCATGCAGAACTTCGTATGAAAAGGAAGATATACTTTTGGGGTCTTTGTAAGCTAAATCGCTGGTATCGTCAAAAATGTATTCACCTAGTTAAGTTTTCTGTCTGTTAGAGATCACAAGGCATGATCAAAGGAGGTGTTGGACTGTTTCCTCTTCCTCCTAGTCCACGCAGCTTCTACAAAAGTCATTGCAAGAGATTCCATGTCTTTTGGTGTGTCTACTTATTACAATTAAGATTCACAAAGATCCTTCGAAGGTTTGAGTCCAAATTCGTTAAGTTATATGGCACGTATTACTCTGCGGCCATCTAGTGCGCATTTTCTCAGAAGCGTCCTGCTTTAACAAAAGCTTACATGATGCGATAAATATACCTGATGATCATTTCAGGTCGAAGAGGAAAAGACGTTCCTTTTTTGCCGAGTTCGTCTGCCATGAAGTTGCCTGGTATATCTCTGAGACCTGGCACTCCGGTCGGCATCCATGAAAAACAAAATCTTCTTAAACTGTTAACTTTACGAAGCCACCAAACTGCAGCCATATTTGAATGAACACAAGTGTTAAAGGAATAAAATAATCTAGTTCATCATAGTGAATATTGACCTATAAGCAATTTAAATTTCATCGCTTTAAGTCATTCCTTACGCACGACACTACTTCAAGGTTCAAGCGTGTGCACACTCATGAAAGCCGGAGCATGATACAGAATGTCAGAGTGTACACTCTTAAATTACCGAATTTTTAAAACAATTTTTTATGTCGAGCAAGAAGTGTCTCTTATGAGTGAACGTTGATGCCTAGATACAGGAAGAGTCTAAGTAAGAGATAAAACAATAAATAAATAGGATAACGCAACAAAACCATGGTTACCCCGGGGCCTATTACATTATAAAAATATAATATCCTGATGAATACACGTAAATAAGTACACATTATATGTTAAGTGTGTTGTCTCAGCAGCCCCTTTCAGTTCACGCATATGCTTTGATATATTTTCCATCGATCATCAGCGCATCATATTGATATAGCAATTAATTAACAAGCAGCTAATTAATGATAGTGGTTTATTATGTATTTGATATTAAATCCATTCGAGTGTCAAATAAATCAAGGCACATCCTAGAACCATAGATACCTACTCTTCTTGATTAATTATAACAGCCTATCCTTTTTCGGATTATATTTCATTTGTCAAAGCTCTTGAACAAGATTGTGAGGATTTTATTGTTTAGTGAGTCCTCAAGTCTGTTAAACTTTACAATAGTTACCCCATCCTACTATATCCTTTCGAACAATCATTAGTTATTTTGTCGGACAAAAAGTCCAGATCTTTCTTTGAAAAACGAAAGAACAATAAAAAAAAAATCCTCTAATTACTTCTTCCCTTCTATTAAGCATTATCAAGCAATCTAAAAAAGGCGCAGTTTTAAGCAGGTCATTGTTACTCCCACATACGGTAGTTTACATTTTAGGTTTATGGCTAAGCAAAAACCTTCACTCTTAAATCAACCGTTGCAATAGGTGGTGGTTGGTGAGCAGAGGGTTGAGATTTAAGAAGCTTGGGATCGATTTGTTTTTTCTTTTGAAATCATTATGCACCCCTTTCTCGCATTCAACGTTAATGTGTAAACAACTTTTGTGCGTATATGAAAATTGGCTTTTCCTGTTCCAAGTCATAGGAAATTAAATGAAAGCTTTCGAAACAGCGTGCGGCAGGAAGCTGTACATCACCGCAAAGGAAGCCACTGATGGAGGCTTATACAAATCCAAAAACACCCATCACCCACGGTTTTTTCTTAACTCAACTTCTGACGATAAACCTTTATGAGATTAACTTTTTATTGACTTAAGTACCAAAAAAGGATGCACTCATATTAGCTGTGCAAGGAATTATTAGAGCTATGTAACAGCTCGTTTGGGGTTTTTTTTTTTTGCATCAAATCTGAGCTCAAATTAGTGTGTTTTTTATTTGAAAAGGGATCTGTCTGTTTGAAAAAAGGACACAAGACTACTCCATCCGGACATTTGTTTGAATGACTAACATAATGATTTTCAAAATAAACATCAGTGAATCAAAAGCTTATGGACTGGAAATCTGAGAGAGAGTTGTTATCTGGATTTCCAAAGAGAAAAGCATTTGTATATTTTTGACAGAAAGGACATTTCGTTTTCCTCTCATTTCTCACCAACATTTCACCACAGCTGGTGAGTCATACACATATCGAAAGTCCTACCAACCTTTAGAATTAAATGTTCACTAGTTGCGGAGCTTTAATGAAGTCATGTGGTTGACGTTGAAAGGATGGAAAGAAATTCAAGTTAAAACTGTTATATTCGAACTTATATATCGATGCCTACATGACCTTGAAAAATGGGGTGTTGTTTGAATTTGTAAGCTAGTTAATAAACTAAGGATGTAATGATTTAGAAGAGAGGAGTGATTGTCTGCATTGGAAACACGAATCTGAAATTGAAATCAGTAAACTGAGCATTGTGGGAAAGTAAACTAAAGTCAAGCACAAAGATATTCGCAGCGAAAAATGATTTAAAATTCTGGCGATGGTTCAACCTCGAAAAGCTTTTCGGTAGAAAACTGTTAAAAAGTATTGAAGAAGTAGATACAGCGAATACAGACTTTGGGAAAAGGCCTATTTTGACTACTTTAAAGTTCAAATACGTAATCCAGTCAAAACGTAGGTGTCTCAAATTGTTTGCCAAAATTATGCAGTTAGTCTGTTAGTCTGTAGTTGTCAAATGGAAAAAGGAGTTCTTAAAAGTTTGAAACCTCGATGATGCGGCGATTATCTAAGAACCATTACGATGATTATAAATTTTGCGTTGTTAATGTAAACGGCATGAATTCAATAAATGGATATATCTTAATTTACCGTCGGCCAAACGACCAACTATATTATCTACCTCAGATGAACAACATGAACCACGAGTCTTACCTTCAAAATCTTCAGTTGATCCTTGCCATATTAAAGTTGATGACGAACACGACGAAAGTAAGTCAGAGGACCCGGTCTTTTTTCTCTAAAGTCCTGATAGAAGAATTGCTTGACCAAAGCGAGTTAAATGACTTAATAACCGACCTTAATTTTACAAAAGACCAATCCGAATTACTAGCTTCTAGATTGAAAGACAAAAATTTACTTGCACCCCATACTAAAATTACGGTATACCGTTCCCTTAATAAATAACTAAAATGGATGGAACAACAGACCAAGGAACTCTAGGGCCTAGCGCATTTCTCATAAGCATGCCTTGTGAGGGAATGGAGGGGACCTGCAATTTTCTGTCGATTCCAAACGGATAATCGAAAAAAAGCTTTTCACGGCTTTTAATTTACCATCGAATGACTTGCCAATTCCTCGCAAATGGCGATACACGTGAAAAGATATTTTTGCTTCTGTTGGTACTGGCACCACGAACCTTCCCATTAACAGGCAGACATGCTTACCATCACGTTGCGGGTATTACGGATTTCGTGCTGGGGGAGAATCAGCGGACGTCCTTGACTGCTGCAACGAAGGCAAAACCGCCATCCTAGAAGTGCGATGAAATGAGTCGGCCATATCTAAAAATAGGAGAAACTGTGATAGATGTCATAGTTTCACTATATGGCCAAAAATGCACAGCAAAAATGCTCATTTTGGTGTGGATTTGTAGTGCGAGGTAGATTCAGAGATATGGTGATCCCCCAAAACCCAGTTGATGAGCGTATAAAGACCATCCGTGTGTATCAGGGCTAAACTCACCAAAATTAGCCTTGTAGGCGCCCACACCTGCCAGTAGAAAAAGACGAGAACTCTAAATATTATTCCCACGAGCTCCTCAAAGAAACCTACAAGCTGTGCTTTAGACATGACATGAAAATTGTACTTGGTGACTTTAGTGTAAAACTAGGGAAGGTGTAGATCTTTGGAAATACTATTGGTACAAGAATAGCTTACATGACAAAACGACTAAGTCTTGGGCTTAGTAGTACACGCTTCCCGCATCTCAAAATTCATAAAGATACATGGCGATCCCTAGGTCATTCAACCGTCAACCAATTTTACGTCCACGAACATCCTTCAATTTTTTCCGTCGCCGTTTCAAGGAAGCTTTGTTCGAACGGTATTGCTCATTTATGCAACGGGATTCTGTTGAACGTAGAGATTGACGTGTACCTGCATCGAATAGAGGAGCTAATTAGTGACAAATCAAAAATGTCCAACAGTAAATAAAAGAAAACTTCAAAAAATCGATATCTTTTTTCTTGGGCTATAAAGTTCAACAACCCGAGCATGTTTCCGGGAATAAATAAAATTTTAAGGAAAAAATGTTAAAATGAACTACAGAGTATTAAATTTCGAATGGCAGAGAACAAGAACTTACTTCTAACAATAGGAATAGATTCAGATGACGCCATCTTGGATGATGACCATTTTATAGTGGAAGATGCTCAAGAAATTTTGAGACAGTGAGTGCTGCAAGCAAGTTTATAAGGTTCATGAGTGCATTATATATCGGATATCGACCTTGCGAACAGAGCCTTTGTCAGACACGCGTGTCTATCCAAGAGATCTCTCATTGGCGATCTAAGAAACCTGGTTTTGTAAGCTTTAATAACAACCGACTTGCAAATGCAGTCATCGCCGAGCGAAACTTGAATATCGTTTCTATGGTTGGCCTCGAAGACATCTTTCACATAACGAGATCAGCATTAGTCCACGGCAGACCCAATATTGTTCTACCTCCCCTCATAAGTGTTGGACATCTACACCACTTTGTTTAACAATGCTCAGAATAATGCATATTATCCGGGGCGTTGGAAGACGGCAATGGTCCATTTTTTCCTTAAAAAGGGAAAGGACGGTTCCAGCCCAGCTAATCTCCAGTCAAGTTGTATTTTCCGTGTATCAGTGAGGTATCCGAAAAGTTCTAAATAGCTGAAATTTACGATAGATAGGCAGACAGTGGCTTGGGATGAAAGACAGCTGTGGTTCAAATCAGTAGACTCAAATAAGGATTTCAAATTCAACCAAAACTTAAATATTCTAACACCATTTCAGCAACAATTCTTCAGTTGAAATCGCTGACTGTTTCCAAAGAGGTATGTTACATGAAAAATGTGAGGCTCCTGTTAATTTATTAAATTTCTTAAATATTTTCAACTTCACTTCCATCTTATTTATATTACAAAATATTTTTTTTTTTTGTTTCTGATCGGATTTGATCCACAAACCTCCCGCGCAACAGGCAGATATCCTAATTATTACGATTCGGGCACCTAAACCAATTGTGAAATCGAAAACAGAAGAATTATCAGAACCTGACAGTAAAATAAAGGTTCTTATTTTCGATTAAATTTCTTTCAATACCTTTCAATCAGTTCAATCATTTCGGCTACCGCCAAAACAAAATCCTCTGACAATTTTTTTTTCTTTTTTGCTAGTATTCATACAGAAGCAATTCTATGAAAATGGTTCGAACGTCAACTCTTTTGTTTGCTTGTATTTCCTTCGTCACCAAGCAACACTTAGTTGCAATTGAGCCACAAGTTGTCATTCAAAAATAAAGAAATACACCTTTTTATGTTGGCTACCTTATGCATATCTTACACTAGGTGCACTTCCCCTCTGATAAAGTGAGTCATATCATTTGACACTAGCTGCGTTTAAGGTTTTTATAAAAATATACATACATATCTTCCTTCAATCTCCACCGGGCGCAGGAACACATAAGTACCTATAAAGAAATTGTTGAGCTGCATTATTCAAAACCACAAAAATGAGCCGTCATTGATGAGTGTCTCTACGTAGCACGTATCATGTATCACTTAGTCTTGCTTCTTTATTCTAAAGAAGAACAATAAACAAAAAACCTCAAGTATTTATGTTCTATTGGACTCTAAAAGATCATAACTTACATGGCACTTTAAAATATTATTCAACATTTACCATCGTGAACCATTAACATGAACTAAAAAGCCAAATGGAATTTTTTCGTTAAAAGCTAATGGAATTCTATTTCTGCCCATGAGCGAACGGCACGATTCTTTGAAAAAATAATTCTATTGTCCTCCCGCATTCATTAACCCCGATTTATCTTACGCTCTCATTGGAGGTAATAGCTTTAAAATTGGTGTGCAAAACAAAATCCTTATCTGAAACCGGATAGTCTTTCTATACAAAAAACCTACTCGATAATTTGTCACCAGAACTTAATCTGTTTGCCCCATTACTGGTTCTATAACACGCAAGACATGATGTCAATTACCTCGGTCTCTCTATTTCATCATCGCAAACGCCCCACTGAGTACTGGTCGCCAAAGAAGTATCTTATCAGTTTAAAAGAACTGTTCTATCCAATCAAAACATTCGGAAGCTACTTCTTACACTGACCTTCAATCAAAAAAAAGAGAAAGAAAAAACCACCGAAGATCCACCCCTAACGAGCTTGTGAAATCTTTGTTACAAGAAATACCTTCTCTTTGTTCGGCGAAGATGAACATAACACAAAAAAAAAACACAAAATATAGAATGTCTTTAGAACGGCGAAATGCGGAAGAAGAGAACACACGCACCAAACCGATATGAAGACGCCTTAGGCAAAACGCGACATCCATTATTGTCCTCCTCCGTTTATTCACCACCAGCTGTAGCTGATGTGTCTGGCTGTCGTCGCACTACGCATCGTGTACACCTATACATTTTCATTAACAGCCGTTTCATCGGTCTAGCAACGAGTTTAAAAAGCAGTAAAACTAAACGCAATCAGCCGGGCCAAAAAGACGAACCAGAAGACGTAAGGAAAGAAAAGACATATTCAAGAAAAAACCAAGTCACCCAGTCGATCGTCACCTCAGTTTATCGACGACATTCGAGCGGATTACAAAAAAAGTCTCAAGATCAACATCAATACCGATCCGTATTTTGGCTTCGATGTGCTAAAGTCGCGTTCTTATACAACCCTCGCAAAAGTCGATCAAAATAGTTGGTTTTATGTTTAGTCGGAAACTACTCAGTCAAAGAATAATCGCGGTAAGGTTCTACAACGAGAGCCAAGTTAAGAGGAGAAAATAGATTTGTTTGAAGTCTCGTATGCAAAAGGAGCTCCAGCCCTTTCGAATAAAAATTATATTTTATATCTTCTTGATAATTTAAGTGGTAAAAAGTTCTAGTACTTTTTCGATAAATTTCTTAAAAGAAACAATTTTGTTTGCATAGTGTCCTTTCTGAACATTTGATTTCGTGCATTCATCTCAAGAAGTAGTTGCATCTTTCGATCTTAAGTAGACCTGGCTCGAGTCCAATTTAGTTGCTTTTGAAAATGATTCTTGAGTCTCACTAATTGGGACAATTGTTGCACTTTTTCAACCATTGCACGTTTATTTATTTACTCGAAAAATAGAAAATTTATTTACTTGTTTCTTTTTATTTATTTATTTGCTTTTTTCTCCTTTTTCAAAGGCATTCGCGGTGGACGTTATTCGGTCAGAATATTAATGAAATTTTGTTGTATATTTTTTTAGCTCTTTTCTTTTTATATTTTTGTGTACCAATGGTAGTGTGTGCATAACTGAGTGAAAAACTGTATTGTCTTTTGCATAGTGAAAAAGAATCGAATTGAGTAATTATTTGCTATTTAGTTGTGATTGTTGCGCGTCCATTGAGTTGGGTTTTGTATTCTAAGTAAATAAACATTCTGTTTGCCTAACTCAATATTGTAACTTTGGATTGCCAGTGCTAGTGAAAGAAGGAAAACTCATCATTTTCTAAAGGTGAGTTACAATTCATTTATTTATATTTTTGAAGCGGAAACCGAGGAATGCATTTTCGCTTTTGTTTGTGTGATATTTTTGGGACAAGCAAATAACCTCATGCTGAAGGCGCTTGAAACACGTAAATAAGTCAACGAAAGTTACTGGTAGCTGACAGTTTTTAATTGCTTTAAGTTTGATTTAGAACCGTTTTTGGAGTGACCAAAATTACTTCGTTTTACGATAGCCTGCACTTGAATGCGAAAGCGAAATTTTTTTTATCGGCTTACGTGTTGGCTTTTGTTTACGATCAAAGCCATTGAGATTGTATGTTAGATTGTTAAAGAATTTTTATTATTTGGTTGTAAAAAAGGAATCCATATTTGACACATGTGTTTGGATAATGGAGCCTGCAAACGAGCTCTTCAAAGTGCATGCGCCCTGGAATACCAAAGATTCAGAGTTTTGAAGATCACAATTCACAAATAATAATTGCCACTGATTTTGAGTAACTGTGACGCTTTGGGAAGACTGTGAGTGAGTGAAGGCCATACCACGTCTACCATTACTCGCATATACATAGTTAGTACGAGGGTGGATTGATAAGTTTCCGGCCTGACCAAGAAAAACAACGTTTTCAAGAATTTTTTTTTTTTATTTCTCAACATAATCTCCTCCAAGACTGATACATTTCTCATAGCGGTGTTCTAGTCTAATAATGCCATCTCTATAGACTGATTCGTCAAGCTCCTCAAAATACCTATTTACAGCTTCGATTACTTCTTTATTGTCCGCAAATCTCTTACCGCCAAGCCATTTTTTGAGGTTAGGAAACAGATAATAGTCACTCGGGGCCAGATCTGGAGAGTAGGGAGGGTGCGGCATCAATTCAAACTTCAGATCGTTGATTTTAGCCATCGCAGTGATTGACTTGTGCGCTGGTGCGTTATCGTGATGAAACAAGATTCTATTCTTCGCCAGATGAGGTCGTTTAATTTTCACCTTGTGGCTCAAACGTTGCAATAAGTTTGCGTAGTATTTGCCAGTGATAGTTTTAATCAATGCATATAATACCTCTTGCATCCAAAAAAACAGTAGCCATAACCTTGTTCGCAGAAAAAAATTGTTTTTGCCTCCTTTGGAGTTGGTTCCCCTGGTCCAATCCACTGTTTAGACTGTTCTTTGGTTTCAGGAGTGTAGTAGTGGACCCAAGTTTCGTCAACGGTTACGAGTCGACGCAAAAATTCGCTTGGATTACGCTTATACAACGCAAATTGGCGGTAGAAATGTTTTTTTTTTTTCATTTTTTAGTAAATACAGAGGCGTCTTGTTCAATGTGCTCTCAAACTCAAACTAACATTTCAATAGGGCTGAAACTATAGCTACAAGCTATCTAAGGATGGTACTATAGAACGCTACCTCAAGGTAGGCCGAGTGGTGCCATCTCTTGGCCAGGCCGGAAACTTATCAATCCACCCTCGTATAATCCCCGATTCTTAGTTTTCATTGCTGGTAGAGGAAAAACACCCGCTCCCTTTTATGCGGGTGTTTCACTATGTTATTCGCAAAACTTTGAGGAATGAGTGTAAAATGTTTTCACGAGCTCTGTTTGAGAGGGAGAATATCTTATGGAAGGAGAGGGTCTTTGATCTTTTGAGAGCAGAGGAATATTTGCGAGAGCTTAGGTATAAATGTAGACTTGTTTTTTACTTAAAAACTTACTCATGTAATAATGGTTAACATCTTAATGCTTATTAGTTTCGCTTTTCACGAAAAACTGGCAAACCCGTATCTCCTTTGACATATCAGCTTAAGTTCTGATTACTTCCTCTTCAAATAAAAAAGCAAAGTTAGTTCTTTGTAGTGAGTGATACAGAAAAACCCAAGAAGCAAACACTTATAAAATCTCGAATCTCTTAAGAATGTGTAATCAGCGTTATATGTTAGTCGGTAAGATTACTAAAGCTCAAGTTCTTCTACGCCCTCATAAATTTCACTTGCAAGTTGGTTAAGGTTTCTTCCACTTGAAGAGTTCTTCCTCTTCCGGGATTTCCCTTCAATGTGTTTTGAAAAAACCGTCGACTACCAGCCTTGATGTCCATCCGCTCGTTATTGTATCTTCTTTTGCAAACATTGTCTTCACAAACAGGACCAAAGATTATTTTTTTGCGAAGCGTACAAAGTATTCTTCAATCCTTTTCGATAAGGTTCAACGCATGAATCAGGACTGGGATGATTAAGGCCTTGGAAGGGATACCTTGGCTTTTTTGAACATGGTTTTGTTTCTCAATTGCCCTCTTAACCCAAAGAAGCAACGGTGGGCAAGATTTATTCTCCGTTTGATCTCCACACTGAAGTTGTTTTCCGTGTCTATAGCAGATTCTACATTGACGAAGTCCTGTACTACATGGAAGTTATGTCTATTTATTTTGACGTTTTCACCAATTCGTCGATGCTCTGTGTCCTTGTTTGATGAAAACATATATATCGTTTAACAGTCATTAACCATCAAACCCATTTTTGCCGCTTCTGTCTCAATAATCACAAAAGCACCGACATTATGACAACAAGTTTCCTTCTTCGTCTGCGTAAGCAAGTAATTATAGGTACTGATTTTTGAATGATTGTTCCTCTAGTGTTGACGTTTGAAATTTGTACAATTTTTTAAAGCATGATGTTGAAGAAACTACGTGACAGTTTGTCACCTTGCCTAAAGCCTTTTTCGATCTCAAAGATTTCGGTGATTTCTTTACCGACCTTGACAGAGTAGCGCGAATTCTCCATAGTCATCCTGCTTAGTCGTACGAGTTTTGCAGAGATGCTGAAACTAGACATACATAGGTCTGAGCAGATCGTCTCCTTAAATACTGTCATACGTGATCGATAAATAGATATCGAAAATATATCATTCTATAACTGGAGCAATTGTCTCCCTTTTCGGAGCGCAATACAGGAATTGTTGGAAAAATTCGAGTTTTTAGGGCATGTTAGTGGTGATATTAATCTGGACAACGTTTACTTTAAATAAGACGGCTGGCGGGCTATGTGCAACGCAAGCAACGAAGCCATCGATCTTTTGCTTGAAAAATTACTGCGCTCATGATGTCTCTCGAAGAGTTGACCATAGTTGGCCGTTAAAGGATTTGGCCTACGTCAACAATTCAGCGTCGATTCAAGACCTAAAAATTTGAATTCGTGAAGCTATACAGGGTATACTGCAGCCACTTTGTGATTCGAAAATTTCATGAAAAGGATATTATCCTGTTAGCGTTGCCGTGACGGCCATGTGGCTGATATTGTTTTACATTATTAATGGCAAACCTTTTTCTTTACATTGAAATAAACAACCGATCTCAATATACGCCATTTTTCTTTGAATATCAAAATTACAACTTTAATAAGGAAACGCTTTAATTTCGAATCTTGCTTTAAATTCAAAACAAAGTTTCCGAAGTCCGCAAGAAGACACACTCTACACATATTACAAAACATCGTACTCGCAAATTGCTCAGCCCAACCAAAGCCAAATCCCACGTATGACTGTAATTGCAGCTTGCAGGCCAAATACACCAATAATTGCTGTCCTTGATAGCTGTTTTAAAACAAATAACTTTTGATTATGACGAATGAAATGAAAATAAGAAAAAAATTACTCCACCACAACAAAACAAAGTAAGTTTCTCGCTTCCCCGTAAGGACGGAATGGTATTTTTGCCTTTACCTCCACAGTTTGCTCCCAGACTCAGCGGCTGATTATTATTTACTCGAAAACACGTTATAACCCATCCAATTGTTATCACTCGATTTCAGTAATGAAAATGCGAACTTAATTGAAGTGTTCCCCATTATAAGGAATGTATCATTTGCCATGAAATTACAGTGGGAATAGCAGTTGTAAAAATCGAACGAATTAAATTCGCCTCTCGATCATTGCAACACTGCTCTTTGTTGTGTCTTAAAAAAAGATATCCTGTTTCTACAAACATAACCGCCCAAATTACACAACTGAAACATTGTTTACTTAAAATGAAAAAACAAAATCATTTTGTTGATTTGAATTGGCTAGACTATTCCCACGGTCACGAGACTTGGGGCATTGCAACCACAAGAATTTGATACAGACTCAATTTACGGTAAAGCTTAGTTTTGCCTGACTATTAATCACGTTGCGATAAAGAACAAAGATTGATTCTATTTAAGCTGGCTATAAATCGCAGTGAAGATGACATTTTTCTTGGTTAGGACTCAGAAAAATGTTAAAACATTAGATGTAGTATGCTACAGAAATATTTGGTTAGAGCGTCTTCAAGGTCAAATGGAAAGCAGCATTAAAATCATTTGCTACTGTTATTGTTCGAATTTTTTTTTTACAAACACTTAGCATTTGCAGACTGGTATTGTAATAAAGAAAGCAGTTATGTTTAAAATTTGAGGTGCAAACCGAAAATTAGCACGCTTTTAAAAAAAAAAATAAAAAAAGGTCCGTATCACGTTTTGCCTTTCGCGAGGTGTAATTAAACATGAAAAGAGCTTCATTCAGTTAATCGGTTTGGATCTGCAAAAATGTGTAAGTCACTTCATTTCTCCACACAAATAGTTGCATAACTGGGCAAAAAATTACGTTAGTCAAAAACTTCAATAAAAATATTATTTATTAAAAGAAATAAAAAAAGTCAGAACAGCATTTTCGCATTTTCAATGTAATTATGTTCTTCTGAACATTTCGCAGTAAAAAAAATGTCTACAATATTTTACATACTGTAACGGTCATTCAAACCAAAATATATAAACTTTACTTTCAACTTCTTATCTGTAATTTATTTAAATTTAAAATATTTACGAAAGTATTTTTTTAAGATGTAATGAAGATATATGCAGGGTGATTTCCATAGGATGTGCACAAAAGCTTAAAGCGGTTAGGTGAGGCCGAGACAGGAATAAAATCATATAGGGGAGGGGGGAGGAGTCTATATATTTGTTTAAGATGCAGGGGCAATTTTGTAAGAAATTGACTTAAAATCTTGAAAAAAAACTATTTAGAATCAATTAAACCACTTACAATCACATGATATAGTATTTTAAAAAAAGTTGTTTCAACGAATTTTAAAAAAATAAAAAACAAATATTTTTAAATTTAATTTTTAAAAAATTTGCTTATCTTTTGGGACATAGGTTCTCTCTCATACGATTTTTTTTATAAACCTGGATATCATGCTTATTTAAGGGCCGAGTTATAGCGACCAAAAAAAACGAATCAGGAAAAAATTTAAAATGAATTAAACTATGTTTTCGTTAGAATTGAATAACAAATGTTATACCGATCGATGGCAAATCACTCAAAGAATTTTTAGTGCCCAGAAAACGTATTACAATTATTTTCTGTATTTTTACATTTTCCTGATTCGATTTCATCAGGAAAGTAGAAAAATACAAATTTTTTGTTCAGTTAAACATTTTCTTGGCGAAAAAGATTCTCTGGGCTATTTACTATCGATTGGTGTACCATCTGTTATTCAACTCTGATGAAAACAGTTTAGTTTTATAGTTTAGTATAGTGATGTTTATAAACTTCATATGAGCTTAAACTTTCTTTACTATATCTCGATAAATGATGATTTTCAGGCTGCCGCAAATCTTTTTTGTCATGCTACTGTTCTTCTAAATTTTTTCAAAAGTATTTTGAGTTTTTGGCAAATTAAGAATTAGTAATAATAATAAATGTGCAGCTACGCTACTGTTAATTTACTTAGCTCTGTGTCTATCACTATTTACAACAGAAAAGCACAAAAACTTTTTCAATATGATAAGCCAAGCAAATTTCCGTGAGCCGATGCACTATTTGAAAAGTGGACACTGATATGATTACATTTTTAATGATTATTTTTATAATAACCCTCAATTTTCATCCAAACACTTTAATGACTAAAAACACACCCCTAAGCAAATTTATATATAACGTAAAACTTAATCTTTTGAACTATGCACTTTGCTTAGATTATAGAAAAGTACGTTTTTCATTTCATTATTTGCTTACTCATTTTCATATAATAATAAGAACTCAAAACAGAGTACAACTTTTGAGGGAAAATTTGGTTTCCGGATGTATTCTTAATTTATAACAACACAAGACCACTGTCTCGCTGCTTATTTTTCTAATTAAAACTTAATAGTTAATAAGAGATTTATTCTTTTAATGATAATACGAAACACTTTAAATTAAATGAAGAGGATGTTTTGATATTAACTCATGAAAGTAGCTCAAAAAGAATTTTTGATTTCCTTTCTTTTACGTTCCTAAGACTTTTGATTTAAATTGTCTAAAGGTAGGTATAAGTAAATCACCTATGCCGATTAAATTAACAACATGTTAAAAATCATGTCTTAAATTACTTACCTTGTTGTCAGAAAACATCGATCCTTGCTTAATACCTCTATAAGTTGGGTTTTCCTTTTCATGCACATAGGACATTATTATTAAACATAAAATAAAATCAAAACATTTTTTGCTTGTTTTTCGTGATGTTTATTTTACATCGATATTTTAATATTTGCTGATGATATGAAGATTTTTAAGACCATCAAAAATGCTTCAGTTCGCAACATCCTACAAAAAGATATCGACAGTTTTGTTGTACGGTGTTTCAAAAACGGGCTTAGTTTGAACTCTTACAAGTTTTTTTTTCTACCGAAAAAAAAATTCCTAGTATTTGAGATTTTTCAATATCGCGACAATCCCTATCTCAAGTTTCTATATTCCGTGACCAGCGTGTTCTTTTATGACTTAGTATTTCTTCATCAATCAACAACCGATTCAGTCAATACTCCCGAGGTGCTCTCCCACATTAAATTCAACTATCGTGGAAGATTTCACCAACTACGTAATCTTTGCTCCCATAGAACTTACTAAGGTATGCACGAGGCATTAGCTCGCATGAGTAGGTTATTCAAATCCAATTACTTTATTTCTGATTTCTATCTCAATAAAAAAAAAGTTTGAAATTAAAACTAAGAACCAGTGTTCCATTTGCATGATTCATATTAAATGATCATACACTAAGCTCAGTGCATATACTCCTACAGTCTCTGAAACTAAAAACAAAATGATTCCCCTATTGTGCAAAAACAATAATATACTTATGACCCTTTAAAGTGCAGATTTACTATATTCATAAAACTTGATAAGAAGTGTTTTAAGCTTGCGTGTAAATCTACATGTTTACCCCAGTTCAGTATAAATTGGAATCGCTTGTCAGATTGAGCGGAATTATTATCACGTTTACTTATAAGTTTATTGAAATTGTTTAAACCAAATTGAAATAAAAATATAAAATTGAAGAAAATGACCACCTGCAAATTCAGTCAACTTTTCGTCAACTTGGCGCTTTGTCTACTTATTTTTACTTCAGCTATTAAAGCCCAACGTGAGTTAAAAAAGCATCGAGTTCTAAAAGTTAGCTTTAAAATATTTTTTGTGTCTTTTTTGGTGACCCAGAAACATGTGGCAGCAATGAGGAGTACAGTACCTGCCATAGTGCTTGTGAGCCTAGTTGTTCCAAACCCAACCCAACAATTTGTACAATGCAGTGTGTTGTAGGATGCCGATGCAAACAAAACTTTCTCAGGAACAACGGGGGACAGTGTGTAAAAAACTGTTAATGTTCAAATCTGCGTTTGCTTACCTTTGGCTGAAAAAAAACGTTTACTTGTTAAAAAAAAAAAAAAAATTATATTCGCTTTTAGATCGCAAAAAAAATTTATCAAAAATTTTGCACGTCTTTTCAAAGTTTTTCGTCAAGTTTATAAGAAAGATTCGATTGGATTTATTTTAAATTTTTAACACGGCAGTTTTGAAGACCTATTTTCTTTAGTAAAACGATAACTCAAAAAGTATATTTACTTTGAGAAGTTACTTGTGAATTCCGCAAAACACATTTTCCATTGTAAAATACAGCTTCAAAATTGTAAACAACCTTAAAAGAAAAAGTCAAATGACTAATTTTGAATAAGATTTGAATAAAACGAACTTTCATCTAGAATCCTAATTTTGTTTTTCATGTTGTTCATTGAACCCAGTGGACTCAATGATTGAAATCATATGAACAACATTCTTTGCGAGCACGACAAAAACTCAGTGCATAGACAATCTACTCTTACGATGACTTATCTCAATCAATGTAAAATTGTTGGCGGAATAGATACAGACCTAGTTTAGTTTATTTATTGACAATACAGGGTGTTTTGTATAAGATGTGACCAGAGCCCAGGACGGATAAGTTTGGCCAAGACCGTTTAGGCAGTAGGGCCAATTTATTTTGAAAATAGGCTAAGCTAAAAAAAAATATTTTAAATCAACAAAGCCACCTTCCTCCGCATAGGAAAGTGTTTTTGAAAGCTTTTATTTTCTTCTTTAATGTTAGTCTAAGGTAATTCAATGAATAGATTTTAAATATAAAAAGTTCATGTAACCATTACTCCATTATGCGTTTTTCCCAATGCGCTCATCAGTTAGATGTTGTTGTACCTGGGCGAAACGCTTAGTGGAATGAAGATCACTTGAACTATTTATTTTGTTTTCAAAATCACAACACAGCGCTTTAAATAATAAAATTATTACATTATTTTTTTCGTTTCATATATAGTTTTGAAATAATAAAGTCAAAGTCGAAATTTTGAAAAAAAAAAAAAAATGTTTTCAAACGAAATTTTTAGTTTTGAGTCAAATACAGAAAACCGATGGTACTAATTTTTTTTTTTATTTTGAAAAAAAGTAGGTACTTTGTAAAGAAAACCAATTTTTGGCTCAGAAAATAAAGCCCAATCAGCAAAATCGATGATAAAAGTTAGTGAGGAAAAAATGATCCTAACCATCAAGCAACATTTTGTAAAAAATTTATTTAAAAAAATTGGTATTGAGACGTGATTACCCATAAACTATTATCTTAATTAACTTTAACTTAACTGTTAATCAAAGAACATGGTACTAGCTTTCAAAAACATTATAGTGTGTGGTTGTATTGTAAGTAGTTCAGTTGATATTTAGTAATTTGTTTTAAAAATTAAGTAAATTTCTTATAAAAGGAAGGGCACTTCCCATGGATGGAGTGGATCCCACAGCTTCCATACAATTTTTTCCTTGTCTTGAGTATTGGCATAACCTTTCCGTTCTGAGCTTTTGTCGCCTCGTATCCAAAACACCCTGTATATCAGTTGGCAATAAACTTGTTTCACTATTGTGAAAAGTAAATTACTTTGTCATAATAAAAAGGAAATAGACTACTGGAAAAACGTGTTCAAGCTCCATAGTAAAACTTAAACGCTTGGCTCTTGGAACAATGGAAATTTATTTGTATCAAGCAATTAAGTCATAAGTGAATGTGAATCCCAGATTGCTGATTGCTTAAGAAATATGGGAATCCTAGTTCCTGACACAACAAGCAAAATACTTATCAGCAAATATTTGAAATGATGAAAAAATGCAGAAGTTCTAGCTAAAATTTGAAATGAAACCAATGCAGCACCAAAATGTTGTTCAGTATGAATGTTAGTGTTTAAAGCACACCCGATATCTCTCACACTGACTAGTTTAGGTTTATCATTCGATGCATCAAATACAATTGTTAAATGGTCTGCACGGTCTGACGCTGGCAATGCAAAAGTTAAAGAAGCCCTTTTTTTCTATTTCCGGAGATCCAAAACAGGAACCAAAAACAAGAAACAAAGCTCTTAGTCTGACGAAATTTTGAAAGAAATTAAGAGCAGGTACTTTTAGAACGCAAAAGTCGTAAATATGAAAAACAGCGACAGTGGCGAAAAAATGATATCTTACAGCCAGATAACCAAATCTATGAGTTGAGTCGTATGATGAAATCACTCAGCTTGGTTTTTATCTAGGTAGAAATTTGCTCTAAACTACCACAAGGTCATATGTTTGTACTGAAATGTAACAATAAAATAAGATTCTGAAGAAAGAGTGATAACAAATACTTAAAATAAACTTTTTGAAAGATGGGCGCGACAACCTCAATGGACTCAGGGCTCCGTATATATCTAACTACGCTTCAAATTGTGAACAAATCGTTTAAGCTACGAGCCACATCGCATTTGTTTCGTCTCATTTCTTTCAAGCCACTGATCTTTGATTTGAGTTATTGTTTCAGGTGTTTTTTCGATATTAATATCTGTCATCAAATAAGTTCTATATTTTAATGTAGAATTCATAATGGCATTTGGATGTTCTAGCTTATTATCCATCAAACTTTAAAAGCCTGTGAGCGTTGTTAGCATGTTAGCTCAATTTTTACCCCAACTTAGAATAAAAGTTTAGTATTTTGAAGTTGAAAGGCATAGCGAAAGTATTTGATCAATGATTTGCTCTCTAAAATAGTTTAAATGAAACTAAACAAAACAAAAAAGATGATTAACTACATATTCAATCTGATATTTACTTAATTGGCATTATCATTACTTAATTATACTTCAAACATAAAAAAATTTGGTCAAGTTTTAAGCAAAAGTATATATAATTAATTTTTTTTAACATTTTGTTATGTGATCCAGAAACAATTCAGTACCAGCCATAGTGCGTGTGAGCCTCACAAATAAGGTCCGTGCACATTCACACGATAGACGTTGCAATTCGAGTTTTTGGAAAAGCTACCTGCCCGCTGTAGAAATAGGTTATTGGACATATTTTTGACGCTTTTTGTGTACAAGTTTGGCAGTGTGATTGGAAAATTCCAAAAATGACACAAAACAGAACTATACACTGGATGAAATCTCAATATTGCTTGCCTCGTCAGGCTCATCAGGAAACACTATCTTAAGTTTAATACAGAGGATTTAACTGAAACCAATGTCATCGTCGATAGCACGAAAGCAATTATTGAAATCCGATAACCAAGAGATGGTCGTGCTCTTAGTATCTGTCTGTGACGTGGGAGGTCTGTATTTCGAATACCAAAAACATCAGAAAAAAAATGGTATCGCCTTTCGCAAGGAATATGCAAGTATTCCAAGTGTAAATATACATTGCCATGAAAAGCGCTTTATAACTTAGCTGGAATGAGAGAATCGAACCGACTTGCGTGCATGCATTTCAGGAGCAATGAAAAAATGTTGTTGAACCCTGGCTTTAGAAGTATTTTTAAGCCTGACACCTATATTCACCTAGTTATAAGAAGCTTTACAGAAGCAAATTTGGCTGGAGTTCGTTTAAAAAAAAGAGATTGTGTCATTAAATATAGCGAATAGTAATATATCTAAAAAGTTATCACTCATGGACGTCCCTTGGGAGAGCACGACCAAGGAATTCAAATTCGACAAAAATTTCAGTACCGATCTGAAGGATAATAAGTATATTCTAAAGTTAGTCTATGCAATACGCAAATGCTCGGTGTTAAGCATTGACAAAAAATATAAAGCAAAACTGACGGACAGTCAAGCTGCAATTAAGGCCATAAAATCCTACACATTTTTTCAAAACTTGTCAGCGAATGCATTGGCAAATTGAACGAACAAACCAAGCGCCTACTTGACACCTTCAATCCAAAATGCTTTAAAAACGAAATAAACCATAGTAGGAACAATATAAGAATGCTAGCCGGTTACCTAAGGGGACATTGTAGGCAAAGGAAACACTTATATGCACTAGGCATAGAGAGGAATGACCAATGCAGATACTAAAACGAACCAGGAAGACTCTCCGGACCACATATTGGGAGACTGCAATGTCAGACGGATTCGGTATCAAATAAAATTTAAAGTCCTTGAAATGACTTTGAAACCTGAGGTTTCCATAGCTTTGTAGAGTCAGCCTTTTCCACAAACGCAAGTTCAATAAATAATAAAGTTTTTTCTATTTGCCTAATTAGAAAGCAAGTTTTTTTATGTAGGCATACTGCATCGCAATATTGTTATAGTTTAATGATTTAAATGTGTCGGCCATCCGCCATCCGTTCCGGCGGCAGGACGCAACGCGGCGGCTATTCATTGAGCACAATACCAACATTGTTTATCTTTATTTCACATCGGTTTTTGCCGATTAATATTTAGTCTAAATTATGCTAATTGCGTCTCCATAGTCTTTTTGATATTTAATTTCGTATTTATGTGCGCATAATTACACAAATTTCGCCGCAACAACAAAGCTATTTTCTGGATGCAATTAATTGATTGGCAGATGGAGTGAGTTATCAGCTTATCGGCAAAATTTATTTCTACTGCAAATTTTTCAATCCATTGGCAAAGGGAAACTATGTAATTTATTTGCTTTACCTCAAAAAATAAATCAGCAGGCGTTTCCGGGTTAGTTGAGTTCACACGAATTGATGAATGAAGTTTCTTTGTTTTGCACCATGCTTTCTAACTGTTATTGGAATTTGAAAAGTCCACAATTTGTTGAGTGTTAAAACTATTTGGGTTCGAAAGGTGGACGTTGGACTTATATAATGCGTGACACGGTCGGCTGCAAATGTGTCGAGTTTCGATGGGGTGATGATTGGTCTATGATCTATGTCATTGACTTGGAATTTTTTCTATTTTTTCTTTAACAAGTAACTGCGTGAAATTTGGACTTAGGATTTCATTTACAAAGTGCCCACATCCTACACCTAACCTCACGATTGGGCTCAGCAAGTATACAACGAACCAGTACAACACCTCTTGTCATGTAGACTCTTTTTAACATGCGGTTGAGAATTAGTCAGCACATTGAGTAATGAGAACCTACAAAATAAATCAGTCAAATCGATTATTTCTGAAACCACGACTATGCATCTACAAGCCAATATCAATCCGAGTCTATTTATTTTTGGTTCTTAAATCAATTGACATCCAAAACGTGAGGTCATCAAGAATCGATTTCCGATGAAGTCAAGATCAGAATGACAATAAGTTAACTCTTTTTATGTTTTCTTTTCTTTCCTTAATTTCGAGGGTAAATAGTCGACATAGTGATATATTTCTTTATTACCGCACTCACGAGCATGTCCGTTAGAATTTAAACGTCGAAATTCGGGATTATGGCATTAGGAGGGTTGCCAATGTTCAGTTTCTTCATCGAAATAGCATTGAAAGAACTCAGCTTCAATCAAGTATACAATTTTGAATAACAAAATTGAACTCCCGCGTAATGTCGAAGATGTAGAACTTTACTTTTTTAGAATTTAGTTCTTTGATACACTTTTTTTAAAGATTCTTTACATATATTGGTGCAGCAGGCTTACAAAAGTTTGTGATATTTTTGGTTACGAATTGTTTTATGCGTATCAAAAACTATCACGTTCACGTGTAAATAAAACTCAAAAATTTTACTTGTTTTTAGTTTTTCATTGCAAGCAAATTGAAGAAGCTGGTGAACAAAACGAAGCATTGCTTCAAAGTTAACAGGTTTTAACACATTGTCTCCTCTTATTCCTGAGAAAACCTCTCTTGCATGCACAACCTATGACACACTGCTGTGTACACACTTGTGGTTTGGGATTTGAACAACTTGGCTCACAAGCACTGTTACAGGTACTATACACCTCATTCCTGCCACATTTTTCTGGATCACAAAATAAATAAAAATTATTTTTAGAAAGATTTCGATTTCGGCAGTAGTTTTTTTTTTACTTACTCTTCTGGGCTTCAATAGCTGAAGTACAAATAAATAGAAACAGCGCCAAAAGAATTAAGACGCGGTTGAACTTAGAAGCTGTCATTTTATTACTTTTTATTTTTAGGTTTGATTTTAGCGTTCGATTATAAGATTAATTTCACCGACTCTGTTGTACGTTCGAGCTTCAAATGCTTCACATTTATACTTAGCCGGGGTAAAAATGTAAACTTAAAGCAGAAAAGCGGTTAGGAACCAGTTATTACTTTAAGTTGCTAGAAAACTAATCAGTTAGGTATTGTAGATACCGCAACTACTCATATTTATATAGCAGCCAACTGCAGTCTTAGCTTATTTACATTTTTCTACTACAATTGACTGACGTTAAAAGCTTCAGGCCATACGGAATCAATTTCTGATGAAATCACGATCAGAATTGCAGTAAGTAACGTGAGCAGACGTCTGCAGTTTTTTTAATTTTTGTTCTTTAATATCTTATCTATAACCACTGAGTTTCCAAATGAAATAAAATACATTTTAACGTTACACATAAAGAAAACAAACCTCCAAACTATCGCCCACCTATTTTAATTTGGCGTTAGATTTGGGACCAACTTTAGTTGCGTGAGGTTCAAATAAACACAAGGATTGGAATTTTTTCGAAAACCGAAACCCATAAATTGCTGCTCTTTTTGCTAAAATCTCGATTCTGTTGCATAATTACACTTTACTTGCTCTGCCAACATTTACGTCGCTTGTCATTGGACGAAAAAAAAACCCTTCAGAAGCGTTAGGAAGCCTCTTCAACCACTTCTAGATTTGAAGTTTGAATCCACCCAAAGTCTTCAAACTCGAGTGAAATTTTTTTCGGCTGAAACTATTGCAATTGTATCTCTTTGAGAGGTTTCTCAAAAATGCACTGTAACACCAACCTACACCAACTACACTCTGGGTGCACTGCACCTAGACATGTCCACCTACCTAAACACTTTTCATGGCAGTGTAAATACTCTCAAAAGAATTGCCAAATCATCATAAAAGGCAAAACCGGCTTATAAATAATTTGATATTTTTGACACTTGCACTTAGAAATCACGCCCTCGCGGTTTTTTCTATTGAAAAGCTTTTTTTATAGTTTTCTGATTGGATTGCCCATTTCCTCAGAAATTCAACAAACCGCTTTTTTGAAGTGGCACACGCGCAAGACCGTTCGCTTCTTCTTTTACTCTAAAAGAGCCTATAATCTTCGTGGAGGAAGAAGTACCACGTTGACCGACTTAGAACGGGTGGTTTAAATTACTAACAACATCCAACAAAAAAAGGAAATAAGCCTCGTGCGTCTTACTTCAGAAAAAAGGAAATAAAAACAGTTCTTATTGGACAGGGACTGATTCCACTGCACCAAAGAAGTGGAGTTTGAAATTTAAACGTTGAAAACCAAAAATTAAATAAATGTGTAGGACAGTTTTTTTTTTTTGTCAATGTCGGTAACCTCATTTGGAGATAAAGAAACGATACAAAATACTAAATACATGAAAACATGTTATTTTCTATCCGGCTTTTTTAGAGGTTGGTTTTTCGAATAGGGGAATAGGGAAGATTGACATCTTGTGGTTAAATCGGCCCACTTCAATGTCATCAATGTTCAGTTTGGGTTGCTATTTCTTCATAAACAAGTTAGCAATAGAACAACAATTGCCAATCGCCCAAATTTTTTCGAAGTCAATGGTTCAGTTCGCGAAGTTTAGCGCAAGCTCCGTCCATTTTACGGTTGACATAATTGTCCATCAGAGCAATTAATTCGGCTAACCTTGGACCATTTTCGCTCTAGGTTTACTTTGCTTATTTGATAATAAGCATCCACAGAGACTTCGAACAGTGCGCATTGAAGAAACAATTGCCGTTGTAGAGCACCCGAATGAATCGATTCGCCAACGTGAACAGTAATTGGAGCTTTGTCCATCAACTTTATGGAAAACTTTGCGCAAAGATCTTGGCCAACGACCTTACCAGATCGATCGTGATTTTGGTGTAGAAAGAAAATGAGACTCGATGACTCGATGCTGGTTTTCATCGCAAAATTTTGTTCGGTGATGAGGCGCATTTTATGTTGAATGGTTATGTCAACAAGCAAAATTGCCCCATTTGGAGCGATGAGAATCCATATGAGTACCTTGAGATGCCATTACATCCACAAAAACTGTCTGTTTGATGTGCTGTATGGGCTGGTGGAATCATCGGGCCTTACTTCTTCCGAAATGATGCTGACGAGCTAGTTACCTTTAATGGAGCCCGGTATAGAGCCATGATAACCAACTATTTTGTTCCCGAATTGAATAGAATGAATGTGAATGAGTAATGATTTCAACAAGAATTAAGACTCGGTTGATTTTAGAAGCTGTCATTTTACTTCCTTTTATTTTTAGGTTTGATTTAAGCGTTCGATTATAAGATTGATTTCACCTACTCTGTTGTACATTAGAGCTCCAAATGCTTCATATTTATACCTACCCGGTGTAAAAATTCTAAATTAAAAGCAGAAAAGCTAGTTATTACTTTAAGTTGGTTGAAAATTAATCAGTTTTTCTAGATACTGCAACCAACTTCAGTCTAAGCCTATTAACATTTTTCTACTTAAATTAACTGACGTTAAAAGTTTGAGGTCATAAAGAATCGATTTCCTTTAAAGTCACGATCAGAATTGCAATTTGCAGTTTTTTTTATTTATTTTATTTTTGTTTTTTAATATCCCACCTATAACCACCGAGTTTCCAAATGAAATAAAATACAATGTAACGTTAGGCATAAGAAACCAATCTCTCTGCTAAGATCTCAATTCTATTATACAAAATTACGCTTTACATGCTCTGCCAACATTTACGTCGCTTGTCATTGGATGAAAAAAAAAACCCTTCAGAAGCGTTAGAAAACCTCTTCAACCACTTCTAGATTTGAAGTTTGAATCAACCCAAAGTCTTCTAACTCCCGTGAATTTTTTTTTAGCTGAAAATATTGCAATTGTATTTCTCTGAGAGATTTCTCAAAAATGCACTGTAACACCAACCTACACCAACTACACTCTGGGTGCACATAGACATGTCCACCTACCTAAACACTTTTCATGGCAGTGTAAATACTCTCAAAAGACTTGCCAAATCATCATAAAAGGCAATACCGGCTCATAAATAATTTGATATTTTTGACACTTGCACTTATAAATCACGCCCTCGCGCTTTTTTCTACTGAAAAGCTTTTTTATAGTTTTCTGATTGGATTGTCCATTTCCTCAGATATTCAACAAAACGCTTTTTTTGAGGTGGCACACACGCAAGACCGTTCGCTTCTTCTTTTACTCTAAAAGAGTCTATAAGCTTCGTGGAGGAAGAAGTACCGCGTTGACCGACTTAGAACGGGTGGTATAAATTACTACCAACATCCAACAAAAAAAAAAGGAAATAAGCTTCGTGGTCGTGGGTTTTACTTCAGAAAAATCAATCCATTTTACGGTCGACATAATTGTCCATCAGAGCAATTAATTCGGCTTGGATCGCTTTCGCACTAGGTTTACTTTATGTAATAATACGCATCCGCAGAGACGTCGAACAGTGCGCACCAAAGAAACAATTGCCGCTGTAGAGCAAAGTGTTGAAGAGGACCCGAATGAATCGATTCGCCACCGTCAACAGCAATTGGAGATTTGTCCACCAACTTTGTGAAAGATTTTGCGCAAAGATGGCCAACGACCCAACCAGATCGAGCTTGTGCAAGAATTAAGGCCGCGGGACCATGCAATGCGTCGTGATTTTGGTGTATAGTCCGAACATGAGATTGATCTCGATGCTGATTTTCATCGCAAAATTTTGTTCGGTGATGAGGCACATTTTATGTTGAATGGTTATGTCAACGAGCAAAACTGCCCCATTTGGAGCGGATGAGAATTCACATGAGTACCTTGAGACGCCATTACATCCACAAAAACTGTCTGGTTGGTGTGCTCTATGAGCTGGTGGAGTCGGGCCTTTCTCTTCCGAAATGATGCTGACGAACAAGTTACCTTTAATGGAGCCCGGTATAGAGCCATGACAACCAACTATTTTGTTCCCGAATTGAATAGAATGAATGTGAATGAGTGATGATTCCAATTTTCCAACAAGACGGCGCTACATGCCAAACACCGCACGTCACAATCGATTTAATACGCATAACGCATAATTTAGCAGAATGGACCTGCCAATTCGCCACCAAGATCGTGTGATTTGACAACATTGGATTATTTTCATTAGGGACATGTGAATTGTGAAGTCACTCGTCTACTTCAACAAACCAGAAACGTTAGGAGGCTTGGAAGCCACCATTCATGGCGTTAATGCCGACACTACGGTCTCAAATGCTCGAAAAACTGCTTGAAAATTGGACCTCTAAACTTGGCTTTATTCGAGCTAGCTATCTCAGCGGCTGCGGCCACATGCCCGAAATCATATTTAAGCATTAATGGCATAAAGTTATCCTTGCAATAAAGCCAAATGGAAATCATAATGAACATTAAAAATTAAACCGATTTTCTTATATGTACATATTTCATTTCAATTCGAAGTTCTATACCTCTAAAGAAACACCCTTTACTTCGCAGGTGACCTAAATTATAAGCTGTGATCACTGAACCGCTGTGTGAATAAACTCAAACAAAGTCCCGCTGTACTTATGTCTAATCTTTTTTTGCTTAACTTAACTTAAGCAAGTCTCAAGCTACAAAGAAGATACAAAATCAAATATGCTTTGTAGAGAGCCAAACCTCCCTCCATCACATTACCTCAGAAAAATTACGAATAACAAAAAGAAGTGAGTCAGAAAATAAATTATTATTATTAAGAACTAGTACTTTATATTACGTATAGTAGTGTAGGTCAGGTAAATTAAAGGGCAGAAAGAGCCAAAAAACAATCATTACTTTAATCGGCTTGAAAAAGTGAATTATGAGATAATTTCTGCTGATGTTGTGAGTGAAAATAAAAAATAATAAACTCATGCATCCTTTTAGGATACTGTTCGGTGTATGGAGTACGGCGGCAATAAAAATAAAGATTAATGTGCATCATTAATCAGAATGAAGGTGTTGCGTTATAATGACGGAAAGATTATTGGTGGCAGCTGCAGTTGGTGGATTAAAAAGATAATAATTCCATCCAGTAAATAAAATTAAGGGCTATTCTGAAGTACTTCGCTAAATCTGATTGACTCATATTTTTTTATCCATATTCAGCAAATATGGAAATTATTTATCGTCATGACATTGATATTTTGCAATGTTGTTGTCAGTAAAGTGTTCGCAGAAACTATAGGTACAGATACCACAGGTAGACAAGCAGATAAAAAAAAATATAAAAATATTGGCACATGAGCTTGAATTTAAGTTAGGGAAATTGTGAAGTCTGAGAGTTGTACTTTTTGTCTCACAGTTCTAGTTGCTTACTTAGTTCTGTGAAATTTCTTACTTCTTGATGAAAATGGCGCTCAACTAACATCATCTTGGCTTTTCGAGAGAAAGGTTTTGTTTTTTAATCGACTTCTTCACTCAGAATGGCAAGGACTAGAAATAATACAATAATTTTCATGGTGACACGAGAGAGTGAGAAGCCCCTCGGCTGAGCTCATTGTTCACAACCATAACTTGTGATTAATGGAGAAAACTTACAATTTTTTCCGGTTCCGAACGGCTTATCGAGAAACTGTTTCTCATTGCAGGGAATTTAGTATCGGAAAACTTTCCACTTCCTCGGAAAAGAACCCGTGTAAAAACATTTTTTGTTTTATGTTGGGAAGGGGCTACCAACAGTAATTCCCCGATTGATCTACACGTTGATGTATAGGGAATATGCTGACTACGTGGGCTCGAATACCGCTCCCAACAACTTATTTCCTTTCAGACATTTCAGTTTCATATGGACCCTTAAGGTTATAATGTGAAATTTCTATCACCTTTTTTTCATCTTCTGCACTAGAAAGAGGGGAAGGTTGCTACCCTAGAGTACAATGGACTAATAATAAGTCGCAATTCTCCATGTGTTATTATTTTGGATATCTTTCTTACAGAAAATTTCAGAATTTAACTTTTCGAATAAAGACAATTACACCATGTAAATTTAACCGCATACCTAAAACCAAAATCCTTTTGAACATCAAAATGTTAATTAAAGCTACTGCAATGATGACACCGCAAGTACCAAACTTCACATCAACTGAACAACTAAACTGGGGTCACTCAGTATTTTTGGGCATAGTTTTGACTCTGAAGATATGTATCAAAATTAATCCAAGTTATGGACACTGGAAGCTTAGCCAACCAAGCTGAAGGCATAATTAAATAAGCTAGAAGGATTCATTTCTCCTTTCTTCTTCTTATTCTTTTTGGTCCCACAACCCCACAAGCAGCGTGCCACTTCACCAAGTCATGTGTCTCACATCCTCACCTCGTTGATCTCAGACCTCACGCAGTTTTGGATTGTTCAACATTGGAGGCCGTTTAAATGCTTTTTAGTTTTAGTTCTGCCTTTCTATCTTCTTTTCTTAACTCACTGAATGAGTCGCTCTGTTCAGTTATCCAATACACTACTTACAAAAAACAACAGAAAGGCCTTTCGAATATCGATAGCAACAAAATACTTATGTAAATTTAAGCGATACAGAAGTAAACCTAAGTGGTGTTTTATTCGTATTGGCTACTAACAAAAATCATAAATCTAAAGCCCGAAAACTATTTGATTGCACAGAGTCGCGATTGGACCAATTTCTTTATAGTGCCCAACGGAGGCGTATCCAAAAGATTCCATTAGGAAACAATACATATATATAACAAAAAAAAACTAATAATAGGTACGCATAAATAAGACACAAGTAACGAATCTAGCTATCACCAATTCGGTTTCGGTCGAAAACAATTAACTTAATTTAAGTTTCAAGTTTTTCTGTGGGGTCTACTCCCTAAAAGCTTAATTGGTTCATCGAAAACGCTTGAATAAAATTATGATAAGGTTTTGTTCGACATCAATCGCTTAAATGGATCTTAGCATTTAGAGCATCCATTTCAAAGCGTATTAAATGGTATCAATAACTTTAAAGTTTTGCTCTTTGATTCTAAATTGTAAGCTGGTTAATTTTATTGTGAATACTAAACGACGGATGAATTTTAATGAGCAATTTATGCCAACGATTCCCTACATTTTGTGATGAATTTCGCAACATTATATAATAATGTTTGCTGTTTGTTGAGCTCAAACTTCTAAGATGAAGAATGAATGTCTTCGTATTATACGTACATAGTTCCAAAATAAAGACAGATTTTCCACAGCCATTTTATTTTGCTGTCTACAACTTGTGTTTTTTTTTTTAATTTATTTTATGATAAAAAAATGCAATAGGTTTAAGTAGTCTAACATAGGTGTTATAATTTCGAACCAAGTTGGTGTTTCACACCATATAGACAATTACGATAACAGGTGGTAAGAAAAATAATTTTACTGTCTGATGACCAATAAGGGGTTGCTACGAGTAAGACTGTGCTTGTTGCTAAAAACTTCAATCAAAAGCATGTGGATCCTTAAGAACTAGAAAAGTTTTTTTAGTCCTAAGAGGACAAAAAGTTAAATAAAAATAAATAAGGTACCACCACAGAGCGAGGAGCCTTGCCATAGTACATTTCTCACAACCATTGTCTTAGAGAGGGAATGGAAGGGACCTATACAGCTTTCTGCCGAAAAAGCGCATTTCATTGCAATGAATTTATTAAAGGATTACTTGCCAATTCCTCGCGAAGGCGATACCCGTGAAAAAAATGTTTGCTTCTTTTTTGGACTCGTACCACGAGCCTACTGGTAAACAGGCAAACATGCTAACCACGCCAAGTGTACCACCCCCACTAACTTTACTTAAGGTTCATAGAATTCAAGATCGACGTAGATAGCAGACAGTAGAGTAGCTGTGTTGTAGGCTGCTTTAAAGGAAGCCATAGATTTAAAGCAAATATAATCTTAATATGTGACTTCAATTATATTTGACGCTATTATTTTAATTGTTGACTATCTAGCAGCTAGCTTAACGCATCTCGAAAGTGCTTCAAAACTTCATTCGTGTAAACGTACAGCGAAAAAAATTTCAGGAAAACTGCCATCATTTCCGTTATATCGACAGGATCTGACAACTTAAACTAAACTAATTTATACTACTTAATTCTTAAATTGTTTGAAAAGAGAAAAGCTAACTGTGTATTAGAGTGACAAAGGTGGAGCCTGGCTGCTGCTGCTGCAGTATGTCTGAGAGAAAGGAAAGGCAGACAGACTTTCGCCGTAACCCGTAACACAATGAAACGGTCTAAAGAAGTTATCACATTAAAAATCCCAACATCAACCACATCTCATTCGGTTTTTCTTACCAACACTTTTCGTACTTAGAAAAAAAATTCTTGCTCAAGATATCAATTTACTGTGATTTTTATTTGATGTCTTTAAAATTATTTATAGGTAATCTGAAAACAAATCATACTATTCAATTAACAGCAATTTACTAATCTATCCCATTCTTAAGGAGGCTAATAAAATACTTTAGCACCGTTCGTTTTATTGACCCTTCAACAGCTTTTTTAAATTTACGACATACTTTCCTTAGTGACCCTTTTTTATCATATCAATTGTGTGTATCGTGTTCATGAGTCTGTTAATTGTGAAGTGTTAAAATTTGGAAGCAAGCTAACTGAAGGTTGTTTTATGGTCAATTAGTAATGTTCAACGAAGCCAATATTTGCGTTCAATGGAATTTATAAGCAGCTTAGTCAAGATCTTTCTAGACCTGATGTTTTTAAAGAAGCGGACTGGTTGATTAGCAAATATTTGCGTTTAGCAATCAAAATTATGAGACAAGTACACACTATACGTCAGACTCCGATGGTTTTATGACACATGATCGCAATCAATCACCATTATAGTGTTGTTCTTGTTTGTAGCTATCGTCTTTTGATAATAATTGTCTGTTAATTGATTCCTTTAAATGGGTCTAATTTCTATGAACTACGATGTACTTAAGTAGGTATTTGAAACCAAAAGTGTTTGTCGCTTGAATTAAAGTTGCAAAAACTTAGACTTGACTATCATCAAGGTCCCAAGCAGGACAAACACAACAAAAAATATGAAAAGGATATTAAAATGCGACCCTGAAAATACTTCCAACCAAATTATTAAGACAATGAATGGGTTGTCTTCGACATTTCAACACTTCACTTACACTCCATCCGCATGCTGCTGAAACCTTCTACGCCTCCTAAAAGTGAATGCGATAGGTGCGTAAATGAAATGAAATAAATAAATAAATAGGGTGGCACAACAGAGCGAGGAGGTCCTGGGCATAGCGCATTTCTCTCAACCATTGCCCTTCTGAGTTGATGAAGGTGATTTACAATTTTCTGCCAGTTCCGAACGACTAATCGAGAAAGAGCTTTTTATGGCAATGAATTTACTAAATTTACTAACGGAGGACTTGCCAATTAATCTCTAGGGGCGGTACCCGTGGAAAAACATGTTTGCCTCTGTTGGAACTCGAACCAGGAACCTCTAGGTTAACAGGCAGACATGCTAACCATCACGCCACGAGTACCACCCGAGTTTTTCATTAAAATAGTGATATTTTTCTTTGTATTTTAGTATCGTAAAAAAACTTTACATAAAACCTTATTATCAAGGTTTTTATTTTATTTTTAAAGTAAATTCAACTTTCAGCAAAGCACAAAAAGAACTGCAAGTATTTCACATACAGTTTTCAAGACATTCACTAATTCCAGAGTTCAAAGACAAAATTTTCATATCTATATCCATAGTCATCCAGATTACAAAAAGATGTCGCCGTCAAATCTGTACCACGGAAAGCCTTTAAAGATTTTTTGAAGTAAAATAATTAATTCGTTACTTTAACCCCCGTCAATATAGATTAATAACACCGCAAGTCAAATCATCCGCATTACCGGTCCCTAATGATTAATGACACCGCAATTCCCCAGAATTATGACACACACATGGCATGAGTATTATTTCGTCACCTACACTCCACATTCATTGAACTTACGAGTACCTACAACAATGTTTCAAGCTTCACGCATGAAAATTTGGGTTTCATTTAAATTTTTATCAGACAATCGATTAAGGTTACGCTTGTTCGCTGTTTGTGTACACCGTCCCACCATTGTATGTAATTTTTTTTTTTCGGAACCGTACGCAATAAAATGAATCGAAAATCACGATTAAATAAATCGATCAGTTTGGAACACCTTCGGTTTTGTTGTCGCGATTTCTTGACTTAAGTTTCCTTGGAGATTGAATATTACATATACCTATATTTTTTTTTATTTGAGCAGAATGTCACGATCATTGTCGTCCATTCGTTTCTTTTGTGTTTTGTAATGTTGCGTTGCGAATACTTCACAAGAGTGACATAATCAAAAGGCGTAATGTAGGCCTGTTTTCTTATTTTTAGGAAACTTTTAAGGTAATACGTATCAATGCTGATTTTAAATTGAACTGAAAACCCACCCAATGCAGATTGCAGCAATCCACGAGACAGTTGTAACAATTTGCACGACTCTTTAGTACCCATTGTGAAACTTCGTACATAAGTCTTTTTCCTATTTTACAAAATAGTTTTGGTTGAAATTTCGGTCGGTTCCCATCAACCAGTCTCCATAATTAACTTGGCTTTGTAAGAAAGATACTAGCAACTTGCAATGTTGTAATACGTTGGAATAAAGACCATCATTCGGTTTCAAACTATGGATACCTACTATTATCGAGACGTTCCGGAATTCTTAAGTTCTACATAAAATCCCCATTCTAAAGTAGAACTTTATGTAGAACTTAAATTCATGATTCGATTGAGCAACTGGCCCTTACTTACTTTCTTACTTAGGTGGGCATTGCAGTTCGGGGTGAACCTGGGCCTCAACCAACATCCTTCTATAACGACTTCGATTTCGGGCGAGCTCTCTGCAGTTTCGCACTCCAAGTCAGTTGAGGTCTTCATCCACTTGATTGCGCCACCTTAGATGAGATCTTTCCCTTCTGCGATTTCCCTTCAATATGCTTCCGAAAACCCGTCGAGCCGGAGCGTTTCGGTCAATCCGCTCTACATGACCCAACCATCGTAGCCTCGCGATGCATACTCTTCTGGCTATGCCCATGTCGCGGTACAGCTCATACAGCTCGTTGTTGCATCTTCTTCTCCACACATTGTCTTCGCATACGGGACCAAAAATCATTCGGAGTATTTTTCTTTCGAAACGACCAAGGGTTTCCTCATCCGCTTTCGATAAGGCCCATGCTTCCGCGCCGTAAAGCAGGACTGGGATGATTAAGGTCTTACACAAGGTTACCTTGGTTTTTCTGGAGAATGTTTTGTTTCTCAATTGCCTTCTTAATCCAAAGAAGCAACGGTTGGCAAGAGTTATTCTCCGTTTGATCTCCGCACTGATGTTGTTGTCCGTGTCTACAGCGGATCCTAGGTAGACGAAGTCCTGTACTACCTCGAAGTTATGTCTGTCTATTGTGACGATTTATCCAATGCGTCGATGTTCTGTGTCCCTGTTTGATGACAACATATACTTCGTTTAGCTCTCATTAACCATCAACCCCATTTTTGCCGCTTCTGTTTCAATACTCGCAATAGCACCTATGACATCACGCTTTTTTCTTCCCATTACGTCATAGGCGAGTAATTGTACAGACTTTTGAAAGATTGTTCCTCTGGTGTTGACGTTTGAGTTTCTTACAATCTGTTCAAGTATGATGTTGAAGAAATCGCATGACAGTTTGTCGCCTTGCCTAAAGCCTTTTTCGACATCAAAGGTCTCGGTGAGTTCTTTACCGACCTTGACGGAGCAGCGTGAATTCTCCAAAGTCATCCTGCATAGTCGTACGAGTTTTGCTGGGATGCCGAAACTAGACATGGCTCTGTACAGCTCGTCTCTGTAGATACTGTCATACGCGGCCTTGATATCGATAAAGAGATGGTGAATATCGATATTACGTTCTCGGGTTTTCTCCAAGATCTGCCGTAATGTGAAAATTTGGTCTATTGTGGACTTATCTGGTCTAAAACCACATTGATAAGGACCTATCAAGTTGTTAACGTGGGGTTTCAGACGTTCACATAAATTACAGCAGACAAAATCTTATAGGCGACGTTAAGGAGGCTTATCCCTCTATAATTGGCGCAATTGTGAGGGTCTCCTTTCTTTAGGATCGGGCATACGATACTGAGGTTCCATTCATCGGGCATGCTTTCTTCCGACCATATCATGCAGATCAGCTGGTGCATGCTCCTTTCCAACTGGTCACCAGCTGCCTTAAAAAGTTCGGCATCAAGGCCATCTGCACATGCAGTCTTTTTTGATTTAAGTTTTACATACGGCAAGTTTAACTTCTTCTAGGTCGGGAGAACGGCATTCTTGATCATCGTCCAAGCTGAATGGGACAATCTGCCTGACAGCGGAATTTGTGTCCTCATCTCCGCTAAGCAGTCTGCAGAAATGATCTTTCCAGATCCTCAGTAGCGACTGTGACTCTATAACTATGTTTCCCTGCTGGTCTTTACAGGCTTGAGTTCGGGGTTTGCCACCCTGGCAAGATCTTTTTACCTTTTGGTAAAACTTCCGAATCTCGTTCCTGTCATGGCACCTCTCTATTTTCTCAAACGAGCGCTTCTCATGCTGCTTCTTTTTCTTTTTGAGAATTCGGTGTTCTTCCCTTCTTCTCTCCTTGTTAATCTCGTTATGCTGATCGTAAGCAGCCCTCGTTCGTTTTTGCATAAGCATTTGTCGTGCTTTTTATTTGGCTGCATTTGCCTGTCTGCATTCTTTATCGAAACATGGGTTTCGTTTTGGTGGCCGAGTGAAACCCAGAACCTCAGAGGCAGCGGTTCTGATGGCCTCTTGGCATTGTTGCCACTGGTCTTCAATGCTTAATGCTGACGGCATGGGATTCAAGGAAAATTATAGGGACACTCGATCGGTAAAGGCATTGGCAATCTCTTGCGATTGTAGCTTTCCGACATCATATCTCTTCACAGCGCTAGTTCGTCTTGGTTGCGAACAAGATATCCTCATTCGTACCTTGGCTACAACAAGGTAGTGGTCCGAGTCAAAGTTGGCTTCTCGGAAAGTTTGGACATCTAACACACTGGAAGAGTGCCTTGCGTCGATCGCAACATGGTTAATTTGGTTGATTGATCTCGGGATCGCCATGTGCCTTTATGAATTTAGAGATGCGGGAAGCGTGTACTACTTACAACAAGATTTAGCCCCGCAGCAAAATCGATTAGCCTCAGTCCGTTTTCGGAGGTTTTTTTCGTGGAGGCTATGCTTACTGATTGTATTTCCATGTCCTCCTTCCCTTGTTTTGCGTTTAAATCGCCAAGAACGATTTTCACGTCTTGTCTAGGGCACTGCTCATATGTTTCTTTGAGGAGCTCGTAGAAACAGTCTTTGGAATGGTCGTCTTTCTCTTCTGTGGGGGTGTGGGCGCATATTAGGCTAATGTTGGCGAATTTAGCCCTGATGCGGATGGCCATTATACGCTCATTGACTGGATTTTGGCTAATCACCTTATCCCTGAGTCTTCCTCTAACGACAAATGCGCACCCAAATAAGCGCTGTTTCTGTTGTCTGTAGCAGTCACTATAGTAGATGTCACAGTTAACATATCAGTTAACGTCGTTTGGTAATGGTATACTAAAGGGTCCGTCACCTAGCTTTTTTTCAACTAGTGCTTATTTCATGAATGGTAACACTTATAGATCATGTATGATTTGACAGATTTATCTTTCCGCTGAATGAACATGGTTGTGTATACGCTTCGCTAAGTGGGCCTGCGATCGACTTAGAGAAAATGCCGATTTTGCAAAAAAAAAATCATCTTTTCAGATGAAGCTAATTTTGATCTTGGCGGGTAGGTAAATAAGTAAAATTGTAGAATTTGGGGCACAGAAAACCAGCACGCATACATTGAAAAGCTGATAAACCCAAAACGAGCCACTGTTTGGTGCGGATTTTGGTCCAGAGGCATAATTGTACCAGTTTCCTTCGAAAATGAGCAAGGAGTGGCCGTTACAGTCAATGGCGATCGTTATCGGGTCATGATGAACGAAATTTTGTTCACAAAAATTGAAGAGAAGGATATTGGTAACATTTGGTTTGAACAGGACGGCGCTACGTGCCAAACAGCCGCAGCTACACTCGATGTTTTGCGCTCTGTTTTTGAAGATCGCATTATTAGCTGCAGAGCTGATGTCGTTTTACCACCTCGGAGCTGCGATTCGACACCGTTGGACTATTATTTGTGGGGTGCCGTAAAAGATAAGTGTTACGCTGACAAACCAGAAACAATTGACGCTTTAAAGGACAATATTCGTGAAGCCGTTGGTGAAATACAGCTGCTTACAATCGATAATGTGCTTAAAAATTGGAACGATCGTGCTTACTGCATGGCCAGCCGAGACAGCCATTTGAATGAAATTATTTTTCATTTTTAACTAAGGATTGGGAGGATTGTACTTTCAAGGACTAGTGTCATCAATATCGTTTGATGGATTTTTTTTTTCTTGTATGAAACCAGAAAACAAATGCCAAAAGAGATTACACATTTAAGGTTTAGTTTAGTTTAGTTTAGTTTATTTCGTTTCATCAAACAGAGAAATATTCTCTTATAGACTAATACAGGATTTCTTATATTTCTAGAATTTAAAGTTAAATGAATATAATAATAAGAAAATACAAATTTATCTAATGTAGATTAACATTTACAATATTAGACACATATATTTTAAAAGTATCTCTAGAGCAATTATCAAAAATATCAATTCTGCTACAAACAAAGTTAGTTTCTCTGATGCAACGTGTTATTGGCTCGTTAAGGCCATAATTAGTACGATGAAAGTATTCTTTAAATAACTTATTATTTCGAAAATTCCTTTGAGAAACGTTAAAGCTTATCAAAGCGAGTAAAGGTGGACATTTTATATGAAATGTTATAATATCTCTAATGAACATAATAGAGAAGCATGTTCGTCGATTTTCAAGAGTTTTAATATCAAAAAGCAAGCATCTTGATTTATAAGCAGGCATAAATGTACGCCAGTTTAGTTTAAAAATTAGATATCTGGTAAACCTTCTTTGAACTTTCTCAATTCTTTCGCAAGAGTTATTATAATAGGGGTTCCATACAATACTACAATACTCGAGAACTGACCGTACTAATGAGTTATATAGTATCTTGACAGTATATGGGTCTGTAAATTCCCTTGTATTCCTACGAATAAATCCAAGCATTTGGTTAGCCTTATTCACCATATAGTCAATGTGGGGCACGAATGACAGTTTAGTGTCAAGAACAACTCCAAGATCTTTTTTTCTTTCAACGCGTTGAAGGTTGGTAGAATTTATTCCATAATTGAAAATGATAGGAGAAGTATTTCTGTAGCAGGACATAATTTGGCATTTAGATACATTTAAATGAAGATAATTCACAGAACACCATCTTGTCAAATTTTCTAAATCTTGCTGAAGCAGATAGCAATCGGATGGAGTTTTTATTTCTCGGTATAATTTGAGATCATCTGCGAATAACAAGGAGGATGAAGACAAGAACACATCCGGAATATCGTTAATAAATATTAGGAAAAGCAAAGGTCCCAAATGGCTACCCTGTGGGACGCCTGATGAAACATTAATATCAGTTGAAAAACTGTTACCAATCTTAACAATTTGGATTCTTTCTGTAAGGTAAGAGATCAACCAACGCAAAACTTTAGAGTGGAATCCAAAGGCTGACAATTTATGTATTAATACTCTATGGTTTACCCTGTCAAATGCTTTCGCAAAGTCTGTGAAGATTATATCTGTCTGCGAAAAATTCTCGAATTTGTTTATTATGAAGTTGGTAAAAAGAGATAAGTTAGTTGCTGTAGATCTACCGGATATAAACCCGTGCTGTAACTCCGATATATGTTCTTTGACTTCAAAGGTAAGTCTATTACATATAATTTTTTCAAATAGTTTCGGCAAGGCTGAAATTTTACTTATGGGTCTATAATTTGTTACATCCTGTTTAGACCCTGATTTATGAACTGGAGTTAAGAAGGAGACTTTCCAGCTTTCTAGAAATTTTCCTTCAGAAAGTGATATATTAAAAATTAAAGTTAGCGGTTCAGCTAAGGAAGATGCACATTTCAGAAGAAGAACTGGCGGAATACCATCCGGTCCTTCTTTTTTCATTGGATCAAGATTCAATAAAGCTTCCTTGACCTCATCGATATTGAGTACCATAGAACCCACATTGACAGCTTGTGTAATAACTGGAATACTGATAGTAGGGGAGCCCGAGCCGCTAAATTTGCAGTTACTAAAGCGTCATGGGGACTTATTGGATTGTGAAGTTTACGTTCTAAAACGAAAAAAAGTGTATGGCAGTTTTTCATTTTAGTGGGGCGATGGGCGTGTATGAGCTTTTAAAAATGTAAAAAAAAACAGTTAAATTGAAATACTCGAGCGCGTCAGATTTTCATAGAGTATACGCGCTTTGTCTTTCTTATAACGGATATATATTAATCTGACGATTTACTGGGGGCAAATGGGCGTAAAGAGAGGTTAAAAAAACAAAAAATAAAAAGTTATTCGAGCGTGTCAGATTTTCAAAGTGAATGTTAAGTGTACTCTAAAAAGTGCATATTTCAATAATCTGACAATTTGAGTGGGGCGATCAGTCATGGCTGATTTTTAAAAATGTAAAAAAAACACGTGACCTTGAAATACTCGAGCGCGTCAGATTTTTATACAGAGTGATCAACTTGACGTCTTCGTCCTCCAGGATGATAATCTGACAATTATATGGGGGCGTACTCTTAGTCTGACAATTTTAAAGTAACAATTCTTTGTACACATGTACACATATTATGTATTTAAAAATTTTGTATCGAAATTTTGTTGAAAATACTTTTAAAAAAAAATCCTGAAAGTTTGAGCCCTTAATATTAATTTTAAGTGCTCGATCAAGAGGTGTGAAGATTTTCCATTGAAAATACACGGAAACTCTGATTTTTTATTTTTAAATTTCTATAACTCAGCGGCATTTCATGGGATCGCTTTAACCGAAGATGTTTTTTTCTCAAAATTGAAAGCTCTACAAAAATGTTCTTTTTGGCAAAGTCGTTACTCATACCGGGAAGGTGGTACGGGCCACTTAACCAGATTTTTGCATAAAATTCACGTTTTGTCGCAGTTATCTCGTAAATAACAAAAGCTACAGAAAAATTGTAAATTACAAACTTGTAGAGAATTTAGTTTTCTACAAAAAAAGTCGTATGGACCAATTGCTAATATCAATATTAACCGAGATATTTACCATCATATATTATACATTTCACTGACGATTTTACCTCAATCGCCCCAACCAAAATGTCAGATTATATGTTTTCTGTAATCCTGATAAAATTACCTTCAAAATAAAAAAAAAATTAATCGCGCTCGAGTATTTCGAAACATCGATTTTTTTTTACATCTTTGTGACTCGCCTACTTACGAAGGCCCCGCTCAAATTGTCAGATTATTGAAATATACACTCTTCTAGATGTAATCAACCTACCATCTTTTAATCTGACGCGCTCGAGTATTTCCGATGATCGACTTTTTTTTACTAATCTGACGGGCTGCTCTCAGCGAACGCCCCAACATTTAGGTTTGATATATGGTAGGAGTACATTACATGGTGCAAGGTTTCTCCCCATATGATTTTCTGACGCGCTCGAGTAACGCGCGAAATCCCCTCTTGGGCTCCCCTACTATGATATCAGAAAGAGAATCTAAAGAATATACCGATTGAAAATATTTAGCAAAAAGATTACTTATCGCATGAATATCACTAGTCGTTGTATCTAAGTACTTCATAGAGTTTGGATACCCACTTGACTTTCGTTTTGAATTGATGAAGTTCCAGAAACATTTACTATTATTTTTTACATTTGATTCAATAGAAAACATATAGGAACGATATAAAAATTTATTTAAAACATCAAACTCATGTTGGATAGAGTTGTAAGCAGAACGTAGAGCACTGCAACTACGGTTCATTTTATAACGCTTAAAAGCCTTGTTTTTCTTATTTTTAAGATTACTTAGTCTTCTATTGAACCAAGCCGGGTTTGAATTTAGTTTTGATATTTTCTTGGGAACAAATCGATTCACCGCTTCTCCAATGACTGAAAAAAATGTTTGATTAGCGTTCTCCAGTGATGTATGGTTCAATAAAGATACCCACGGAATGGACGAGAGGTAGGTATTCATTGCATCAAAGTTTCCTTTACTGTAATTTGCAACAGAAATGCTATGTTCAAAATCATTCTTAATATAGTCATAAAAATGAAAATTTCCTTCTAGTGCGACATGGTGCATTACATTTCTCACAATAGGGAATTCAGACTTTTCAATATAAATATCAAAATCCTTGTCAACAAACATAAGATCAAGTATTCTTGACAATTCATTTTCATTATCATTTATTTGAGTTAAATCAAATTGACTAAAGAAATCGACAACTTTAACTTCAGTTTCCGATACAACATTATAAGGAATAAGATATTTATCTTCCAAGTCTAAACTCCATTTAATGTCACCTAAGTTAAAATCACCAATGCAAATAACATGTTGTGAGCCATTTAGATTTTCTAGAATAGATTTACAATTCTGTAAGTGAACACAATAATAATCTAGAGAACTCCTGGGAGGAATATAACTTAGCATAATAAATATTTCCGTATTATTTTTTAATGAAATTGATACAATTAGCTGATCTATATCGAAATTAAGATAAGAATTACTAGTCTCTGAGTTCAATTCAATTTGCGTACATGATAATGACGAACGAATGGCAATTAAAACACCTCCACCCATTTCCATACCAGTTAATAAGTTATTTCTGTCCTTTCTAAAAACTGTATAATTTGTCATATTGAATAACTCTGAGCTTAATTGGTTCTCTGTTAACCATGTTTCTGTTAAAAGAATTATGTCATATACACAAGACGATAAAGTAACATATAAATTATGCAATTTAGACCTAATGCCTCCAACATTCTGATAATAAATTGATAGACTATTAGAAGCTGAACTGTTTCTTGAAAAGTTGTTTGTGTCGATTCTAAGCGGAATGTTGTCAGGAACTATAAGTTTTTTTTTGAAATGGTCTAATTTTAATACCATCAGGCCACATATTTGGATCCATAATAAACTTTTTGTATTCCAAGGGTACACCCAGCTTAAAGTTGATTTTTTTCAGCTCCTCTTCTGATTTTCCTTTTGCGATCAGTTTGTAGCAGGCAATAACTTCTTGACTAATATTTAGTTTTGATACGAGATGATTTACTATTACGTCTGTGGAAGTATTCGAACGAAAACTACCTATGTGGAACCATTTCTTATGCCTTACCACCCATTCGGTCATGTTTAAGTACTCCAAGGACGTCCCATTAATTGCTTTGAATTTGAAAGTAGGACTATATATATTTTTGTTTGCATCTACCTCATTAGAAGCTATAGCATCAGCAACATTTGAGTTTTCATTGCCATCCGCACTGTTAGCAACAGCAAGAACAGCAAGATTTAAGTCAGCATTATCAACATCAGCAACAGCAACATCGTCGCCAACACCATCATCACCACCAGCAACACCAGCAACATTGTTAACTCCAGCAGCACCAGCAACAGCAACAGCAGCAACATCATTACTAACAACATCCTCTCCAACACCACCATCGGCACAGAAAGAAAGTGCATCATCGACAGCAATGACATTAACGGCGGTAGAAGAGACATTCGCATCATCAGCGGTTCTATTGCGCATGTCTTTTTCAAAAGAAGGTACAGCAAGAGCAACTGAATGGGTGTGGGTGTGGAAGAGAGGCTGATCTCCGCCACCACATACCTCAGTGTTGATCTTAATTGATTTTTGTTTCGCCACTGACGACTTGGTATTATTCTTGGGTATCGATGTAGAGTTGGAAGACGAACTTAAGCGGCGAGAGATGGGAGATTTTTTTGATACGATTCGTGACAAGAGAGGTGAAGAAGCAATTTTGTTGTTTTGTCTTAAGGTTAACCTTAATTATATTTAAATGCCGCTGAGAGTGCCTAAATCGAAGCGCCAACGACGTTACCACCTTTTCATATGTTTTTAGTTATCGCGACGACAAAAATCCTGTCGCTGCTGACTTCTTGGTTTAAGACAACCTTTGGGTTATTTTCTCAAAGCATCTAAAAATCAAAAGACTCAAATGATTTTGCAATTAATGAGTTCAAAGCTCCAATTTATGACTCATAAGTCGTGCTACATCACACAACATCTCCAGTGATAAAAAAATATTCCACGCTGTGTAAATATTAGTTCAATTCTTCTAGAAACTAATTAATAAATAAATTGATTTACATATCGAAAACCCATAAATACTTTGATATAAGAATTGATATTCATTTATGTAAAGTCAATAAATAGTTCAGAAAGAGGTATTCACACTCTGCATTCTAAATTAGATTTTTGTGCTTAAGGTGTTGATAGACACTGACTCATGTTTTCACACTCAAAACGCTGCCATAAGATAAAGTATTCAAATCTGTGAACCTCAATCGGTAAGCCCGCGGTATGCTATACACTTCCATCTGTTTTCTATTTGATTAGGTTCAAGCGTACCTACATCATTTTTACTTACTATTATTCTTAATTAGGGTGGCACAACAGAGCGAAAAGAGTACCATAGTCCATCGCATTTCTCACAAAATGTCTTGTGAGGGAATGGAGGGAACCAACAATTTTCTGCCCGAACTGCTGATCGAGAAAGCGCTCTTAATTGCAAGGATTTACTAACGGAAGACTTGCCAATTTCTCACGATGCGTGTATCATTCATTATTTTTATTGTCTATGGAAATCTTGGCGGTGCCGTCGTAGACAAATAATTCCAGCCGAATTGAGTCCACTGTGAGATTTTTGTTTGTTGTTTACCTCTCACACCTCTTAAATTTGCTTGTTGGAAGGACTACGTTCCCATACGCCACTATTCTCTTGCATCGTCCTCGACACCAAAAAGATCGAACTTTGAGTACATACATAACTGTGTGAATGGATATACAATAGCCGCTGAAACATGATATCAACCTATCCAAACAGCACTGAGCAACTAAACTTACTTAAAAAGCTCAGCTTCATGTTCATCTCTCTTCAGAGGCTAAATTTAAAAAGAAAAGTTAAATCATTAAACTTGTAACTGTGAACAATGCACACACTTTGACTTGTGGATAGCCACACGCAATTTATAGGTTTTGGCAGCAGTACCGATAATGTTTCAGTGTTAAAATTGTTGTCAGCTCAATGCAAGCGATAAATTTAAACTTAACATAGCTTCATTTGCTTTTGTAGTTGATTTGTGTAGTTACATAAATAGAAACCCACTTGAACCAATTTTACCACGAGATTCTCTTACCAGGCATCCTTGAAGTAGATATGGGGTATGCCTTTTACTTTTACATGCAAGATGCAACAAAAGGGCTCGACACTGTTGTACCTCCAATAAGTCTTTCGATAAGTCAAGGTCTCCCGGTGAGTTTTAAATCGAAAGTAGGCGTTTAGTGGGAGATGCTGAATCTTTTTCCAACACAAAAAGTAAGCTAGAAGGCATTAAACAGAATGTGTGCAGTGAGTATACTCGGACAAGTTACACTTCACAAAGCGCAGTGCCATGCGTGTCTGTCTGGTAATAACTCACGTGAAATCGAGTGTGTCGTTTATTTTACGTATAAAAGGCTACCTAAGGCCTAAATCATCTTTAATTCGTATTACATCCCGGGGGCTACTCAATTGGCGCTAAAATTTATGTGTGTACCTTACCTACTTTTATGTGGAAAAAATCCCTTCATATTTGTTTTGTGGTAATTCAACCACACACAAACCAGCTCCCAATCCGAAAAGCGGTGATTTTTTTCGCTTTATTTGCGGGCTTGGATCAAGTTGACTTTAAATCGACTTCTATCAACGACCTTTATAGATATTCAAGATTTAACTCATAAAATCGATTCGATGTAGCTAGAGACCGTTGACCTACTAAATTGATTATATATTGGAAATGCGTATTTGTAAACAGAAGTAAATGGCGTAGATAATAGTTCATTCACCGTTCATGGTAACAAAATACCATACTTTCATCTGTTTGTCTGCTGGCTCGTGAGCATCATCGTCGTGAACGAAATGAATTTTAATTCGATCCATAAAAACTAAGCTTATCAGAATAGAAAGACTATTCTAAATGTTGAAGGTCAAGATGATGTTTTTGAGATAAATACTTGCAAATTTAAAAATTTAGGTATCAACTTCTCATAAGTCAATGACTTATAATAGAAATGAGTCTATGATTCGGGACGAATTAACTGGATTTGTTTTATGCATTGTGTTTTTGGCACACTTTTAGGATTTTTTATAAAGATGATTTTCGTTTTTTATGTCTGAGTGGAAAGAAACAAATAAGAGGAAGATTTATATTTTCATGTGTATCTTTGGTCGTAAGTATTCCGCCAAAGAAGGCAAATAGGTAATCAGAAAGAAGAACACAAAGAAGTCGTCAAAAAGGCAATGTCGCTCGACGTCGACAGTCAAGGACAAACAGCAGGACGAGAAAGGCCTTAAAGCTCTTGGTGCAAACCAATAATTTGACAATACTTGATTCAGGTATGAGGCAATGTGAAGTCTGGAGACTTGGTAACGCAACCTTAAGGTTAGATTACTAGTGCAAAACAGATAATCGGATAGTTAAACAGATAACAGGAGAAGTTAGGAACTGAACTTGGTTTACTCCAAGGAACTCTGCTTTTTGTGTCGTCCGGTATCTTTACTTTTACTTCAACCTCTAATCTTTGACTCAACAGCCAATTAGTTACTAACTTCCAATTGAGCATTTATGCACGATAAGTGAAAAAGTACAGCCATGGCCAAAAGTATGAGGCACCTACCTCTAAACACTAACCAAAGTTCTAAAAGGATGTAAAACGAAAAGAAACGAAGTATGCAGTAACATAAGAAACTTATTTTTATATCAGGAAAATTAATTTTACTGTTGTTAAATTCAATTTTCTTAACTTTGCTGTTTTTGGACATTGGTCAAACCACTTGCAACTTACAGTCTGAACAAACTTCTCTTCACTTTCTGTTTAAAAAAAAAAAAATTGGCCATCTCTTATTATGTTGCGAGGTGCTTTTGGACGTTCTGTTTCAAAATTATCGAAAACTGCTGTGCCTAATACATTTGGCCAAGGCTGTATTTCGGTGCCTCTTTGAACCTGCTGCGTTGGATTAGAAAGTTTTACTTATTGGCGATGATATTTGCTGAGTTTAATAACAAAGAACCCCAGCCTTAGTTAGGGTGCGTGTACTAACTAATTTTTAATTGATTTTGTGAGCATGCTTAGAAGAAAAAACTAGTAGTCCACAAGTTCCCGTACAGAAAACCATTTTATCCCTAAAATTTGACCTGGAAATTAAATATTGTATGAGACGTGATCAAATTTTTTATTCAACTGTTGAAAATAGTTACGAAAATGTTTAACTGTCTAGAGCACAAGTTTCAGGCACTTGAACGACTTTTGAACTAAACTTTCAAATGCAAAAAATTTGAGAAAGCTTTTTGTAGACACCCGAATGGTACATATTAAGAAAATCGAATTCAAAATCAGCATCGGCCTAAATCAGACATATAGAAGGTCTAATGCGGAATGCGGTTAGTAATATGTGATGGGTTGGGAAGTTGGGATACGTCATGAGGAAATTTTGAAAGGAAAACAATAACTCACATTTCCATTGGTTTCACCTTGGCTAACCAAAACACCCTCATACTTGCAGCTTTCGTAGATTTCTGTATCATGTGGAACAGTTAAAGGTGTTTTTATAACCCAGTCAGAGACTTTTTGAGATCTTCAAGATTTTTTAGAAAATATTTGGCGACTTCAAATAAGTTTTGTTGGAAATTTTGATGACTTCCAAAACGTCAAGCATTGGATAAAAGGTTTCCAACATATGTATTGTAATGCAGGGGCTGAGTTAAACATGCAGCAAATTCTAGGGTCGTTTTTATAAACTGAATCAATTTTCCAAAATGAAATGTATGTATGTATGTAATCAATGTGAAATAATTAAGTCAAACAAAACAAAAACCATGCAAGGATAACATTGTCTAAACTTTTAATCGAATACAAACTAAACAAAATAGCTCTCATTTATCATCAAACGCAAAGTTTTATAACAAAGGAAGTTTTATATACAAAAGGAAATTTCCCATACAACATAACAAACTTAAAGTTGTAATAGCAATTTACTGAATTGCAACTAATTTGTGAACATCCATTCTGCCAAGGAAATAGTTTGATAAAATTGTTTAGCTAAGGTTTTATTTTTCTTACAAGCTTTTTTCTCCTTCAATAAAAATGTCTGTTACCTTATCATATTGATGTATTCGGCACAAGACAAAAATATTTGGAAAAAACACCCCGACGACCGATATCTACAGTTGCTATCCGTAATGGATCCATCATTCCGAATGTCGTTAGAAACAGTTTCGGAGACTTCTACATTGCTGAAAGAAGAGGAACGCAGCGCAACAGAGATTGAAGCCATTAAGAAACCAATCCAACACCTCGGTTCTACAACAGCTTCCATGATCTAAGCCGCCACCGTAACCATACTAATATTCTTTTCCATAAGCATTACAGCTCAAATCGAAGAGGACATACCGATTATTAGGTTTGTTTGTTGAAGCCCTAGGGTCGCAATGGAGTCACCACAAAGCGTTTTTGAGTGTTTTTTGAGCCCTAAGGTTGACCTAGGTTTTCCCTCAACTCATCACAGCAAAAACCTGTCAAATGGCATGTATATTTTTCTTTTAATGACAGAGATGTGTGGTGATTTGTGGTTTAGCGTTTTTAGAAAAATGGAAAACCTATGTTTTTTTGACAATTCATAGGGTTGTCAAGAAAACCTGGGTCAGCCCTGGTTAAAGTTCAACGAACCAACTTATTTGTTAACATTTCATTAAAATGTATAAGACCCGCCAATTTAACGAAGCAGAACCCCTTCTGTGCCCACAGATTTAAATTTATAAAACGAAAAAATGTTAGCCTAATAATTTATAATCGTGTGCATCATGTGCTCGTAACTCGAGTTACATATTTTAGAATGTAGTTCATGATCATATTCTAGGAATAAAACGCGAGGGAGTTTATCTCACTCCAATAAGGCGGGATGGACAATTTAATAAAGACTTACCAATTTTTTTCAAAAAAATTATTAAAAATCAGCTAAGCCATTTACTACTTCATACTTGAGTGTTTTTCGAAGCTAATTTGTTTTTTAAATAACATTTTAGTTCAAGCAAATTAAGTGAATGGTTTGAGAATCTTTTGATTATAATCTATTGATTATTTCGTAAAAAATGACATGTAAAGGAGCTCAAAATTGAATGAATTTTTATTACTAATGGGCTAATTTTTTAAGAAAAAATCGAAAGTTATATTAAATTAATTACAAAGAAATTTTTTGTAGAGAGCAGATTTTTCCATCGAAATGCATCTTGTGAAAAATTATTAAAAAAGATTTTTTATCCAAAACGTCTAAATTCTCGATTAAAAAAAGTCAGTCTTTTTCAGTTTTTGAGTTCTGTTAGTTTTCTTAATGGCATTTCTTTCTGGTCGCAGATAGGTATAGGTGTAAAAGAAAGTAAATAATTTTTTTTTTTAAATGCATGTTTGAAATTAATCGATTCGTGCAATAATCATTTAATTTCGAGTTCCTTAAGAAATGAAATAATCAAAAAAGTTTTGCCTGTTATTTTTTCTTTCTGGATTTAATGAACTTATTAGTTTTAAGTCAAACAATATAGCGCTTATGTAAATCTTGTTTTTCTTTTTATTTTTTTTTTGGTTTGGGTTTATTTTTTTTTAATTAAAATTGTAGAAAAAATATAAGCTAAGTGATTTTATTTGGCTATTATAATAATTTTCAAATATAATAAAAACGTAACAGTTTGTTTGTTTGTGCACGCTAATCTCAGAAACGGCTAATCCTATCTAGATGAGGTTTTCAGTCATATATTGTGGTAAGCTTCACTTAACATTAAGTTTTTATTTCATGTCAATCGGTTGATAAATAAAAAAGTTATGCCAATTCTTGCGGACGGAGTCGCTGGCACACCTAATTTTCAAATATATTTGAGATAGAAACTTTTTTAAATTAACGATTTCGATTCTCAAAACCTAGCAATCTTGAATACGAATAGTAAACAAGTAATAAATTCAATTTTACAAAAAATGAGTCTGAAATGTTCACGCAGGAGGAAACCCATTCGAAAGCTTTCAATTCACTTTCGTTTTTCCCACAAATTAAAATCGCAAACTAAAATTTTCATTCCGCGTTATTCTCACCCTCCAAATGAAAGAAATAAATTCATGTGAACAAAATTTTTTCTTCTTTTCTGCTTTCAACTTTGACATACATATGAATTAATAAATTAAGGTGTATTCGACCGATTTGATTTATGGATGATGCAGGTTAAGATATCCTTGTGCATCAGAAAATGTGGAAAGGAAAATCGAAAAGACTGTTTTGATTAACAATTCTTACGTAGGAAGCGGGCATTACTTGTTTATACTACGTTGTGGTTTGGTTTCATTAAAGCACACGATTCTCTTTCTCTCAATACGTAGCCAACACTGGCACATTCCTTATAGAGCTATGTTTGCCAACAAAATTAATTTCCAAGCAATTCAATTTTTTTTATGAAGATCTCTTTGTTGAACCAAACAAAAGACAACCTTGTCAACATCTTGTTTTTACACCCAGCAATTTTCACCAATCATCGTTGCTTGATGCGATGGCATCTTTACTCTTAACTCCTTAAACCCAACCTAATTATTAACAATGTACTCAAACCTCCCATCCCAACTGATAGACGCCCTCCATATTTACTACCGGAATGATTGCTTTAACACTAAACAATCTCATTCCTCACCATTCGGTGGCTGTAATTTACAAGATAATTGCCGTCTTAATTGTCAGCCCTTCATCCGTGATCAAGGAACATCATGCTTCTTAGGAATGTCGGTAATTTGGACCCAACCAACACTCAATGATGCATGAAGCGTGAATTTCTTATTGTCACGTGCATTTCTCAAAAGCACATTAAATCGGATTTCACTTTTTTTTTCGGTAAGTACCTTTAATTTAAACTTCATTGTCCATGTTCATGATTCAGAAGGTTTAAAGTGCATTGGTTTTCTTTTTGACTGCTTTTGAGGTGGGGATAAGTAAAAGCAAAAAATTATAACAAATTCCTCATTGGTCGTAATTATGACTTATTTGGTGCCGGTGATGTCGTAAACAAGCGAATTCGATTCGCGACTCGTTGAACTGTCAAACATGTGGACGAGGAGCGAATCTTAAATCATTTTCTTTTCATTGAATTGACAATGCTGTTGGATTAAGTCCAATAAACAACAAAAGACACGTTTTCACTGACATTGCTATACAAGTGAAAGATATCCAGACTAAATTATGAATATTAAAACAAAAAAAGCTCAAGCGCCTGTCTTTTTGCATTTAAGCTTTCGACTGTGACCAGCTTTGTCTTTTGCCAAGTAAAAAGTCAGTTTGGTATCTTTATTTGTAGTTATGTTTTAACCTGTCAAAAATGTTCTTTAATTTCTTTATATAAAACCTTCAAGGCACAAATTTCTGTATTGGATCTTAGGAGGATATTTTCTCCAACAATGATGGCTGGTATCCGCAGCGCAACGCAAAGAAGTGAATTATCATCATGGCAAGTTGAAATTCGTGTTTAACTTACTTTCTTGAGAGGAGTCGACATGTCTCTTTAGTCACTGACCTTAGCAAATTACCTATCACAGACTGGCCGTACAGTTGTTTTTTGTCTTTATGAAAATCCTATTCGTTTTCCAATACATCGCGTTTTGAGTTGTCGCCCAGAAGACCCCATAAAAGGGAACTAGGTTAACGCAAACCAAAAAAACAGACTCTTAGCCAATATGCATATAGGTTTTGGTAAAAAACAGTAAGACCATGATTAACTTTTTGTCTGTTAAATCATAACAGCCCAACAATATTTCAAACTCAAGCCCACTTTTTTGGTCAGCAGAATGCGAATGAACTTTTGTTAACACCAAATACTTGTTGTTTCAGTTCATTGGATTATTATTTATAATTAAAGTTGCTGTCCTTGCTGTTGCCCTTTTGAGGTACACACTAACGAGCAGTCACCACGTATTGTACCTACCTGAAATAGTGGTTTAGGATCATGTTTCAGTTAATTTTTCTTTCCTTGGAAAGGGGCACGTTTCTACAGGCAACCAGTTTGTGAATCTCTCAGATTATTTATTTATTTTTATTTAATGACGATAAAAACAATGTGCTCTCACACATAAAAAAAATGTGTCTTTAATTATTTAAAATTAAATCATTTAAATTGGCGTATAGTACCCGCAATCAACACAGTGCAGTGGTGGATTTATTATCTGAAGAAGAAACACATTGTTTTGTTTTTGTAATCATGTTGGCTTCTGGATTTTTATCCAAGGTGATCTTATTAACGAATAATAAACAGACTCTTATGAAGACATTCTATTTAATGGTGTTATTTATTTGTTTTTGTTTTTTTTCTTGTTTTTAAATGTTAAGGTAGAATAGAAAGTAAGGCGAAAAGTTTGAGTGTAACCGGATTTTTGATAGAATCAACAACTGAGTTACAAATAGGGGAAGCTTAAGGGCTTGAAACACATGATTTTCAGTTAGGGTTCCCTTTATTTTAAGAATCTAGGAAACAATTGCTTCTATTGTGCTTTTAAAGAGCTGGTCTATACGGTTTGTTTGCATAGTACAGCTGAAAAACTTTATATGCGACGTTAAGGAAGCTTATTTCTCCTTGATTCACACTTTTTGAGGGTCTTCCCTTTTGGGTTCGTAGGAACTATAGTAAGTTTCCATTGGTCGGGCATGCTTTTCTCCAATGCAAATCATTTCATCAATGATGCTTTTTTCCAAGTGACTTCCAACTGCCTTAAAAAGCCCTGTGTCAAGGCAATACGCAGTTTGTGCAGTTTGAGCCGTTTATGTTCGTGATGGTATTGCTTGTGAACTCCTACCACAGTGCGGTCTTTGTTCTAATACGAACTTTAATTTCATGTGGTTAAATTTCACCGTCTATGAGCAAGTGATTCATTGCTGCTTCATGTACAGAACCCCCAATTAAAATAGCAATTAAAATTCCAACGAGTATGATGCGCTGTCTTATTCCATATTAAGAACTGACTTCCAATAACCTCACACTGAAATCAAATTTGCGGGTCATTTTAATGTAAACAATTCTTGTTGGCTTCAACATTCTGTCCAGACAACACCCGAAAGAAGATATGTTCAGATCTTTCATGAGTTTTATCATTGAACTCAAATAGTAGACGAGCTCACGATGTTGAAGGACAACACTCTCAACTTATTTATCACTTCTCATCCCGAAAAATACAGAGCTATAGTATTATCTCCTCGAGGCATATCGAACCATTGTGTCATGTCTGTATATTTTGCGTATTCCGTCACCAAAAAAAGAGATAGTGTTCCTTAAAGAACTATGTGACAAAATGAGAAAGCCAATTGAGTCGGCCGTAATAGTTTCTTTCGAAATTGTAATTGGTCATTGTGCTTTCTCGACGGAAATGTTGAATCATCAACTGATATGATACCTAAAGTATTTGTCAACTTCATGAGAAACTGTGTTCCACACAAAACAAAAACTATGATCCCCAAAGAGGATTCGTGGTTCGATTCGAGCTGTAAAAAAAGGGTTAGAGAAAATGAAACTTTCAAGTTTCTAGTAGAAAACTGAGATTTGTTCAAAATTACCAAAAATATTTGTAATGCTCGAATACAAAATTTTAAGTTTTTGCCTGACATGCTAAAAACATTAAGAACTCGTAAAAGTCATCGGTAACAACGCTCGTTTTCAATGGCTCTCCGTATGTGAACTCCATCGTGATGAAACAGAAATTTTTTCGAGCTCGATTCGGTTGCCAGAGCCTTCAAAGATTTCAATAAATCAATCTATCTTTCCTATTTTTCTGGCCTTTTCATGAGCAGATGGAAAATACTTTTTGTCCAACCTGTCCCTGAAAAAGGCGAATTTTCCTCCTCTTCCAATTACCATCCAATTGCACGATTGTCTCTTCTTTCCAAGGTCACTAAACGTTCATAAACCGTCAACTCATGAAATATCTTGCAGAACGAAAGCTTCTCAATGACCGACAGGACGGCTTTCGAAACAAAAGGTCCACTAGTCATTTGATGTCATATCTCACCGAAAAGTGGAACCAATCTTATGGAGAAAGTAAGATTATTGCGCTTGATATTTCTAAAGCAATGGATTGAGTTTGGCATCAAGCTCTCTTATCGAAAACTCGTGCTTTTGGTATCAATGATCTACTTTTTCGTTTGATTGGAAACTGCCATCCGGACCATTCAATACAAGTTGTGTTGGATGGTTTCAACTTTCAAGTCGGATATCGAATTTATAAATGCGCATATTCGTTTCCAAATACACGTCCCTGTTCTTCGGATGTGGAACTGGAGCAGTTACGTTTGGGGGTAGAAACGAAATTGCTTCAAAAACTCAATGTTTGTCGTTAAAGCCTAACATTCCACCATTGATATTATCCATGATATTATATATGATGTATCCAAGGAACCGAAAAGTTGTCAGTACTTATAGTATGTGTGCAAACGATGATCTTCTTTGGATTCGTCACATCTTTAAAGTTGCAAAAATGCTGCTAAGTACTTAGGTTTCTTGAGACGATGCAAAAAATTTTTCACTTTTACTGACCTTGGCTACTATTTTTTAAGCCTACATCCGCCCTTAACAACAGTATAATGCTGATATCTCGTCAGGTACCCCCAAACATCTTCGCGCCTACTTGATAAGGTGTAAAACAGAGCGTTGAGATTGATAGGTAATATGTAGTTCAATATTAGAATTGGTTCTCTTGAACGGCAGTCCTAGACTTTCAACATGTGTCGTGCTTTTGTTTGTTTGCCCTCTTGCATTCTTAATTGAACATTTTTAAGTGTTTTTGAGATACTGGAAGTGGTGTTACTAACAACTAGACTCAGCCTCTCAGCAAAAATTGTGTTTCCAAATCTGCATTAAAACCGCCATAAACGATAGTCATTGCTTCTACATTTACTTTTTCGAGGACTTCGTAGTTGCTGCATATCAGGATAAGTAAATGAACAAATATGGTTGTGCAACAGAACGGAAAGCCACGGGAGAAAACGCATTTCTCTTAACCATCATACATTGTGACGGAATGAACTGGACCAAAAATTTTTTGCTGATTCCGAAAGCACTTTTCATGACATAAAATCACTATTGAAGGAATTGTATATTCGGAAACAAAACGCAACATTGAGTTTTTCTTAATGTCTCGAGATTCAAACCTCAGACGTTACGCTAGCCATTACGCCACGGGCACCACATATGTAATACTAATGTTTAAGAATTAAACCTTGATACCGATTGACATTAATACCTACCCTCATTCATCATTCGCCATAGTAGATGTCACATTGTTTTTCGACTTCTGTATGCTCAGCTCATTCCATTCCTAGAGCTTTTGCTAATTTTCCGGCTGTTCGTAAGCCCGTTAAGACATCTTTCGTTTCACCTACATATCCTGAATTCTTTGTCATTTTCGAGGCTATTGGTTGGTTTGGAACAAGACGTCTATTACGTGGTTGTGTAGTCAACAATTCGCCTAATTTGGAGGACTTTTTTAATTTTTGAATTCGCTTTTTCTTTCCTTCTTATGTGAGTCTCAAAATGGGCTAGCTGGTACGCACTGAATCTTATTTCACGAAAAGACTTGATGAATTAGTATTACGAAAACCTTCATTTTCTACCCAAACCTTGTCTGTACAATTCATTTTGATTTCCCAGATTTTATTCGAAAACAAATTACTCATTAAATACATAACTACAAAGATCTATCTTTTAAGGACAAATTCAAATCTGCAGAAAACACGGCAAACCAAAAATAGTTACTCTGCCTAATGTGCAGAAGATACAAAATAGATTTTCATTCATTCTGTGGACAAGAGTTCTACTTTTGAATAGTGATAAACTTGATAAATCAATATTTTCCCCTCGTCTTACACACACTTTAAATAATGAGCAAATATTTCCATGAATAATGCATCTTTTTTTAATAACTGCTCCATTGGATAATTACGTTCTTACGAAAATAACTCATCTCACTAATTATATGTATGTGTACCACCATGTCAACATAATAAAGAAGGCTCAATTATTCATACGAAATATTCTGTCTACATCTTTCTTATCAGATCGTTTTACCCGACAGTATACGTACTTACCATGTGTAGAGCATGGTTCATAAACTTATAGGTACATGTATATTATTTTAATGAAATTTATCGATGCTCCATCACGGCCGCGGTGCGGCGTTAAGGTGGCGGCATGGCAGCCCAATATCATCCAGACAATCAAATCTCTTGTAAGGCTATACACAGCCCAACGACAACACCTTGCCAATGCCTTCCATTCCAACTAGTATTGAAAAGTTTGTCAAAACACCTGTAAGGCTAACTTTTGTTATACATACTCCTCCTACCTTCGATGCGGCATTTCATTAAAATTTTGCACTGGCTTTGGGTTAAATGTTCATTTACCTCCGGCGGCGCGGTGTGTCGGCTGCTGGGTGAATTGTAAATTCTGGCAACGTTTTCTGAGGCATTCGGTCTTGGTCAACAAACATTAAATAATTGGATGCAGAAAGTGTGCCAGGAGCGTAGGATTTATGGTGACCTGCTGACTGAGAAGTAGTAAGATTAAATATTGAGAGCTACCTGTACACCTGATGTGTTTGGCTATGACTCGAACAAATAAACAGAATTAATTTTTTATAAAAGAACTTGTGTTTGATTAAAACTATAAAGCATCCATGAACATGAAAGGCTTCTAGGATCGTAAGCGATAAGAGATCAATCACACCCATCACTCTTATTGTTTGTTTGTTTTATTGATTGAAACCCTAACAGACTATTACTCATTTTGATAATCGATTCTGTGTCATTAACTTGCTGATTTTTATCGCATTTTAGTCCACTGTGTCGGTACTTCATTAAAGAGATATCTTTTCAAACGACCTTGCACTTCGTAGAGGCCATAAACTCCAAACTGTCTTAACTACCGTCATTGTTTACCAATGAAGACCAGTTTCTTTCGTTTGTTGTGTACCCTGCGGTTTCTGTAAACAAACACACCATCTACAACAAGAAAAATACAAAAGTTTTAATGATCTTTCGTTATGGTTTCGATTTTTTTTTAGATGAACGCTCCATTGGGGAGACACAGAAGAAACGTGATCATGTCAACTGCTGGTGCAACAATAATGACCAGTTGTACACTGGTGTTGGTGCCACTTCTACTACAGGTTAGTTAATTCGAGACCCTGAGGGGCATTCTTTTTAATATGAATTTTTTTTTATTGAATGTTTTACTTCCATAAAATGAAGACCTTTACGAACGTGTTGCCACTTGTGGCGGGACATGGCAGATTAATGGATCCACCGGCACGTAACGCTATGTGGAGATTTGGTTATCCAAATCCAGTCAACTATAATGACAATGAGCTCTTCTGTGGCGGTTATGCAGTCCAATGGGAACAAAACGCTGGACGATGTGGAGTATGCGGCGATGCGTTTCATATGAAGTCACCGCGTCCACATGAGGCTGGTGGAGAATACGCCAAGGGAATCATTTCCAAATTTTACACATCGGGACAGGTGAGTTTTGCACATTAATTGATTTTTGTTGTTTTTTTTTTTTTTTTTAAGATCGAGGTCCTTACCTCTTTAAGAAGAGCATTTTGAGATGTCTCAATGAACTCAACAAATTTTTGGGTTTAGTATTAAACTGACAACTCAGCGATCGAGTTGGATACTAATTTCAGGTTAAAGCATTGTCTGTCAGTTTTAAGTCATCATCAACTAAGAAAAAAAAAAAAAAACTACAATGATCATGAACTGTCAAAGCGGCTTGCGGCAGTCTATTTGTGACAGCGCCAAAGAGCCATAAATGTCACTTCAACTTAGCACGGCTCGCAAGTTTATCGTAAGGAAAGAGAGAGTGATGTCGGATTGTTTGTTTGAATGTTTTTTTTAAGAATTAGTATAAGGAAACGTCGGCTTTCTAACCATCAAAACCGAATAAGAGCTGGAGTGCACCCTTTACAACTTAAAAGTACAAACTTAAGTAAAGAGACAAGTTCGAGGCGCCGCCGCCGCCACCGGCCGCACTGACAATGTACTGTGCCTATGCGGCAAAATTAGAACGAATTTGAAATTGTAATCTAATTTAACCGCTCCCTCTCTTGTAGAAATTATTGGTAGGATTATTTTTTCTCTTATGTTATGTCAGTACCCAACCCACTACCCAGTTGAATGACCACTTGCTCAGGAGTATATCATTCGCAATCACCTCTATTACAGCACCAAGCCCTAAGTCTTAAAAACCCGGAAAGACTTTAAAACCAAATATTTATTTCGGAGAAGCACAAAAAAAAATTACAAAATATGTATACCTAACAAAAAAAATATTTAAAATCAACTAAGTTACTTGCCGGTGGTGTTGGTGTCGTAAGGGTTAGCATATCTGCCTTTTACACGAGAGGTTCGTGGTTCTTTGAATCCCAACAGCAAGCAAAAAAAAAAAAATTTCCACAGGTATTGTCTTTCTTGAAAAATTGGAAAGCCCTCCGATAATAAATTCCATGAAAAGCATTTTCTCTATTAGCCCTTCCTATTCATTTTTTCAAGGATCCCTGCTTTGTAGCCCAGTCCTATTTTTATATGTTAAATTAGCCTACCAAAACATGCAATTATTCTTTTTGTTGTTCAATTAACATTTTATTTCAAATTCTTTAAGTGAAAAGGTTTTGATAAATTAAGTCTTCTTTTACGCTCGGTTTGCAATGTTTGACTCTCAACCATTAAGAGCATTAATCATATGAAAAAGGGACCCTCAATAATGCAAATTTTTTAACAATTCATTTGAAGGAAGAAATTTTGTTTTTTTTTTTAATTTTGATTTTGAGAGCTTAGACTCAACTACTCAAAATTCATTCACTAAAACCACTTGAAATTAAATGCGAATTGACGAAAGAAGAACTCGTTCTTACTTTCAAAAACACGATAGCTCGTCGTGGTAAGAAACTTGGATTGTTTTCCTTATTTTTTTTTTTAGAATTTCTATTAAATTTTTCAATAAGCTTCCCCACTCACCTAAACGAAGGGAAACAGACACCCCCTCCCCACAACTTCCCATAGGATTTTTACTTGTGATCATTGGAACTATAAGGCAAATTTTGCAATCGTGCAGAAAAAAAATGTTCAGATTACAAACAAAAGTGACATAACGATGAAGGAAAATACGAAAAAAGTTGGTTCTGCAATTCTGTCCGCTTGTCTGTCTGTATGTCTGTCGAGACCGATTTTTTAATATTTTCAAAACAGTTTTTTTAACTTAAAAAAAATTTTTGTCAACACTACTCCTTGATTTTTCAAAACAGATACACATGTACCTACGTGTTTTTAAAAAAAGAGAAAAATAAAAAAACGTTTTATAAATGTTTATTTTGATTACATTCTCAGCGTTCACATGTATTGAAAACTGCAAATAAGTTGCGTTCTTATATTTTTGCCAAAAACCATTAGAATATTTTTCTTTTTAATATTTCATGTTATTTACTTTAAGTTTTCAAAACTTATGTGTACAACCCTGTACCACCAAATATATTATGAAGAGCGAATACTAAACCTAGTACTCAGCCTTAGAACACAATCGCAAGTTCGTACGAACCAGTCGTAACTATTATTTTTTTGTCTGCCACTTCCGAGATCATGATAATCCGAAAATATTCACTTCTTTCCTTGTAAAAAAAAACTATGGCGCTCCCAAGAAAGGTTAAGACACCGTTCTTTCGTGAATGTTTCAAAATTGTTAAGCCTTACTGTGACTTCTTTCTCAAGCCCAACACGCATTTTGCAAGATCAATTGAAACAACTCTTCACTCGTTTGACCGTATACAATAAAATACTCGCTGCATTATAAAGATTTCTCTATAGTTGCTTTCGTAGACATCGAGGCACCTTTAACAAGGTCGAAACATCTGCGATCTCTCAAACACTTACACCCCTAAAGGTAAGTTGATTGAATGACTCCTTGAAAGTCGAACCATGCACTCAACACTGGGAGAGGCTTCTACCAAAAGAGGTGAAAGTAGAGGTACTCACAAGGTGGAGTCTGCTTTAACATGCCTTAAACTATCTTTGAAATGAACCAGTAAGTGTAGACTTGGAATAAATCCTTACAAGACTGCACTGGTACTTTTCTCGAAGAAATACAAAATTCCGCATATAGATCCTCCTTCATCAACGGAATACAACTAACTTTCTCCAATGTGGCTAAATACTTGGGTTTAGATAAGAAAGAGTGAAAAAAGCTACAATAGCTCTCTTTACATGCAAAAAAGGATTTCTATACATCTCGGGCATCAGACCTTTCCTCATTTATGGTTTTAGAGTATGGTGGACTGCAGTAGATAAAGCAATTTATCGTGACAGTCTCATCAAAGTCCAACGTTCAGCATGCCTACCTACAATGTATGAGCGATGCTTCACGCAGCACTCCTTCAGCGGCACTGAACATCTACAGTAAACAAACAGCTGCCAGCTCAGCTTTTCGGTTACAAAAAGTTTCACAAGGGGCCAACAGCAATATGGTCGTGCAGACATTCTGAACAAATTCGGAATCCCAAAGCTAAAAACAGCTATACCACACCTAAACTCGAATTTGGTACATATTTTTGAGTAACCATTCAATCCAGAACAAATTGGGAGGACCAATCATTCTTGGAAAACGAATACGTCCATTTTTATACGGACGGTTCAAAACAAATGCCTCTTCTTTTGAGTTTGAAGGTGAATTTTTTTAAATAAAAATAACAAATTTTAATCGGAAATGACAAATCTTATTGGTTTCAGTTGAATAATTATATCAAATCTTCAAATTAAAGTCAAATCCCCCAAAATTTTCCGATAATTTTTGCTTCAAATTCAAATACATTTGGTGGCTAGTGGCCATCTTAAGTGAAAGCTTTTATTTTCATTTATTTTATTTAAGGATGCAATCTTAAATGTTAAAAAAAAACTGTTATCAAAACTTAGGGGAAATTCTTTATTTCTGAAAAGTGTATGCAAAGTTTTAAAAAAAGTCGATCAAGTGGTTTCGATGTTAACTGTCATTGACTTTGAAAGGCAGTTTTGAGAATGACGCGTTCAAGGCTTAATGCTCGCTAATGTAGATTGTGAAGACAGGTGCAGTGAAATGATTTTCCATTTATTTGCAGTCTTCAAGTAATGGAAGGCTTTGTTTGACACGTTTATTCTCATTTCCATTCAAAGAAGAGGCGGAAGTTTTGAATCATTTTGTATTAAAGGCATCAGACAGGCGCCTCATCATTGCCAAGAACGAGAAAGTATGAGCAAATTTTAATGACAACCCAGTGTTGACAACTTAAATTTTTTCAATTATCAGTAGATAAACACGGATACTTCACATTAAAGTCTGCGTTAAGTGCCCATACAAATTTATCATTCCTTAAACTCTCGATAGATAAGTACGTAAAGAAATGTGTATTCTAGCAATAACTTGAATATACCTTGTAATTGAACAACAAATATGTACTTGATGAAAAGACTTTGAGTGGTTTAAACTTCTTGATTTTGAATGCTCTGAAAATGTTTACATTAACAGCACTTTGACAGTTAAGATATGAAACTTATCTTTGGAGTCACGAGAAAAAAATAAACTTTTGATAAAAAAAAAATCATAATGAATAACTTTATTTAACTGTGCTAAATACATCGAAACAGTAAAACAATCACTCTCATGTTGATTCCAAAACGACAGCTTCATATGCCAGTAGCCGCAAATTAGATGTATCCACAGATTCACTTAAAAAGAAAATAACTCACAATTATACATACACCAAACTATAACCACTTCCATATAATTACCTGACACTCTTGTTTGAGTTCACACTGACAATCTTATACTTCATAGTTCCTGAGATGTTCAGCTTAGCATTTGAGCTGAGATTAACATTCTCTGGATTGCCTAAAATATTTGCCACCACTTTAAAATTCGTAAAAAAAGTCTCCTCGCAAAAGTTTCGCTATATAAAATCAAATTAAAATCAAACAAACCTCTTGATGACTAAAACTCCAGTGCCAACAACCCCATAACGAGTCGTACCGAACTTAAGCACATCGTTTTGTCTTAGGTCAACTAAAGCCTTATAGACATTCAAATGGCTTTTACTTTGCGTCCTTTCATTTTGGACATTTATTTCAGCATAGTCTGGATTAACTGGAAGCCAAGTGGTGCCATTTGTCGAGAATCCTTTTCCCAAAAAAACAACGATTATGAGATATTTTAAAAAAATGTATAACTTATTGTCGTGGTCCTACCTGCAGCTGTCGAACCGTCCCATTGGAATGGAGTTCTAGCTGGATCTCTTGTGAATTTCTGAAAAATACTTGGATTCGAGTTACAGGCGGCTGGATCTTTACTCTGTTCCCATGTTAGTTCACCATCGATCATGCCTAACTCTTCTCCCTAAAAATCCAACAAATAACTTATCGAAACAGTTAAAGGGGACTTTACGAAAGTGGTACGTACATTGTATGTGATACTGACTCCAGGCAACATCATTTGAATCATGTTCATTGAATCAATGCGATCCTTGCCATAGCGACTGCCAACTCTTCTCTGGTCATGGTTGCCCATCTAAACACAAAGAAAACAAAAACACAATTTGTAGATTTGACATCCAAGCGAGGAATGATTCTCTACTTACCACCCAGTTGGGAGTTTTACCAGGTGGCATATTATCCATCCAAGATTTGATTATGTCTGCATATTTTTGAACATTGGAATTGGCATTTCCTTGTAAAATGAACTGAAAGTTGAAAGGAATCTGAGCTCCGTCTGTTCTTGATGTTTTATTGCCATAATACTCCATAACTTTTTTGATATCAGAGTAAGTTTCAATGAGGAGAACTCTTGTATCACCGCCATGAACTCTTTGATAATCTACCAGCAACTTACGCCACTGATAGACCATATCGACCGTTTCAGGTTGGTCTTGGGTATAAATATGCTTCAAATACCCTGACTCTTCAGTATCATTGGTTGAACCGCTTACAGGCTCATCAGGATAGTTGCCATCAGCGTCAGGGGCAATTTCAAAACACCAAGGCACTGCATCAATCCGGAAACCAGCAACTCCTCGATCGAGCCAGTAGGTGAGAACTCGTTTCATTTGGGCCACCACATCAGGATTGCGATAGTTCAAGTCTGGCTGCTGAACAGCGAATTGATGGAGATAGTACTGTTTACGTTGATCGTTCCATTGCCATGCACTGCCTCGGAATGCTTGAAGCTGTGCAAAGACTATTAATCAAAACAGAAAGTTATATTAACACAAAAATAATTTTACCCAGTTATTTGGGGGCAATTTCCTTCCATTAGGATTGCTAGGATCGACTTTGCCATCGTGCCACACGTAAAAGTCTTCGTAGCCCCTCTCTCGGTTGACAGATTTCTTAAACCATTCATTTTGATCACTAGAATGATTGGGAACAAAATCAAGGATAATCTTGATGCCCTTCTCCTTAGCTGCAGCAATGAGTTTGTCAAAATCTTCCAGAGTACCGTATTCATCCTGAATGTCGAAGAAGTCTGCAATATCATAACCAAAATCTTTCATTGGAGACTTGTAGATGGGCGATAGCCACGTAGCAGTCACTCCGATTTCCTTAAGATAGTCCAGTTTGGATGTAATGCCATTAAGATCACCGATACCATCTCCATTAGAGTCTTTGAACGAACGCGGATAGATTTGGTAGAACTGAGCTGTTTGCCACCAATCTTTTTGAGGTTTTGCAACAGTATTTGCAACTTCCTTGCAGCCATGACCAAAAGGACTCCAAAGGCAAATGCCTATAGTAAAGTTATGAATAAACACGATTTCATTGTGAACAATCAATCGGCATCGGGATTGAACACACTATGGAAAAGTTTCTTGACGACGAGAGGCTTAAATACTCTCAGCTTGTCAGCACTTAAGACATTGTTGAAACTTTTTTTCAGGGCCAAAGAGATAAGAAATACTATGGCACTTCGTTGCAAAACGGCAATCACAAATATATGAGCAAGTGAAAATGACTGCGTCAACATTTAACTACTTGAAAAGAATTTTGAGTACCCAAAGCTTCCGAGAAGGCTGTAGATATTTACGTAATATAAATAACTGTGTGGTTTTTTGTATTCTAAGCTTTCCTGGTTGTGTTTCAACTTGGTTAGAAAATTCTTCGCTTTTTTTTATACTTTTTTTATTATATGACAACGACATAGGTCGTAATCGTTCCCAAAAATATCATAATTTGATGCTTTCAAAAAATCAAAACACAAAAGTGTTTTGTCTCTTTTGAAACCCAGGATTCTGTTTCTTCATTTGTTATGCCAGAAACACTATCACGTTTTAGCCATTGTTCCACCCGAAGTTTGTAAATTCAACGATAGGAATGGAATACCCACAGTGTTGAATTTGCTTTGACGTTGCGTTGGTTCATGTACAAGGTAACATAACGCGATTCCAAATCAAAACATCTATTATTCCGATCGGTAGAACTTTTACTACCATCAGACAGAAGACAATAATGAAAAACATGTAGTCTACTCGAAACGATTGACATAGCGGGGCCGAAGTAAAATCCAAGGCTTAAAGCTCTGTAAACAGCCGAACATTCTGCGACGAGACTCAATTACCATCTTGGGTTGGGCTTTACTCAATTGCGGGTTTACAATGAACAGATTTTTGTTGACACAAAAGTCTCGCTAAAATCGGAAAAATTTTGATTTTTGAGAAAATGCACCACAATTGCAGAGAATCATCAAAGTGTTGCAGTTCGTCATGCCATCATATCAATGACAAACCAAACCCTAGTTTTAGCCTGGCGTTCATCGGCTGCCTTATTTCCAGTTATGCCTTGGTAGCCTGGAACGAGACTCAACGAATTAGGTTTTTCGACCAAATTCAGAGAAGGCTTTAATTCCTGGATAACCTTCGAAGTTGATAAAGGTTGAGTAGATCCTCAAGCACAGTTTGACTTTCTCTGCTTTCTTCTCAACTAGCCATTCTTTGTAACAACTCTTATAGGACACGGCAGAACAGAGTTATACTTTCGCCCTGTGCAAAACTGACAGGGACCTTTTTCTAGGTCTTATAAGAAGATGTTTCATTTTGCGATATTTTGATTTATGTAAATTCCATTTCGAGTTTGCAAAAATTCATGCAATGAGCGTCAAGCGGCAAACCGACTGAGTGACAAGTTTAAATGGATGAGCGTCAATTCATAAGCGGCTGAGCGAAAGTCATCTTGAAATTTCGCTTCAACAAATAGTTTTATTTAAATATACAAAGTGGTTTCATAAAATCCAGATGTTTTAAGAATCCAAGAACGAGAGATTCTAGGGTTTGGTTTTCCAGTGAAGTTTTAAAAGAATTTTGGATTTCAAGAAGCTTCGGAGGTCAAGTTTTCTAAAGTTATGTGGGATATTTTACTTTAGAAAACTTGAAACATGATCACATATTCGAAGGTTAAATACCCGTGGTACCCGTGGCGTGATGATAAGCATATCTGCTGTTAACATAGAGGTTCGTGGTTCGAATCTCGACAGAGGTTAATATTTTTTTCAATGCACTAGGGCACTAGGCTCTGGAGTCCTCGATCTGTTGCGCCACCCCATTTATGATATACATCTCTGCTATATCAAGTTCAGTGCCAATTTTAGTCTTTTAGACGTTGATTTTTTAAAGGTATCTTCAATTCAATTTAGAAATTGATATTTGATATAGAAATTCTTGCAAAAGTTTATAAACAAACTTTGTCAAGAGCCTATTTCCTCATATGCTTTAACATAAATTGATAAATCCCAGCAGAAATGCATCGTTTGAGAACTTCTTATTATTGTTGCTTTGAAAAAGTCAAATGTAATCAACTTTTCCATTTTTCAGCATGATTTTTAGAATTCTCAAAAAGCTGTACTTACTGACAATATTAGCTGCATAGCTTTTATGGCTTTCGCTTTCCGCAATCTGTACTCACTCCCAACGTTTCACTACGGATAACACTGTGCGTGGTTACCGGGAAACTAGTCAGAATGAAAGTTGTAGTGCAGCCTTCGGGATGAGTTACAGTATTGCATTTTTTCAATATAAACCCGGCTTGCCCAAAATATTTTTAACAATTTTTAATAATAAATTAATTTAATTTTTAATAATTAATCAAATAAATTTTTGTGATTGTTGTACATAAAAATGAATAAATTTTTTTTCTTCCTAAAAAGGAAATAGAAGTTGAAATCGAACTTACCGCCAATCATTACGGAAGATTTGAAATGTTCCTCTGTCCAAATAATAATCCCCGCTATGAGGCTACGCAAGAGTGTTTCGATCGCTATCCGCTCTTCATTTCCGGCACACGCGAACATCGATTCCTTATTCCAAGTGAAGCTAAGAAAAAGGATATCTTCCGTTATCGAGTGCGTTTGCCGCCATATGTCACATGTACGCAATGTGTCCTGCAATGGACCTACTATACTGGCAATATGTGGGGAACTTGTCCAAATGGTACTGAAGCCGTAGGCTGTGGAAAAGCTGGTAAGTTATTATTCTATTAATTCAAAGTCATAGATGTAATGCCTCTATTTCGTACAACAAAACCTTAGAAACATTCCGGAATTGTGCGGATATTGCGATTTTGTCAAACACTGGCGGTGGAATTCCACCAGCTTTCGTCAACAATAAGTCACCATATCTTCTTTACTACAAAGATTATCGTGCGCCGCTTGATGACAATATATTCCCACTTATTGTGCGGTAAGTAACAACTTAACTCAATTGGCAACTGAATTAATAAAAGAGCTCTCACTTCTAATTGAAATATTTTTCATTTTGTATATTTTTTTTAGCAATAGCAATCGCCATTAGAGCTTTAACACTAACGCATAAAAATAATGCTTAATTATTCCATTAGAAAATATTTTTATTCCATCCAAAAAGCTTAAATTTTTTTTTTACATTGGAAACTTTTTTCTTAAATCGTAACAAAACTTTGATAGACGAAATCATCAATACATACATACATAAATAGCTTTCTCATTTACACTTATCTTAATGTTTATTAAATACATTTTAATATTAATATTGTAAATAGATGTAATGTAAGGATTTGCTTTGGTGTGGGGTTTCCTTTTTTGAAACAAATAAAGCTTTTATCATATTCAACCATTCAAGTGATCGTGTTTTATTTAATCAAGTGGTGTTGGATAAACAGTGCTTATGAAATGATTTGTAAATATTTGTACAAAAGTCATATACTTCTATTTCACAAAAGATAATACCTGAAGCAGAAATGCTTATATTGTATAGCGTGCAGACATAGGCTTTCGTATGTGGTTGTGCAAGGTGACTGGGGCGGAAAATTCGAATTTATAGAGGGTGTTTTCCAAACGGTGAGACAAAAGCTCAAAACCTCGCCGTTAAGGCGAAAGGAGCAATTCTATAAATATTTGACTTAATTTTCTCGAAAATTCAGTCGGTTTCTATACATTGTGATTAACATACATAAGATGCAGCGAAAGCTCAAAGCAGATAGATGGGGTTGAGACGCATCCAAGGGGAGTCCTTGTTCACCCGTTTAGTTGGGAGGGGCTATTTTGCTTAAACTTGGTTTGAAATACTAAAAAATTTACTTCGAAGCAATTAAGCCACCTACAATAAAATGCTATAGTTCTAATACATTGTCCTTATGTTAATTCTTCCAAGTCAAACACAGAAAACCGATCGAAGAAATCTTTTTTAGTTTTCGAAAAATTAAAAAAACGAAAAATTATCGTACTTTATTCTTGAATTTTTTCAAAACTACAAAACATCGGTTTTTAGAGTTTGATTATTAGAAAAAAGTTACCTTTAGATTTTGTAAGACTTTCATTTACAGAAAAAAGTTTTATTAATTTTTTTTTTAAATTTTAATTTTTGAGACGCGATTGCTCAAAAACTAATCCTTTAAACAACTTTAATGAACAATGTACTAGCTTTCAGAATTTTGATTGCTCCAAATATTTATTTTAGGATTTTAAGTCAATTTTTATCAATAAAAGTACGATTCTACGATTTTCTTTTTGTCGCGGCTCCATCTGTCTGCTCTGAACTTTGGTCGCATCTTAAGCAAATCACCCTGTACATTTAAATTAATGTATATTTGTTTGTTTGTTTGTTTGTTTGTCCGGTATAGACTTCTAAGCCGCCCAACGGAGTTTTATGAAATACTTAAAGTAAATGTACATACATACAATGTACATACATATGTATGTAGTTTAGTCCAGGGATGGTTCCTGTCAAGGTTTGATCCCCATATCCCCATCGGAACGTGATTGGGAATGGAAACTTAGAAACTTGTTTACAGATTTCAAAAAAAAATTTTAAAATTAGGATTCTACATAATTCCTCAGCAACTACAGTACGGACTCGATTAACGCAACCGAGGTTGTTGCACTTACTGGATCATATTTTCTACATATATGAATTTTTAGTAAAAGTAGCGTTCCAATTTGTTTGTCAAGCATCGAGTTTGTCAAGCAAATTTGTTAGTGTGAACACTCGTCAAACGTCAAACTTGCAAGCAATTTCATTTCCCAAATAATTTCAAGTCGTGCACATCGCACGGAAAGACTACTTTTTCTTTGCTGGGTACATTGAAAGTGGAATCTACGATGATTTCAGGTAGTGCACCTCTTTAGTCCCAACATGCTTTCTTTTGTTTTTCTTGCATTTCATCCCTAATAAGCGCTGCTCCTACTGTGTCCTTCATGGTTAAAATTGAAATCAGAATGGAGTTTGACGATTTGTTTGATGATTGTAGTTCAAACTTTTTATCCAACAAATTTGACGAACAAATTCGATAGAGATCGCTACCCACTCAAATAAACACAGATGCATTTTGTGTTCTTATTCATGATCTTGCAAGAAATGTTGTTGAGACAAACTAGCTGTAAAATCACGGCAGGAATAAAAAAATAAAACGCAGAACGTGAATATAAAAAACGGATAAGTAAACACATGAAATTGCACTTATCGAGGTAGCTTTTTCGAAAAGTTGCACTTATAGAGTCAAGACGTGTTACGTTTTAGTTTTGCGAAAATCGAGCAGTTGCACAAATCGAGTGTTGCGCTAACCGAGTAAGTACTGTATATTTCCACATGAAGAGAAGAACGAGAACGATAACCTTAAAACTACAGATCCGAGCAACACCAGGAGGCTCGTCTAGTTTTTTTTTTTTTTTTTTATAAAATTGGCCCTCCCATCAAAAAGGAGGGAGATAGCTATAAATCGATGAAAGATTGTACCATGCTATTTTTGAATTTCTTCTCGGCTTCCCGTGTATCAGTTCCCCTGGTTTCACATTGTCGACAGCGCCTTAGTATTCCCTTCTTCCGGATAATATAATCACTGTGGCGTATGAGCACTTTTTGTGAATTTTTTAAGGATGTAGCTCATTAATTAATTTTAAGATAATTAATTGTTTGTGGGAGGTTTTGAAAAGAGTCAACATCAAAGATATCCCGATAGGTGCTAAATTTGTCTGGAAGAGTTGTTGGTTATAGTTTGATCCCAAATCAATTTTGTTAGATCAACAAAAATAACGGATAATTAAGTGGATTACTATTAGCAAGAATGAAGTGAAAGCTTATTGAGAACTGAATAATAATGTCAAAATTTGCCAACTCAGACGAGGCTTGATAGCCAGCAAAAATTTTCATTCTTTCCTAACAATCCTATGAGTTTTCAAAAGGAAATTTGAGCTAAGTCAAGTATTGATAACACGTTCCTGCCTTTCCCTGTTTGTTATACCTGTAGTTGTCACAGCATAAACCTAGAACTACTCTAGGGCGAGTTAAAGTCCAACTCAGAACTTGAGAACTACTCAGTTTGACATTCAGAGTAAATTGAGATTTGGATATTTTTCGAAAAACGCTTTGTGGCGACCACATTACGATACCAAGGCCTTCAACGAACAAACCTGCTCACTGTAAACAATTCCGAACCAAATTTCAATCAGAACTTAATGGGTTAGGAAATCGAATATGAAAACTCATCAGGAAAAGTTGAGACAAATGCAAACATGAATTTTTTCCTGTTGAGCGTTTATAGTGAACAGGAAAAATATGTCAGTTACATATTTAAGCCATTCTAACAGAAAAATAGAATTTAAACAGAAAATATTAATTCAATCGAACTTTTTTTTGACAATAAATTCTCTGGCTTAATTTCCATCGCTTGTAATAACATTTATTCTTCAATTTATAGTTATTATCCCATTTGAAAATTTTTCCAGAGTCGGTTTCCTGATCGCCACTCAGTACTTAAGGAGCGTTCTTTGGTTCGTTTAGCACCACATTTTGAGTAATATAAGTGGAGATAAGAATCGTGTATGTTAGTGTTAGTTCGTTTACACCTTGCGGGCTGACTAGCAGTTAGAAAAGAATGGCTTGAAATTCGCGTCGGAATGAAATAAATTTATTACAAAACTAGCTGGCCATCCCGACGACGTTGATCAAATTGATTAAAATAAAGTAAAGTAGTCTCCAAGTTTCCAAAAGGGAATGAAATATAGTCTATGCAAATCAGGGGCAATGAAGCGCTCTAACGTGAAATATTTTTATTCAGCGGACCAGTATTTTCAAAGTTCCTTGTTATATTTCCGTTCCCAAAAATATGCAAAGGAAATATAGCCTAGAAAAATTTTTTCTTGTTTTATTTTTTTCTTGGCTTCAACTATCGTTATTGTGAAAACAGAGTGATTTATTACAAAATTTTATTTAACATGCTCGTCTTATTTTGGCTTGATTAAGCTTAATTCACTGCGTCCAATTCATTTACGTATATAAAGTTAAAAAATTTTGCGACTTCAAATATCGATACGAACACATACATATCTTAAAAACGAAATAAGCTGTCGAAAAACTTTATTTTTTTATTTTATTTTTTCTCAACAGTCAACAGCCCCCCAAATTTGTCTTTTCTAAAAACAAATTACTGTACATAGTGGCAAAGTGGAAATTTGCAAAGAGCACTACAAAATCCACAAAATCACTCCTGAAAAACTTTTCCTGTAACCACATTTCTTAACATCAAATGACTATACTATGTACAAAAACTACATTTGTAAAGTTTAGTTTAGCAATTTTGGTTTTAGTTTGGCATAACTAGGTTAAATTCATTATCAGATTGCGGCATTTACTTATTATTTGCACATATTTATGTATAAAGAAAGAAAATTTTTTTGACATCAAGAAAACGAAGCGATATATCGAAAGATTTCATTTTGGTATAATTAAGCCAAACACACTGTCACCTTGCGGCGCGGCGGCACGGAAATTGTATTATGCCCACAAATGTTCACGGGTACACATTTTGTCCTGGTTCGCTGCATGATGCCGCCCCAGCAAAAACCTAGTACTATTTTGCAGCAAGTTGAGGGCAAACCCAAGCTTAACTTAGTTTCGCTTTCAGTGGTAGGTGATATTAAAAAAAAAAACTTTGTGGCGACACCAGCTAGGGTTGAAAGGGAAAATCTCGTTCAGTTTTGCATTTACGAATAAGACCAAAAACAATGTGATGAGAAAAACATAACTCCACTAAAAATAAGTAGTCAAGTATGTACTCCAAATTAAATGATTTATTATTGTCTGTTAAAAGTTAATTATCAAAATAAAGCTTTTATTTTATTTTTTATTAGATGCAAACTATTTCTGGATAAAAAATAGCTGCTATAACACTCAGAAGTGTAAAAATTATTGTAAGCTGTACTGTGCCTAACAAGACTGTTTTCACAAGGTTATTTTTAGGAGTCACAACTTCATTCTGTGGCATAGGTGTCCTAATACGCTTTATCTTCTTCCTTTCAAATGAAGACCTAGATTTGATTTTAGTTTCAAAACTTGGTTGCTCATACTCAATTTTTGGTATTTGTGTAGTTTTGTCGCTTTGTACCGCGAAATCAGAAAAATCTCCACCCCCACCCATTGGAGCAATCTTTTCACGTTCATGGTTTCCACCGATGATGCAATGAACATTTGCGTGCTTGGGAATGTATTTTCTATATGTATCAGTACCATCCAAAGAAATATTACACATTTTTGAAAGGAAATAATTGAAAAACATTGGATTCTGTTCAATGAAATTGAATTTTAGTTTAGAGTCCTTGGTAAAAGGCTTGAGCTTACGAAGAAGCAACTCTGGGTTGTGACGAAGTTTTTCAAAACTAGTCCGTGATAGGGTGAATCTATCAGCATCAGTGGTTATGTAGAAGTCTCGATTATCGAGCTTAAGTTCATCTATGGTTTGATGACTAATTTCAAATTCTTCAGCTCTACCAACATTTACTTTGATTCCTTGACAAAAGACTTTTGAAGTAGCAATGCCCAAGGAATGATTGAACGAGATGAAGCAGACTTTATGCATACATAAAGTTGCTGGAGTTGGTTCTTCGGTATGTGGCTTCATAGTTTTTTCTAATTTTGTTCCTAATGATCTGAGAATTTCAATCTCCTTCTCCAGAGATGGAATATTCTTAAAAAATACGTCTACTTCTTGTCTGGTAGAACTGCATCTGGCAGAAGTAGCTTTTTGAAACTTAATACTTTCCAAATCCTTTTCCAAAGGTTGTTCTTCTTTTTCGACGTTTTTAGAATCGATTTTCACTTTAAGATTTTCTAGCGGACGAATTTTTTTAAGAGCGATTTTGATGACTCTTTCCTGTTCTGTTATTTCTTTTAGCTGCCCCATTAGTATCTCTTTCAAGAGATCATAGTCTTCCTTGTGAAATTTGCTCTGTTGATCATTTTCCTTAACTACCTCTTTGAGAAACCTTAATTCCCCCTGGTTTAACATTCTGCTACCAGACTTTTCTTCCATATTTAAGAGGTCCTTAAAATGGGGAAGCGTCTCAGCATATTTGGAACGTGCTGATAATAAGCACATGTCTTCTAAAACAAATGGAGTGTCGATATCATATTTGGAAATATCCTCAAAATCTGGATATTGAGTGCGTATAAAACTATCCAGTTCATTTTCATAAAAATTATCGGGAAGTTCTTCTGGATTATAATTTTGAAAATCATAGCTAGGGCTCACAGCTTCTTGTCTGGGCGTGAAATAAAGAGAACTCCGAGATTTCAATTTATTCGAATTTATGTTTATTTCCAACGACTTGTCTTCACTCAAACCCAACTTTTGGTTAGCATTTTCTAAATTTACTTGCCTCTTTTTGGCTTTCTTAGCAGCTACTGTTGTCGGTGCAGACATTTTTTGAGTAGTTCTCCGCTCATTGGGTTTTTGACTTCTTTGCAGCTTATGTATTGGTCGGGGAGATTTTAAATCCAATTCAGGAACAAGTTCATTCCTTCGTGTCGCTGGTGCTATTCGACCATTGTTTGGCGTGTTTTCAAAGGGTTCTTAGTTTGGAAAATATCATTAATATTAAAAAAAAGGTTTCCATATTCAATAAAACTTACTCTTAGTCCTTGATCTCTCTTCTAACGTAGATTTTTTAGCATCCAAAGAAACTTTTGAGTGTACTGCTGGCATTTTCATTAAACTTAAATTGATTTTATTGTGTGAAAATATTCTAGACGCAACAATTAAATTTTGATAGTGACGACGTTTACATCACATATTTCTTCGGTCACAAATTATACAGTAAATACAATTAATATTTTTATATCAACTTTCAGGGATCAGATGTGTTTGCCGTCAACTGCATTCCGTTCGATACCTGGCATGAGTACTTGGTGTGAGAACAATTGCCTGAGGTATCCTCCCAACTGTCCTGAGAGTGCTTGTACTTGTCCGTAAGTAAACTGCCGCTGCCGGCTTGATCTTCATATACGAAAGTAATTAAAATCATTATTTTTCTACTTTCTAGACAAACCTGTGAGGCTATTGGGGAGTTGGCTGGGCGTGAAGGTGCTGATACATATTGTCTGGATAATTGTCTCAATTACCGTTCAAAATGTCCCACAG